>ML681972.1:18075733-18247548 GCA_007922195.1 Podocnemis expansa | reverse complement strand
AAAAAAAAAAGTTATATTATGGTGTTCATGTCTATATACAAAATTATTCCCCCCCCCATTTTTATGTTTAAAAAGGAAGGTGTACTGAAATGTTATAATAATAAATGACAGCCACACCAAGTACTTTAGACGATATTTGCATCTTGGCTTTAGATACTAGGGAGAAGATAAATCCCCTAAGGAAACTGAGAATGTACATTGTATATGCATTAGTGGGATGTAAATGAGTTTGAAGTGATGTTGATTTCATAGAGGCTTAGAATGCAGTAGCCTTGAAGTGGGCTGATATGTGAGTGCTAATTAAGGCTCAGTGAGTGAATTCTGCTTTTTCTTGCACCTGTTGCTGTGTTATTCCACAGGATTGTTTAGATTCCTCATCTAAATTTTCATTATAGAAACAACCCTTTCCACAGTTAAACTGCTAAAACTGAAGTTCATCCAACTGTGTTCAACAGGACTTTAACTCCAGTGTGCCCCCCCCTTCTCCTTTTGGCCTCTTGAAAATGAATGGTTTAACTTCTTATGAGCTGTTAATTTTATCCTCTAATATCCACCAAAAAGAAGTTATATAAATCACTTTCACAAAACTGCACTAAAAATAGGAGAAGTTCAGCCCAATGCACTGCAATTTCTTTCAAGACCTGAGACTCCAATTTTGTAGGACTTATGAAAATGCAAATATTTCAGTCACTTTATGAGACTGTCAGGCAGGATCTCCCAGTGAGGTAGGCAGTGGTCTATATTAGAATAATCCGCATTTGCAGGGGCAAAAATACTGTATATCTATTTCTAACATGAGTGTTCAAAAATATCATTTGTTCTTGGAGCTGATCCCTCATGGGGTTTCCATAATCACAAACCATAATTAACCCAAAGCAAAGAAAGAAAGGCACAAAGGGACACAGGTTCCAGTCAGAGGGCTTTTTTTAAAAATATTTAAACCTAAAGGATTTTTTTTAAGCCCTGCAGTTAGCTTATCTTAGACTGCTGATCCAAACCAAACCTAGACTCCTGATAACTTGCACATATTAATTTAGTTGCATACCTTCTGGGAACTTCCCACATGAAGGACACAGGCGCACCATACAGAATATTGAGAAAATATTAAGCTATGACTTCACAATGGCAACAGTGCTACTTGCTTCACATTGTAGATCATTTCAAATGGAATGTGTTAAAGATGAGCAGTTAGGTTTTCACTAGGATATATCTGTTGCACACACAGAGTCACTTTGAAGTGGGGAGAAGCTACAATCTATGCCTTCCATTGAGCACCGTGATTCTTCTTACCTTGTGCAAATTTAATACAGGAATAAGTATTGATTTATCAAAATCTGCAGGATGCATTGAGAGGTAAGCTGTTATTTTTCCTCTTAAATAGCAGTGGAAAGTAACAGCAGTTTAAGAAAAAAAATTGAATTACTACAAAATAAATAACAAAGCCATATAAATGTGCAGTCACTAAGAAGCAACTCTTCTACTACAGATCAGCTATGATGATCTCCATACCTGCAACCAGCTGAGGAGTTTTCTTCTGTTCCCTGTGTCCTGAAGGTTATTAAATATATATATGTATATCCAAAGGAGTGATTAAGTGTGGTCTCCCACTGCTGCTTTCAGGTCTGACTTAACCAGGCTGCTACAGATGCCCATAAGAGCTGAATGGAAAAAAAAAGGCTGCGAAGGGGAGAATATGCCTTGCTTTGCAGGGTCCCTGTCTAGCTCTGATGCAGATGCAAACAGGAACACTGAAGGCTCAGCACTGACTCCTCTCAGTCACTGCATGGGGATATCATCAAAGTCTCAGCTTTCTATTGGCTCTGATCACCAAACAAATCACACCAGCCACCCGCCCCCTCCCTCCATCCAGAGCTTGTTTCTCACTAGCCCACAAGCATTGCAGCTCCAGACCCTTCAGTCGCTCGCTGGGTTTTTGCTTTGCTCCTTCCAGGCTGTGACTTTACAAGCTTGTTGTCGGCTGTAACGTTTTGTTGTAATCACACTTCCAATCCAAGCCCTCCTGTTTCAGTAGGGAAATTTTCTGTGTAATAACCCACCAGACAAAAAGCCTTAGATCTTTCTCCATTTATTGAATGGCCTGCAAAGTTAAGAATACATGAAGGGTATGATTGTGTGAAGTACTTGACATGCAAACAGTAGGTTTCTTGACTTAAAAAAAAAAATCCTTTACTAGTAAAATTAAAAGCTTGCAGAGCCTAATTACCTGAGGGTTAAAATGGTGAAATTCTCAGCTGAAGTCAGGACAAAGTCCACACTACCTGGTTTCGCTTGCATTTCCTTGTAAAATTTGGGCTATTATTCCTATTTTTTTTTTTATTGAATGAAACAGTTTTTAATCTGCATCAAATCATGCCATTTACACAGAGAAAGAAATTAGGATGCCGAATCCACTTCTTTCCTGGATCTACAAGTATTACATCAGGGCAACTGGAGTGGTTCCTGCATCCTGCTGGTATCTTGTGGGTGGTCTTCTTTCTCAGGATGGGTCATGGTGGCTTGTGGGGTAGGATTTTTTTGCACATTGTTGAGTTCAAATCAGAGTCCTGTCATCTGTGAAACCCAGCACTTCTGTGCCTTTAGTATGACCGTCTGTTTAAATAAAATAGAAATAGGTTATTTGGACTCTCTTGGTGCAGGAAGATGTTGTAACATTTCCTGTAAACATGTTGGCACAGTTGCCTGTGAAAATTAGGGAGAACAGAATGTATCAGTTATAACAGATGCATTTTTTGATTTATGCTATGACACATATTTGACTGGTGCTGTTGAATTAAGTAAAATGAATTGGTTGTCAACAAAAGTCACCATTTACCCAATTTAGCACACCCTGCCTTCTGAAATATATAGAAATGAAGTTCCTGATAAATATCTATGTGCTAACAGTGTGTAAATACTGAGTTCAAAATGGCACTCTCTGTCATACTTATTTCTTTATTGATCATATTGTTAGGTACTCTTCGTCTTTCACTTTACATGTGATTTGTCTCTTTTGAGTGTCCTGATTTAAAAAAAAAACAAAAAAAACTTTGGGGGTTTTCTGGCAAAAGTCAGAAAAATAAATATAAAATAGGATTGAGAAAAATTTAAAATATTAAGGAAAAATAATGTGTGGGACTTCATTCAGCACCAGTGACTCCAGTTATATGCCAGTGTCACTTAACTGATTTATTTTTCCTCCCATTCTATAAGTTCTCCACCTTCAAGCACCTGACGAAGTGGGATTTTCTCCCATGAAAGCTCATGCAATAAATAAATTTCTTAGTCTTTAAAAGTGCCACCAGAATCCTTGTTTGTTTTGCTGAACTCAGTGGAGTTGCTGTGACTGAGTGTGCCTAGTGCTGCTCCATCCCACTGTCCATTCACTTGATATTTGGTTGAATTCCTTTGCAATTTTGATTGTGTTTCCCTCATTCCCCAGTTCATTTTATGGCTTTTAACCTGTCCATTTTATTTATGTCTGCTTAAATGCTTATTTAATCTTTTCCTTTATAACTATAATGACCTTCCACAGGTTTTCATAATCCTAGAAGGTATGTGGGGAATTTAAAGATTTAAAAGTCGTTTGACTTGGTAAATATTTTTTGTTTTGTCATCATCTGGCTTATTTCTTTTGAAAGCAGAAATGCTGCCTGTTCCATTTGCTCAGTTAGAAACATTTAGGTTGCCCATATATTCATGTTTATTCATTCAGCATATCTAATCATAAGGCTAACTGAGCATTTTGGGATTATGGGAATTTTATTCCTTTGCAAAGCAATCATTGGGAAGTGCCAGGTGCTGCTGGTTTTAGTCTGACAATAAAGGAGACTGTGTTCATTCCTTTAACTTGGTCTACATACAGTTTAGTGATGTGATTTTATACCTATATAATTATGCCAGTACACTCTCAAATGGGGATCCAGTTGTAGTGCTATAAAGGAATCTTATACCCATATAGCTTGTTCCCCTGCCCGTACATTAATAATTTCTCTAGTATAAAGCACCTTTGTACTGATATATCTGCATTTACATTACAAGGGGTTGTACTGCTTTATCTGTAGAGCTATAGTTAAAGGGTGCAACTTTTGTGTGTAGAGAAGCTCTCTGTTACATATCGATAGTAATGCAGCCCCAATGCAGAAGCACATGCCAATTCTTAAGCACAGAAGCAATGTCATTAACTGAATTCTCCCCTATGCCAGCTTCATATCAGTGGTGCTTGAGTTATCTAAATTCTCCACTGCTATAAACTGACATAGCTCCGCTGAAGTTAAGGGGAATGAGCACATACTTAAAGTGAGGCATATGCCTTGCTGAATCAGGGCTATAACACCTCATCTCATATTGTTGATGCATCTCCCTTCAGTTTTTGATGGAGCTGCCCCTGTTGGCACCAGCAAGGACTCTGGCTCATAGCTAGGGTGGCCAGATGGCTCAATTTTATAGGGATTGTCTTACATGGGTGGTCTATTACCCTCCATTCCCTAACCTGGTTTTTCACACAGGGTATCTGGTCCCCTACTCATTGTCCATGTACTGATAATTCAACCACCAGTGAACTATAGCCACCTCTGGAGTAGAACATAGCGGCTGTTGAACAGCAGACAGCAACATTAAATGATAGTTTAGGAGAGGATATGCAGAAGAACACTATGTTCAGCTGAAATTGGAGTGGGAATCTACAAAAAAAATGAATCATGCTATGGGGCCCACTCCACCACTATGTGTTCAAATAAGAAACAGTGCTCAGAACTTCTGAAGTTTGCATTCTGCTCATTCCAGCACTTTTCTACTGATATCAACAGCAGCCGGGAACCACAGTGGCATGTGATAGTAGCTGAGACAGGGCACATCCCTGCCATGTGATGATGGTAAACAATCACAGAAAGAGGAACTTCCTCCTAACACTGAACAAGGAACTATATTTGAATAAAGAAAACAGTTTTACCCCTAAAAGTTCTCTCTCTCTCACTCGCTCGTGCTCTCTCTCTCTCTCAGGATTGTGGGAGTTTCTGAAAGGGAAGCTGTTTTTTGCATGTGTGCATTAGCTGTGTTTTTGAGGCCGGGTCTACACTGCAGGCAAAATTCCAGAGCAGTCTACAGGAGTTACGCAAGCTATGCAGAATAGCTTGTGTAACTCCCATGGAATTTGTAACTTCTCTTCTACAAACCATAGCCACTGCACAGAAGGGAAATCTATTCCTGTCACTGCAGCGCTGTGGTACCTGAAGGAGTGGTTTTATTAGATCGACTTCCAAATCAACTGACCGTGTCTTTACTAACTGCTCAATTGAACCAGATAGATCAGTTTGAAGTCAGCAAATTTACCTCCATCAGTGAAGGTGTACCTTGAGAGTCTGTATTTGTTTTTACTTTGTTACTTGGTGTTTCTCTGGTTTAGGGATGTTGTTGGGAGGTGGCGTTGAGAAGAGAGTTTCTCTGCAGGTTCCATTTCAGCTGGCTTTATCTGATTTGATCTTTGAGCATGGGCTTTGGTGTATGCCTGCTGACTCCTGCGCTATGAAGGATGTGTTGCTGAGTGTAAGTAACATTTTTGACTGAGCTAGTGTAAAATCTGTCTCTCTGATGAGGCACTTTATAGTGATTTTCCTGGCCCAGGGGTAGTTTGTGAATCATTTGGTAAAGCTGAGGTTCTAGGATCAAGGAGACTTCTGTTGAAGTTTTTCCTTCATTTACTCCAGCTACTACATCTTTTCTTTCTTCCCCAGTTGCTCCTTGCATGCCTTCATACTAGTGTCTGACATCTCTTGTTCTGGGAAGGTAGTTTTTGTGATTGGGATGATTTGGTTAGGCTTCAAGACCCCAAATGTGAGGCATGTACTGTCTTCCCCTGGCAAGGTGAGTCTTTCAACCCTCAGTCCTGCACTGCCTGCCTCTTTTGAGGAAATAGACATGTTAGCTGCTCTCTCAGAACCTCTCTCTTTTGGGGATGGTGAAATGTTACAGTGGTGGCTCAATATTCTTCTGAGTTGGTGGAGCCTAAGGGAGATGAAGCGGATGACAATTATCTCTGACTCCTTGTTGGCTCCTGATGTCCCAGTCAGTCAGCTTCATAGGAAAGGTGAGTACAGTGTGATGGAGATAGTGACTTTTTGGATAGCACTGAAAGAAAGAGGGAAAGTTGAGCTCAATAGCCATTAAAGAACAAAACTCACTGAATTTCTCAGACAAACACAGTTTGATGACCTTATGCATGAGACACACTCAGACCTGATAATCAGGGGAACTGGATGAAGGAATAGAATAGAGAATCTTTCCAGAATCACAGCTCCTGTGTCACTACTAGGGTAGCTGTTCTCTTTGCTTGGGGCACAGGGACCCAGATCCTTTCTGTGAAGGAGAATATTCTCCAGATGGAATCAGGTATCGGCTTTACTATATTTAATCTTTTTACTGTGCCTTGGGTATGATCTCTGGGGTAAGACTATAGCTGTTTTTGCAGATACTTGTCTCTTCTATGCTTGGCTGTAACTGATGTTATTCTGTAAGGGGATTTCAGTTGCTCTGTAGATTCTGTTTTAGACAGGAACCATGAGGAACTATTTTGAGTGAGGGAATTGTATTGTCTCTTGCAGACTTTTGTGCTAGTAGATGTTTGCAGGTTGTCTCACCCCATGGCTGGGTAGGACTCTTGGCTGAAGCTTACTCCCAACCAGATCTCAGGGACTAGACCAGATCATTTTTATACCACGAAAAGCAGTGTGAACATGTTTGTTTCATCTTCTATGTCTTCACTCTCTTATCTGATCATTATTATGTAACTGTCAGTGTGTCTCTCTTTCCTCTTCCCTCTGATGCTTCAATACCAAATTATTATAGGAGGTCACTTTCGCCCAGATACTTGCTGTGTTTTGGGAGTGTTGGTGGCAGCACAAGTCCCTGTTTGAGTCCCTGAGACAGTGGTGGGATGTCAGAAAGGTCCATATCCAAATCTACCTCTATTGCCATGCTTCTGGCAGCCGTGACTGTGAAACCTGGTGCAGATTCACCAAAATTAACTGACAAATAATGGCTCTGACTATGATTGTTGGAAGAGAACGTGCCAGGAGACTTGGTTCAGGCCCATTTTACTCAGTTCCATTAAACTGACTCTCTCACAAAGATATTTTTCAGGTTGGAGAAAAAGGGTTATGGACAGTCAGTAGAGTTTTTCTCCTACGGCTACTGGATGGTCATCTGACAGTGGACCTTGCTGAGATCTGGAACACAACTGTTTTTTTTTATTGTACTCTGTACTTACCTGAAGGCTATGATGTGCTGTCAATGAAAGAGCTGCACCAGAGGTCTTCCCCTTCTGACTGGTGAGGAACAGTGGTGCTTGAATGCCTTGCTGTCACTTCAGGAACTCTCTTTGCAGTCCAGCAGCTGTTTACAGGCAAGAGTCCATCTACTGAGTTCTGTGGGGCTGCCAGCTAAATTTTAGAAGCATTTCTGGCGTAGTATTGGTCCTGAGTTTTTTCTTGTAGCTCTGGCATTTATCCAGGAGAAAGAGCTGCCTCCTCAGTTGCTATAGGGCAGTGATCACCCTAGTGCATACAAACAGGGATCTTTGTGGCTTGCAGAGCTGGATACTTACTTCCCATCTTGGCTCTGATTCTGATTTTATCCAAAGTCTTAGCCAGATGACTGAAGGAATGCCTGGACTCTCAGATGTATCCTTATCAAACAAATTGTATTCCTGCCCCTGATTTTTTTAAAATCATTTTATGGTTAGAAAACTTTGTAATCTGTCTGTGGGGCTTGTTTCAGTGGACAAGGAGAAAGTCTTTGAGAGACTGAACCATAGTTACATTCTAAAAATGTTAGAAGCTTGTGGGATTGGGCCAGACTTTTCTTCCTATATTCCCTTATCAGCGCATGACATTTTAGTGTCTTAATGGTGTTAGCCACTGCTTCCCAGGTCACAGTTCCTGCACTCCTCAGAAGCCATCTGACTGGCAGGGCTGGATTAAGGCCCTGTGTGGCCCAGGGCTGCCCACTTTTGTGAGGGCATCCCCAGCGGCAGTGTGGCCCCACCAGAGCTGGGAGTGGGGTCCAGGACCACAGCTTGGCTGGCACTGAGGGAGAGAGGCGGGGGCTCTGAAACTGAGCAAACTCTGTAGCCCGGTGGCACCATGTGGGGGACAGGAGTTGCCAGAGACTCCTCCTCCCTTCCCCTTGCGAGTGTCGTGGGCCAGGCACCGCCACCAGGGTGGACACGGAGTAGGGGAAAGGCAGCAAGTAGTGGCAGGACTGGCCAAAAACAGGACCTCTGAGGTTGGATTCTTGTGGGGCTGTAGAGCCTCCTTTTAGCCCAGGGCCAGGGGCTTAAGTCCCTGAAACCCCTGCTGTAAGATTCATCAGTCAGCCTATGCCTATGATAGCTCAGTTTTTATCTTGTCTGCCGGTGATGTGGAGGCACTTCACATTGGTTTACAAGTTTGTGAACAAGTGTCTTCTGCCTCTATAGCCTGGGCTAAGAGTAATTTGATCTCACTGAGCTCTTGATTGTAGTGATCCCTCCTTTGTTGCCCTGACAATTCAATAGGGCATCACTGGAATTAAGGTGTTGGAGAGTCTTTTCTGATTTGAATATACATTAAGAAACTGGGAGGGAGCTGAAGAGAAAGTGTGATGCTGCTATAGAAATGGTGTTGGCTCCTTTCTGGATTTTCTTGTCAGAGATGGTTTTTGATTTCCATCAGTCTTGTGGTTTCAATGTTGTGGCACTTGCTCCTGTGTCTGGACCCACTCCTATGAGTTTTACACTGGATTCAGAAACATATAAATCAATGTTTGTTTTATTTTGAATAGTTACCATTGGTTGCACCCAAGTGTCTCACTGAATTATTCAACAAGATTGCTGCCTTTCACTTCTCACCTGTTCAGCAGTTGATGTATTCTGACTCCCTGCTTACCAGGAAGTCCCTTGCCTTCTCTCTTCTTCATCATGCTAGCCAATTCCTTTTCCCTCTGAAGTTGCTTGGGCAGCAGACTACTCCTTCATTAGCTCTTGTTTTTGTAAACTAGCAAGAAGCCCCATGAGCTCAAGCCACCACATAAAACCAGAGCAAGGTTTCAATTGGGCCTAGGAGAGATCAAGTCAAGTAGAGGTATCATTCCACCTGAGCGAGGTTTCCACTTAGCTTAGTACATTGTGGCACATATTGACACATAAATCTTGAAGACATTTTGAAATGGGGCAGGGAGGGACATTTCTTCTGCTACCTCTTGTGGATAGTAGTGGTAGACGGACAGGGCGTTTTCTCCCTAAAATGGGCCTCCTTGCTAAAGACAGAAGATAAGAGAGAAGGAGGCAGCCCTTGGCCCCAAAACGCAGTTAGATGTAGGTTGGTGGAATATCAAGGACCCCCTCCTTACAAGACATGGAAAGAAAAGAGGAAACTGGGTCTTTGGGGAGGCAAGAAGTCTGTGAGTTGAGGGATATCTATATCTTCATTTGTTGTAATAAAGGCATGAGAGTGGGGCCAGGGTGTTCATGGCCTTCTTCTGGCAACTGTTAGGGAAGATAGGGGAATGACGGAGGAGAAGGCCAAGGCCAAAGGATTCATGGTCTGGGCATTCATGTTTTATGAGATCTTGTTAAGACATGAACTAATTTTATTACACCCTTCACTTTTGAAAAGTGTAAGAGGTTCACAGTACCTAGAACCGTTCTAGGTTTATTTAATTATAGTAAGAGTAATGATTTGACTGGAACTAGCTAGGCTAGAACACTGGGTTAAAAAAAAACAACCCTGCAATGGTGAAAAAGTGTCATAGGAATTTTAATGATAAATGGCCTGGGTCTCCCTTTTATGGTTCGCACAAAAAATGGCACCGCCAACAAGCAGAGTTGCTCCTTAACATCACAAAGGAAATTGATTCTGAGTGTATTCAAAGGCTATAACCAGCTAAATTCTTTGCCTGCCTTCTCAAGCTGTTCTTGGAGTCCTCCCATGCAGAACCTAACTCTATTTTGAGAGCGCTAAGAATTAGAACCAGAAGTAAAATCCCCCAAAGTATTGGGAGACCTGGATCTGGATTGCAATTTGGGCCTACTGCTGTTGAAGATTACATTAGGCTCACTAGAAGATGCAGATTTCATATAAGGTAATTAGGAACTGTAATTCCACTCTTTCCTTATGTTGAAATGAGGGCTATTCAGCTACAGAGAAGGGAGACAGAAACCAAAGGGCAGAACTCAATTTGTGAACCCAGTTTATCATCCTTCTCTATCCCCAAGGAGCTGTGGAGACATCTGGGATCCCAAGGAACCTTGCTAAATAAAATCAGATAGCCTCACAATATGGAAACAAAACTAGTTTTGCTATTTGTGATTTGCTGGCTGTATAGTGACTAATCAAGTTTGCATATGTGGAAACAGAAAATGAGCCAACATAGCTCTTTCCAGGAACCATGAGTAACTAGCTGGGTTCCTGGTTATTTTCCCCATTGTGTGAGATTCTTACAAGCAGTGTCCAGTGTCTGAATTCACTTCCTCTCTCCAAACGGGACAAGTTCATGCAAGTGAAAAAGAAGTAAAATTAAAGCTTCAAAAAACCTTTTCCAGATGCACCACAGCTGATGTTTTCTAGTTTCTTCTTCCTTCCTTCTATCTCCCCATTTGCTTTCTGCCTCAGTCCCTGGGTTGTACAACACTGGACAGGATGTTATTGTGGAGATATTGCTTAACTAGTGCCCTGAGAATATAATCGTTTTAGATTTGTCATGTTGGGTCAGACCAGTGGTCCATCTATCCCAGTATCCCAGTGATCAGTGCCAGGTCCTTAAAACAGAACAAACAGAACACGGTAATTTTGAGTGTTGTTCAGTCCCAGCTCCTAGGATTTGTAAGTCTGGGGACACCCGGAGCATGGCATTGCATCGCTCACCATATTGGCTAATAACTATTGATGGAGCTATTTTCCATGAATGTATCTAATTCTTTTTTTGAGCTGAATTATATTTTTGGCTGTCACAACATCTCATGGCAATGAGTTCCATGGTGTGACCACACATTGTGTGAGCTACTTCCTTTTGTTTGTTTTATTAATTTAATCAGGTGGCCTTAGTTCTTGTTTTATGTGTAGGAGTAGATAACACAAATTTATTTTCCCCATACTATTCATGATTTAGAAAACCTGTCATATTCCCCCTTAGTCATATTTGCTCTAAACTGAACAGTCCCAGTCTTTTTAATCTATCCTTTTTATGAAAGCTGTTCCAGACTCCTAATTATTCTACTTGCTCTTCTCTGTACTTTTTCCAATTCTAATGTATCATTTTTTGAGATGGGGCAACCAGAACAGCATACAATGTTCAAGATATGGGTGTTCCATGGATTTATATAGTGACATTATGATGTTTTCTGGTTTATCATCTATTCCTTTTCTAATGCTTCCTAACATTCTGCTAGTTTGTATGACTGCCACCATACACTGAACAGGTGTTTAAAAAAAGAAGCATCTACAATGATTCCAAGATCTTTTTCCTGAGTGCTAACAGCTGATTTGGACCTCATCATTTCATACAATTAGTTGATATTTTTTTCCAATGGGCGTTATTTTGTACTTATCAACACTGAGTTTCACTTGCCATTTTGTCATCCACTTTTGTGAGTTCTCTTTGTAATACTTTACTATCAGTTTCGACTCAAATATTTTGAGGAATTTTATATTGACCACAAACTTTGCAACTTCACAGTTCATACCCTATTCTACATAATTTATGAATTTGTTTATTTATTTAGTCTTATCCTTTGTTTCCTGTCTTTTAATCAATTATTGATCCAGAAGAGGACCATCCTTCTTATCCATGCCTGGCTTCACCTGTCTGTCAGAGATGGTTTAAACACTGGGTTGTAAAAAAACCTTCCCAGAAAGGCCTAGAAAGAAAGAAATGATGCTCCTTGCCTGCATATTGCAAAGGAAGACATAAAGTGACTGGCTAATGGAAAACCATGCAAACCAGAATCTACTGCCTCTACTTGAAGAAAGGCCCAGTCCTTTCATGAAGGCATGAGGGAATTATATGAGAAGACCATATTCTTCCTGCTACATCCCTAAAACACCTAATGAAATACCTCCCCATGAAAGACTTTGTCTAGCTGCTGTCTCTCTATCTTGGTCTTTATCCTGCCCCTACCTCATGCTGCCATTGGAAGGCCCTGTGGAAGAAGTCAGTGATTGGGAGCATATTTCTTTGACTCATCTGCTTGTGAAGCACTGCAGAGAGAGTCACTGGGACATGGGAGAAGGTTGAGTTATGTGTGAAAGAGGAAGAGTGACACTGAAGGAGGATGCTCTAAACAAACAAAAATCATAAAAAAACCCTCCCATAGTGTTTCTCCTAACTGCATGATAATTTAAACTGACATGAGTCCCATGAGAGATTTGTTAAGCATGGAATACAGATGGTAGCAATTCAATATGCACAGCAAAGAAAAGAAAGGGAAGGGTATTAATGTCGCAAATGGTGCAATTCAACTGGCTAGGTTAATTAAGCCTGGCATTACCTTATTTTTCATAATGGAATTGAATGTTTTGGGAAACAGTCAAGTGTTTGCTGTCAGCGTTGGCCTTAAACATGTGGACAGTACCCTTTTTGTACAATTCAGATATGCTTATGGGCATATAAGACCTCTGGCTAGAGAAGACATGGGAGAGATTAGGCCCCCTGTTGAACCTCAGTGCTCAGGTGATACAGCACAGAGGCCTATACATTGCAACACTTATTACATGAGCACAATTCATTGACCTCTTTTTTGTGTGTGTTATGAGAAAAGATGAACAAATTGCCTGATCTACTGTCTCCATACCATTTGCTATTTCATGTGCTCCTGTCATACCCTCGTTTATTAATCTCCCCGCTCTTAATGCATTTATTTGGTAGCCTGAGATGTTAACAGTATGTTATAAACTGGGTTAAACCTTGTGCTAAAGCTGCATTGAAACCGAGGTGCAAATACACAGTTCACATAAGATACTTAAATGAGACAGTTAATGGGACACACCTAAAACAAAGCCTTATTGTGTCTGCCCCAAAATTAGTACCATGTGGGCCAAAGGTTCTAATAAGTATTTTTCTGATGAGGTAATGGGTGTGTCTGAGTCTGGAGGGGGAAAAAGAAAAGAAAATAAAACTAGGCAGAGGGAAACAAGAAGACTAAAAAGACTTAGAAGAAAGCAAGAAGGCCAAACAGCAACTTATAACATGGCATGGTCCTGGGAAAAGGCTAGAGAGAGATCCTGGATCAGAGGTTCTAACTGAAAGACACTTGTGTGAAACTAAGAAACTGTTCCATTTGTTTTTGGTTCCTGCTGCATTTGGAAACTTAAGACTTTGTGCATTTTTTGTCAATTATCAAGAGTGCATCAAAGAAAATAGTCAGACTCCATCATCAATTTCTGTTTCCAAATGGAACATACCCAGGGACCCAAACTGTGCCTTTGATCTAGTCTCAATCTCAATGGTGAGATCCTGTTTCCAAGGAACATCATTATGAGCTGATATTCCCGTTGAACCAAGATGGAGTAAATAATGGCAATGTTTGCAGAAATCAAAGATGGCCAAAAGGAATTAAAAGAAGATCTTAAACAGGAGTTGGTGACTTCAGAAAAGGAATTAAGACAAGACTTAAAACAAAATTGGAAACAAAAGCTGGAGATTTCCCAAAAAAGGTTCAAAGACAGCATGCAGGCTTACCTGAACACTTCGTTTGAGCAGCAGCTATGAAGTGCCCAGAGAGATGAGGAAGCCCAGCTGCAACACACAAAGACCGGAATGGGCAAACAGATTGATGAACTGACCAGAAATCTGATTGCAATAAAACAGAAGTTTTTCATCAAAATGGGGGAGACCAAATAGACTTTGGCTGATTTGGAACTAGCCAGTTGAGATGAGCAGCAGAATCAAAGGATCCCAAACGAGAGTTGAAGTCAGTCACCTGGATGTGGAATTAGATCACTTAGAAGACCAGGTAAGACTGGAATTTACAACAGTTTTTCTACCCTGTTTATAGCCTCTAGACAGAGCTGGATTGACTGACCTAGGAGCCCTAGCCTGCCCCCCAGTGTGGGGTCCCCTCCTGCCTGGACTCCCTCCTCAACCACAGTCCTCCCATTGCTCCTGCCCTGGCCCTGCTCTGGACAGTATGCCTGGGTGGATGGGAGGTCCAGCTGGTGCATGGCATGGGGACCTCCAATGCAGCCCCCCAGGGTCACGGGCCCTGGAAGGCTCAGCCGAAGCAGCAGTGGCCTCACTGTGAGCTAGCCGGCCCTGCCTCCCCCAGGCAGAGTGAATAGGGTTTTGCCTGCCCAAACCCCAAGGGTGGGCCAGTCACCACAGGGGTCAGGGCTGAGTGCAGAGCCTGGCCTCTGGCTCCAGGGCCCTGCCTCTACTCACCAGTGCTGGCCAGGTAGGAGCACTTTCAGTGCTCCTGCCCTGCTGGCGCTGAGCTGGGCAGGTGTTGGATTACTGGGGGGTTCCAGGGCTTAAGCCTCTAAAGCCCCTTTGATAATCCAGCCCTGCCCCCAGAGGCCCAGAGTGGAGAGGTTAGGCAGTCCTCTCTCAAATAATGCAAAAGTCTTGAGGGAAAACGTTCCAGGGAGGCTTATAGAATTGGAGAACTGTAGACCTGGAAGGGACCTTGAGAGGTCTTATAGTTCAGTCTGTTGCATGCCAGGCAGGGCGAAGCATTATCTAGCTCAGTCATTTTCAAACTTAGGGTGGGGTCCCAGTACTGGGTCATAGACCATCAGGTACTGGATCATGGCGCCCCCTGCTGCTGCTGCCCAAAGACTGGAATGCATTTCTCAAAGATGTAATTGTTGCATAGCGGGAATAATTTTTTCAACTGGTCCTGAGGAAAAAAGTTTGAAAACCACTGATCTAGCTCACTCCTCATACATACCTGTCCAATTTGCTCTCAGAAATCTCTAGTGACACAGATTTCACAGTCTCCCATGCAATTTACTCCTATGTTTAAATCTCCTGATGGGAGGTTTTTCCTAATTTCCAACCTAAATCACCATTGTTGCAATTTTAGCTCATTGCTTCTTGTCCCAACCACAGAGGTTAACAAGAACAATTTTTAATCTCTCCTCCATTTATGTACTTGCATACCCCCAAGTTTCACATTGCCTAAAAATGACTTGCTTACAAGATCAGAAATAAAAATACAAAAAAGCATCAAAGGACTGAAAAATTGCTTACTTTCTCATTTTTATGACATAATTATAAAATAAATTATCTGGAAAATAAATAGTGTACTTATATTTCAGTGTAGAGTATACAAAGCAGCAGAAGCAAGCCATTGCCTAAATGACGTTTTTAGTTTGCACTGACTTTGCTAGTGCTTTTTATGTAGCCTTTCGTAAAATTAGGAAAATGAGCTGATGTACCCACCTCCAGAAGATCTCTGAATACTCCTAGGGGTGTAGGTACGCTTAATTGAGGACCACTGGTTTGGAGTTAGCCCTCAACCTGAGCTGGCCAAGGCACAGCTCAGGGCTAGCAAGGGAAGGAAATAATAAACTGTACCTGAATTGTGAAAGACTCTGTGTAGATTTGTGTTCCTGTAGCACCCAGATACCACCAAAACCTTCTACAATAGACTAGCAATGGACTAATTTATAGATGCTCATCTGGACTTGGAGATCAAAAATCAACAAAAGGAGAACAAAGAAACTCCAAGAGGCAGTTGAATTTGCTGTACAGCACAACCCTTTTCTTGCAAGAGTTCACTAAAAGAGGAAGCAGAGGCTAAAGAGGAAGATGGAAGCTGGTTGCCATGAACCTTGTAAGTACAACACTGTCTAATATGCACAATGAACGATGGGACTCTGTTCTGGTTCATGACTGTATTAAATGATAAGAACAAAGGGTAAATTTGGAAAACAGAGGAACACAAAGGTGAAGAGGGAAAGTTTTGTGGTACAAGGATCAGCCCTACAGTTTGTTTACAGATGGCTGGTTGAACAAGAATAACCTTTGCTGCGTAATTGTTGCATAATTTGAGTGTGTGGTTTGAGTCCTACTCTATATTCCAAATGTGAATATTTGCATACATCCAACTATCCTGTTAGCATCACATGTGTATGGTTTGTAGTTAATTCATGGGCTACATAGAAATGGATGTGATTTTTTTCCCACACTCTCCCTGTGCTTTCATGTGACACAAATGCTAGGCTACCCAATTTTATAGTGTGGCTCTTATCTGATTGGAATGTACTAGGGACTGTGGATTTGAATAACATGAAATTATATTTCTTTCTTTTTTGCCTTTACTTTCTCCTATATAAGGAAGGCTAGCAGTATTTCTAGGCCATATCTTAGATACCAGCCTTGTCAAGTTTGGTTTTAAATAAGAAAAAGTATCCTATATAATGCAGGTTGCAAAACAATGCCTATTTGTGTTTAATACATGTTTCTTCAGTATGTTTCCCGAGTGGAATGTATATGTAAGAACTCAGGTGTGTGTCTTGATTTCTAAGACAATGATCCACATTTTTGCCTCTTTTCAAGTCTTCCTTCCCCTTGAGCGTGGGTTTCTATATTCCTTTTTACAAAAGAGAAAAATATATGAGGCTCAAGCTCATAGACGACAAGAAAATCTTGCTCTCAACTAAGAAATCAGGCTTCTGTAATCTCAGTCGTGTTGGACTTCCTCTCATCTGAGAAGTCCTGTAATACTGCACGTATTTTGAGAGGAGAAATCCTCTGCTAGTGAGGAGAAAAGAAGCAAATACTAGGTGCCAGGTCTACCTTCCTTCTGAGTCTGTAGCTAGCCATAGTTTTTGGCACTAGCCATGTTTCTTTGGAAATGGACTAACCCAGCCATGTATGACTTGCTTCCTATTTAATAAAGGTCTGACTTAGAACCAGACCAGTGGGATTCTTCTGTCCATGCTCAAAGAATAACTAGTCAGGGCTTTGGTGAATATCCTAGTTAACTGTCTGACTTAGGTTCTTACAGAGCTGGTGAGATTACTGTTGAAGTGGTATGACATCAGTGAGATAAGGGTGCATTCAGGTAGCTATTTTTAATAGCTGATAAAGAGATGTTATATTTATTGTAGTACATAATAAATAATGACTGCAACAGCATAAATGCAACATAGGAAACCATTATGATATCAATAATCCATTAAATAGACTATATATATTTTATTTGTGTTAAATTATGTATGGAGAATCAAAGGATCATGTCTATTGATTTGTGGTAGGCATAACAAAACAATCAAAATTGGTTGAGATGTTATTAATTTTACATTGCCCAGAACTTTGCTAGGTGCTTTTCAAACATAAATAGCAGGGCATAGTCTTTGACTCAGGAAGCTTATTATCCAGGTGCTTATATGGCCCTCATCACTAAAGTATTTTATCACTTCCAAGAAGTTAAAAATGATGGTGCTTCTGTCTCTTTCTTTTTTCTCTGCCACAGTAAAGTGTCGGTTGGATACAATGTTCCCTCTAACTTTTCATAGGCTGTGTGCACAAAAAATTTCTTTTGTGCAAATTTTTGGAACCAGTGTTCAAATCTGTGCACACAGCAGTGATTGTGGTCAAACTTGTGAGTGCAATGAAGTAAATGTGTATGATGCAAATAATATCTAAATTTTATTTTGATATGGTGATGGAAATGATTTTATAAATTACTAAACCTTTGAAACATGCTATTTGAAATTACCTACTTAAACTAGCATAAAAATATTAGCACTGTTGAATTTTTTTGTGCACACTTTATTTTGTTGTGTGCACAGGTTTCACAGCCTGTGTGTGCATGCACACGCGCACAGCTTAGAGGGAACATAGGTTGGATAATCTACCTCTGCACTTGATGAAGGTTATATGTGGTACTAAACAATAGGAAGGGGTCAGATGAAGCTGGACAAGGGTTGCAGCAATAAAACAAATGCTCAGGTGTTCTAGCAGCTAGAAGGAAGAAATCCCAGATCTATTTTTTTTCTTATGTCCATACCTCTGGGTTTAACAGTGTCTTTCTTCTGTTCCTCAGGACTCTCATTGTCAACACCTTTTCCCTGCTAAGAAGGGCAGCATAGAGGAAGGAGGGGTGTCTTCAGTACCATCGTTATTATCTCCTCTGCCGCTATTTGAGCAGGGCTGGTCCTGCCAACAGGGGGCACTAAAGATGCTCCCCAGAAGCAGGGCTGTCCTTTGGGGGGGCAAGAGCGGCTATTGCCGTGGCCCTACAGTTCCATGGGCCCTGTGCTGTCCTGCTGTGAGCAGGGCAGCACAGGGCCTGGACTGCTGCCACCCATGGCTGCACTATCTTCTGCCCCTGGCTCAGGGGAGGAGTGGAAGTGTGGGGCCAGCCTCTGGGCCGGTCTTCAGCCACCCCCAGTGTGGGGGGGCATCAGCAGGGAGGCCTGGCACAGACCAGTTGCCCCATTACCTGCACCCTCCCCAGAGGTGTGCCAAAATCACAGGTGTCTAGGGTGCAGAAAAGCTTGGGCCAGCCCTGTGTTTGAAAGTAAGGTATTCTTTGAGCCATTGACATTGACTTGCGATTTTGGGAGTTTGTTGGCCATGTTAAAGTATATAACTTGTAGATGAACCCCACATCCTGATTGCAGGGGCAGGATGGATCATCAGCTGCTATATGAATACTTCCAAAAAGATAGCCATGTTAGTCTAGTTTGGCAAAACAAACAAGGAATTGAGTGGCTTTTTTAAAGACTTACGAATTGCAGTAAACAGATTTGTTAGTCTCTAAAAGCATCACCAGACTAGACTTCTTGATTATATAACTAGTGTTAGTTTAAAACACCTTCATGCTCTCTGTGTGCTTACATATCACACAAAAGCCAAACAAGCCAGTTCTGAAACTTGGTACTTATCTGATTGAACTATGACAGATGTACTATGGATTTTAAGCTTGAATAGCGTGAAATTATATTTCATTCTTTCTCCTATTTTACTTTCTTCTGTGAAAGGAACACTATTGGTATTTCTAGTCCATATCTTAGATACCTGTTTCGTTAAATTTGGAGTTATGGAGATTAGTCTTTTCTATAAGAAAAAGGATTCTATAAAATATAGGTTGTGAAACACTAGTCCCACTTCAGTTTCCAGCTACTGGCTCAGATATCTTTGTTTGCTAAATTAAAGTACCCTCTACTTTCAAAAAAATTCTCCCTATTTAGATCAGACTCGTAGGCTATGTCTACATCAGAAAGATTAGTTTGGACTTCCTTAGTCCGAACTAAGCAGTTCGGGTTTAACCCGAACAGGTTAGTTCGGACTAACTGTGGTTTCTTAGTTTGAACTAGCTGCGTTTTTTAGTTCGAACTAAAAAGTTAGTTCAAACTAGAAAGCATGGTTAGTTCAAACTTTTTAAGTTCAAACTAAGGTGTCTACATTGTGCTAGTTCAAGCTAAGTGCTAAGTTCAAACTAACCATTTGAACTAAGAAATTTTGTAGTTCAAACTAGGCAAAGCCTAGTGTAGGCACAAACTAAATTAGTCCAGACTAACCAAGCTTAGTCCAGGCTAACTGGTTAGTATAGACATAGCCCTAGACTCTAAGGTCAGAAGGGACCGATATGATCATTTTGTCTGACCTCCAGCACCTCCTGCACAATGCAGCCCACAAAAACTCACCCACCCACTCCTATAATAAACCTCTAGCCTATGACTGAATTATTGAAGTTATTAAGTGGTAGACCACAATCAAAAGATCTCTCAACTATCTCTTTGATTAGCTGCTAAACTAATGAAGCTTCTTTAGTCTCTCCCTTGAAGGCAGGCTTTCCACCCTCAAGTCAGTCTGGTTTCCTACTCCTTCCAATTTGTCATCATACTTTTTCAAGTGTCAACAATAGAGCTGGACACAGTATTCCAGTAACAAAGAGGTAGTTGTGTTGGTCTCATTCAGTAAAACAAACAAGGAATCTTGTGGCACTTTTAAAGACTAATAACTTTATCGCATGAGCTTTCTTGGGAGAAAATCCCACTTTGTCAGATGCTTTGAAGAACTTCAAAATGATAAATAAATGTGTTAGTCTTTAAAGTTGCCACAGGACTCTAGGGCTGTGTTCACATAGCACTCTTATTTCGAAACAACAGAGGTTGTTTCAAAATAAGAAATACCCTGTTCACACAATGCATGGTTGTTTCGAAACAACGGCACCCGTTGTTTCGAAACAACGGCATTATTTTGAAACAACTTAAACCCCATGTGGGGACGAACAATGTTGTTTCGAAACGATTGTTTTGAAACAATGCCGTCCGAACATGTTGTTTCGAAACAACAGTGACTTGTTTTGAAATAACTGTTGCCTGAAACTGCTATTTCGCTTTGAGCTTTTTTCCTTAATTTGAATTAACAAACTGTTAATTCGAATTAAGTTATTTCAAAATAAGGCATTATTTCGATACAAGTTGTTTCGCCACAACTTGTATCGAAATAATGCCTGTGTGTGAACACAGCCTAGTAGTCCAATAAGAGTCTCACTGAGTTTCAATTCTTTGAATTAAGGAATGCTCAGTAACTGGGAAGACCACAGTTCGTGTACTGATGTTTCACCTCTGGAGACCAAAATTCAATTGTGGGACTGGCCACCAATGGAAATGATTTTTCTAATCTCTTCTGCAGCATAAAATCATCATCTGATTTGGCATAATTCTCATTCTCTGCTCCATACGATGATCGCTGCATAACAGGGTTTAGCTGCAAGGACACAAATTTAAGATTTATTGACAGATCTGTGTCTGGCCCATGCTATCAGCCCCTCTCCTTCCAGACACAAACATGTCCTGAACAAATGTTTTGTTTATCTATGTTGCAGTAGCACACTTTTCTCTGGCCTGACCTCAGACGTTGCCAGCAAACTGGCTATCAGGATTCTTTCTCTGCTTTGCCTGGTGGTCTCAGATATACTGCAGAACAGGGAAACAGTTTTCCTTGGTGGGGTGGGAGGGCAGGAAAGACATGATAATCCCAAAGCCTCCGACGGAGGGACATGTAAGTTGAATGAATACACCAGGCTCTGTGTATTTTAAAACACCTTAATGTTCAGTGATGTTAGATGCCAAAATGATACTGAGCATGTAAGCAAGTCTTTAACTACTATTTCCCCAATGAATCAGAAAGTTATCCGAGTACTTTAGGTGATGATCACAAATCTGTCTTCTAAACAGGGTGAGGTAAATGGGGAAGAGGGTGTGGATATAACAATCAAGCTTTCTTGAAATTAATATATTTATTTACATGTACTAACTGGCTTGCTACAACCTTTACATAATTTACATTGCTGCTTCTGGGGCCAAAATTTTTTTTCTGTTAACTGTAACAGTGGCCCATTAACTCTCCCAAAGCACCACTTCAGAATATGAAGGTGCCTAATTTCATCAGTTCAACAGGATCAAGACATGTTAGTTTGATGCCAGGGAGACCTCCCAAGAAACATCCAGGTTGGAGCTGAAAGTGATGTTGATTATTCACAGAAGTAACACTCTGATAAGAATCTCAACTGATGCCCCAGCATGATACTAGAGAAGAATTGAGGTGGTGTGCTTTAGTTGAAAATAAGAAAATAAATTCCTGGTCATGTATGATTGTTTAAAATCCTGTAGCACTTTTAAGTGAGTGCTTATGTTCTGGCCGCATTCCTATTCAGAGAATGATTATTTGCCTCTCTGTCTCTTGCAGTGTCAGTATGAGAAATAATTCATTGATTCTTGACCTATAACATTGCTGTGTGGTTTCATTTCAATATATAGAAAAGTCATCCAAAAATTCAAAATAGTGTGAAATGAGCTTAAAGTGACATCTTGGCTGTAGTTTCAAAAAGCCAAAACTAAGTGTTCTTTTTGCTTTTTGTTGTGTTTTGTTTCTGTTGCAGTGTCAGGTCCAAGAAAACATTTCCATCAGATTTAAAAATATCATTTTATTCATTTCTTTTACATCATTGCCAAAATGAAAACTATTTGAAGTAAAAATTAAACAAAACTTGTCTTTTCTTTTCAAAATTCACATTTTAGCTTTGAATTGGTTCAAAGCTTTCTATGAGGAGAAACCCCCAAATCTTAAAAAAAAAAAATGAACAGGAAGATTTTTCATTCTAAATTGCTCATAAACATTTTGGTTTTCTAAACAGCTCTAGTTCCAAAACTTTCACCTTTGTGGATACTAGAAGAGCAAATTTAATTTGCTGCAAATAGAGTATCATGCATTTCACCTCAGTTAGAAGGATGTTAATGACAGTGTAGGTACTTAAGGATTTAAAAAAATAAGTTAAGCTCTGGGGGCTCCTCAAAGTTTAAGACAAACAGATGACAGTGCTCCCCATAAAAGGATGGTTGTCAAAATTCACTTTAGCTTATCTTACATTTCAGAATCAAGGTCATAGTGGGACTGAGCTTTTCTTATTACCCTGCCAATTTACAGAAAGAAATATCTATAGATTTGCTTGGCCTGCAACTCAGAACTAGATGGGTAAGGAAATCAAAGAAATACATCAAAAATGGGAGTTCAGCTTTGCCTATAATCTGATGCTTGCTCTGTGTATATTTTTGTTAAAAAAAAACAAAAAACCCAAACTAGAAGTACAATAAACTAAGAGATTCTTTTATATTCAAATTGAATTGTACTTTTCAAAACATGAGTGGGTCTGGGGTGGAATTTTCAAATGCATTCACTCTGCCTAAATCTGTCCCCATTTATGTATGATTCCCATTGACTTCACTGAGCATAAGGTTAAGCTAATGTTCAGTCCTTTTGAAAAATTTCACCCCTGATTTGCAAGCCATTAAAATGATGATAGTGCACAGAATATGTATTCAAAAAAAACGTTAAACCAACATGTACTAACAGTTGTATATGGGATGACATTTTACAAGCAAGAAGATGCTTGAAACATGGCAAGTTCCAAAAGGGTAGCTGTATCAGTCTAGTTCAGCAAAACAAACAAGGAGTCTGGAGGCGCTTTTAAAGACAACAAAAAAAAAAATTATTGCATGAGCTTTCATGGTAGAAAAAACCTTCTCCCATGAACGCTCATGCGATAAATAAATTTGTTTAGTCTTTTAAAGTGCCACCAGACTCATTTGTTATGCTAGAAGCATGTTTGACAGAGTAACATTGGGTGAGAGAGGAAGAAGTGATGCCTGTAAATTAAAGAATACAAGTATATAACAATAGTTCTCATGTATGTAGTTCTGTGAAGAGTTCAAATGGCTCAGATGCCTTCTATAAAGACAAAAATGACAAATCAAACAGGCATTTTTATTAAGTGAAAGTCACACATACTTGGTTTTGAGCAAAATTCATGTAGTCAATCAAAATATCATCTAAAAAGTAAGTGAGTTTCCCTCATCATTAGGTTATCAAAGTGACAGTCTTGGCTCTACTCCCTCTAGCAGTTAAATACAGAAGCTCCCTTCACTGTCTCACAAGTTGCATGCATGGGCTACTGCCAAGAGTTTGTGTTTGTACCTGGCATTGTTTGGGCATGTTTGTAGTTAGTATAGTGAAAAAGAAGTCTGTTGCCTGTGATTTATTTCACCATTGACACAATAAGTTACACTTGGTAATGTAGCATCATACGGGAACTGTTGTAGAAGAGGCAGAATGAGAATGAAGTTAACTTAGATGAAAGTGAAGGTAGTTAAGTAATTGTGTTGTGTCAGAAAGCTTTGAGAGAAATGTATTTTTAGCTCTCGCTAAAGGTTTCTGGGGCAATATAACTGTAGGGAAGGAGAAGCAAAATAGTAGTAAACATGAATCCTCTGAGTCAAAATATCAAGCATATCCTATTTCCTGAATGTGCCGGAATCAGAGGTGTATAAAACTGAGTTCATCAGAGATTTATGCAAAGACCTTCCCCAGCCTACATTCTCTTTATCATTTTTTGTGTGTCTGTACCCCTTGAGTATCATTTTACATTTACAATCCAGATGGAAATCATGTGAAATCCAGTGAAAATCTTGATCTACATCCAAGTCCAGGTTCAGAGGCAAAGCCTCGGTCTTGTGCAAATGGGAGTTTTACTTGTAATTTTTCTGGGAGTGGGATTGGACCCTGAATTCACAAACTCTAAAATGGATTGCAGCCAGAAACAGATATAACCACCCTGAAATTTAGAAAAGGGTAAATACCATTGAGATTTGAGAAATTTAATTAAAATTTGAAAAAGGCTTTTATTATTATGATTATTATTTATATTATTGTAGCGCCTAGAAACCTAAAGCAGGGATTATTGTGCTGAATAACTGATTACTAAAAGATGATCCTTTAAGATTGTTGGATGAAAGAGGCTATAGAAGTGCATGGGGTTACTAAGGGGGCATCGTATGGCGCCATCTCCAAACAGGATAAGTATAAAACTGCAACTAGCAAAAAATGTTTACAAAACATTAATTTCCTTGTTTCCATTCACCTCACAGTTATGAGTGATATGTTTTAGAAGAAAGAACATATTGTTTCTGTACACTGTGCTTTGTGTACTATTTGGGTTAAATTAAGACAAATAACCCAGACAGTGTTTTGCTTTGACAGCAGTAATTACTGGCATCAAAAAATATTCCCCTATTATTTTTAATGGGAAGAACTCAACAAATTTTATTTTGATTAAGCTAAGGAGGTGATGTCATATACTAACAGCTAGATATTCAAAATAAACTACAGGCAAGTCATTTTGGATGACTAATATGTGTATCAGATGCACATCTGTGCATGTTTTCAAGAAAATGCTTTATTGTCAGAGGAGGTAAGAGTCATGGACCGCGTGATGATTTGTGCAGCTTGTGAACAGTTGCACAAGCAACTAGACATTTTCCACTTGCTTCACCTCCCAAAGAAATCTTTTAAGATTGGTAACAGATAGTTTTGGTTACAAAACCTAGTGCTGCACATGTTGAAGTTAAGGATAGTTCACAATTTTAATTCAGTGATCCAAACAGATTTTTGTCAACTGTTCACATGAAAGTTCTTCCTCATAGATGTCCAAAATGAGGAAGTTATTGAGATCCTGTCATTCTCATAAGCAAACTAGGGAAATGTGGCTGAGATGAAACTACAATCAGATGGGCACACAGCTGGTTGAAAGACCAATCTCTGAGAATATGTATCAATAGTTTGCTGTCGAACTGGGAGGATGGTCCCAGAGGGTTCTGGCAGTGGAAAGTAGTGGATCCAGGACTATTCAATATTTTCATTAGTGACAGATTAAGTTTATAAAAATTGCAGATTGTACCAGTCTTGGAAGGGATGCAAGCACTTTGGATTAGAAATCAAAAGCATATTAGCAAACTGGAGAACTGGTCTCAAAACAATAAAGACAAAAATCATTAAAGACAAGTTTAAAGTGCTACACTTAGGAAGGGCAAAGCAAATTAACTACAAATTGAGGGATAACTGGCTAACAGCAGTATTGCTGAAGAGGATCCAAGGGTTATAATGGATCAAAAACTGATTGAACAATGTGATTCACTTGTGAAAAAGGTTACTCTCTGGGATGTAAGACTGGGGAGGAAATAGTTTGCTATAGTTGGCACCAGTGAAAACTAGGCATGTTTGTGAGAAAACTAAACTTGAGAAGATTGAGCAGGAAAATAGTATCTAAGTATGTTAAGGACTGTTGCAAATTATTTTCTATGTCCACTGAAGACAGGACAAGGAGTAATGGGATTAATCAGCAGCAAGGAGGCTTTATGTTTGATATCAGAAAAAAAAATTGGCTGTGAAGGATAGTTATGATCTGGAACAGTTTTCCAGTACAGGTTATGGAATCCTTTATCATTGGACGGCTGTTCTTTTTTAAGAATTGGTAGGACACATCTCACAGATGGTCTAGGTTTACTTTGACCTACTTCAGTACATGGGGATTAACTTGATAACCACCGTGTCCCCTTCTATCCCTGCATTTCTATGATCTCAGCAGCTAATATGAATCATAACAGGTATATTTTCCTATAGTTTATTCAACTGATTATTGGAAACACAATGATCATAACGTCCTTCTGTCTACCTCTAATCCAGGCCCAGTGCTTTTTTAATTACATCAAATATTAGTTTAGCTGTTAGGAATTAGCCAGGAATTATCCAGTCCCCTCATTAATATTTGGAAAAACAATTATTTTTTATTAAGGAGTTTTCTTTTGCCTAATTATGTGTTTCAGGCAGACTTGAAGAAAAGCATGCAAGTGCAAAAACAGATATTTGTGTAAGTGTAATATGTCTGCTTGGTGTGGTGATGTGTCCCCCTCTAGTGGCACATAGCTCAGCCAAAAAAAAGCAAGGAGTCTTCTGGCACTTAAGGACTAACAGATTTATTTATCGCATGAACTTTTGTGGGAGAATATCTCACTTTGTCAGATGCTTTGAAGAGGGAAAATAGTGGGTTACTTACCAGTAACTGTCCTTCTTTGAGTTAGGCTGCTCAGATTCATTCGGTAATAGGTTTATCTGTGCCGCAGCGCATAATTGGTAGGAAACTTTTTGCCCTAGCCTGTCAGGAGAGGGCTGGCAGCCACCACCACCCCCATGCCACCCTGTGGTTACATATGTGGCTGCTGCCTGGCCCCTTCTCAGTTCCTAAAAGTCGCCAACTCCAAGTTGCATGGACGGAGGGAGGATTGTGAATGAATCCAAGCGGCCCATCCCGAAGAAGGACAATTACTGGTAAGTAACCCACCATTCTTCTTCGAGCACTGCTCCGATACATTCAGTAATAGGTGACTACTAGCTGTGCTCGTGGGCGGAGTTGGCCCTGATCACCTCCAGCACTACTTTTCCCACACAAGGTAGCCTCTCCCAAGCCAACGCGGTCTCCCGGAGGGACCTAAGGTGTCAGCCTCAGAACCTGAAAACCGGAGAAGAGGAGCCCGGCCTGGGGAATCTGACCCCAGTGGGGAATAGAAGGCCTACTAAGAAGTACCTTTTATGTGGGGTTTTTGAGGAAAAAGCCTTCAACACTGAGACCCTTCTAGCCAAGGTGAATGGCTACTAAAACCACCTTCCAGGCAAGTACCAATAGAGTACATGAGTCCTACAAGTCCTGGTGTGTTGGAAAGCTTACCGACCCACAAAGGGCAGCCAGGCCTAATGCTACCTTAGTGTGAGCCTTCAAACGGAGACACCTATGAGGTTGTGATTGAGGAAGTGACTCAGCATAGGGGTCTAAACAGTTGGTATTAAGGAAACTGCTGAGGTAGAAATGCCCAGTACTCTGGCACTAGCATTGATTGAAGTGTGAAAGTTACAGGAAAAGGTAGCGGACCCTGGAGCTATCCGTCTACTAGCTGCAGATACAAAATGCTGTGAGACGCGAGGAAAAGGGGAAGGGGGGAACCCTTTCCTTAGCCCGGCCGAACAAGGGGCATGGGGAGAATGGGGCATGGGCTACTGCCGATTAGGACACGATGCCTGCACTGTCTGCTTAGAGCACCGTAAAGAAACGAGTGCTTATGCACAGTTGTAGGGATGGTGTGACCAGGTGTATCCCAGGCAAGCTACACCACTATTAAGGTGTCACCTGAGGCTGAGGTGTCTTCACTGAAGTTATCGAAACCCTCCCAGTGTTCTCCTGGGAGGGAGCTGTTAGACACTTCAGGGCATTACACCAATCTAAAGGGAGCATTTAGCAACCAAGACCTAATGATCAACAGTTACTGAAGGCATTGAGAGAAAGGAATTGAGCCATGGAATGAATGCCTTTCCCCGTGGTCTGTGGTCCCAGTACTACCGTCAGTATTTCAGTACCTATGCACGTGAAGGCCACAGAGCTGCATACCTACCAGAGTTACACCCAGCTTCATAATGGATAGAAACTGGGGATCCCAGTACCAGGGGTGCAAAGAGAGAGAGAGCGAGATCTCAAGGCTCTCTCTCTGCTTCTTCCTTCTCTCTTTTTTTTTTTTTCCACTAAGAAGGGAGTGGCAAATGACCAATGGTGAGGGTCATCTGGCTCACCAAGATCTGAGGTCACCACTTGGTGTTCGAAGGACAGGGCTGATAACATGTTCCTGCTGTCCGTGTGGGGTCTTGTAGTTGCCTGGCACCAAAGACCCCGTGTGTGTCAAGGAATTATCCCTGCTAGAAAGAAGGTCTGGGTGAGGAGGCTCCGGAAGAGAAGCAGGAAAACTCCACCTAGGCCACTTTCCAAATTGATTACCACTGGCCTGAGGGTCAGAATCGAGCACCCGACAGTCAGAGTTGGGCAGAAATTTCATCCCACCTGAAGGGAAGAAAGGAGAGATGGTCTATGGGGCACCCTAACAACAGGTAATCAACTGGAAAATGCCCGCCTGGTGCACAGGCTCTGGAAGCTGCATAGGCCAATAATCACCACGAATATTTATAGCAGGCCATTGGGTCAGCGTCAGAGGGACCGACCAGCAGTGTTGGGCAAGGGTTTGTTCCACGAGGGAAGATAGGGGACAGATGGCCCCAGATTGCCTGGTCCCATCCCATGGAAAGAGAACGGGACAGGGTAGTGGGCCCATGCTGTCAGTCAGCAGGTGGCTACTAAGAGCATTCCCATTCCCCCCTAGGGTACTCATTAAGTGGCCTTAGGTCATTTCCTGTCCCCTTGAAATGACCAAACCCTTCTGAGTACTAGCAGATGAAACTCTGGGTCATAGGATCCCGGGATATCTGGGACTGCCCGATAAACAGCCTGTGGTCCACCAGGAGGCTCGGGCTAGGATATTAGGGGAACAGAGTTCCTCTTTCACTAAGAGTAAGAAGTCCCCTTTTTAATTGAAAAAGGAAGAAAAATATGGGGTCAGATACTCCCAAGTGTGTTAGCCCCAGGCCTAGGGATAGGCTACACAGGGTTGAGATTGGAATAAAAAAGGGAGGGGGGGGGTAATAACCCTTAAGATGTCTGACCTGGGTGGAAGAGTCAGGTTTGTGATACGAGGCATCTAACTACCCGATGCAGGTGTTCTGAGCCGGCACCCAGGCACGTGACAACAAGTTACCCAGTCCCACAGGCCCCTGAGGATGGATTGTTTGAGGAAGAGAAGGGGGTAGGACCCAAGGCCTGCCGGACGAAGGGGGCCTGCATTGTGACTCATGGTGTGAGTCTCCCAGGCATTGTAACTGTGGGACCGAAATCAGGAAAAGGAGAAAGCCTTTGCAAGCAGTAGAAAGGCATGAGAGTCCAGAGCCCAGATAGGGATAAAACCATTCTGGAACTGTGGGGTCAGGACACACGGAATCATGGGTATGGCCCTCAAGGCTAAGCAAAATATCTTCTGCCAAATCACAACAGGGAATACCTGAGGAAGTGCCCCTTACTTCTACAATGGGGAATAATGCTGCCCTCCCAAGATTTATTGGGATTACCCTGATTTTGCCCTTAGTGCCCACAAGGGGGAGCGGAGAAGCATGAAGCATAAAAGAGCGGGTGGGGGACTTCCCTCCCCGGTAGGGGAAAACCCCAGTGAGAATTCACTGGTGGCACCAAGAGGAGAGGAACTTTCCGTGGATGTTTTGCATCCATTACTCCAGGTAATAGCAGGAAGTGTGTTGGGGCCCAGAGCAGTACATAGTCCCTGTCTAAAGGAGAGACCAATGACCAATAGCCAGAATAAGAGGTTCCAACCTCTGGTGGAGTGAGGAGTCCCTCCGCCGCAGGAAGGGGGTATGAGCCTGGGACAGAAGAAACTCTCCTGTCCACGAATGGAACCAAGCCGCAGGGGTAAGCATGCCACAACTCAGCCTCTCAGCTGAAAAGGGTGAATCAGGGTGGGCATAACGCACCTACTGGGTCGAAGGATGTTCAGGGGTCCCTGAAGGGAGGAGGCCCAAGTACTTAACCTCCACCTGGGGGTCTTGGGTGCCACCGCTGATGGCCTCGGTCTCCACCGGGAAAAGAGCCTCCCCGTTGAAGGGGAGGTTAAAGATTACCTGCTGGGAGGCCAGGGGTATCCCCACTTCCCTAAGCCATGTCATGCGGTCGAGGGTCACGGCCAAGGCCATTATGCAGAAAGCTGTGTCGACTGCTTCCCAGGCCGAAAGGAGAACGTCTTGGGATGCTATTTTGCCTTCCTCCAGCAAAGTGTTGTAATCTTCCCTAGCCTCCTGTGGGAGTAGGTGTCTAAACTTATTCATTGACTCCAACACATCCATCATCTACCTGCCCACCAGGGCTTGGTTGCTGGCCATGAGCAACTGAAAAGCGGAGGAGGAATATACCTTCTGCCCCAGAAGGTCTACCTCCCGCATGTCTCTTGACGCAGGGAGGGGGCTCACGGGGGATTTGTCCTGGGCCTAGAGCTGCCTTCACCATGCCCTGAGATGGTACTGAGTGGTGGATGAGAGAAGGAAACTCTATCCCTGGGACCTGTTATTTTAGGCCCACCGTATCCGATACCAGGGGAATAGAGCCCAGACTTCGCCATCGTGATGAGGTGAGGTCCCAAACACAAGAGTGGATTGGGACCGTGATAGGATCACCGGACGAGATCACCAGACCAAATAGTATGTTGGTAGACCCCTTAGAGGACTGAACTTCCATCCCCACATGGGCAGCAACACGGCGCAGAAGATCAAAATGCACCGTGAGGTCTCCTATGTAAGAGGAAGGCATGGGGTTTAAGGTTCTGGACAGTGCTGGAGGCGCCGGTGTCACTAAGGATTCTGTGGCACCCCGAGAGCCTGACATGGTCTCTTGAGGAGACCATTCATGGGGCCAGTACCTAAACGGTGCCAATGCTGAGAGCTTAGGATGGGGCTGTTTATACGCTCTTGAGGCACCCTCCTCTGGATTCAAAGGAGAGGAAACTCCTCGGGACCATGACGATGGTGCCAGTGACGGCAAAGCAATATGATGCCGGGGAGAAGGCTCAAGGTACCAGAACTCTTGTTCATGGAGGACTCCGGCGATGGGGAACTCGGGACCAAGACTGGAGAGAGTGTTCGGTGGCCTTTGCGGGACCAAGCCCTGGAGGCGAATGCTGGCTTATTCCTCCTCTTAGGGGGTACCGGAGAGGGTGGTATAGGCAATAAGAGGAGTGCCTTCGCTGCCTTGAATGCCTCTTATGTCATGGGCAGTGGCACCAACTCCCCTCGGTCCCTTGGTGACCCCCAATAGGGCGACCGGGATTGGACAGCTTGTGACTGAACTTTGTGCTCATCCACAACTATTTCAGATTTGAGGATAATTTATACCTCCAAGTCAATGGCACTGCTATGGGCACCCACATGGCCCCACAATATGTCAACATTTTTATGGGCGATTTAGAACAACATTTCCTCAAGTCTCCACTCCTCTACTTAAGCTATATTGATAAGATCTTCATCATCTGGACCCATGGCAGGGATGCTTTAAGGATTTCCACAGAGAGTTCAACAATTTCCACTCTATAATCAAACTGAGCCTGCAACACTCCACACAGGAGATCCACTTTCTGGACACTACGGTACAAATTAGGGATGGACATATCAACACTGCTCTCTACTGAAAACCTACTGATCGGTATAGTTACCTACATCCTTCGAGCTTCCATCCTAAACACACCACACGATCCATTGTCTACAGCCAATTCCTAAGATATAACTGCATTTGCTCTGATCCCTCAGACAGAGACAGACATCTTCAGGATCTCCATCAAGCTTTCTTAAAACTACGGTACCTACCTGGAGAAGTAAAAAACAGACTGACAGAGCCAGACAGGCACCCCTCAGTCAACTACTACAGGAAAGGCCCAAAAAAGAAAACAATAGGACACCACTGGTCACCACATACAACCCTCAAATCAGACCTCTACAACAGATCATTAAGGACCTCCAGCCTATTTTAAAAGATGACTCCTCACTCCCTCTAGCCTTGGGAGACAGACCTCTCCTTGCCTACAGACAACCCCTGAATCTTAAACAGATACTCACCAGCAACTACAGACCTAACAACAGAAACATTAAAGCAGGCACATATCCCTGAAACAAACCACGCTCCCAACTTTCTCCACATATCTGCACTAAAGACACCATCATAGGACCTAATCAAGCCAGCTACCCCATCAAAGGGTCCTTCACCTGCTCATCCACTAATGTAATTTATGCCATCATGTGCCAGAAATGCCTCCACGTCTTCTACATTGGACAAACAAGACAGTCCCTATGCAGAAGAATAAATGCATGCAAAACTGACATCAGAAATCACAACACAGAAAAAAACCCAGTTGCTGAGCACTTCCATCTTCCTAATTACTCCATTGATGATTTGTTAATAATGGTCATCAAGAAAATCAATGGGACTTCAAGTCTTCAAAGAGAAACAGCCAAAATTCAAATAATGTGCAGATTAGATTGTGTGAAAGCAGGGCTGAATTGTGACTATGGATTCTTTTCACATTATTACAGGTAATTTGACTTCACCCTCCGTCTGTGTTCTGTTTCCTAGAGCTTGAATCCTTACAAATGCTCTGATTTGCTGTTGCAGTATGATCTGATCCCATGTCTTACACTCCCCTGCATTTATTTTCATCCTATTCTGTAAGTTCTCCCTTTCAAAGCGGCCGATGAAGTGGGATATGCTCCCACAAAAGCTCATGTGATAACTAAATCTGTTAGTCTATAAGTGCCACAAGACTCCTTGCTTTTTTATGCTTTACTAGACTAACACGGCTGTCCCTTTAGAAATAGCCCAGCCAGTGATTGATGCATCTGCTGCAGCCTCAGCTCAGGGGCTTGTGACTTTTAATTCATGTGGTAGAGGCTTAAACACAGAACTTCAGAGGTCACAGCTTTGATCTTGGTGAATGGGGTCTGTCAATACTATGAATTGGGGGCATGATTTACATAAATTATCATTTGCACACGTACGTGTGTGGATATGGCCCATTTTTGTAAGTTTCTCAAATTAGCCACATAATGTTGTTGCATAGACTCTTGAACAGTCCATGACAATAAGTCACATTTCTACATTTTTGACATAGATCCTGAAAAATATACTTGAGAATCACTGACCTTTTTGGCAGCAATAATGGTCAAAATTTCAAGAGTGACGTGATTTTGGGTGCCTCGATTTTTCAGTTTTCAGCTTGAAAGATCCTTTTAAGAGGACTGGGTTCCAGCAAGTAGAAAGATCGTAGGTTTCTCAGTTTCAGGCCTGACACTTTCTGAAAAGGAGACCCCTTTCAGTTATCTCAGGTTTGGCACTAACAGATGCTGCTGTACTCACCATTGGATGGTGCAGCCTCCTGGCACTTCAGGGGATTAGCGCAATAAGGCCAATGCCCGTTCCAGCAGACACACACCATCAGTTAATGCTCTGCAAGCCCCTCTCTCAGTCCTGGAGCTGCAGCATTCTCTTCATGACTCAGTCTTCTGCACCACTGTGATTTCCCCTTTGGGGTTGAGGGCATCAAGGTTCCTGGCCTTCAACAGTCTCAGCGGTCTTCTGCTTCACTACCATACAATGCCACTCTCACAGTGACTGGCAGGGGAACCCAAATCAGGGATAGACATATCACCACCACCCTATACCGAAAACCTACTGATGGGTATAGTTACCTACATCCTTCGAGCTTCCATCCTAAACACACCACACGATCCATTGTCTACAGCCAAGCCCTAAGATATAACCACATCTGCTCTGATCCCTCAGACAGAGACAGACATCTTGAGGATCTCTATCAAGCATACTTGAAACTACAGTACCCACCTGGGGCAGTAAGAAAACAAACTGACAGAGCTAGACGGGTTCCCCGAAGTCATCTACTACAGGAGAGACCCAAGAAAGAAAGCAACAGAACACCACTAGTCACCACATACAATCCTCAAGTCAGACCTCTGCAAAAGATCATTAAGGACCTGCAGCCTATTCTAAAAAATGATCCCTCTCTCTCTCAAGCATTAGGAGACAGACCACTTCTTGCCTATAGGCAGCCCCCTAATCTTAAACAGATACTCACCAGCAACTACAGATCTAACAACAAGAACATTGAAGCAGGCACACACCCTTGCAAAAAACCACGCTGCCAAGTCTGCCCACATATCTACACAACAGACACCATCATAGGTCCTAATCAAGCCTGCTACTCCATCAAAGGCTCATTTACCTGCTCATCTACTAATGTGGTCTATGCCATCATGTGCAAGAAATGCCCCAACACCTTATATATTGGACAAACAGGACGATCGCTCCGTAAGAGACTGAATGAGCACAGACCTGATATCAGAAATCAAAGAACAAAGAAACCAGTTGCTGAGCACTTCCATCTTCCTAATCACTCGATGATGGATTTGTTAACTACTGTCGTTAGAGATGTACCTGGGACATCAAGACTCCAACGAGAAACAGCTGAACTCGAATTAATATGCAAGCTAAATTCTGTGAAAGCAGGACTCAATCGAGACTATGGGTTCTTTTCCCATTACAAAGGGTAATTTGACTTCAGGCTTCCCATGGTTTGAGCCTGTAAACTGCTCTGATTTGCTGTTACTTTATGACCTGATCCTATGTTTTACACCCCCTTGCATTTAGTTTCATTCCTTTCTGTAAGTTCACCCATCTTCGAAGCATCTGAGGAAGTGGGATCTTCTCCCATGAAAGCTCATGCAAAAAATAAATCTGTTAAAGTGCCACACAACTGCTTGTTGTTTTTTTTTAGGGGAACCCAGGCCTCCCTTCTACTCCAGGCTCCTGATCAGAGAGTCTCTATACTAGGATAGGCAAAGGTTTTGACCAGAGGGCCACATAGGTGTCTAAGTGAGCAGGAGAGGGGTGCAGGGAGGGGCAGGATTGAGAAGGGCCTCCATGCTCCAGCCAAGGCACTGCTGGGCCTATACAGTGGGGGGAGAGGGGAAAGGAAGTGCAGGGAAGCAGCTGCTATATTCTACCCAGGATGCTGCTAAGCCTTGGCCGGGGGGGGGGGAGCACTTGCTGTGCTCTTGTCAAAGCACGGCTGCATACAGTTGAATAGGGATGAGGGAAGGGGCAAGGACAAGCTGGGGAAGCAGCTGCTGCACTTATCCCAGGGCAGCACTGGGGGCATAAAGGATTGGGGGAGGCGGGAGATATTGGCCTCACATCTGACCTTGAAGTTTGCCCACCTTTCTTCTACACAGCAGAGATCCATTCCTTGCACCTTTCTGACTTTACCTGATCTGCTTCTATTCCTCTTGACCTTTTCCAGTACTCTTGTTTTGCCAGTCTCTTCACTCCCTCCTCCCAGGAAGTAATATTAGGGAACTTGTCTTTGCAGTCCCCCAACATACCATTCCTCTCCTAAAGAGTGACAATAGACTCCTTCCATGCTACCCTATCTGGTTCCAATTTCCTGTCTTTTGTATAATCACTCCCAGTCCCTCACAAGTGAGCTTCTCTCTAATCAGCTGTCTCCAACATAAAACTCGCTATTTGCAGTTCAATTAGCAGTTTGGTCCCATCTGGCCCAGTTCAGCTTTTGCAGAACTAGTTAGGGGAGCATATACCATAACAGGCACCAAAAATTGAAGGGCTCCAAAATTTCTCTAAAAGTACTGGCCATTTTGCTTACCTAAGCCTGTATAATTATAACAAAAGGGAGAACCAAGTTTCTGACATTTCAGAAGCTCCTTGACTATAAATTATACATCATGTGATCCAGTGGTCCCATTATCTTTAATGTATTTACTATCATTGCCTAAATCATGGCAAAAGACAGCCTTTTATAGAAAAAGTAGTCTTATACAATCCACTTAAAATAAAATGAGAAGAATGTAATACTTAAGCCTGTCTATAGGTTTGTTTCATAAACTCTGAGACATGTATAATAGCTTTCCCTTCTGGAAAAAAAAATCTTACAGGATTTAATAAAAATGACAACCTTTCCTTTCTTTTGGAATGAGCCTATAGAATTAAATAGTCAATTACAGCACCACTATAGAATTCACTAGGATGCTTAAAAAAAAAAAACCCAAACCCCCCAAAAATATGCAATATAAGTATCTAGTAAATTCTACACTTTTTTCAGTGTAATAAGCAACCCTATTGTTTTAGTCTGTATCAATTTCTATAAAACTTTTCCATAGGCATCATCAATGTGAGGCCTAGAAAGTTCAGATTCTTTATTACAAAGCATATACTCTTTCTAATAGTAGCATTTCACTAGTCTAGTTTATGTGTACTCAACATAAACAAAGTATTTCAGGGAAGACATGAATTTTGACTGACCCTCCAAACTGCAAAATGGAGGCAGGGAGACCCAGTAAAGCAATGGAGATATTAAAAGTCACAATACAGGGCCGGCCCACAACATTTGGCACCTGAGGCGGGGAGCTCAAATGACACCCCCTTGCTCCTTTGCTTGGGCCAAAACTTTGAAAGTTCTCAGTTCTGCGTTCTTCCTGTTCTACTTCTCTCATGGTACTGCTCTCCTACCTACCCCAAAAAAGAACAAACAACTTAAAATGCTTTGTTCAAAAATTTTAAGTAACTTTCAAACTCCTGAATAGCAAATGTAACTTTTCTTGTCTTCATAGTAAACACTGGCATTTTTATCTGTTTGAATAATGAAAGGCTATGTCCACCCTTAGGCAGTTAAATCGATTGAAGTTAAATTGATTTCATAAAATTGCTATAAAATCATTAAATTGATTTAAGTTAAATCGATTTAACAGGGCCCTGCTAGAAACTCAGATCAAACTAGCATGTCCTTGGACAGGACTTGCTAGTTTGATTTAGGAGAGGGGAACCATTGGAGGTGTGGCAAGATGGCCCCTTAGAAGGGCCATGCTCCCACCAATATATAGAAAAAGGACAGCATCCTGACACGGAGAAGGGCAGAAGTGTTAAATCAAAAAAAAAAAATGTTAAATCAAAATAACACGTCCACACTGCATTATTTCAAAATGACAGTTTTGATTTAACTATCATTTCAGTATTATACTCGGTTTTATTCTATCGAAATGACTTTCCTTATTGTGAGATAAGGGAGCTGCTTATCTCAATATAAGGAAATGTAGCGTGGACCTGCAATCTTTTAAATCTAAATAATCTGCATTATTTCAATTTGAAGACTGTGTGTGGACATACTTAAAGGGGTGCTTTCCATGCCTTCTTGGTTGCAAAGATTTGAAATGCTTTCTGAAGGTCCACAGTCTGGGCCAGCTCTTGCTCTACTGAGATGGTTGCAGGCTGACCAGCCTCTCCTGTGTCATTATGGAGCATAGATGTTTTTATTAACTTCTGCTTGGAGAAGCTGCGTTCTCCACTGGCAACTGTTACAGGAAATGTTAAAAGTATGTGCAGAGCAACAAAAGCATTTGGAAAGAGGGTGGTCATCTTATTTGTGCAAATATATCCCAGAACAGTCTTTGGAGTTTGCTGAAAAGTATCTTGAAAGGGCTTTCAGTTCATCACTCAAATCACTTGCATCAATACTGTACATATCATCATGTGTCAACACTGTCTCTAGTGCCATGCATTGCTGATGTAGGTCCTCTTCAGGTATAGTGAGGAGTTTTGGAATATCATACAACATCTCAAATATATTGCTGTGTTTCTTGAGCTGCACAAAACATACTTCAGCTGACTGTTGCACAATCTAGCACCTGGCTAAAGAATTCAACTTTGAATTGTTGTTTGGGGTCTCTTATGGGATTATCCCATGCCTCATAATCAAAATGTCTTCTTTTTTGGTGACTCTTGTATTCTTGAATGCTGGGCCGGATTTTGGTGTTCGTAGGCCCTAGGCACTTTCACTCTGAAATGTGCAAAAAGTGGGGTAAACGCCAGTTGAATTACATTGATTGACATGATGCACTTTAAACTATTCTAATGCTAAACCATGTGATTTTCCTTATTTTTTTCTGCTTTTTTAATTTATTCCCTCCTTCGTAGACCCTAAAAATTTCGTAGGCCCTAGGCACTGTGCCTAAAGTGCCTAATGAGAAATCCGGCATTGCTTGAATGGGTGGGAAAATATCTTCAGTGTGAAGTTCCTCTGCCAACTTCTGTGTACTCTTTAGAACATTTTGTAATTCCTCATCTGATTGGTAAGACTAGGTATGACTTTGCTTTGTCAAGTTGTTCCATTGCTCCACATATATCAAGGTTAACACCTTGGAATCTGTTGCTTACAACATTTATTTCAAACAGTATATCATTTGTAGCAGGAAAGCATGGCTCCCCTCACAGATAGGCCAGAGGGTTCTGCCTTTCTGCTGGGGGGGGCGGAGACAGAGCTGGCCTGTCAATCAGGCTGGAAGCAGAGGGGTGGGACAGGAAGTATAAAGGGGAAGGCAGCCTGCTCAGTCTAGCACAAGCTGCTGAAGAGGAAGGATGTGCCACTGCTCCCTCCTGAGCCTAGGCTGCCCCGTGGGGAAGCTGGGCTCTGGCTGCCGGATCCAAGCCCAAGTGTCTGGTGGGTGCCGGTGGCAGCCAGGGACTGGGAGCTGCCTCCCAGACCCTGGGTCACCCCGGGCACACAGGGGGAGTCATTGGCAGAGAGACCTAGGGGCAATTCCCTGCCAGGGACCCCAAAGTGCTCCATCCCTCCTGTGACTTGGAGGAGCTGCCCTTGGCTGCTGAGGACCCTGAGCTGCTACCCACCTCCTGTGACCTAGAAGAACTCCCTTTGGCAGAGGAACTTGAGGAGCTTCTTGACTTGCTGCCACCAGATGAGATGGAGGGGTTCTCAAATCTTCCCCTGGGGGACTCCCCTGAGGAGCTGGCAGATGAGGTACCAGTGGAGCAGGAGACCTGAGGTGACTGAGGGGAGTGTGGGTTTCCACCCTTGGTGGGGAGCCACATCTTTGGGTCAGCAAGTTGCGGCTGGGACCCCACTGACCCCTGCATCCAGGCCTCAGGCCCCATAGGCTCCACCTCAGAGTTGGTGTGTTGTGGTCAGGACCCTGATGACTCCTGTACAAACATCTCAGTGCCTAGTGGGGACCTAGGCTGGGACACAATGGAGCTGTGTGACCCAATGCCTTCTTTAATTCCTACCCCTGCCCCTACACCCCTTCTTGGGTTGTAAGCCCAAGAGGCAGCCTTGTACCTTCCCCTCACCCCTGAGACTGAGACTGTGAAACCTGTTGCCCTGCCAAGGGGCCAAAGACTTGGCGGTCCCACTCCCACGAAGGGCCAGGGACCTGAACTAGCCACCCCTCCCCAGGAGGGTAGGCAGCTTGCTTACACATTCCACAGCACTAAGCCACACAGAAATTTGAAGCTATGTATGTTTCTGGTGATTCCATTTCCCTCTTCCACTGTTCTCCCACAAACAGTTCCTGTCATACCATTATCCTCCATAACAGCAGCCATGGCATCATCTTCCCAATTTGGTGTTTGATAGTCTTTATCGCCTCCACTCAACATTCGCATCATGTGGCACTTAGTGGTTTCAGAGTCAGAGGGGATGTTTCCAGATGTTACTTCAAAAATTTCTATCAATTTTCCCAGACAGTGGGGTTTGAGAGCCACGTGCAGGGTTCCCTTCCCCCCGAGCAGCCAGTAGTGTTTGGGAGCCACACACAGGGTTCCTTTCCCTGCATGCAGCCAGTGGGTTTGGGAGCTGTGCTCCAGGTTCCCTTCCCTGCCCCCTGCCAATGGGATTTGGGATCTCTTTCCCAGGTGGGGCCGGTGGGGCTCCAGCCCTCCCCGCACCAGCTAGCTGGGCTCCAGCCTGGTGGAGGGTAGGAGTGTTCCCTGAACCCAGGGAGGGCAGCTGGAGCCCCGGGCAGGGATCCATTCCCTTGGAGCCCCAGGTGGGAATCCCCTCCCTGCATGCAAGTGGGGCTCCTGGTGGTTGGGTTCCTGTCCCTGCACCAGGTGGGGCTCTATTCCAAGCTCAGGGTGGTGGGGTGGCACCTTTGGGGCTGCTTGCCTCAGTTGCTAGAGGGCTGGTCTTCCTTCCAGAGTGTCATGCACCCTGGGAGGAAGGTCAACCCTTTTGAATTCAAACTAATTTTAGTTCAAATTCATATGGCTACACAGCATCAATTCGAACTAGAGGGTTCAAATTGACCATCACTTCGAAGTTACATGAAGTTTTGTAACTTCGAAGGGACCTCTCCAATTTGACCTAACACTTCCCTTAGGTTGAATTGGCCAAGTGCTGTGTAGACATGTCTATTTTTAAATTCAAGCTAATGTTTATTAGGTCGAATTCAAGTGTGTGTGTGTGTGTGTGTGTGTGTGTGTGGACATATCCTCTGGGTCCTAGTGATGTTCTTTTCTGTTTCCCCACTCAGTCTGGCCCCTGAGGTGGCCACTTCTCTTCACCTCATGGTAAGGTCAGCCCTCTCACAACAGGTTGTCTCCTCACCCTCACTGCATAGCAACTGCAGCAGATAGAAGGCTGGAGGGGCATAAAGGGGGCTCTGAAGATCTATTCAACTGAAGGAAGATTCCCCTGCTGCACAAGCTGCAGCTGGCTGCCTTTGAGGACCTCAGTGGAAGAATGGGCCCATCCCTGTCATGCCTCTTTATGGCTGGGCATGACATTTTTTTATCTAGTCTCAATAGAACCCCCTTTTGACAGCTGCTGTAGCCGTGTGGTGGTGAGCTTCTTTTTGTGAGTCAACCCACCAGCCAGGTTCCTTTAAAAATCTCTCCCCTTCTGAAGTAACAGGATGCTCTACAAATAGAAGGCCAAATAATAATGCCAAGATGTGGTGATAGATCTGACTCTCGAACCAGAAGGTCTAACATCCTTAGCTGCAGGATCCGAATAGTCCTTATTTCAGGGAGAGTCATGCCATCTCCTCCAGGAGGCTGACCAAGAAACCCAGGTTCTTCCATTACACTGATTTCCAGTCCAAGGATTCTGTAACCAGCAGCCAAGGTCTGCTCTGTTCATCAGACTTCTTGCTGCTGCCTTCTTGGACTCTAATCTCTCAGAGCCTTTCCTTAGGGTGTGTCACCAGTCCCTTCCTGCCTTCTTGGGCTTCTCACTGGAAGTCCAATTTCTGCCCTTTACCTACATTCTGGATCTTCTGCAACCTTCATGTCAGAACTGCTAATGGGCTCCCTGCAGTGTTGCACTCACCAGGAACTGAGTGTTGGTGCTGAGGTCCTCCAGGATTCTTATCCCCATCCCATACTGGTTCCCAACCTCTTCTCTTGAGTTTGGCCTTTCCCTGAGTGAGCTATTTCTTCCCCTTTATGTTGGGCCCTTTCTGCCTTTGTAGAGTTCCTGCCTTTGTAGTCTCACCCTGTGGGGGCTTTACCTTTAATTAGGTTGACCATAATCTCTGGGTGTGACCTTGTAGGTGAATTGACCTTGCAAGACCACATTAACCCTTTCAAAACCAGAATGGGGTATACATCCCATTGCAATGCTCTTGCAAGTGCTGATGTAGGAGGTCAGTGGAATGGGTAGGAGTAACATGTTGGGAGGCAGAGCTGTAGTATGCCACTTTACAGAGGCTGTTGGCAATGCTTTGCCCCATAAACATCTAAGCACAGAATGCCCCCAGGGTTGTCTAAATTATTCCAAGAGGCTACACAGTGGCCTGTATTTGGGAGGAGCCAAAGGTGTTTTAAAACCACTGTAAGCCCACCTTCTCCTGGATTGTGAGTCCTGTGCTTTCTCCTCTTAGAGATGCAGAATAGAATCTCATCCAATATTTTTAAAAGCTGAAATAGAGACTTAGTACTAGTACAATGTCAGGAAGCTAAAGGAATTCTTGCCCACATTTCGATCTGATATTACTAATGTAAATGAGAAACATTAAAAAAGTAATCTGGAAGATTGTAAAACAACAAGGGTCAGATACTCAGTTTTGTAAGCCAGAGACTTTCCCTTGACTTCAATGAAGTTGCGCCACATTACATAAATCTGACCCTGTATTCTCACTGTGAAGAAGCTATGAAGTGTTTTCCCCAAGTTATTCTTTAATTACAGATCACAGTATCAAACCTGTTGTTGGTTGTGGCCAATGCATTGAACTAGATTTGGGTATGGGGGCGGGGGGGGTCTGTCTGTGGTGAGCATTTTGCAAGTTCAGGATTAATTCATCATTTTTAAGAGTGCATACCCCAAATCAAAGAGGTGTCTATCAGTGTGAAGCTTAGATTCATACTAGTTTAGGGATCAGCACAAAAATGTTGATATTCAGTAACATTAACAAATAAAGCAATCAATTTCTTAAACTGAAGGTTTTTTTAAAATGATTGTTAAACCAGTCCTTCAGCAGAAAGGAAGCCGTTCCACATTCTTGGACGCCCATCCTTTTGACTGCAGTCAAATAAATTTTCTCAGTTTACAACAAGAGTAAGGGTGTGGGGGGAGGAGGCAGATCCAGCCTGTAAGACCCACAAACTGAAGAGCTGCAAAGCTCCCGTGATTGGGTGTCTACAAATATTTGGGCTATAATCAGTCTGTACAATCAGTCTCTTCTCTTTGTGAAGAAGCTCATACATTGTTTTATTAAAATCGAAAACTTGTCACTTAAAGACCATAGATGATTCATGGTAGCCACGCCCATTCAAGGCTGTGAAAATTATGGGGCTGTGTAGATTATGCCAAAGGCCCTCAATTTAAAAAACAACCCTAGACTATGCCTGTGATGAACGGAGAACCTTCGTTATTGATGAATCTGTGGATCCTTAATGCCCTCCTAGTGGGCTTCCAGGTCTATTCTAAAAGATTTAAATCTAATCTCCTTCTGATAGTCACATGCAGAAACCACTGTGGCCAATGGTAATTTTGCTCTCCTATTGAGAAGATAGATCTCTGTATTTTAAAATCCATTTCCCCATTTATTCATGGAAAGGAGTGATATTTAATGTACACATTTTCCAGTTAATGACCACAAAGGGAAGAGCTTAGAGGCAGTGATTTTGAGTGTAGTTACAGCAAGGTATCTTGTTATGGATGAATTAGCAAACCCCAGTTATATCACTAGGCAATGGTCAAAGTTGTCAGACTCCTCTTAATGTGTTATACAATCGGCCTTCGGCACACACAGCGTGGCACACATCAGTTTACTTGTCCCAAGAGAGTCTTGTGGAGTCTATTACTTTGATGAAGTGGTATTTAAAATTGCATTATCCTGCAGTTGTTTAGTTCTCACAGATGTTGCCCCTGTGAAGTATTTAATAGGACTTGAAGCTCTAGTATGCAGGCCAGAACTTCATGCCATCGTTTTACTGGGTCACATCAGGGCATACTGTATGTCGCTAAATCAATAGGGGATGACCAACTTCACATACACTTTTCCTGCCATTTGGTGGTTAGTTCTTTTGTGCAATAATAAATTTTTAATGAACAGACAGAAATGAAATTGAGAGAGATGGGCAAAGACAAAGGGAATGTGGAAACAATGAATCTAGATGACTATTTTGTTCAACCAGACTATTGTCCATTCAAAAATAAAATTGCCAACAACCAGTATGAAATGACATAATGCTGCCATCTGCTGTATTCACTGACTTTAACAAGTGGCCCAGCCAGTCATCTCTGCCACTAAGTCAGCACAAAGCAACTAATGATAAAAACAGCTAGACAAATGCATAAAGCTAATCTCCAAAAGGGGGGAAAGAATCCTCATATAATGCATTTATTCCTAGCACTCCTCCAGCATTTTGGAGCCTCTGAATACAGAACAAGTCATACTTCCTGTTCTCAGTGAAAAGAAACTCCATGTCCTTGATTTTAGTAACTTATTTCCTGATGAGCAAGGTCAGTTTTAGAAATTATTACTAAAAAATCAAATAGGACTGGAGAATCAGAGTATAATATCCCTTGAAGTTTTGCATGTAACGCAGGATTGTGAAGGTGTTTACTTGCAGGGGCCCAACCCACCTGTTGAAGTCAATGGAATTATATATTCACACATCTTCAGTGAGCACTGGAGCACACTCCACGCAAGATTTCTTTTTTTAATCTGCAGTTACCTTTCTTTATAACTTCCCTGTAAATGCAGAGGCTTCAGGGTAAGACATTGTTTGTTTGTTTATTTATTTAAACCAGTATAGAGCAACAATATAGATCAACACCCTGTGTTCATTAGAGGGGACACCTATCATTCACCTCTGCTCTTGTAAGTAAAGAAGTGGATAATGGTTCAGATGAACATTTGAATTCAAGCATGCCTCTGAGGACAGAGCTCCTCATCTCCATGACTGAACCCTTTGGCCTTTCTTGTCTTTTGGTTACTAAGCCTGAACACTGTTAGCCAACCAAAGTCCATTAGTTATTCATTTAGACTGATCCTTCACCCAGGGCATATACAGCACAATTCTATGACCTTTCATGACTATAGTAATTCTAGTATTTATTCATCAAAACAAATAAGTTGCAGGCAAAAACAACAAAGCTCACTACACGAAATTATGAGTAAGCAACATTATAATACATATAAATGAGGCTGGCAAGAGTTGGCTTTTCCCCTTCTCCCCAGAAGAGGGAACAGCAAGTTCCATCACTCTAAATCTTCTAGGCCTAGGGCTTAAATATATACTGTATTAAAATAAACTTTTTGGATTATATTAATGAAGACAAAGATGATGGGAGTAATTGAAAAGGTCTACTGCACATATCAGTGCTGTGCTTCAGTGAAGCAAAAAGGAGAAAAATGTAATATGAATTGGAAATAATCTTCATTAAATAAGGGATAAGGAAGACTGTATTTAAACATAACACGCGTCTGGGCTGAACCTGAGAGGGAGAAGGAACAGTGGTATTAGGCCGCTTTGCTGCAGTCCAACCCTGGATCCAATACAAACCATTCTGGTCTGAAGAATAGACTGGAGCAGTCTCAAGAGTGCTATAAATTATATCAATTTCCAGGCCCCCAGGGCCTATTCCTGACAGGTGAGAATCACCAGGGCGTGGTGATATCACAGCCATACCTGTTTTTCTTGTCCTTGGCTACTGCAGTTCTATGATAGTTGTATGCAAGTTCCTATTAGGAGCCTGGCAACATTGGATTTAGGGCTGCTTTGTGCTGCCCCAGTAGTGCAAAGAAGCCAGAGTCATTAGAGGAGAGCATCATTTATATTAAACTGAGAATTATTTGATTTTTCACTCCCCCACACACAATCACAGACATTCTGTCCAGTTCTGTGCGCACTACCACGTAAACATATTCTACAAAGAAGGATTGCTTTGTTCAGTGAGATCCCCACAATCTCTCTCATGCTCTCCTTGTTTACAAAAGGACAAGCTGTTTAGCCCTGATGCAAAAGTCACATGACTGACATCCCTCAAGATATTTAACATTCAGGGGCTGATTAGGTTACCTGTAGTTATGCTTATGGAAACAATGCTCTGGAATTTGTTCAGCATCTCTGCTTCTTGGTCTCCAGTCTTCTATTATGACAAACAAGGAGTCTGGTGGCACTTCAAACACTAAAAAAAATAATTTATCACATGAGCTTTCATGGGAGAAAATCCCACTTCCTCAGACAATCTTCAAGCATCCGATGGAGTGGGATTTTCTCCCACAAAAGCACATGAGATAAATAAATCTGTTACTCTTTAGAAGTCCCACAGGACTTCTTGCTTGTTTTGCTGAACTAGACTAACATGGCTCCCCCTTTGGAACTAGTCTTCCATTATGTCCAGCTATTCCCTACTCCTTTCCCTCTTGGAGAACTCTCTCTCTTATTGTGTCTCTGATGTAGGCTCTTGAGATCTTCTTGGGGATCAAACATTTATAAAGTAATTTTTTTGGTGGCCATGTTGTATCATGACACGAGCTGATTTATTGTTGCCACCAATTCATATTAAAACTGCTCAGATACTGGTCAGATATGATTAATCATTAAATTAGCAAGAACTTCCTGTTCATCGCTGACCCCCCATTCTCATTCTTACATATATTGATTTAAATCATTTAACAGTGATTTTTTTTCCCTGATAACCCAAAGATCTGGCAGACAATTTCACTCAACTCTACTGACCTCCCTCAGGTCTATCAACAGGCTTCAAATGACTATAATAACAATTCTTGGCTCTGAGGAAAGCCATTTTGAACTGCTCATATGCCATCCTCACAAAGTCTGGAGTCAGACTGAGTTTACAGAAGCATCCAGAAATTCAGATTATTACCACTTCTGATATATTGTATCTGAAATTTGAAATGGGGGATCTGAAAATTCTGTTTCTAAATATTTCAGAACCACCAAAAGGCTTGATTTTCTTTGAAATCATTCAAGTCTGAAGAGTACTTACTTTTTACTGTTTCATGATCACTTTTCTGATAATTTTACCCCTCAGGGGCTGCCATGCAGAACTCTACTGTTGCTCCTGTCTAAAAGAATTTCACTTGAGGTGAGGTTATTTGAGCACTGAATGCCTAGTGGAAAAAGTTCTGCTCTGCATGTGCAGCTTATAAACTATGATATTTTTGTAAGTGTTTAGCCCCATATCATTACAAAGGCTCCTGATTTCTAGTCTATTCAAAGAAGTGTGGTGAAGATGAACTTGGGGTTTCCAACATGAAAGGAAACAAGATAACTCTAGTTAAATCTTGGCAGTGGGGGATAGAGAGCTACTATTGATCTCTTATGACTTACTTTGCTCCAAAGCAAACAGATATATTGATGCTCTTGGTGCTAGAACAAAACATATGGGGTATGTCCACACATTGTTTTTAAAGTGAAACAATGACCATTGTTTTGATTTAAAAAATAAATATGTCCAGACGATGTTTTAGTGATTTGAAATGAGAAGTTCCATTATATCAAAACAATGAAACTTAAATCGAAATGGTAAAACCTGGTAGGAAAGCAAAACAGTCATAGAATCGAAACAGCTGTTTTGAAACAACACTGTTCAGACACATTGTTTTGAAATAACAGCTGTTTCAATTCCGGGATGGATTGCCCTTCTTCCTCCCAGGGTGCACAGGAAAGAGGAAGGAAGAAGTGCCCAGCCTCCATGGTGCCATGTGTGGTGCCACAGCATGGGAATGACAGTGGGGTCCTGTGTGGTCATGGGAGGAGACCCTCTGCCTCCTGCAGATTTGGGGCAAAAAGGACATCTGTGCCTGGTTCTGGGCAAGGCACAGAAACTGCAATGTCTACAGTGACATCGCAGAGGCACTGTCTGCACAGGGCTATGAGCACAACACAAAGCAGGTGCATTCAAAAGTTAAAGTCTTATGTCAGGACTACACCCAGGCCAAGGAGGCGAGGCAGCTCCAGGGGTCAGCTACTGCCACCAGCTGCCCCTTTTATGGGTCTCCGTTCCTGGGCCCTGGACTCCGGTGAGCCCAGCAGCCTGACCACTCCCCCCAAGGGAGGCCCCTAGGACAGGGAGGTGTCGATGGACGTGGGCAACACCAGCCAGCCCAGGACCACACCACCAGCCAGTCCCGAGTTGTTCCTTGACTGGGAGGAGGAGGCCGCCATCCCCAAGGAAGAGTGGGGGGAACACAGAGGCAGCACCACCAATGGACCCACAGGAAGGGACATCCACGTGAACGTTGGGAGTGCATGTGCCCCCCCCCAGCAGGAAGGGCCAAGGCTGCCAATGGCATGGGCACCAAGCGGGGCACAGCCCTGGGACAGACAGGGCTTGGGCCGGGGGGGGGGGGTGCACAGGCCCTCCCATGGATGCAGGTGGCACGGAAACATGCAGCCAGGGTCCCTGGTCCAAGCGTGGTGAGGGTCCCTCATCATGGTGGTGGCATTAGGCAGACGTGGCAGCATGCAGGGCAGAGAGCCTGCAGCCTGTACCACTGTCATATGGCCTCGGGAGAATTCCTAGGCCACATCTGCTAAGTACAGGTCACTACTGTGGGCCACGAGGTCACATGCCCCCTGAGTGCAGTGTACACAGGACACAGATTGGGAATCCTGCTGGCAGTCAGGGCAGAGGTGTTTGCACCTGACAGGCTGCACACGGCCAAGAGCCAGTAGGCTGAGGGACTCACCTTTTCTCACTGCTGCCCTGCAGCTTGCACAGTCACCTGCCGTCCCACGCCTGGGCGCCAACCCACCACCACGAGGCTGAGGAGGAGAGCCTGCTGGACCTGGGACGAGATACTGTGCAGCTGTCTTGAGCTGGGCCATCAAGCTGAGGAGTCTGCCCGGGCCTGGAGACAAGAGGGCAGGCGCCAGGAGGCCACCATCCACCAGCCCCAGTGTGTGGCTGAAGCCAATGACCGTACTGTCACGGCAATGGAGCGGCAAGCCACAGTGATGGAGCGGCAGGCTGCAGCACTGGAGCGGCAAGGCCAATGCTCAAGAGGCCCTCAACATCGCTGTCTGGGACGTTGCCTCCAGCCTGTGGCACATTGCACAGCACCCAGTGCCCCTGGAAGCCAAGGTAGCTCTTTTGGGACACCCAAGTGTTCCTCGCCGCCGGTGCCCCCAGATTCGGGGTGGTTACAAGGAAGGCCGCAGCACAGCAGCCAGAGGTCAGGGATGGCTTCCCCATAGCCTCACCCCACCTCGAAGTCCCCAAACTCCCTGCCCCACATTCCAGTTCCCAGTTCAGTACCTAACACCCCCCCCCATTTCTCCCCCCACCCCACAGTATCTGAACTTTTGCTGCCTCCCAAGCCCCCTTTCCCCTGACCCCCTGTAGCAGGAAGGCACACCCCCCACTTGGAAGTAGCCCAGAAGTTGCTGCCTGACTGCTGGGGGTGGAGCCCACCTGAAAGCAGAGGGATGGGACAGGAAGTATAAAAAGGGAGGCGGCCAGCTCAGTTCAACACAAGCTGCCAAAGGGGAAGGATGTCCCTCCTGACCCTGGGCCGCCCTGGGTGGAAGGCGGGCTCTGGCCACCAGATCTGGGCCCAGATGTCCGCCGAGGGCTGCCTGTGGCCAGGGACTCCTGGGCCCTGGGCCACCACAGGCCCACAGGGGGAGCTGTTGGCAGGGAGGCATGCGGGTGGCCCTGAGTCATCTCCTCTGGGCCTCTGCCCCACCCCCGTGACTTGGAGTTGCTGTCCTTGGCTGCTGAGGATCCCGAGCCTCTGCCCACCCCACGTGACCCAGAGGAGTTACCTTCTGCAGAGGAACCCGAGGGACTCCCTGACCTGCCACCATCCGATGAGATGGAGGGGTTCTACAGTCTACCCCTGGGTGACTACCCAAAGAGCCGGCAGACGAGGCAGTGCTGGGACCTGGGTCCAGGGGTGACCCAAGGGAGTGTGGCTCTCAACCCTCAGCTGCGAGCTACACCTCAGGGGCAGCGTATTGCAGCCAGGACCCCACTGTCCCCTGCACCAAGGCCTCAGGCCCCCTAGGCCCCACCTCAGGGTCAGCATGTTGCAGCTAGGCCCCCGCTGACCCCTGCGCCAAAGCCTCAGGCCCACCTGGGCCCCTGGGCGGGGACACGGTGGAGCTGTGCGACCCCACACCTTCTTTGATTCCTGTCCCTGCACCCCACACCCCCTTGTGGGTCATAAACCTGAGAGGCAGCATTGCCATTTCCCCCTCACCTTAGAGACTGTGGAACTTTTTCCCTACCAAGGGGATAGAGACTTGGTGGCTGGCCCTATAGGAGGTCTGAAACTGTGAAACTTTTGCCCTGCCAAGGGGCTAAAGACTTGGTGGTCCCACACTACGAAGGGCTGGGGACCCAAATCAGCTGCTTCTCCCCCTCGGGAGGGTGGGCAGCTTGCTTACACCTCCTCCCCCCCCCCATTGTAAATAAAAATTCTGACACCATGAACAGTTCAAGTTGGGTGTTTATTGGGTAGGGTTCAGGGTGTGGATGGGTTGGGTGGGGGCTGGCTGTGGCAGGACAGGGGAGCAGGGGGTGTGGGCCTGCCCCTCACATGTCCTCCTGTAAGAACAGGTCTCTCAGTGCCTCGCACACAATAGTTGCTCTCTGCAGCACTTGCTCCCTTGGGGGCAAAACCTCTGGCTGCTAGAACCAGGCACTGACGGGCTCTGCCTCAGCCTCCCACAGAGCGGCTACTGTCTCCCCCCACAGCTCACAGACGTTATGCAGTGCCACGCAGGCACTGATGACCACTGTGATTGTGTCCTCAGCAAGGTGCAGGCATGTGAGAAGACACCTCCAGTGGGCTTTCAGTCTTCCGAATGCCTGCTCAACCACCTAGTGGCAGTGGCTGATGTGGCAGTTAAAAAGTTGCTGTCCAGCATCAAGGGGTTCCGTGTACGGGTGCGTGAGCCACATATGGAGGAGGTAGGCTGCATCGGTGACAATGAAGACTGGCACCGCCACTTCCCTGATGGTGATATGGGAGTGGAAAGAAAGTGCCCGCCTCCGTTCCCCAGTACAGGAAGGAGTTGCACAGAACCCTGGCATCATGCGCCCTCCCTGGCCATCTAATGTAGCAATTTTGAAAGCTGCCCCAGTAATCCACAAGGGCCTGAGGGATGACCAAGTGATATCCCTTCCTGTTCTGATACTCGGCTGCACAGTGCTCTGGGGATGTGGATGGCATCGAGTATCACAGTTTGGAAATGCCAGGGTGGCGAGGCTGAAGATGGTGTCCTGCAGCACTCCTTGGGTGACGAGGAGTGGCAACAGGACTGTGTTGATGGCGCGGATGACCTACAGCAGCACTTCTCTGACGGTGAACCTCCTGACACCGAAGAGATGGGCAACAGACCTGTGGGACACAGTAGCGGCCATCTTCCAGAGAGTGATGGCCACTCTCTTGTCCATGGGGACGGCCGCTGTCATCACTGTGTCCCTTCGGCGCAGGACTGGAGCAAGGTCAGCGGCCAGGTGAGTGAAGGTCTCCCTGCTCACCTGGAGGTTCCTCCTCCACTGCTCATTGCTTTGGGTTCCAAGGACAACCCATTCCCACCAGTCTATGCTGGTATCCTGTGCCCAGATGCAACGTTGCACAGAAGGGGGGGGGGGGTGGAGAACTATGGCTGCTGTGAAGGCCAGGGAAACGATGGTCAGGGGCTCAGCCTCAGGATCATTGGGGTCAGGGAACAGTGTGTTCCACTGCAGTGGAGCACCCTGAAGGCTAGCAGACGATCTAGCTAGCACTCAAGGATGGTATAGGAGCCGGGGAGCATCCATAGCCATCTCTCTCACAGTCTCCTGCCAGCCACAGTGGACAGGGTGCTGAGGTCAGTTCCTCCTTTCATGCAATTGGGTAGCAACATGGCCCTGCCAGGGGGGCCATGTTGCCACACCTCCCATGGTGCCCCTCGCCTGAATCAAAATAGCAAGTCCTGTGTCCGGACATGCTGTTTCAATTTGGGGTTTTTTGCTGTTCCCCTGTTAAATCGATTCAACTTGAATCAATTTAGTGATTTTTGTATTGATTTTGGCTTATATCGATCTAAGTTAAATTGATTTAAGCACGTACATGTGGACGTAGCCATGGAAATACAGGAAGCTCTTGAAAATTGAAACCTTACACTGCTTAAGAGAATCAAATCCCAGTGCAATAAGAGATAAAGTGTAAGAAAAAAAATTGACTAAAGAAATTAAGTTGTGTAATACTTACATTCTTTTATGTGTTATTAACCAGAATACAGTGCTGTCACTTTAATAAAAACACATTGGGGTTCTAAAGCCTTGAAAGATCTCACAACATTTCATGCACTTTAATGAATTAAGCCCCACAACATTTCCCTGAGGCAGAGAAACAATATTATTCAAATTTTATCTTGGGAAAACTGAATAGCTGAATGACTGGCCCAAGGTTATAAAGCAAATTCATGGCAGAAGAAAAACAAAACAAATAAACAAAGCATTGTTTCCTAACCCCAAGTCCTTTCTATTGGACTCTAGAATTCCATCACAAGCCATAACTTCTCTGGTGTTAATCCTCAGAAGCATCTATGAATCTTAAAATCATTCTTTTGGCACTGGAATCACATATGTGAGCATGGCTCTGGAATATAACTTAAAATAATGGAAATAATGGACTTTACTGGACCCTAAAGGTGACTTTATTGCCCTGCAGTGTAGACAGGGCTCTGTTTAAGTCAACTTAAGGGCCCTGAAGTCGACTTAAACACATAGTGCAGACATACCCATTGACTGAAGGACCCTGAAAAATCCCACTTTTGGTCACGATGTATTATTTTTAAAAAAATAAGAAGAGCAGCGCATATGAGTCTTCTTTTTCATGGGGATATCTATGTGCAGAACTGGTCCAGGACTGGAAACCCTGAAGGAGAATTCAGAACGTGATGCTGTTGACTCAGAACTTGACATTCATCACACTCAGTGGAGAACTGAAATTAAAATTAGAGAAGTCACCTTTACAGATGAAATGTAAACTCAAGAAGCAAAATCCTACTGTTATTAACAAGAAACTTTTGCCATTGACTTAAATGGATTTGCTGACAGTGTGATCATTTAAAGATCCCATGGTATTTTTTGTAAAAGAGTTCAGTTTGCTCTCCTGGATAAATTCTAGCAATGAAAATTATATCCTTCCTACCTATAATCCCCTGCAGAGTCTAATGGGTAACAAATAAGTATTTACTACTTACCCTAAAATGTTGCATAGAGTTGCTGTCCATTGCTAAAAACTGCTGCATTGTACCCAAAAGATGGGTATTTCTGGTGCTCTAACAGGGTCGCAAAGCATAATTAATAATATTCTCATTTTTATAGTGCCTTTCATCTAAGAATGCTCATGTGGTTTACAAATTAATTGATTCATACCACCTATTAAGTGCAGTACGTATTATGTATTCAGTAAGGCTATGTCCTCACCTAGGTGGTTAAATCCAAAATGAAATAAAACTTGTTAAATCAATTTAACAGGTCCACACCAAAAAAACCCAAATCAAACTACAGGTCCATACACAGGACTTGCTAGTTTGATTTAGGGGAGGGGCAACATGGGAGGTGTGGTGCCATGACCCCCCCCCCCGGCAGGGCCATCTTGCCACCCAATTCCCCGCCACTGGTTCTCCAGAAAAAAAGCCCTCAGGACAAGGATTGGGGCACCCCTCTTCCTCACTGCTTCCCCAGCGGCGGGGAAGGGATTGGGGCTGCCTGCAACTCTGCTGCTTTACCGGTGGCAGGGACAGGGATCAGGGGTGCCCCAGCTTCCCCTGCCACTTCCCTGGTGGTGGGGGCAGGGATCAGGGGTCCCCGGCTTCCCCTGCCACTTCCCCAGCGGCGAGGAAAGGGAAGCACCTCCTGGGTGGATTCAGATCCTTGCCCCCACCACTCGGGGAAGCGGCAGGGGAAGCAGGGCGCCCTGGATCTCTGCCCCCGCCACTGGGGACGTGGTGGAGGAAGCTGTGGCACCCCCGATCCCTGCCTCCATGGTAAGGGAAGTGGCAGGGTTGCAGAGTGCCCCGATCCCTGTCCCCACTGTCTGGGAAGCCAAGGGGGAAGCTGTGGTGCCCCCGATCCCTGTCCCTATCTCCTAGGAAGCAGCAGGGGAAGCCCGGCTGCCCCCAATCCCTATGCCCACTGCCTGGGAAGTGGCAATGGAAGCTGGGGTGCCCCATGGTCTCCTACCCCACTGCTAGGGAAGCAGTGGGTGAAGGCGGGGGGGCCCTGATCCCAGCCCCCGCTGCCCTGGGGCCCCACGGTCTCTGACCCTGCTGCCAGGGAAGCAGCAGGGGAAGCTGGGGCACCCCCCATCCTCGCCCCCACCACCAGGGAAGCGGCGGGAGAAGCAGGGCACCCTGAGATCCCGGCCTCCGCTGCCCTGCACCCCTACTCCCTCCCTGCACCCCCACCCCCTCCCTGGCCAGGGTCTTGAGACGGGGCCTTCCTTCCAGACTGCCATGCACGCTGGGAGGTAGGTCAAATTTTTTAATTGAAACAGTGCTTTTTTGAAACAACGCGTCCAAATGGTGTTGTTTCAAAAGGACTATTTCAATTCAACAGTTGTTTCAATTTAAAGTAGGTTTTAGCCCTTTCAGTATAACGTCTTGTGAATCGAAATGATGGAGCTCGTCTTTTGGATTCAGGAGAACATCATGTGGACCAAATATTTTTTAAATCAAAATAACCACTGTTATTTCTATTTAAAAGGTACATGCGGACATACCCTAGGTTTATGTATGCAGTAAGTATTATGCGTATAGGTACATAAACTAAGGGTCAAAGAGTTAAGTAATATGAACAAAGTAACTCAGTGACAGAGCTGAAAATATACCTGTTTTCACCATTAAACCAAATTTTTATAATTCTTTTCTGAAATTCACTTATTTTCTCTCCCCAACTGCATAACCTTTTATTCCTACCTTTCTTTATTTATTTTCTCCTGCTGCGTACCTTATATGACTGATAAATCTCTAGTAGGTTTTCCCCATCATTCTTCACAGGGAAGCTGAAATTCCCCATGCCAATCACATAGAAAGAAGTTACTTTGCTCATCTCTCAAACTACTTTTTGCAAGACTAACATGCTACAAATGAGTACGGGTTACATATTTTCCATGATTCATGCCACAGAATTTGCCGCAGAATCTAACTCATAATGAGTAACTGTGGTGTAGAATCTAAGCTTCCATTAAAAATGTGTTATTAGTCCTTCTGATGGTGTAGAAACTCTTCTGAAACAGGACTGAAAATAAACCAAGGTAAGCTGAATCAGGCTGGATTTGTGACTGTGCAAAGACACAACCTAAGTTAACAGCTTAGTTATACGAACTACTCCTATTACGATGTTAGGGCTTCTGATTTTAGGTTTTAACCTATAAACAATGATTAATCACACTTTCTCATATAAAAAAGCTAAAAAATTAAAAAATAAGCATTAGTGGTTATTTAATAAACACTGAAGATAGTTATTCTGTTCAAGTTAATGGCATCAGTTTTCCAAAGTAGTTTGTATAAACGATGTCCCTGCTCCTTCACTTATATCAAAGGACTTGTCTACACAGAGCAGAAAAATGGACTACAAAAATGTGATTTCTAAAGCATATGAATATTAATTAGTCCATATAGAGCCTGCTGCTACACACTAAAGATTACATACTGTGCTTTAACACAGGGACATTTGAAACAGCACCATGTGAATATAAAAAAAAAAAGCCCGATTTTTAAACATCTACATAAAACTCAAGACTAGGTGAAAACTAGCCCCTAAAAATTAAATAAATCAACCCCCAAAGGCCCAAAATGGACATCCTAAATATATTACAGGTAAAGATTCAAATCAACTGCAACTGACTGTAATATAACTGAAGCCTGTCTAGTCATTCCCACATAGTGATTCAGTATTTAAATAGAGACCTCTTAATAGTATCCAGCATGCACATCCTAATGTGTTTGTGTATGCATATACACAAAACTATTTGATGCAGAATCCAAATCAGACTGCAGAACTGTGATGCAGAGTCTAAGCTTTCATTAAAATAATATTTCACTTGTGTAGCCATCTTATAAAGTTTCAAACTGCAAAGCACTGGACCACCCTTTCACCAGGCTGTTTTTAGTACATTTTGACATGAAGACAGTACTGTCACAGCAGAACTGAGTTATTGATGTCAGTTGTCAGCGCCAACACAATGTGGTGCCTACAATACAGTAGTTACACAGTGCAGATTTAAGTTTGTGGACAGGATGAAAGCTGCTTCCCAGATAGTTCAGAGAGGAACCCGTCGGGAAATAATCCAGTGCCTTTCAAAGTGTTCTGCTTGTGTTACAAAGAAAGGAAAAGCCAACTTATTCTCTTTCATTAAATGAAATTTCCATTCACATTTGTGACTACTGCAGTAAACGCGTTACTAACCAGATCTTATGAATCCAGATGAAAACAAATTAGACCCAGCCCCTTCTCATTTATTAGCATGCTCCATATTTTGTTGGAGAATTGTATGCAATTAAAAACTAAGATTATTTACCCATTATTTACCAGTGTAGTCATCTCAAGGGAAGCTTCTCCTATGGTATTTTCAATGCAGTCAACCAGCAGGGAGAAAAAAAAGTAGAAAAGGTCAGATTCAACCCTCATAGTAGTCAGTGAAAGCTTTTCCATTGATTTTAGTAGGATTCAGACTGTAGTCTGAAAACAGCAGAGGGACAGATGGGAGGAAAATGAACAAGAGGAACAGGAGAAAGAAATAGACTAGGAGGTGAAGAGAAACATGCAGAGACGAGAGAGATTTAAATGACAGAGGCAAAAGGCAGGGAGGAAGAGTGAAAAGAATAGAGAAATAGAGAGAAATAAACATGCAGATTTAAGGACTAGAATGAATGAGAGCCTAAAAGATTAATGAAATTCACTAACTGAATACAAAAACAAAAAAAAAAAAAAAAAAAAAAGGGGAAGAGAAAAGAAAAGAAAAGACCACAAGGGAATCTAAAGCTGAAAAAAAGAGAGAAAAAGTCCAGGAATGCAGATACAGACTCAAAGAAAAGGCACATTCCAGAAGGAGAATAACAAAAAATAATTCTTGAGGAGAGGGAGAACCTTTTGGGGCAAGTATAGTAGATAAGAAACAGAATTAGTTTTAGAAATTTAACTTATCATAATTAATATTAGAGGTGAAACTGGGCTTGAAGTTTGTATCCAAATGCAAACATTTCTGCATTTCCTTGATATTTGCATCTGAATTTTCCAGCTGTTCCTGACTTTCCAAAAGCATAGGAATCTAAGGCTGTGTTCACACGTAAACTCTTATTTTGAAATGATTTATTTCGAAATATTAATTTGAAATAAGAAAATGTTAATTCAAAATAAGGGAAAACCTCAAAGTGAAATAGCATGTCCAGACACAAGACTTGCTATTTCACTTCAGGAGAAGGGCAGCATGGGAGGTATGGCAACATGGCCCCCTCCCTGGGCCATGCCCCTACCCAGTATATAGAAAAAGGAAGGCACCCTGGAAGGAGAAGGGCAAAAGTGTTATTTCAAAATAACCGTTATTTTGAAATAATACGTCCGAACGGCATTATTTTGAAATAACCGTTTCAAAATAACTGCTATTTTGATTACAACCTAGGTTTTATTGTTCCGAAACGATGGAGGTTATTTTGAAATGACGGGGTACTGTCATTTTGAAATAAAGAAACGTCGTTCGGACTTGACAACTTTTATTTAGAAACAGCGGTTGTTGTTTCAAAATAAAAGCCTCGTGTGGACATCGCCTAAGGTTTTTGTTTTGATACACCCCTGAACACTGTTAACAGAACGGGAACTGTATTGTGTTTACCTTCAAATTAGTGACATTTTTGTAACAACCAGGAACTTTTTGTAGAGATGGGTCCTGAAAATAATCTTTTGGGTTCTCCCATTAAGACTATACTTTAACAGGCATAAACTATTAACAAACAAACAAAAAATTATGTTAAAATTGAGGCTACTTATCATTAACTTATGATAAGACACACTAAAGAGCTGGTGTAACTGTTCCCCAAACAAAAATTCCCGCTCCAGGAAGTTCAGAGTGAAGGTTAACTCTAACAGAAACCCAACATGTCAAGGAATAGGACTGACTTCATTAGCAGATTTGAAAATTCTCAGAAAATTCATTTGTTATTCAAAGAGGAAGTGTTGTAACTTACGGGAGCATATGCACTTCTTACATAACAGAGAGTGAATTCCTGCTTTGAATGTAAAACTCAACTAGTCCTCAACTGTAAAGTCATGACCACGAGCTCCATCAGAATACATGGCTATAGATAATTTCACTAGTTTGTTGAAAACACTTAAAAATGTAAGTTCAAATGACATTAAATGAATTGATATGACTAATCATGTCACACTGGACTTTTGTGTTTAACATTTTTTTTACCTCTTGAATAAAGTCTGCACGAATTCAGTCTTGTATTGTTTGTCCCTACCAGTACATTGTGGGAGCTAAAATACTTACACATCCTATCTTTTACACAGGCAGAAAGTAACACCAAACCAGAATACTGGCTTGGCTTTTCCTTAATCCATTCTTCACTCTGGCAATAAAGGTGGGGTGATTCCTATTGATATTTGAAGAAGGCAGCTCCTTGAGGCTAGATACATTCAGAATCTGTCTTAGCTCTTGAGACCTTCCAGCTTTTCATACAGTAGCCTTATGTAATTAGCCATTTCTGCCCAGTGATTATCTGTCTCTGTTGAGTTAGCTTCCAACATACTGATTGGTGCTTGTCTTTTCTAATTTACTGACATGAATCATCATTTTCCTCCAATGGTGTTGATCTGGGAACCTTGTTAATGTTAGTACCTGTGGCACTTGCAGCATAAGTCTTAGAGGCAAGTGCTGTAGACACTTAAACTCTTTGCAGTTTGTGGGCATTTAACAAATTGCTGGGTTAACCCATGAATGACATTCATATGCAAGACTTGCAAAATACAAGGGCCCTTTATTGTCAGTCCATTAGAGATAAGGTAAAAGATGCAGGTTAGTTAGACTACAGTACATTAAACACTGAGTAATGTGAAAGCATAGCACATTTCTACTAATAGCTGGTCATAGTAAACCCTTTTTTTTGAGACTGGACCAAATCCACATGATCGACACACTGTGGAATGACCATGCCTTTCAGTTATGAGATGACTCCCCATATTAGTATCTTAAATTTTCTTGGTGGCATATCCCCCCCCGAATCTCCTCTTCAATACTTGGCCTTTCGGGCCTCTGAGCTGAGTCACCCTGCAGTTTGGTCAGTCTGGTACAGTGGAAATTCCAAAGCAGAACCTACTGCTATCTTTGGACCTAGACTGTCCTCTTAAGAGTGCCCCGCAACCACCCTTTTCAAGTGAAAGGACTGAGGTTGGCCTGTATAAGAACCCTCTCACTTCTCAGGTTGGATTCTAGAAACCTCCTTCTAACTTCTGACTACTCCTGGTCAGACTGGACAGCTGTCATACTGAAGTCCAACCCCAAAGTTATCTGACTGGCTGAGAGGGAGTGACCTGACTGTCCATTAAAGTGTCCTCTGATTAGTTCCAAATCTATTGTAGTTCATTTACCTACTAGAAAGACACTGCCAACACTTTCTAGGCTTGTTACACCATCTTAGCTGCCAGCTTCTCAAATGTTAAGTCCAAAGTAGTTGTTAGATTAGTGGTAATAGTGAGTACAATTTCCAGGTCATTTATGTAGTTCATCCTCAAGGTCTTCTAACTTTTCTGATGCCACTCCTTTCTTGAACTTCAGCTTTTCTTGCATTGAGATTTTCTGCATGTCACTAGCATTCACTGAACATTTGGGAAGTAACATGGTCCTAGGCCAGCCAAAGAGCAAATGAGATGCTCCAGTGCCAAGAATAAAGTAGTCGAGGGATTGAGGAGAGAAGGGGGCAAGAAGACAAAATGATATTCCTGGAACACAAAAAGGGAAGTACAGCCACAAACATGGCACTCAGCTGGGCTAATTTCCCATCTTGGCCATTGATATACTGTGTGAACTTGGGCAGGCATCCCTTGATGTCTGTTTCCTCTCGTTTTTTTATTAGCTATGTCTTTATAGACTGTAAGCTCATCATGGCAGGAACTGTCTCATACTGTGTGTTTACACAGAGCTTAGCACACTGGTGCCCTGATCTTGACTGGAGTCTTTAACATAATAAAATAAACAATGAACCAATAATGACAGTTCATAATAGCTTAGCTTGTAATTAGTCAGACAAAATAGTGTAGTGGCTAGCACTTCTGCTTAACATGCAGAAGGTCCTGGGTTCAATTTCCAGGGGGTTGGACTTGATGATCTCATGAGGTCCCTTCCAGCCCTATGATTTGATTGATACTACCTGCCAACCCCTCCCCCACCAAGTTTGTAATTAGGAATTCACATAATTGTTAAGTCAAAAGGGATCATTATGATCATCTAATTCAATTTACTGCATTACACAGGCCAAGGAATTTCACCCAGTAATTTCTGCATCAGTCCACTGATTCAGCTGCTTGAGCTACAGTCTATCTTTTAGAAAGCAATCTAATTCTGATTTAAAGGCTTCAAGTGATGGTGAGTCACTGGAACTAGGTAAGCTCCAATGATTAATTACTGCACTTTAATACCATTGAAGTTCCCTCCAGAATTAAGTCAGTAAAGTTGTATGACGAAGTCTGACAGCCTAAGCTTTTATTTCCAGTGTAGTGTTGAGCAGCATGGAAACAGAAATAGCAGGCAGAATGAAAGGAAATGATTCATTAATAAATGGGAAAAAAAATGAAAATGGCTGCTGAGATCATTCGTGTGTGACAGAAACAGTTTTTAAGGTTGGAGAATATTTGCTTAAAAACAGTATTGTATTCTGCTAAGGCAGACTATTGTGTTAAGATCAGCACCTAGCCACAGCAAAAACCAAAATGTCCTCACAAGTACAATGATAAAACCCAAACACCACATACCACCCTTGGGAACTCACACTAGCTGAGCGTGTTGGTATCGTCAAGCCTTAAAATTGATGATTCTCTGAAAACTTGACAAGGCACATTCATGAATCACATCAGCTGCATCTTCCATCTGCAGATAAGTGTGAAGCAAGAGGGCAGCAGCCATTCTCTCTGCTCTGGAGTTTGACAAGACGCTGCTTCCCTCTCACTGCACACTTTCTATGTAAAATTAGTCTATTAAATTTGGGGCATATCCTAAAGAATAATCTCATTAAACCTCTCCCAAATCCTCAGGCCAGCCTGGTGTAAGATGGAGTGATCATAGCAGACAGCGGTTAGATATACTGGTGAGGGCCAGAAGGTGCTTAAAAATTGTTTCATAAGTCTAGCCATAAATGCTAGGGCCTGCTCTCATTCTGATATACAGGTCTCTGAAAATGTAACCCAGGTACATGCTAACAGAGACCTTTTTCGATCTCCTGGGCAAGGGAGTTAAAAACCCTATTGGTCTTTGATCAAATAACCCTCGCTCCCCCCCCTTATAACAACATTATCTAGTCACATGCTGAAGTTTTATGCATGCTAAATAAGCCGCTGTAGCAAACTATGCTCCTTCTATCTTAGTTTTAGAATCACTTCCCACACGGTAGAAGAGCCATTAGAATGGGGAACACGGGCCTGCATTTCAGTTATGTAAATCCTTGCTACCAAAAGTGACTAACAGCATAGGAAATACTTATACCCCAAAAAAGCACAAAACCAATGATCTTGAAAGGTATGTTTAATTCCTAACTGCCATTAAAACTGAAGGGAGGGAAGTGCTTAAAAACCTTTAAGGACCTTGGCTCAGTTCCTGCAAGAGCTTAAGGACATCAGATACTTTCAATAAAGGAGCATCTAATTGCTGCGTCAGCTCTCTGCTTCTGAAAGTGAAGAACTTTGGATCCAATGTGACCAGAATCACCCTTCAGCCTCAGCATGAGATAGGACTCAAGCAGGAAATGTTTCTATACACAACTGTATTTTGAAAAATAAAGTGGCTTGCTAGCCCTCCCCCTGTCATTGCTTGGTTGTAAACCTCTTTGAAAAATGGATTTTCACTGGCGCTACGTCAATTCCACACACAGCAGGTGGACTCACAGCACATCTGTTTCAAAGGATCTGCTGTCAGGACCAGAACCACTGCAGTGTAAAATGCCAGTACACTGAAAAGAGCTGCAGACTTACTTTCAGATCCTGCTGGGTAGGAATGTGTCTCCTCTGTGACTGATGACAAGATTCCACAGCCTGTTCAACAACACTTAGCAATGTGTATCCTGCACCCTGCTGTGTCTGCTTGGCACTTCACACATACCATACCCTATGGTCATGCATTTTGCCTTCTATCAAAATTGGTTTGATAGCGATTAATATTAGCATTCTCTCTCTCTGCAGAATATTTTTACAGCATAAATGAGAAATACATAGCATTCCAATACATTTTAAAAGTTCTTTTTGGTTTTAATATTCTTTTCAGTTTCAATTTTGTCTCAAGTTGGGACAAGCCAACCCAGGGGAAATAAGAAGAAAGAGAATTAGAGAAACATGGAGGAGGGGGGATGAGGTCATATATTTTATTGTACCAAGCAACCAAAAATATTATCTTGCCTGCCTCATCTCTCTAACATCCGAGGACAAAAATGGATACAACATCCTTCCAAACAAGAAAAAGGACTATCATTTAGGAGTATTTTTTTCTGATGAGTTCCCAGAACTACCTTGAACAAAATATTAACTACTGAATACTAAGAACATAGGCCCTGAGCCTCACAGGTAGTTAGCTACCTTAAAAGAAGTGAGAGAGACAAGGTGGGTGATATCTGTTACTGGACCAATTTCTGCTGGTGAGAGACACAAGTTTTCAAGCTACACAGAGAATTTCCTTACATCTCCAGGCCTGCAGAAGAGCTTTCTGTAAGCTCAAAACTTCTCTCTCCTACCAAGAGAAGTTGGTCCAGCAACAAATATTATCTCACCCACTTTACCTCTCTAATATCCTGGGACTAATGCAGTTACAGTGCCACATACAGAACTTAAAAGAAATTAGGTAGTTAACTATTTTTGAGGATCCGGCCTTAGGACTAAATTTCAAGGATGATTTTTCACCTATCTTAGAAGTTAATCATTAGACAAATAGAGCAGCAGGTGCCCAGCACCTCTGAAAATCAAGCCATATATGACTTTTCCAAGGTCACACGGAAAGACACTGGAAGAGTCTTGAATAAAATCTAGGGGATTCAGCTCAGTCATACACCATAAGCACTAAACCAGACTGCTGCTCTGCTAGCTAATGACTTAGAGGTTGGTGAATTCTCCAGATATTTAAAAAAAAAAAAATCCCACAGCTTGCTACTCCACTTCTGAATGTGACCCCCCACTTAGCTTCCAAGCATACAAGTTATCTTTCATTTGTTTGCTAGTGTGTTCCCTTAGATCTGTAGATTGCTTTGATTATTTGAACATCTGGAAGTTGGCACATGCTTTTGTTGACCGTGACCATCTGAAATATTACCCAGCAGGACTTGGGGAGAGACACAGCTAGGAAACAAAAACATCCCGCTCATAAGAACATGTGGGGAAAATTAAGTGACAACAGTATTCCAAAGAGGCCTATATTTCTAAGCAGAGAAAACACGTCTCTCCATCCCCCTAAGGCAGAAGGGACAATTGCTTCATACACATACCTATACCAGAAATTATAATTATTCAAGCTAAATCCTAATATATTTCTGAATGAATGTGATATTGTTTTACGAAAGCTGGCTGCACAGAATCAAGAGCAATCATTCCCTTCTTCCATTAACACATCCATTATTGCAACATTAAGATGTTTTTTTTAAGTCATACAAATTCTAGCAATGCAAATTTAAAGTTGAAATCTCAGCTTGTCATTCCTGAACCTTGGCTGCCACAATGGAATTTTGGGCAGCAGAAAACCCATCTAATTTACACCATTGGTGTCTGGTCCATCTACCACTAAAGGGTCAAGGTGTATTGGAGCTCCTTTCCACCACATCCTTCCCCACCCATGCACTGTCTCTGCAACACTTGACATGCCCACTTCATTCCTTATACTAGGAGTTGTGCAGTTTGTGCAGGAACTGCCTCCTCCGTATTTCCACTAGTGAAGTGTTCCCTTGTCAAAGAGGAATTCTCCACTGGCTATTGCCAACCATTTAAGGTCCCTTTGCATGTAAGTTGGCTTTAGTGAACTGGAGACTCTAGACACTTTCTCTTTGTATCTTGGCCTATGTCATCCCACACCCCATGTCTTCACACTTTCCATTTTAGCAAAGATAAGCTGAAAGGTTGGTCACCTGCAGCCCATCCTTCATTTCTGAAAATCTCTAAGAGCATATATTGTGTGTCTAGAGTTTACACAGGCTGAGTGAGAGAACATCAGGCAGGTTGAGCAGGATAAATATTGTCCCTCATTTGCCCTTGGAGTCTTTAAATGAAAAAAATAATATAACCTAAGTCTAAGATCCCAAAAGATGCTGCTGCCAGGGTCTGAAGTGAGGAGGGGCAAAGGAAGCCAGAACTGGTGCACACAGAACTCTGATGTTTTGGTACAAAACTACAGCCACAGCAAGTATACTTTAGCCATGCAATCACACTCAGTTTCAGTCAAGTAGCTAGGAAAATCAGGCACAGCTTTCAGACTTGGCTTGATTTTACACTCACAGAGAGATTTCCAATGCAAGCCTATAAAGGAATATAGGGGGAGACCATATTGTGGCTCTGTGGCCAATATTCATGGTCTTGCTGGGTTGTTTCACCTAGGAGGAAAAATTGATGATACAAATCAGCAATTTTGGTGCAATCCTGTTAACTTACAAAAATAAACACAAAGTTTGGTTTCTCTGAACAAAGAACTGGAGGCAATTTCCTTACTCACAACTCCAAGCCTGCTTTCTAGCCAGCCCTCTGCCCAAAAGAGACTTTTTCTTGGTTTTCCCCAGGGCCAGGGTTACTACTGCTTCTCTGGCTTTCGCCTTTCTTTCTGGCTCCATTCATATAACGATTCATAAATTCCAAGGCCAGAATGGACCATTTTGACAATATTGTCTGACTTCGTGGCTAACACATGCTGTAGAACTTCCTCAAAACAATTCTAAAAACATCTCTTCCCCTTTGAGCGCTGCTCACATCATTCAGTTACAGGTGTCTACGTGCCGCAGTACACAGTAGCTCGGAAAGTCTTTAGCGTTAGCCTGTCAGGTCAGGGCACACGGCCCATGCCCCCTCCACGCCGCGACCACAGCTATATAGGTGACTGTGACCCTGACCCTCCCAGTTCCTTTCTCCACCATCAGCATCGGTTCAGATCAGTGTAAACTTGTGAAACGCAAGTGCCTGTCTTTCGTGCGAAATTCAAGATGCTTGGTTTCAAGCCATGCTTGGAATGGTGCAGGGCTTTTCCGATGGACGACCTGCACGAGAAATGCCTCTTCTGCTTGGGTGAGTCCCATCTCGTGGCAGAATGCTCCATTTGCCGGTCCTTCAAGCGGAGGACCCTCTTAGAAAGGGAGCACTGCCTCCTCTTCATCTCAGGGAGTGGAGCAATCACCCCCGAAACTGGCCAGGCCATGAGCACGCTGCCGGATCCCCGGTCGGCTTGGGCTCAAGAACCCTGCCACCAATCATTGGTACCAGGCTTGAAACCTTGACCTGCTATGGTACCGCTCCAGCACAGAGCTCGTCAGTCACCAGGTAGCTCCTCAGCTGTAACAAGACAGGTACTGGCACAGGCACCCCCGATGGTCCATCAAGGGCATCATAACCCAGCTCTGGTGCAGAAGAAGACCAAGGCGGCACCATCTCCACTGGTACTGCAGGACATGGTACTGCCCCTAATGGTACCGACGTCAAGCCTGGTACCGACATCAAACATGGTACTGCCAGATCCGGTACTGTCAGGCCCAGTACTGACAAGCCCGGTACTACCATCTGACCCAACACCAACACTGGTACCGGCATCCAGCTCCATGCTAACCTCTGACCCAGCACCAATCTGTGATCAGGTGCTCGCGGCCAGCCGAACTCCAGGACCCAGCACAGCACCACCCAGCCCTCCACTGGTACCACAGTTGGGTACAGAGGGACAGGGAACCTCACTTCATCGCTACTCTGAAGAGCCGTTGGTACCAAGCTCACGGACATCAGGTGGAGTGGCTTCCAGATCATCCTCTGAGGACTGCCCCTCCCCTTCTCAGGAGGAGCGCCAGAGAAAGAGACTGCACAAGGGCTCCCCGTCCCCAAGCTTAGTGAGGTCAACAAGACCACGGGTTCATGGGGAGGTGTCCGTGTTTCCCACTGTGCCTACGCCTCTAGTGAGATCATCCCATAATGAGTAGACCCTCGATTGGCTGAGCACAAAAACTGATGACGCCTCATCCCGCTATGCCCAATCGCCTCCATTGGAGTCCTTGGACCTCTCTGATGACAAAGCTGACCCTGATTCTATGCAACACAGTAGATCCCGGGCCCAATCCTCCTCATCACCAGATGAGCATCTAATCGACACGTCCGCTGACCGTGAGGGGGATCCCTGCATTGAGCAGGACCTACTCCGCCGTATGGCGGCGAACCTTAAATTGAAATTAGGAGTAATCCAAGAGGAGGATGACTCCCTCTTCGATGCTTGCTGTAGAACCCCTCCAGCAAGGGTGGCAAACCCGTTACACTCGGGAGTATATTGCATCATCCAAGAACGCTGGCAAACGCCATCCTCGATCCCACCAGTGTCCAAAGTTGTGGATAAGAAATACTACGTCTCTCCTGACGGGTTCTCATTCCTATTTCATCACCCCACCCCAGGGTCTTTGGTGGTTGATGCCATAAACCAAAGGGGGAGACAGGGCCAGCCAAGCTCCATGCCCAAAAACAAAGAGGCGAAGAAGCTCGACCTTCTGGGAAGGAAGGTATACTCCTCCATGGCCCTCCAGCTGCTTATCTCCAACCACTCAGCCTTAATGATGTGTTACGTCTGTAACCTGTGGGAGGCCATGCGAAACTTCCACACAGCCATCTCTGAGGAGCACCTGAGAGACTTCGAAGCAATGCTAGAGGAAAGGGAGAGGGCATCCAGGGATGCTCTGGCAGCAACCTGGGACGCAGTGGATACAGCGGCCTGCACCATGGCCTCTGGAGTCGTAATGCATCGGTTGGCCTGACTCCAAGGATCAGACCTATCTGCACAGATGCAGCAAATTATCCAAGACCTCCCCTTTGAAGGCCCTGACCTCTTTGCTTCATCCACAGATACGAAGCTCCATGGTATGAAGGACTCTAGGACTACACTTCGTTCCCTAGGGATAGACATCCCGCAATCCAGCAGGCACTTGATGAGACCACATCAACAGCTTCAACAGCAGTTACAGCAATTAAAACAACAGATTCAACTGCAGAGTCAGTTCCCAAGATCTGTCCAGTTCCCCCAGCATCACCTAGGGGACCTGGATAAGGACAAGAACTGTCCAAGTAAGGGGGGAAAGCTCTATGCCTCACAGTCCGGAAGGCATGGAAAAGGGTCCAACCGCTCCTCAGGCTGTAAACAGTGTTTTTGACGGTCCCTTTGAGGGCAGCACGCCAGGACCCCTGTTCTCCCCCCACTGCCTGTGCCACTTTGCCTGCTGGTGGGCCCACATTACAGCAGACCAGTGGGTCCTCAACACGGTGGCACAAGGATACTGCATCCAGTTCCTTTCAACCCCTTGGGACAGAAAACCGCGCCCTCATGCAGCACTGGGAAACTAAGAACAGTTACACCAGTTCAAGGCCAAATGCCAAAAACTCCTCTCCCCCGGGGTCATAGAAAAGGTCCCCAAGTGGGAGAGGGGCAAGGGGTTTTACTCCCGATACTTCCTGGTCCCCAAACCCAATGGGGATCTATGGCCTATTCTTGACCTCAGAGCACTAAACAGGTACATAAGGAGAATAAAGTTCTGTATGGTTTCCCTGTCTCAAATTGTTCCCTCCCTGTCCCTGGGAGACTGGTTGGCAGCCCTCAACCTAAAGGATGCTTACTTTCACACAGCCATCCAACCCCACCACAGACGCTTCCTCAGGTTTATGGTGGCACAGAGCCATTACCAGTTCACTGCTCTTCCCTTTGGGCTATTGCTGGCCCCCAGGGTGTTTACAAAATGTGTGGCACTGGTCACAGCATTCTTACGCAGGAGGGGAATCAAAATCTACCCCTACCAAGACGACTGGCTCATAGTAGGAAAGTCAAGCTGCCAAGTACAACATCATGTCAAACTGGTAGTAAAGCTTTGCAGATTCCTCGGTCTCTGCATAAACACAGAGAAGTCAAAGCTCCGGCCCACTCAGGACATAGAATTCATAGAGGTATGACTAAATGCTAGACAAGGCACGGCGTCCTTGCCCCTGTCAAGATTTCGGTCCATCTGCACCATCATTACAGAACTGCAAGCACCGAGACTAACCACAGCTCGCCGGTGCATGCAGCTTCTGGGCCACGTGGCGGCTGGCACCTCGGTAATCCGGACAGCATGCTTAAGGATGAGACCCTTCCAGCTCTGGTTCTCCACGATGTTCCAGCCATGGAGAGACCACCTAGACAAGGTACTTTTGGTTCCCCAGCATGCCCTGGAGTCCCTCCAAATCTGGAGGGACCCCCCGATTAGCGATGTGGGGTATTCCGTTCAGGGAGCCCAAACCCTAAATGACCCTGGTAACGGACGCTTCAAACTCAGGTTGGGGAGCCCATCTGTCCAGAGGACTCTCCACACAGGGTCTCTGGACCCCCAAGGACAAACTCCTCCACATAAATGTGAAGGAACTACGGGCCATCAGACTGGCCTGCATGACCTTCCTCGATAAAATTTGTGGCAGAATGGTCCAGGTCCTCACGGACAATACAACGGCTATGTTCTATACCAACCGGCAAGGGGGGGGGGGGTGCGCTCCTCAGCCCTGTGCAAGGAGGCGTGCAAACTGTGGCAACTGGCGATAGATCACCATTTTACATCGGTTGACTCCCATCTACCGGTGGTGGACAATGGCCTAGTGGACTCACTCAGCCAGAAAACCCTAGCGAATCATGAGTGATCCCTCCACAACAAGGTATTTTCCCTGTTGACAGACAGATGGGGACCTCCCCTGGTGGACCTCTTCGCCACGAAACAGAACCACAAATGCCTCCAATTCTGTTCCCTCTGGGGTTGGGAGGAGGGCTCACTCAGCAACGTCTTCCTCCTCAGCTGGTCAGGGGCCCTGATGTATGCCTTCCCGCCAATTCTTCTAATCCACAGAGTGCTACTGAAGGTCCTTGTGGATGGAGCACACGTCATCCTCATAGCTCTGGACTGGCCCAGACAACACTGGATCCCACTCCTTCAGGACTTGTCCATAAGGAGCCCGTTCTGCCTTCCCCAGCGGGCAGACCTCCTAATACAGGATGCGGGGCACCTTCCACACCTGAACCCAGGCCTTCTGCACCTGACAGCCTGGATGCTCTCTGGCTCAGCGAGCAAGAGAGGTACCGCTCGGACAGGGTTAAGAAGGTCCTGGTTGGTAGCAGAAACCCCTCCACTAGGTCCACATACACGGCCAAATGGAAACGCTTCTCCACTTGGTCCTGTGACAAAGGCATAGATCCTGTTGCAGCACCAATCCATACAATTCTGGACTATCTTCTGGACCTTAGAGAGAAGGCCTGTCGCTGTCCTCACTAAGAGTCCACTTAGCAGCAATTTCAGCCCTTCATGAAAGGGTAGATGGGCCCCAGTCTTTTCACACCCCATATCTCACAGGTTCCTGAAAGGGGTGGAAAACCTCTTTCCCCATCCTTGTAAGCCCACCCCTCAGTGGGATCTAAACATTGTACTCTGGGCACTAACACAGCCACCATACAAACCCATGAATTCAGCCACCCTGCTAGTTTTGTCATGGAAGGTGTCTTTCTTAGTAGCAATCACCTCACCTAGAAGGGTTTCAGAGTTGCAAGCTCTTTCCTCTGAACCCCCATATACGACGTTCTTCCTGGACAAGGTGGTCCTCTGTCACCACCCTTCCTTTCTACCCAATGTGGCCACCCCCTTCCACATGAACCAAGAAATTTGTCTGCCGGTTTTCTACCCTGACCCCCAGGTCACAGAAAACCAGAGATGGTGGCAAACCTTAGATGTGAGGAGAGCGCTCTTAACTTATATCGAGTATACTCAACCCTTCCGTAAGACCTCCCAACTGTTCGTGGCAGTCGTCAAACGCATGAGAGGTTCCTCAGTGCATCTCCAAATGGATTGTGAACTGCATCAAAGACTGCTACAGAAGGTCAAACACGCCTTTTCCAGAAACTGTGTGAGCCCACTCTACCAGGGCTCAGGCTTCTTCTATGGCCTTCCTCGCCAAGGTCCTGATCCAAGAGATCTGCAGGGCTGCTACGTGGTCGTCGATACATACCTTCACAATGCACTACGCCATTGTCCAACAGGCTAAAGATGATGCCGCTTTGGGCAGAGCTGTACTCAGTGTGGGTAGACTGTAACTCCTCCCACCATCCTCAGGTATGGCTAACAGTCACCTGTAACTGAATGATGTGAGCAGTGCTTGAAGAAGAATGGTTGGTTACTTACCAGTAACTGTCCTTCTTCGAGATGGCCTGCTCACTTACATTCAGGCCCCTCCACCATCCCCACTACGGAGTTGGGAAAGGTATATGGGACTGGGAGGGTCAGGGTCACGGTCACCTATATAGCCGCTAAAGACTTTCCAAGCTACCATGCGCTGTAGCACGTGGACAGCTGTAACTGAATGTATGTGAGCAGACCATCTCAAAGAAGGATGGTTACTGGTAAGTAACCAACCATTCTAGAAAAACATCAAACTGTGGTTTTAAAATACTCAGTCATGGAGACTCCTCTATGCCACCTGGTAAATATTTCCAGTGGTTAATTGTTTCACTGTGGTGTTTTGGACTACCTTGGGTCATTGGGGTTGTCATAGTGATAAATGGGAGGGTCATTTATGTGCTAGGGAAACCTGTCTGTTGGGGCCTCTCTCTCTGTTGTCTTTCAATAAAGACTCCTTACACAGCTCTGAATATGCTGCCTCTCATTATTGGATTATAATTTCCCCTAAAACTCTACATCTGGTGACAGAGGATGGGATATGTGATGGAGTTGGCTATCCTCAACAATCCTGGCAACTGTGGAAAACCAGAATGCAATGTAAGAAGCAAAACTTTATTTACTGCCTGCATGGGATTGGGTTGTAGCTGTGAAAACTGATTTGTTTGCCTAAGGGCTAGCTAGCTAGTCTGAAAGCTGATCTGCCTGTTGTTAAGTACAAGGAAGAGATAAGGCTGGCTAGCTACTCTGAAAGCTGATCTGCCTCCTGTTAAGTGAAGAGACAAATAATAACCACAAGAGGGCATCATGGCTTTACTTACTACAATCCTGGAATCATTTGATCATTCAGCAGATTTGTGGCAGACATATACAGCCCGATTTCAAAATTTTGTAATAGCAATGATACAACTAATGAGAAGAAGGTACCAGTTTTTCTAATGGTCATTGGAGTTAAGACTTATAATTTGCTATGTGATTTGCTTTATCCGGAGAAGCCAGAGCAGAAACCTGATGGGGACCTAGTGGAAGTTCTGGGAGCACATTTTTCACCGAAGCCACTAGTAATTGCAGAGAGGTATAGGTTCTACCAAAGGAACCAAGGTGAAGGTGAATCAGTTGCACAGTTTGTAGCAGTTCTGCAGAAGCTGCCAGCACACTGTGGCTTCAAGAATATATTAGAGGAAATGCTGTGTGACAGGCTGGTGTGTGGCCTGCACAGTGAATCAACACAGAACTGCCTATTGACTGAAGGTGAACTCACCTTGCAGAAGGCTGTGGAAATTGCAGTCTCCATGGAACGCATCACCCACGACATGCAACAGCTCAGGGTCAACGTACATAAAGTATCCCTACAACCTGCCCACAGGGCACCGGGGAGTCAGGAATGTTACCGGTGTGGGAAGCTAGGGCACCTTGCATCAGAGTGCCAGTTTAAGGAACTACTGTGTTGACAATGTTGTAAGAGAGGCCACATTGAATGTGCCTGCTAACAAAGGAAGGATGAGCCAAACAGAAGAGGCAGACCTGAGAAAAATGGGCTGTTGGTTTGGTGGACTAAGAGGGAAATTCTGCATGCAGTAGAGCAGAATACAGGTGATCATAGTGACACCCAATCGGAAGATGAAGATTCCCGCCATGTTTTGTCTAGAACAGCTGGCCCATGTAAATTCTGTGTGACACCTGTGTTGGAAGGCAAACCTCTATGCATGGAACTGGACACTGGTGCAGCAGTTTCATTAGTTTCTAACATCATGTATGAGAAGGACTTTAGACATCTGCCACTTAAGCCGACAGTAGTTGTTTTGAAAACATATACTGGGGAGACTGTTCCCCTGTTGGGTACTATTGATGTGAAAGTAGAACTCAATGGACAGACCACAAAGCTACCACTGTTTGTGGTGAAGGAGAATTACCCAGCCCTAATGGGAAGATCTTGGATCAGGAAAATCTCACTCGACTGGTCACAAGTGCATCGATTGACTAAAGAAGAAATGAATTTAGCAGCAGTACTAATGAAACACGCTGCTGTTTTCAGTGAAGACTTAGGCAGCGTGAAGGGAATCACTGTGAAATTAAATATAAAGCCTGATTACCAACCAAAATGTTTGAAGGCCAGGATGGTACCATTTGCCATCAGACCCAAGGTGGAAGAAAACTTTGGAGGGGTTAGTCAAGGAGGGAGTCTTACTGCCAGTTACTTACAGCCAGTGGGCAACACCCATTGTCCCAATAGTGAAGAAGGACGGCTCCATTCAAATTTGTGGAGATTTCAAGGTCACTGTCAACCCAGTGTTATGTGCAGAACAATATCCTCTTCCCCGCATTGAGGACATCTTTGCAGGTTTGGCTGGAGGACAAAAATTTAGCAAGATTGAGTCAAGCGTACTTACAGATGCATGTTGAAGAAGAATCTCAAGCGTTGTTGACAATCATAACACATAAGGGGTTGTACAGATACTGTTGTTTACCTTTCGGCATTACTTCAGCCCCAGCTTTGTTCCAAATGGCAATGGATCAGATTTTGAGTGGTTTATCAGGAGTATCTGGATGACATCCTGGTCACTGGCAAAAATGAGGCGGAATATGTTACAAACTTGGTAGCTATTTTGCAAAGACTGGAAGAGTATGGTCTACATGTTCACAGAGACAAATGTAAGTTTTTCCAGCCCTCTGTTGAATATTTAGGACATATCCTTGATGCTGATGGTCTCTTTAAGTCTCCGGCCAAGGTTAAGGCTATCGTGGATGCTCCACTACCTCAGAACATAAGCCAACTTCACTCTTTGTTAGGATTATTGAACTCTTAAAGCAAGTTTATTCCACAATTAGCGATGCTCCTGAAATCCCTACATGAGCTTCATGGGCCGAAAAAGGTCTGGAACTGGACTGAAGCCTGTGATGTTGCATTTAATGAAGCTAAACACTCACTGGTAAACTCTGGGGCTATTTCCACATGCAAGGCCTTGTTTCAAAATAAGTTATTTTGAAACAACTCATTTCGAAATAAAGCCCATATTTTGAAATGAGTTAATTCGAAATAACTAAAACCCAATTCAAAATAAGGGAAAAACCCCAATTGAAATGGCATGTCCAAACATAGGACTTAGTAATTCGATTTAGGAGAGGGGCATGATGGGTGGTGTGGCAACATGGCCCCCCAGTGGGGCCATGTTGCCAACCAATCCCCTGCCACTGGCTCTCCAGAGCCAGTGGCAGGGGAAAAAATGCAGGGGCGGGGGAGGTAGATGGGGAAGCCCCTCTTCCACCTGGATTCCCGCCTGCCCCACGCCCTAAGCAGGGCCATGGCTCACCTAGCTCCCTGCTATCCCCTTTCCCCATCCCAGCCTCAAGGCAGGACAAGGGGGCTAGGAGCCCAATGAGGCTGGGAGCTGCTTGCCACAGACTGCAAGCAGCTCCCAGCCTAGGTCCCTGCTCCTGCCTTGAGGCTGAGGTGCGGAAAGGAGGTAGCAGGGAGCTAGGCGAGCCTGCACTGCCCCTGCCCAGGCTGGGCATCTGCCCCCCAGCCGGGGCAGACACCAGGGGCACGGGCAGCCAGCTCTGCCTCCCCATCGGGGCTCCCCACATGCTGCCTGGGCTCAGGGGGAGCTGCTGGCGGCCAGAGGCTGGGTGAGTGGGGTGCACAGCTGCAGCAGCCAGCCAAGCCAGCTGGGGCACCTGCCACCCCCCATGTGCTGGGCAAGGGGGAGCAGCGGGTTTTCCCTGCTACTTCCCCTTGCCCAGGGTAGAGGGGATGGTGGGCTCTCCAGCCGGCTTCGGCCACTACTTCCCCTTGCTGGGGCCAGGGACGGTGAAGGTCCTGAGGCACCCGACCCCCCCCCCCGCTCCCAGCAAGGAGAAGCGGTGGGGGAAGCCGGCTGGGGTGCCCGCTGCTCCCTCTACCCCCAGCAAGGCGAAGTGGAGGGGGAAGCCAGCTGGGGTATCCGCCACCCCCCCCTGCACTCCACTCAGCACCCTGGCCAGGATGCTGGGGGGGGTGGGACCTTCCTCCCAGGGTGCCATGGACTCTGGGAGGAAGGTCAATGTTATTTTTAAACAATGCTTGTTTCAAAATAACGTGTCCAAATGGTGTTATTTTGAAACAAATGGCTTTGAAATAACCGTAGTTTTGAAATGAATGTGGTTTAAGCTGTTTTGAAATGATGGCTCTTGTTTTGAAACGACGGGCTCCGTCGTTTCAAAACAAGAAAACGTCGTGTGGACATACAGTTTTTTTATTTCAAAACAACCAGTTTTGTTTCTAAATAAAAGACTCGTGTGGACATACCCTGGGTTTCTGACAAATTTTGCTCCATCTTTGCCCCTACATTAGGCTTGCGATGCCTCCCCTCATCAATTTGGGGCTGTATTGTCACATATTATTCCTCTGGTGAAGAGAGGCCTAGCGCTTTTGCTTCACACTCCCTGACCAAGGCAGAAACTAACTATGCCCAAATTGAACCCAAAGCACTGGGCATTGTTTTTGGCATTTGGAAATTTCACCAGTACCTGTGGGGAAAGAAGTTCACACTCTTTGCTGACCATTGACCCCTGACATCAATTTTGGGGCCACACACAGGCATCCCACATTTGGCTGCTAGTTGGATGCAATGATGGGCATTGGTACTTTCTGGATACAGGTATGAAATCAAGTATAGGCAATCCTCTTTGCATTGCAACACTGATGGTCTTTCAAGGCTACCCTTACCGGCACACCATCAAGATCAGGGTCAGGAAGGAATCTTTTACTTTGAATAGGTGGAAAACACACCTGTCATGGCTGCTCAAGTGAAGAAAGCGACATGGGTTGACCCAGTACTCTCACAAGTTATGGATTTCATGATGCATGGACCATTCTTACCTGACTCTCAGGTCTCTCCTGACCTCCGCCCCTACCTGCCTAGGAGGGCAGAGTTATCAAGCCAATCTGGGTGTTTGTTGTGGGGTATGCGTGTCATTATCCCACCTTCATTAAGACCACAGTTTTTGGAACAGCTCCATGCAAGTCACTGTGGCATAGTGCGCATGAAAGAAATTGCACAGCACTATTTCTGGTGGCCAGGCTTGGACAGGGCCATTGAAGAAACGGCTAGAGCTTGTACCTCATGCCAGAGCATCTGGAATGCACCTCAGTTGTTACTTCTTCACCGGTGGGATTGGCCCACAAGGCCATGGCAATGTATCCATGTTGATTTTGCTGGCCCATTTGAGGGTTGTATGTTTTTAATTGCTGTGGATGCCCATTCAAAATGGCCAGAAGCCTCTGTAATGCAGTCCACTACTAAAGAAACCACTATCCAGACCCTGCGTGGCTTTTTTAGTCGTTATGATCTTCAAGAACAGCTGGTGAGTGACAATGGACTGCAATTCATTTCTCAGGATTTTGAAACTTTTATGAAGGCCAATCGAATACATCACATTAGGTCAGCACCGTATCATCCTTCCACCAATGGACTCGCTGAAAGGTTTGTACAGTCTATGAAGCAAGCTCTAAAATCTGCAAAGGGATGTTCACCTCTTCAGAAGCATCTGGACAACTTCTTGTTGTCCTACAGAAACACTCCACAGGCTACAACTAATGCCTCACCAGCTTTTCTTATGATGGGACAGCAGTTGCGCTCTTGCTTTGATTTGTTGAAACCACGAGACACACGGCGAGTGGTTCAACACCAACAGCAGGACCAGGTCAACAGACATTCACCAAGAACAAAGAACCGCACCTTCAGTATTGGACAGCCAGTTCTCACTCAAAACTATGCTTCAGAAGCTAAATGGGTTCCAGCAACGGTCATTGCCCGGACAGGACCTGTTTCCTAGTCTGTCCAGACAGTGAGTGGCCTAGTTTGGTGATGGCATGTAGATCAATTGCTTCTCCGTTATACCCATCTGGAAGATGCATCTCCAGCGGACGTACTGTACTTCACCCTTACTGATGATACAACATCAGAGCATGAAATGGTGGGTTACTCACTAGTCACTGTCCTTCTTTGAGATGGGCTGCACAGATCCATTCAGTAATAGGTGTCTCCATGCCAGAGCGCCAGATTGGTCAGAAAAAAAAACTTGTCCCAGCCTGTCAGGAGAGGGGAGGCGGCCTCCGCCCGTTGCACCACCCGTGGCTATATATACGGCCACCTCTTGACCCCCTCCTCAGTTCCTTAGAGTCGCCAACTCCAGAAGAGGGGATGGAGGGGAGGGACCTGGATGGATCCAAGCAGCCCATCTTGAAGAAGGACGGTTACTGGTGAGTAACCCACCGTTCTTCTTCGAGCGCTGCTCAGCTGCATTCAGTAATAGGTGACTACTAGGCATGCTGATGACTGGCGGGTGGAGTTGGTTCTTCCGCCTTCAGCACAGCAACATGCCCCATAAGGTAGAGGCCCAGCGACAGGATCCTCACCAGAGTCAAGAGGTGACCAGGCCTTGACGCGGCCCAGAAGAGTCAAGAGCTGAGGGCCAGCCCAGGACAGGGGCAGGACCAAACTCACCGAGACATGCACATAAGCAGCTCAGAACAAGGTCACCATAACCAGAGTAAAGGATGCAACCTGAACATAGAGGGTTGTGTTAGATGTCCACATAGGTGGAAACGTGGAGTATGACAGACAGAATATAGTGTCTGGCCATGGGCCTTGCAGCATGGACTCGTGGGAGAACGCTGGATGCCAGCAAGTGTGGGTTTAGCCATATTAGCCATGGCCCGCACGAGAACAAAGAAAGGGTGGAGATTAGTCCCTGAACTGATCACCTGAAGGCTTAGCTGGAACCACATGGTTATGAACTGATCTGGATGACTACTGGGTACGCAGGTAGCCGTAGGGGAGTAACCATATCCCCTGTCCAGGTCATAACCAGATGTAGCCAAGGCTGGTAGGTGCGAGTGAGGATGAGGGTACAGGGTTGTAGGGTGGGGCTTGAGAACGACTGAAAAGACCCACAAGACACTAAACAGCAGCATATGGAGGCCAAGCTGAGCAGAATGGGGGCCTACAGTATGCTAGCCATAAACCGGGTAATGTGGGAGCGCACTTTTCCAGCCAAACAGGTACCAAGGGCCGGGTTCTCGCAGGAGAGAGGCTCCGGGACATAAGAGTTACCAACAGCAAGGTGGCCTGAGGCAGTGCTATTGAGTTGGTCCTGATAGGGCCCGCGGAAGCATGAGAACTCACAGGAAAGGCCCGCTCGGGCTATAATCATGCAGGGTTTCACATCATGAGAGCCCTTAAGAGTGCATGAGGGAGGGAGAAGAAGGGTCGGGAATAGCATCTGCTATGATTTGGTCACCCCAATGTGGACCAAAATGGTTCATAGACGTGCCATGTAAGGTCATGGTCTCAGCACCTACAGTACTTCCTGGAAGGATAGCACTACCACTTTGCCATGCCGGTGGGTGCCAAGGAAAGCTCCTAATTACAGAGATATCTTGAGACCCTGAAGCCGAGGTAGGTTCACTTCCTACTAGCTAGGAAGTGACTCTACCACAGGGTGACAACTGCAGTATCTCAAGGATATTCTGGGGGTTAGAGAACCAAACAAAGTATTTCCCCAGGTGTGAAGCCAGAAGGCAATCTGAGGGTGTACGATCTCCAAATTCCTAGATATTATAGGAAATAGGCTCTAGCTTCGTTCCCTCTGTCTATCACACCAGTGGACAGGCAGCGTATGCAAACGGAGCCTCAAAAGTTGAGGAGCAACAATACTATTGGGCACCACCAACGCACATGGGGGTAACCCAGCAGTAGAATTATAGGTCTGCAATCAGACGTAGTGGGAGGGCCCCAAGAAACAAAGGGCAGAAGGGTGGGGGAAGAACATGCCCTGCCAGCGTACAAGACCAAGAGGCAGAAAGAGGACAGCTACAAGTCCCTTGGGAAGGACCCCCTCTGCCTACACGGTCTCCTGCCCAGTATAGTGGCTGGTGACGTGGAGGAGGGTGTTGATGGGAGAAGGCCCGAAAGGGTGACCTCTCACTGTTCCACTACGTGGAGACGTGACTAAGTGTCCTCTTCTAGATTTCTTGTCTGGGAGTTTGAGGAAGGTACACCCGGCCCGTGTTTATGGATGAGGGTGTAAGGGGAATTGACTACCGCAACTGGGAGGCAGACTGAGGACGAGGGTTCCGAGGGTGGGAGCCCTGGCTGTCACTAGATCACCACAAGGTGAGGGTGTGGAGCCGTAGTTCATATAAGGAAGGGGAATGGTAGGGGTGGGCCGTGCACCTTGGTTCCTTTAGAGGTAAAGGTCCACTCTGGCTAAGCGGATGTGTCCCCTTCAGTGAGCAGGAGCTATTCCTGTCGAATTGGGGTCGTGGACACAAAGGCTGGAGCGCTTTGAGCCAATGGTATGTGACTGGAGGTATCCCCCCCCCCCCCTTCCCTTGACCCAGACTTGAGGAGGCCTACCTGAGGAAGGCATCAGGATCACAGGCACAGTTCTGTTTGCAGGTATGCTTTGAATATGCATGTCTTGGAGCCTCTGCAGTGGGGCTGGGGCTACGAGATGCGCCTCTTGTCCCCTGCAATGGTGTTGGTGTGGGGGATGCGCAGTAGGGGAATATCCGGGAAGAGGGATGCGAGGAGGGGAAAAAGGGGCGGTTTTCCACGCATCTTCGGAGGAGTCGCTGCTTAAGGGATGTGGAGAGTAGACCACGGTACCCGGGTACCATCAGTGCAGGCAGGGCATCATTATATTGTCGGGGCCATGTTGTCCCCCAATCCGAGGTCTGCTAGTGCAGTAGCGAATGGGAAAAAGGGGGGGGGGGGTTCCCCACTAAATCCCAATTCCTTTTGCGGGAACAGGGGTTGTGGCGGCCATCTGCGGCACTGATGCCCTGACGCCTCTATGCCCAAGGGTCGAAGTGGGGTAGTGGGCTCCTCCTTGTGGGAGAAGGGGCAAAGACCCAGCCTTCACAGCGGATAAAGCTGTGGGAGAAAAAACTCCCCTTCTGGGAGAAGATGGGGAATTCGGGGGGGGGGGAGGGGACTAAGTCAGGGAGGTGGGTCCGTGGGGGAGCAGGCCAAAGTATTTGGCCTCTCCCTGAGGATCTCAGGCAGTGCCCACCACCGAGAGGGTTTCAGCGGAAACAAGACGTCCCCCTTGAAGGACAGGTCGAGGACCGCCTGCTGTGCATTAGGGGGTGCTCTAGCCTCTCTAAGCCATGCCACCCTGTGGATGGTAACCACCGAGGTCATGGTGCAAGCGGCTGTATCCACCGCATCACGTGCCAAAAGGAGGAGGTCTTGGGAGATTAGGTTGCCTTCCTCCAGAAAGGCATCATACTCTTCTGTAGCCGCAGGTGGGAGCAGGCCTCTAAATTTCCTGAGTGACTCCCAGACATCCAGCAAGTACCTGCTGGTTATAGCCTGGCTGTTTGCCACTCATAGTTAGAAGGCGGATGAGGAGTAAACCTTACGGCCTAGCAGGTCCAGTTCCCTGGTTTCCCTGGAGGATGGATGGGGGGGTCAATGGGGGGGGGGGCTCCCCGGGGCCCATTGCCATCTGGACTATGTCCCTCAGGGTGACCGGATGACCAACAAGGGAGGGGTAGTCCGACTTGGACACCCGATACTTTACGCACACCGTATCCGAAACCGGGGGAATAGAACTTGGGCTCTGCCACTGGGAATGTGCGAGGTCCCATACGCTCGGGTGGGGCAGGACTGGTGAGGGTGCCGTTAAGGCAAAGGCTTGCCCAAAGAGGGTATCGGGAGGGAGGTTCAAGGGCTGTACCTCCATGTCTAAATGGGCCGTAGCCCGGCGCAGCACATCAAAATGCACCGACAGATTTCCCGTGTAAGACCCCGGTGCCAGAGAGAGAGCGGTACCGGGAGCCCGCCGTGGAGGGGAGGGACTTCCTTGGGGGGACCATTCCTGCGGCCTAAAATGAAAAGGTGATGGGGCCAATGTGCGGTGCCAAGGCCGTTTGGAACCCCTGGAAGGTCCTTCCGCCAGGCTGGAAGCAGGGGAGGGGGACCAAGATTCCCAGGCCGGTACCGGCGACAGCGGGGTGGTGCCAGCCCCAACTGGAATGGACAACGGGGGGCTGTGTGGTGAGGGCGAATGCCCCGGGTGGACCCAGGCCTTTGATATGAAGGCTGGTTTGCCCCTTCTAGTTGGGAGTGGGGCAGGGGGTGCTGGGAGTAACAGGAGGGCTCGTGCTGCCTCCACCACTTCCTGGGTAGACAGAACGAGGAGTGACTCCATTTGAGCCGGAGGCAAGTCCTCGCCTGGGGAGGGAGGACTGCCTGGGCCGGAGGACTCCCACTCCTGTGGCACCGGGCTATGGTGGGCCTGCAGTGCCAAGGGTGAAATTGGCTAGTGCCGGGGTGAGCTCGGCACCGGTGAGGCCGGACTGTACCAGGCCGTCGGCACCGGACATGATGTGGAGCAGTGCCAAGGCGATCCTGGTATCATCGGTGCCAGGCTAACTGAGGGCAACCTTGAGCGGTGCCAAGGTGCTGGGGCGCTGGGTAGGCGCTGGGATGCTGGAGTCGGCACCGAGGTGGTGCAGTGCCGCGTAAGCTCCGGTGCCGAGCTGGGTCTCGGTGCTGGGTGTAAACCCGAAGCCTCAGGTGAAGGGTGTCGGGCCTTCTCCGAGGCTAGGGCGTGGTGTTGCTGTTCCCTCTCCTTGATCATTCTAGGTTTGAAGGAGAGACAGATGGAACATGCCGAGACCATGTGGTCTTTGCCCAGGCACCTAAGTCACTTCCCATGGGGGGAGCTGTCCCAGGGGAAGGCCTTGCCTCACTCAGCACAGGGTTTGAACCCTGGCATCATTGACACAATGTTCCGGTCCAGTAGCGGGAACTCTGTAGTGGAATTAAATCCACAAAGACATGCTCCCAGCTGGACAGCAAGCTGAAGAAAGGGACAGGCTGCTTGCGGTTCACAAGGAGCGGATGTTCCAATTCCGATGCGCAAGGCAAAAGAAATGAAACTGAGGAGGGGTCGGGAGGCGGCCGTATATATAACCACGGGGTGGCATGAGGGGCAGAGGCCGCCTCCCCTCTCCTGACAGGCTAGGACAAGTTTTTTTCCAACCAATCCAGTGCTCCGGCACAGAGGCACCTATTACTGAATGCATCTGAGCGGCACTCGAAGAAGAACAACTGTTTCTGGCTTTCCTGTGCCAGCCACCCCTTCAATGCCTTCAGCCTCCCTGGACCAACCGGACACAACATCCTCTCTGGTTCTGGCTACTTCCCCGGTACCTGTGGTCATGCCACCACCAATACTGCCTTGTGGTGTGGGCACACCAGAAGTTCGCCATAATCCACCTCGAGACAGAAGGCCTCCTAATTGGCTGGATCTTTAGCTAGTGGTGACCCCCTCTTCATGGTGCAGAATAATTCCCTGGGGTTCACTGGAAATGGGGCAGTCTACACTCAGCTCCTAGTTTGGTTCTTACCCTTTCTGGGGGGGGAGGGCTTTTTCATTAAAGGGGGAGGAATATGTGGTGTTTTGGACTACATAGGGTCATGGGGGTTGTCACAGTGATAAATGGGAAGGTCGTTTAGGTGCTAGGGAAAACCTGTCTGTTGGGTTCTCTCTCGGTTCTCTTTCAATAAAGACTCTTTACACAGCTCTGAATATGCTGCCTCTCATTACTGGATTATAATTTCCCCTTAAAGTCTACACTCACCATTGCAAATGTATGCTTAATTTCCAACTGGAATATAGCTCCCTTTGACTTCAGGCTTCCCATGGTTTGAACCTAACAACTGCTCTGATTTGCTTTTACTGTATTACCTGATCCTATGTTTTACACTCCCTTGCATTTATTTTCATTCCATTCTGTAAACTCACCCATCTTCAAAGCATCGGATGAAGTGGGATTTTCTCCCATGAAAGCTCATGCAAAAAATAAATCTGTTAGTCTTAAAGTGCCACAAGACTCCTTGGTTTTTTTGCTGGACTAGACTACCACAGCTATCCCTTTGGCAATTAATCAGAGATGTCTGCATTGTTCGGCTAGTTAGATCGTAATTGTGGTCCATCAAGACAGGTTGGCAATTGAGACTGGCCCCTTCACACTCTCTCTCTCTCTCTCTCACACACACACACACACACACACACACACCTTCATTCACACATTTAAATGAACATACACAGCATATGCCTAAACCAGGTTTCATCAAGTATACAAGATGGAGTACAATGTTTAAGCAGGAGTTCCAAACTGGCAATATGGAGTCTTCTTGGACATTGATTATAATGCCTATTTGTCAGGGTTACAGAATTATTTCACTTGTGACACTAAAGGACATATACACAACCTTAATTAACATGTACTTTAAAGGTAAAAACAATTAATTATCTCTGTCCCTCCATATTATCTGTCCTTGCCCCACACCACCAGTACTTTCTGCTTAATGTAGATGGTAATTTGACTTCAGTCATCCCACGGTTTGAATGTAACAACTGCTCTGATTTGCTGTTACTGTATGACCTGATCCTACGTTTTACACCCCCTTGCATTTATTTTCCTTCCATTCTGTAAGTTCCCCCATCTTCAAAGCATCTGACGAAGTGGGATTTTCTCCCACAAAAGCTCATGTGAAAAATAAATCTGTTAGTCTTAAAGTGCCACACAAGTCCTTCGTTTTTTTTGCTTAATGTAGAACAATGTCACATACAAGAGAACAATTTCAAGCACAGGATAAACACTAGGCACAGCATATGGTGGTGTTCAGCAGAGTTCAACTTTACCAATAATATCACTGTTGATGAGGTTACCCGCCCAGACCACCTGCTGCCCAAGCCTCACAACTGAGGCAACAAGGCAAGGGCAGGAGACCCCATGGTTGTGACAGGCCAGCCCCACCGTCATGTGAGACCCTGTGGTCAGATCAGGCAGCTCCACCACCTGGGCATGTGGTGAGGGCAGGGGACCCCAGGCCAGGTCAGCCCCGACACATGGGCATGGGGAAAGGGCAGGAGACCCCCCCACCTGGGGCCCAGAGGCCTAGGGACACCCCTAACAGTTCCATATGGGCCCCAGAGGTTTGGGGGCACCCCTACCCATCCCTCCCAGGGCCTGGAGGTCTATGGACACCCCCCCAGTCCCACCCAGGGCCCAGAAGCCTAAGGGTAGCCCCCTGCGTCCCACCTGGGCCCCAGACACCTAGGGACACCCCCACCAGTCCCACATGGGCCCCTGAGGTTTGGAGGCACCCCGGACCATCCCACTCAGGGCCTAGAGGCCTATTGGCACCCTCCACAGCCCCACCTGGGTTACAAACGCCTGGGAGAAGCCTCCCCTCACTCCACCTGGGGCCCAGAGGCCAGGGACTAATTCCTTGCTTCCCCCCCTGGGGCCTGGAGCCCACGCAGGGAAGTCCCCCTTGGTCCCAGTCAGCCCTTCCTCTCGCCCCTCCGCCTGACCAGGGCCTCCAGTCCCCCGTCCCCCCCCCCAGCTCCTACCTGCTCTGTCCTCCAGTGAGAAGCCCATGCTGGAGCTGCTGCTTCTGTTTGAAACTCCCTCCCTCCTTCCTCTCCTCTCCTCTCCTCTCCTCTCCTCTCCCCTGGCTGAGCCACAGATGCTGCAGCACATGGGCAGGGGAGGGGCAGCTGCACCTCAGAGGCTCAGTGAGCAACCTCTGTGCCTGCGCGCCAGGGACTGGCCCGATCTCCCTCCGCTGGCACTGGGAGTCCAGGGAAAAGATTCGGGGCACAGCCAGGGAGATTCGGGGCATAGGCCCCCTGGGCCCAGTGCCAGCAATGCCCCTGCCTGTCAGTAGTTGAATCCATCATTAAATGGTTTATTCCACTTCTTAGTTTAATTCTTTGCAACTTGCGGACACCCTCCAGGTGGACTTTCTGATTGAGCTGCCTCTTCAAATAGTCAATCTTCCATGAACTCCATGTCTTTCCTTTAGCAAAATCACAGCTGGCCTTGGCTTCCACACATGACAAACATAATACACCATTGTCCTCAGAGTAAGAAAATAGCTGACCCAATTTGACATGCTGCACCTCTCCAGATTTCATGGTCTTGGTTGCAATTAATTCATTTAGCCATGCCTGCATAAAACTTCTAATATCTTTATGTTTCTTGATGTCACTGCTGTCTTGCACCAAACTGTTGGCTGTACGCTTTGACATTTTGTGCTATGAATGTGTGAAACTGCTTTGTGGGATGGCTTCTAATTTTTTGGTTGTCTGTAATTTCAGCTCACCTTTAGAAGATGGGAAAATACATAAAGAAAATGTGTGAGAAATTACATTGATGATGATCACCGATAGCCAATACAATTCTATTTTTTTTTAGAGATTCCTAATAAATGTGCCAATTCTGACTAGATCTGCCTCATTGAGCTAAATGAAGTCACCCTGATTTAGGCCTATATATTACCTGAGCTAATGTTAATTAAAGTCAATGACAGTTTTTCCACTTTACTGAAAAAGTTAGATCAGGTTGCCTTCTCTCCCAGCAACAATCCCCATCTGCCAGTTTTGTGTTGTCCTTGTCTGCAAGCGTTGAACTTTCCTTTGATAGCTTCCAACTGAAAACAGCTGTGCTAAAAATACATGCATGTTCTGGAGGGGACACCTCCTCTGAAAGTCATTCTTTATAGCACTTGGTAAATATATCAAAATGGGTGGACATGTACTTTGCCTATAATGTGTTGTCAGGGCCATTCGCTTAAATGTGGGGTAGGCCTCTTGGATACCACAAAGCCAAGCATGTGTGAATACCTATTATAGTGAGCCATTGAGAGCTCCTGGGGTGGAAAGTGCTGTAGAAATGCTGGGTGTTAATAAAGTAACATAAGGTTCTATATAGTTTTCTGTGTTTATTCTGAATCTTGGGTGGAATTTCTGTGTTATATCTACCCATCTGACAGCAATGAGTTGAAAGGAAAACAATACATGTTTCCCTACACATCAACCCTCACCCCCCCCCCGGGGGGGGGGGGGGGGCAGGGCGCCGGCGGGGGGTGTGATCCTCCGCTTCTTCTCCCAGCCCGGGAGCCCCAGACACCAGCTTTGATGCCCCTGCTTCTCCTCCCAGCCCTGGAGCCCCTACTGACTGCCTCTGCTCCCCCGCTTCAGCCCCCGCCGACTACCACTGCTCCCCAGCTTCAGCCCCTGCCGCCTGCTGCTGCTCCCCCAATTCAGCCCCTGTCGACTGCCACTGATCCCCGGCTTCAGCCCCCGCCGGCTCCTGCTGCTCTGCTGCTCTCTGGCTTCAGACCCCACCAACTGCCACTGCTCCCCTGCTTCAGCCCCCGCTGACTGCCACTGATCCCCGGCTTCAGCCCCCCCCGCCGACTGCCGCTTATCCCCAGCTTCAGCCCCTGCTGACTGCCGCTGGTCCCCAGCTTCTCCTTCCAACCCAGATCAACCCTTTCTTTCTTCCTTCCCTATCCCACTCACTTTCTCCTTAGCCCCATCTCCCTTACCTGGCTGATGCTGTTGCATAGGTGTGCTGCTCTCTCCCAGCCCTGCACGTGCATCTAAAGCACACTCAGGGCCAGAGATTTTAAATTGCCCATTCAAAGCCCAGCCCCACCCCAGGCTACCTAGCTCCCAGGAGAAATGTGTCTGGGGCCAGGTATGGCCTGCCTGCTGGACATGTGCTGAGGTCAGTGCTTGCTGCACCAGTGAGCAGCGGTGGCTGTGCCAGCACTCAGCAGCGTAGCTTACAGGGAACATTGGTTCACAGTATCACAGCTGGGCTCTCATTTTACTTTTGTTCATTCCAAAATTTCACTGACGAATTGGTGATGCCCCACCTACGTTATATTTGTGAGGGCATGGTTAACAACATTCTAGAAGTTTGAGGAAAAGGTAGTTCTCAGAAAGTCCAGAAGATTCCATGAGATTCTAGGAAGGTTCGTGACATTCTAGACACTTAGGCTGTGCTCACACGTAAACTGTTATTTCGAAATAAGTTATTTTGAAATCAGTTATTTTGAAATAAAATCCTTATTTTGAAATAACTTAATTCAAAATAACAAAATATTAAATTGAAATAACAGAAACCTTCAAAGTGAAATAGCATGCACTGTGTCTGGACATGCAATTTCTCTTCAGGAGAGGGGCATGATGGGAGGTGTGGCAACATGGCCCTGCCAATCCCATGTCACTGGCAAAGAGGGCTAGCAGGGGGCTAGGATATCCATGCCCCCACCACCTGGGAAGTGGCGGGGGGGTGCAGGGCCCCATGATCCCCCTGGCACTGCTGCCTGGGGTACACCAGGGGCAGTGGGCATGGAGCCGGCTTTCCCTGCTGCCCCACTTGATGGCAGCCGGGGGGGCAGTGGGTCGGGCAGCTGGCTTTGCCTGCTGCCCCGCTTGCCGGTAGCAAGGGGGGGCAGCTGGTCCCTGCTGCCCAATCTGGGTGGCTGCTGGCGGGGGGGGGCAGAGCTCTGGGGGTGCCCAGGTCCCCCAGCTCCTGGCAGGCTCCGCAACCTCAACCAGACTCTGCAGCCTGGTCAATTTCACCTCTGTGAAATTGCACAGACATTGCCGAGCCTGCCAGGGGCTGGGGGAGCCAGCACCCCCCTCATCTGCCTCCAGGCGGCCGGGGCTGGAGGATCGGTGTGCCCCTACAGTTTAGCTCCTGCTGCCGGGTCAGCGGGGGTGTGCAGGCATCCCATCCCCCACGCCCCAGCCCGGGCTTCAGGGCTGCTGGTGGGGCAGCTGGGGCTGGAGCCAGCTTTCCCTGATGCCCTGCTGGGTGGCTGCACCCTGGCGGGTGATGGGAGAGCTGGCTCCTGCATTGCCCACGGGGGCGGCCCCCACTGATCCTGGGTGGTGGGGAGAGCCGGCTCCCCCATCGTCCATGGGGGCAGCCCCCGCAGATCCCCTGCGGCAGGGGTCCATCGCCCTCCCTCCACCCCCTCTCAGCAACCCGGCCCGGGGGGCTGATGGGCCCCCCGGCCCGGGGGCCGGGGGGGGGGCTTCCTCCCAGGGTGCCATGCACCCTGGGAGAAATATCAAAGCCCTGTTTTGGAATAGGGATTGTTTTGAAACAATGCATGCCAACAGCTTTGTTTCAAAACATTCCTTTCAAAACAAGGGCTATTTTGATTCCACCCGAGGTTTTCTTATTCTGAAACGACAGACCTTATTTCAAAATGACTGGCTCCAGTCATTTCAAAATAAAGAAATGTCATTTGGACCTGACATCTTTTATTTTGAAATAACAGTCATTGTTTTGAAATAAAACCCTCACATGGACAAAGCCTTAGTGAAAAATGACTCCATATATGGAATACCTGAAAATTTTCACTTCAAGTTTTCTATTTTCCCTTTCGTTGCTAACAAAAACACAACAAATCTAAAATCCCCGAAAGCCAGCGTCTTTGATGGTCACCTGGATTACCTGCTGCCAACATCTCACCCTATTTGTCTTAATAATAATTCATCACTAGTAACTTAACATAGTTATCATATCTACAGAACAGCTTAAATCAGGTCACCTAAAACCAACAACCTCCTTGAACTGTTAGCTCTCACGTGCTGGAAATGCCATCCTTTCTCTTAAAACCATAATAACACCACATCTGCTTACTATTTTAAACACAACTTTATCAAAATTATCTTAACAGCTTTCTACTAATATTTTAGCACGTCTCCTTTGATGCAATCACCATCAAAATTCACTTTTTTAAACTTACTTGTAGCAAGTAGTGTAGTGGCTTGTGCTTCTGCTTCATATGCAGTTGATCCTGGGTTCAAAGCCCTGGGGGTTGGACTCAATGATCTCCTGAGGTCCCGTCTAACCCTATGATTTGATTCTATTTTCATTTTCTTGCTGTTTCTGTGACTGAACTATATCATTTTCTTTCTCAGCTAAATCTCATCTTGCAGATTATAATTGTGAATGTCTCAAAATTTGTTTGTACATTTGACCATTATTAGTCATGTTTTCATATGATTGAGATACTGCTTCTTTTGTTACAGTGGCTTTCTGAGCCAGTTTCTACCATTACAGCTAAGTAATCTATCATTCAGTTTCAAATTTTAAAAAAAAGTGATCCTCTATGGGCACGTCTACACGGCCCTTTTATTTTGAAATAACACCCGTTATTTCGAAATAAAAAAAATTCAGTCTACATGACGTTCCCTTATTTCGAAAGGACGGACCTCATCCTTTCGAAATAAGGATCGTCCTTTCAGAAAAGTAAAAACCTACCCCTCCCCAAAACGACCGTTATTTCAAAATGGCTGTTTTGAAATAATGCCTTTAGACCCGTTGTTTCGAAACAACACCGTTGTTTTGAAACAACGGTTTGAAACAGCGGACCCATTGGCGTTATTTCGATCCAGCAGTTTCCCTTATTTCAAAAGGAGCCCTTTCAAAATAAGGGGTTTATTTTGAAATCGGTCCTTTCGAAAGGACCGATTTCGAAATAAACCTGTGTGTGTAGACATGCCCTATCATAATAATTCTTTTGATACAAGGAATTTGATACACTGAAATAATATTTATATTCATAGGTCTCATTATATCCTTCTTGGAAAAAAACCATAAGTTATCCGTTTTTTTAGCTTTCTGTTAAATAACCATGCAGGTAATAAACCTCGTTGTAATGGCAATGATATATAATTTAATAATACAAAAATAACTCAGCATTCATTGCTTCATTTTTGTTAATAACTTTATTACTATTTTAATACCATTTTTAACAAGTCAAGTAGATAGTGAGTAACCAGAACTCTATGTAATATGTGTGAAATTATATGCAATCACAAAACGGTTAAACTCCTGACTATGAAATTGAGATCCACTTTCAGTCATTACCTTACTGGGAATGCCATGCCTTGCAAAAATTGATTTAATTTTATTAATGACCTGTGTTATCTATTAATTTTATTAATCATGTGTTTTCTAGTATAGTTATTTTAGGAAATTGCAAAAAATATAATCAAGAATTGTCACATATGCGGGTATTTTGTAGTCAAAGAAATTTAAACTTATTTTAGACCCAGTTCTTAAGTTTTCTTGAATAAATGTTATAGATCATTTAGACTGAGCACTTCTATAATTTTGACATATGTCACATTCTTCTATAGAGTTCTCTGTATCTTTGGTTCACTTCAGGCCAGTACAGAATCTCTCTTGGTCTATGTTACATTTGTCTCCTCTTGTAAGTTTCTCAACATCTCTGCTCTTAACACTAAAGGAATTACAATTGTATTTCCTTTAAACAGAATTTCTACAGTTACTCATAAGTCTTAAAGAAATTGTTTTTTTGGCTTTGGGCCAATATATACTCCTCACAGCCATTCCCTATTAACTGTTTGTGTGAAGCCTCCCTAGGGTTCTATTAACCCCTTACAGGACAGTATGGGGCATTTCCCCATCATAACGTTCCATGCAGGTTCATGCCTTGTTCAGTGACTATTATTTTTTTTCAGGTATCCATAAAAAAAAAAGGGGGGCATTTAATTGCTCCCTCATTTATTATTATAAACTGTGGTGCAGATCCCCAACAGCTATTGGTCTGTGATTGCCCATAAGTCACAGGCACATCTGCTAGAAGCCCTCTTCTGCTCAACAATATTTTAAGACGTAACCACAGGGTCATAGAACTAAGATTGACATTTCATCCTTAACACTGTTGTTCATGAGTAGTAAGTGCTTAATTTCTCACTGTTGGTGGTGTAACAATGCTAGGGATTATTTTTAAAACTATATTAATAATTAAATAATGAATAGCCAGTGGGGACTGCAAGTTCTGTGGTATGTAGCTATTTGGCTTGATGACTTCTGAGAAGTGGAGACCACGCATCTCCACCAAAGTGGAGACCAAAAATCTTATCCCAGACCACAAAAAAAAACAAAAAAACCCCAAACCATTGTTCTTAGTGACAGCCAGAAGAGCATAGCCATATTTATTTATCTTTGACCAAAAAAGGATGTGAACCTAGCAGCCCTTGACTAAAGACACTGAAACTTAATCTCTGAGACTCCTGAGGAGCAGACAGTCTTTGCGTACTAGTTCCTAACTGGCATGCTTCCCAGTGTTGTGAGATACCTTGCACCCAACTTTCCTTAGTGGAAGGAAGCTTCACCTGTGCCCACTGATTATCAGCTCTCTGACTCCAGCAGCCATGGGCAACACAAGGAACGCCCAGTTGGCCTGTGCAGGAGCTACTCTCGCGTTACTGTTAGCAATAGGCATAGTCCAATCCTTGAGGCCTCCAGGCTCCTGCCTGGGGTGCCCAGACCCTGGTCCATTGGCTATTCAGAATGTTCACAAATTTGGTACTTCCAAAAAAGCTGTAAAACACCTCAACTTCTATGTTTCCCCTCAGTTCACTGCTCCTACTAACACACAGCACTTAAATATCTGAGACGCAAGGTGTGTGAGGTAATATTTGACATAGGACCAACTTCTGCTAGTGAGACATTTGTCCAGGAAAAGTTTTCACTTCATCTGTCTTGCCTCACAAATGTCTGAGATGACCACAGCAACCAGACCACTACACACAGCACTTAGCTATGTCTAGAGTAAAAACACGTAGAAAGTTATTTAACCAAGAGAAGAGATTCAAGTGATAAGATGTATGTGTATTGGAAACAACTACACAGGAAATGAAATCATGATACATATTATAGAACCCAGAATGAACTAGAGGCTTTTATGTCAAAGGGTATGCCTTCACTGATGGAAGCAAATTCACCACCATCAGATTGATTTTTTGGGATTGATTGAATGGAAGTGAAGACTTGCTCAATTGATCCTGAAGTTGATTTAGTAAATGCACCCTCAGAAAAACAGTAACACTCTGCTATTGGGAGTGCATTTCCATTGGTTCAGTGAAGTGAAAATGTCATGGTAAATAGACATTAGGAAGTCAATGGGAGATACGCAAGCTACTCCCATTGATTGCCACAAAATTTCTCAGTCAGTGTAGACTGGGCCTTACTGAGCAATCTTCACCCAAAGTCCTTCCAACATTATACAACCAAGTTTGGCAGTGATTTTCCATTCACTAGACAGGTTATACCATCAGTTTACCTCCTTGATGAAAAATTCAGGGGGTACCTGCAGATATAACCCCAGATTCATGGGGTTTTTACTTGTAAACAGACTCCTTGTTTGCTGTCTATTTTTTTCTATACATTTTCTCTCTTGAAAATACTAAAATCTCTTGATTAGCATTTGGCTCAGTATACAAACTAGCACCTACTGTGAACTATACAATGCCCTATACACCCACCATCAGGTAGAGAGATAAGTATCTGCTACCTCTTGCTTGAAGGGAACAAATCTGAGACAGTATCTTTTGGTCACCCATATCAGGAATATAATTTTCAATATAGATGGAAGTCATTAAATATTATCCATGAATATATGTCCTAGAGGTTCTGTTGACTATTGGTAGAGAAATCACATGCCACACTTCAGTGAATTGTTATGCATATACCCAACCAGAGCTCTTTGTAAAACTGTTCACACCCATGTCACCCCCACCAGTTGGCACCAGGGGGCCCTAGGTCACACTAGGCCTAAGCTCATTGCCCCTTAATCCTTGCATCTTTTATATTAAGAAGGTCAGAGCTTTAACGTTCACAGTTTTAAAACTGTTTAACTTCTTTGTAATAGCTAAATATATCCCAATAAAACAGTATTTACCTTAGTAGTGCCTCAGTTCGGCAGAAGAGATTCCTTGTAGTTAGTCTAAAGCAGTTTCCTGAGCACATTCTGATAAAGGTCCTGTCACCTCATATCATCTCATATCTCCACATCATATCTCCTCATACCACCAAAAAGAAAGATGTCATTAGAACAGGGAACTCAAATCACCACAAGGGCTGCTTGAGGGCCAGTGCAGGGCTGCACTACTGAACCTTCCCATACAACAATATTGCAAATATTGGTAACAACAGTGTCATTGCGGGCTGCAGGGGCCCTTTAGGGGCCACATGTGACCTACGGGCCATGTGTTTGCGGCCCCTGCATTAGAAGTTCAGTTTAGCTGAATGTTCTGGCAGTTACATCTTAGCAAACTGCTGTTGTTAGTTGTGTTACAGTTCTTGTTAGATGCTGACCGTATCACCAATATGCCTTAGACTCCTTAATACAGATTTATTTTTCCAGTGTGGCTGTTGTGTATAAGCTATATACATGCAGGGTAACAAAATAGTACAGGATAAGGCATTTTTTCCCCCTCATTTCTAACTCTTCTAACCCTATTTTCCTCAAATGTGCATTATTTTTGTTTCTCTTTGATAGACAAAAGTCATTAATTTTTCCATTTGTACAATGTGTAGAATTAATAATTTTCTCATCCCAGGGTGGGCATGGAAGGGGAAATGGCTAGCTCAGTGATAAATTGTGGTGTCGCTCTTTTTGATGTTCACTGTGTCATCAGTTTAACAGCCTTACACTCAGGCTTTGTATACAGTAGCACTTTCAGAGGTGTGAAAAAACACAGGTGTTTATGTGAAGCTTGGTAGCTTGTCTCTTACCAACAAAAGACGATCCAACAAAAAGATATTACTGTACCCATCTTGTCTCTCTGGTGAAAGGAGTCATATGGGTACCTAGAAAATGAATAATTAGCAGCATGTATTTCTTAGAGTATCTATTAGACACTAAAGTATCACATAACCAACAAGAAGTCCTGTGGCACTTTCAGACTAATTAATGCATGCAATTAATGTATGTGTCCACTAGATGACACTCATGTTAAATATAAGCACAGCTGAGAACCTGATAATATTGCTTTTGAACAAAAATAACACTCAAACTGCAGTTTCTTGTCATATGTGGGAGGCCAGATGGCTCAATTTGCTCAGAATTATTTGGATTTGTATGGCATATTAAGTGTAAGCCCACAGCGTCCCCCTTTAAATGTAAGTTTCTCAAATTGAAATACCATTCTGATCTGACAACAGTGCTGCTGCAAAACAAACAAGGAGTGCTGTGGCACTTAAACACTAAAAAGTTTATTTATTGCATGAGTTTTCATGTGAGAAAAATCCACTTTGTCAGATGCTTTGAAGATGGGGGAATTTAGAGAAAGGAAGGAAAATAAAAGAAGGAAAGTGTGAGTCATAAGGTCAGGTCACACTGTAACAGCATATCAAAGCATTTGTTAAGATTCAAACACTGGTGAACAGTATATAGAGGATGTTGAGGTCTAATCACTGGTTGCAATGAGAAAATAAATCCAAAATCCTTATTTAGTCCTGAAGCGACAGAGTCAAATTTGCACATGAATTCTAATTCTGCAGTTTCTCTTTCAAGCCTTGATGTGTTATGCATTTGTTTGAGCACAGATACTAGCAAATCATCAATAGAGTGATCCAGAAGATTGAAGTGCTTCCCTGCTGGTTTTTGAATGTTGTGATTTTTTGATGTCAGTTTTGTGCCCATTTATTCTTTTGTGCAGAGACTGTCCTGTTTGTCCAATATACAAGGCAGAGGGGCATTTCTGGCACATGATGACATAAATAACATTGGTGAATGAGCTCTTGGTGGAGTAGCTGGTTTGATTAAGTCCTATGATACTGTCTTTTCTGTGGATATGTGGGGAAAGTTGGCAGCATGGTTTGTTACAGGGATACGTTTCCTCATTCGCTTTTGGTTCAAGCTGGGCCCATAAAGCATCACAGTTACAGCAGCAGAAGTAAAGAAGAGAAGAGCTGTGTAGAAAATTGAAGGCATGTGTGTATTTCTTGTCCATGGACTCTCAAGATTAGAAAAGAACTCAGAGAAAAGTCCTCTCTGCTCTCTTTTCAGTATGCTTCACTCATACCTATTGACAACAAGGGCCCAGTTTGAGGGATGATTCATTCCCTGCTCTCAGCCACATCTCCTGAGCAGAGCAGTAACCTCAAAGACTGTTTCAGATTCCACAGGACTGAAACTACCCAACCCTTGTCCATACTGGCTGGGGTGTTGAGGAGCACTAGACTCAACCCACTGCCCTTTGAGGGATTCACTTAGACTACACTAGAAGCAGTACTTGCCCCGAGCCACTCAGGCCCAGCTTTTAATGCTATTTAAATTTGTCTCTATCTATCGTTAAGCGCTGGGTATAATGCCACTTTTCCCTCAATTTCTGCAACATGCCATACTCCATATTGTAAATGTAGAAACTGCATACCAATGTACCCCATGTTGTGTAGGAATGAATAGGTATAAGGTGTGAATGGAGGGTGGATGTGTGTGTGAACCAGCCCCAAGCTGCCAGCTTGTTCTGATCAACTATGTGTGAACAGCTCCATGCTGCTAGCTCATCCAGATGAAGTGAGAAGCCCATCTCAATCTCTGGAGAATGTGAAGACACCCCTAAAAGCAAAGAAATGAAGGATCTACCCCAGAAGCAAAAGAATAGAGCTAATCAAGAAAACAAGCTATAGGTCAGGTCCACAACTAATGGCAGAGGTGGCCTCAGGCAACTGGCGGCCCTAGGCAAAGGCCCATTGTGTGCCCCCCCCCACTGCTGCCTTCTCTGTGACCCCAGTCCACCCCTGCACCCCTAACTATCCCATACCGCACCCCAGGACCCTTGTTTGTTTGCTGAACCAAACTAACATGGCTATCCCTCTGGAACGCCTAGATTATTCATGGGTATGATGTTTTTAAAGATCTTCCCATCATGAAGCATGTAAGATGATCATCTTTCACTTCACATAAATGAGCTAATGCTGAACTATAAAGTTAAAGTGAACATTTTTTTTTTTTTTTTAAAAAGTGTGAGCATTAATAAATAAAAGGTGGTAACATTAGTTATGGTTCAAATAAAACTAAAATACCACATTTAAAATTTTGGCAGTCAAATTGTATAAATTTTTCATATAGGCTTGGGTTTATGTGCACTAGCTATTATTACAAATAATTATAATAAATAAAAATAAGTAAAAAGAAGGTTTCTAGTGTGTAGCTATAAATGAAAAACACCAAATTTCAATGAAATTCTCTGAAGTACTCAAGTTTATAAAACTCTGGCCCTCTCAGAAATATTAAATAGTAAGTACAGAAGAAGCTAAAAAATTACTTCCAAAAGAAAGACATACAGCACAGACATCACACACAGGTATAATGAGTGCCTAAGGGAAGCACTGGATTTAGATGTAGCAGCCTATGTGGCTCAACCTGGTAACCTGAGCTAAACAAAGCCAAAGTAACAATTGTCACAAAGTCAAAGGAAAAGGCAGAAGAGCAGGTAAAAAAGAAAAGGAAAAGGCAATAGTTTACAAAATTAAAAAATGGCAGAATAAATGGCCACATTGAGGAATTAAAAGCTGAGGCTACTGGAAAAGTTCCTGCTTTTTTACCATGTCAATGTGAAGGTGATGGGCAGATAATGGTGAAATCTGCCATTCAGATGAAGCACAGAGCCTAATGATAGCGTGCCTTGATGAGCCAAGAGTGAAAAGTGCTTAGGTTTCTAGCCCTATTATCTCTGCTAGATGGGAACAATTTCTATATTTTTCTATATTTTCATTTCTGTCCACCAAATTGAAGACAGGTCCCTTATTGCTTGGGGCCCTAGGTGGCCGCCTGCTTCGCCTACCCCAAAAGCTGCCACTGACTAACGGTCACACAGAGCACCTGGACTGGCATGACAAAGCTATAAAGACTGGGTGAGATCCAAATGCTAAAGGGGAAAAGTGTTCTGCACACCACCTGGAAGAAAGGAGTGTTGATTCGTGCCTGACAAAGACGCTGCTCCTCCTCTTGTCCAGCTTCCCTGGCCAGACAGCTGCCACAAACCCCAGTGACAGACATTAGCACAGACTCCAGCAACAGCACCGTCAGGACTGGTAATAACACAGACTGCAGAACATTGTCTGGTATGCTTGGGCGCGTGGACGAATGTGTGTGTGTGAGGGGGGCATAGATATCATTTTGTTTTTATTTGTGATAAATGCAGCATATTGCCTTTTCCCCCGTGAAAAGATCTCAGGTACTCATTCGGTATAACTTGCTGCTGCTTCTTTACAATTTTAGATGTTGCAATGACTTCCCTCAATGAAAGATTTGAACAGTTAAAACAACACAACAATCATTTTGAATTTTTGTACAACATAAACTTGACGAAACTGACCACGAAAAGCTCCAACAGCACTGGAATGATTTGCAACTTTATCATCAGTCGGTGATAATAAGGACATCAATGCAATCAAACTATAGGATGAGCTATGTACCTTTAAAGCTCTGTTAAAGTATGAATTAAACCAATTCCATAATCCTTATGCAACTCTCAAATTTATTCAATCAAATAACCTCTCAATTCCAAATTTAAGCATTGCCCTAAGAATACGGCTGACAATTCCTGTCAGCGTGGCAAGTGGTGAGCGATTATTTTCACAATAAAAATAGTAAAAAATTACTTGCGATCAAGTATTTCTCAAGAAAGGCTTGTAAGCCTTGACATGGTTGCTATTGAGAGCGATATATGTGCCCAAGTAGACATCAAGGAATTAATTGCAAATTTTGTAAACATGAAAGCACGAAAAGTGCTATTGTGACGTTTTGTGAAACCTTTCCTTTTTAATTAAATAACTAAAAAACTGATTTTTTTGATGTTCACATAATAAGTATTTACTGCTCAGTACTTATTTTTATTTCAAATAAATATGCATTCACCCCTTCACTGCAATTTTCTTATTATAATAACAAACTTATTAATACTAATGAGGGAGGAGAGCGCCGAATTATAGATTGCAGGGGGGGCGCCAGAAACCCTAGCACCGGCCCTGTGAGGAAGCATTGTTCTAAGTCAGCCTTGGAAATGTTGGCATATTGTGGGGCCTTGCGGGTATCCATAGAAGTGCTGCTGACTCTATGGTACAAATTATCCTCAAATCTGAAATGACTGTGTGTGAATACAAAGTTATGAAGTTCAGGCATGCTGTGTCATCGCTTGGGATGGTTCTTCTAATAACTTGTAATTCAGCTTTGTGTGGGATGTTGGTGTATAGAGGTCTTAGGACCATAGTGGCTAGATGGTGCTGCTGCAGACTCTGATTCTGTCCGTGTCACAGGGCTTGCAAGTGCCATCATACCTTCCTCCTGCAGGAATTCATATCTTCAGGGACACACAAGCTATACTTAATTCTTTTGTTTGGTTCCAATTTACTCTGAATTCCTCCCACTGCTCTCCTCAAAAGTTTAGGGATCGAATAAACCCCAAACCAGAACTCCAGTGAAGATGCCACATTTAACTTGTGCAAATTTTAAAGAGGTACTGCCAATTTATCTACTACTGTGAAAAGTAACACTTAAGACTCATTTGAATTTTTATCCCCAAAACAGCTTTAGTTTTTTCAGAGTTGTGCTCTTTGTGCACTTTACAGACAGCATACAGTAGATATGATCAGAAAACTGAATTTCCATTTTGCAGAAATTCCAACATACTGTTTTTGGGTTTATTCTGAATTGGAATGAAAAAAAAAAAGATATTTAGAAATTTCCAGTGACACAAAAAGTCTGAAAAGTTTTGATTCAGAACCATTTTGTTTTGATAAGGTATAAAACATTTTGGTTTAGCTAGCATTTTTGATATGCATGTTACACAAAAATGTTAAATATTACTTATATTATGTATTGTACATAAAAATATAATATTGAAAGTCTAAATGAAATCAGACAATAGGCAAAACTAATTGTTACTTATTGAAACAAATGTTTCAACATCATTAAAATGAGTGTCAACATTATTCATTTTGACGTCTTTCTTGTCAAAAATTAACTTGAAATTGCCATCATAAAACATTTAATTGTGATGAAACAGATTTTTCTGACAGAAACAAATTGGCCAGATTTAGCGTACAGTCAGTTTAATTGTTTTCCTTGTAGCATCAGTCAGTCAATTTCCCCCTCTTCACTTCTGTGAATTTCTCACATAGCAACAGAGGAGAGAAAAATAAATAAATTAATAAAATCTGTAAAGACTGTTATTTTTAAAATTGCAGATAGTGACAGAGTGAATAGTGGGATGGTGCTAAGTTATTATAACTCACAATGGTTGATGTAAAATTTGGTAAGTCTGAGTGTTGGATGATTGTGGGGGCAGGGCCTCTTTGCATTAAATGGAACATTAGTGAGGATACTGACCTTGCATTTGGCACTGATACATGCTGTTAATATTTATCTTGGGACCTTGTGTGTGTAGCTCTGCTGATGGAAGGGACAAATGTTTATAATCAGCCAATGGCCAATTTGCCTAATGCGTACACATGAAGGTGTGTAATTGTGAATATGAACTAACAGACCAGGGTCAACTGCCATACTAGAGCAGCATAACATCAAGGCCTGAGTGAATATTTGACATTACGTGCAGACCAGCCATTTGCCCCTCTCAAAATAAATCAGAAAAACAAGTTATAAATAATTCTGATATGCTAGATAAGAGCTAGCAAAGCATATTCTGGGCATGTGTGACTCCTTTGAAAAAGGTGTAAGTACTGGGCAATAGCATGCGCCACATGGGCACCATAATTAGCATCTGAAGAGGGACTTTGGAACAAGTGGGCTTCAGGGTAGCCAGAACCCTACCTTAAACAGATCAAAAATTCAGGAAGAAGAATCAGAGGGTCTTATAGTAACCAATACCAGGGCCATCCCTAGGAGTTGCGGGAACCCGGGCAAATCGCCCTCTGTGGGACCTCACTAACCCTTCCGGGGGGGGGGGGGGGGGCGGTGGAGCTAGATGGTCCGCACCAGTTGTCCCATGCTGGGGACCCAAGCGCTGAACCGGGCCGCCCTTTTGGCTGGCTTGCCTGGTCTCTGGCATGGGGGAGGCAGCAGTGTGGCCCTGAGAGGCCCCCCAAAGCACGGGGCCCTGGGTGGCTCCCCTGGTCACCCTACGTTAGGTACAGCCGTGACCAATACCCTGCTTCAAGGGACCATTAAGCAGACAAAATACTCAGAAGAAGAACCAAAACAGACTCTACTTAGAATTGGTAGCTCTACCTGTTTTGTTTCCTAATCAGGATAATATATATAGCCAGCATGGTTATGGAGGATTTATGCTTGGGGGATTGAGGCTTGTTAAGGAGAGGCACTATATAACCTTTGCTGTCTGTCTGTGATGCCTGCTTTCCAATAACTAACTTTACTTTGGAGAAACTGAGTCTGAGTTTTGCTGGCACTGATACTGTCTATGGATGTGTGTAAATTTCCCAACTCATCCGTGACCATGGGTCACACTGCAAAAGTTAATGCATAGCCTTTGGCATGGTGTAGTAGCCCACATATAACATTGATTTTTGTGGTATATTTTGATGGGTACTGAAAGGCGATTCACCATGGTTAATCTCTTTTTCAGTATTGGAAGACAGCAGGGCCAGAGGGGCGATATATAAGCCCCAGAATTATCCAGACCTTGTTCCCTGCAGACTGACTAGGGGTTACTTCAGGGTTACTAGAAGCACCTGAGACCAGTTAAGGCCCAGCTAGAGTCCTGATAAAAATCCTTGCTCCAGCCAGGGACTAGAGAGTAAGGAGAGCTACTAGCAGTGTGTAAAGAGTGTTGGAGACAAGCAGAGGACTCAAAACAGAACAGAAATGTAAAAGAGAATAAAGTTGGGGGAATAGCCCAGGAGGAAGATGCGGTTGTTAGAAGCATTAGCAGTGAATAGCTGCTACTTGCAGGGTCCCTGGGCTGTGGTTTGGAGTAGGGAGTGTGCCTGGGCCCCCTCCTCTCTCCTTCGTCACTATGCCTACAGATGCATCAACTTCCCAGACACAGGGCCCTGGCTCCCACAGGAAAGCAAAGCATGGGATCCACCATAGCAGAGTGGACAACTTACCAATATCTATTAGTGCAGGCCTGGCCACAGAGAAAAACAAAAACACCCACATTCAAAACATCCCTGAAGCTTCTCTCCCCAATATCCCAATTATTTCTAGTCACACTTTGTTTCTCTTGTTCCTTGGAATAATTTAACAAGTAACTTTCCAAGTAAGCTTTTTGGGGTGTGTGTGTGTGTGTGTGTGTTTTGTTAGAACAGGGTTTGGCAACTCCTGGCATGCGTGCTCCTCCCCCTGCTAGGGAGGCACGGCCAGCAAGGATAAAAAAGCTGCAGCATGCAGGGCTCCTGGCCCCTACTGGGCCAGCCTGCCCAGAGCTGCCACTGCCAGCAGGAGCCAGCCCTAATCCTAGGAACTAGAGGCCCCCTGCTGGTGGGGTGGGAGCTGGCCCCATGCCTGGCCAGGAACGGGCGGCCTGGCCCTGCCCCTTTTTAGCTCCACCCCAGTACTGATTGCGGGTGCAGTAGGAGGGCTGGCATGGAGGCTGGCAAAGGTTGCCACCCCCTAAGTTAGAAGTAGCCACACCCCCACCTGGACCCATATAAGTAAGCCCAGAATACAGTGTTCACAAGGTACATACACCTTTCAAAGGTGCTCATACAATATACATAATGCAACAGGTGTGTGCATAATACAACAGGTTACATCATACCTAAATCCTTACATGGTTCCACTATCCTTAATATGCAAGCTGTATGATTAGATTATATTTAATAGAAAACATATAATTAGCCTGTCCATGTTTGTTGTTTATGAGTTATTTGGTTACCCAACACAGTGCTGACCAATGAGATGTACAAGACTCTTTTGCCTTTTCTGACACCTTGCCCCATCAGCTTATTTATCAGGGCAAGGCCTGCTCCTGTTTATGACTTTTGTCTCCTTTGTAGGTTATAGCTTGGTGCTTTCCAGCAAAGCTGTGTACACCATGATGTCTCAGCTTGCAATGACATCTTTGATTTTTTTAAATCCAGTGGTCAGCTAGTCAGTTAATACAACATGAATTCCCTACATCCATCCACCTAAATTAGAATAACAGCAAAACTGTCTCATTTGCTATATTATTTGGCCAACCAGAAAAGGTATATTCTATTATAAAGAAAGATTGTGTTGTGGGTGAATGATCTTCAGATTAAGGGGGTTACTTAATCATAATGCTGCTTTGCTGGTGGCACTCACCTCTTAAGCTGGATTTGCTACCCCAGAAGCTGAGTTTGATATCCCAGTCCTTTTCTCACCTTTTCCACACCTGCCAGCCTAACTTGGTGGCTTTCCAGTGACTTGGCCCTCTGAAATCAGCCCCAACTCTGGGCCCTTTAAATTGGACCTTTTTGTTCAGGCTCCAAGAAAGGGTCTGTCTTTTTCTTAGGGTTTATATCACTTTACTTGCGGTTGGCAGAGGAACCCAGGCCCATCCCTAACTCTCAGTTCCAATGTAGAGACCCTGTACACAGCAGCCACACAATACTCAATTTCAGGTCATTGCTGCTCTTTACTGAGCCTACCAGGCCCTCTTACCTTCACGCTTATCTCAGAGTTAAAATTCTCAAACGCTCTCTCTTTCAATCTATGCAAATGCAGCCAAAAATCAGACTTTGGTTATGCTTCAGACTCCTTTGGCTAGAGGGGATGTCCTTCCTAGCTGTAGAAACTGACCTGATAAGCCCCTGCAGCTCCTTTTATCTGAGTTTTCTGGACTCTGATTGGATGCTTCTGTGAGGCCTCTCTAGACAGCCCTGGATGGCCCACCTCTGCTGTTTCCTCAGGTGGGGGTATAGTAGGATCATGCAGCTCCTGTAGGAAGCTGCAAAGGCCAGGTACATTCTGTCACATGCCTAGCCATACAGAAAAGATTTGAGGTTGTGGCTTTATCTAAGGGTAATATCCCCTCCTTCACAATCTTTGCTCTCCTTGTTCATGGTCTTCTTTCCCAGATGCAGAGCATTCCTAATTAGGTTTTTCTCTCTTGCCTTAAAAGTGAAAGGAATTAGGCCCCAACCAATGTTCCCTCTACTCATAGACTGTGTGGGCAAACAGTTTCTTTGTGTGCGCAAAAACATTTCTTTGTGAGCACCAATATTAGCACTATTGCATTTTTCTGTGTGCACTTTATTTTGTTGTGTGCGCAGGTTTCATGATCTGTGTGCGTGCGCACAGCTTAGAGGGAACAGTGACCCCAACACAGATCCCTTTTGGCTTTAGAATCTATTGTATGATAAATCCTCATTGTACAGTTACATTATTAACAGTCACTGTTCCCTCTAAGCTCTGTGTGTGTGTGTGTGTGTGTGTGTGTGTGTGTGCGCGCACACAACAAAATAAAGCGTGCACAAAAAAATCCAATAGTGCTAATATTCGTGCTCACAAAGAACTGTTTTTGCGCACACAAAAAAAATCGTCTGTGTACACAGTCTACGAGTAATTAGAGGGAATAGTGTTAACAGTTATTAGAGTGCTGGATTTGTATGAAGAAATTCTGACCTTCTTTTACTGTAGCAACTAGCCCACTGAAATCCTTCGTAACATTTATTAATCAGCACTGACAAAATAGAAACAGTAAGGTAGGTGGAATTCAAATACTAAATAATTATAACATTTTGGGGAAGTCCTCCATGCTTTTTCTTACACCTCAGTAAAGTTCTTGAGTGAGAATAATCTTGCTGGTACTAAGAGTCTTTCTTGGAAAACAGAATGAGTTGAACTGTTGCACAACAGTTATTGTTGAAGTTATTTCCACTGACAAAAAGATACAAGAGGGGAAGAGAAAGGGTGGGGGAAAAAAAAAACCTACTGTCACACTGATGCTTGTTTCATTAGCATGTTGCCAGAGGCAAACCAGCGACAAAGAGGTGAACTTTAGACTCTTGGACCCAACTCACAGCCCTGGTGAAAGACAGCATCTGAGCAGCATACATCTGGTCCTCCTTTGACCGTTTTGTCTGTTGAGGTGTGGTAGAGTGCTAGTCAGAAATCCTTTCGCAAGTTCTTTGTCATGCCAGCTGCAATTAAATGAGGTAAATTGGAGCTGGCTAGGAAAACCTGTACCTGATTTGTGAAGTGGAAACAGTTGTCAACCTAAGTAGCCAGGGGCTATATAGAGTCCCAGGTGAAGGGAGCAAGGGGGGGGGGGGGGGGAGGGTGAAGCGCAGCGCAGCGCAGCGCAGTGCAGCGCAGCACAGCGCTGCCCTGCCCTGCCCTGCCCTGCCATCCCATTAGAAGCTGAGAAGTCCCTGAGACTGCTAGCCCAAGCTGTCTGTTGTAAGAATGTAGTACTACACACGGTAAATAAATTGCTCTGGTGACTGCTAAATCAGAGGGTCTTGGAGTCATTTGTGGCTGAGACAAAGAGGCTGCAGTCAAGAACCTTTCCATGGGGTAGTGCAAGTTTTGTTGTATTATCCTGTGATGTTGATCATGATGAAGTTGGGTATTCCAATGTCAGTTAGACTGAGGCCAAAAAGGAATGGCAATAAATGGGCAAGATTCTAAGAGCTAAAATCAAAAGGGAGACTTAGGCACCTGACTGCCCCTTCAGGGCTCTAAGTGCAATATTTGCTGCTGCTGACATTCATAAACCCCCTGATTAGCTGCCACCTAAACCTGGAAGCACCTAAAATCCATAATCACCCAAATTTCCACTAATAAAAGTCCCCAGGGTGCCTAAATTTTTGCTGGTGGACAAGCAGAAAACCATGTAAGTCCTGATACTTCTGACCTGCTTGGCACTGTGGCTCATGCCTAAACCCTAGTGGGATTAATAGACTGGCCTTTCCCCTGTCTGTCTTGACTGTGACCCCTGATCTGACTGGCACATTCAGAGCACTCCTAACCCACGCAAGAGTTGGTGGTGGTGATGGCCATGGTGGTTGTGGCCACAGACACCCTATAGTCTAGGCCAGGTGTCAGCAACCCTAAAGATATGAAAAGACTTTTTTTTTAAATTCCTTCAATAACCCAGTGTTTTAAGAGCTCCAGTGGGTATAGCCTCATGTTAAGGGAGGGAGGAGGTGTGCCAGGGCACCTGCCACATGGTGTCCTGGTGGGGGGGAGACCCAGAACCTAGGATCCCCCAGTGGTGGGGAGGGCTGAGACCAAGAGCAGGCTACCTGCGGGGTACCTCAGTGGTGAAGGGCCTGGAGCCATAAGGGGGCAAACAAAGAGCATGTGGCTCTGGAGTCTCAGGTTGCAGACCCCTAGTCTAGGCCACTAACTGATTATGACCAGGGACTTGCAATGCCTCAGTGCCCCATGTAAATCTGGCCCCTAGGTGTCAGACATACAGCAAAAAAGAAGGAAAAATAAAACTGGGCAGCAACTTACTTAACATCTTACAATAAACAGCATTAAACCCCTTCCTAAAACTCCCCATACAGTTCAAAGTCCATGCTCTGCAGAAGTCTGCATCAATAAATACCTCTTATCTATCTTATGAAACTTAGGGATGGGTACATTTGGGGAGCAGGTAAGTTTGCTATTAAACCTTTCAATAAATACAAGTCTGTATCCAAACTAGACTGAGAACTCTTCTTTCTTTTAACTCCATCACTGCATCTAACACATGATACATTTTGTGCAAACCCTGCTTCAGCTGCTTAGGCCAACTTGTGCATGATCATTTCCTTGTGAACCATTGAATGGCAGCAGCAAACAGCCACCCTGGTTCATGTTGTATTCTTTGACCACTTAATCATATCAGACCATGAAATTTGATAATTCATTGACTGACTCTTACAGAGTGCCTGGTAACGGCTTGCTCCAAAGTGTTAAATCTGAATAGCTGCACTTTCCTTACAGTGTTACATCCAAAAGCATGAGAGATAAGGTAGGTGAGGTTATAAATTTTGTTGAGCCAACTTCTGTTGGGGGCATGGACAAGCTCAGGATCTGAGGAAGAGAAGCTCGAAAGCTTGTCACTTTGACCAACAGGTCGAGTAAGTTATTAAAAACCACCTTTCCCCCCCCACACCCAAAATCTCTCATATCCTGTGATCAGCCCAGCCACAGCAACACTGCAGATACTTTCAGACACTTGGGCAGACATTATAATGTGCTCTTGACACAACTTACAGACTGGATAAAGGAAGCTGTGGGAGTTGCTTTTTATGCAGTTTGCCTCATGTATATGCACACTTACTTTCACCTAAAAACCAATTAAAATAATGCTGCAAACTCACTAGGCGGCTAGAAAAAAACCATAGTTGACAGTTCTTTTCCTTCAGCAAAACACACTCATTCTACACCAGTCCTTTAACTCCATTTTGTGTTCTTCAACAACAACATTACATAAGAGGCCTATTGGTCAGGGTAGCCGTTCATGGTTTGCTCCCTGCCGCTGTTTCACACAAATGCTACAAATTTCAAAACATCACCAATTACAGGTCAGAATATGCCACCTTTTACAATAACAAAAACATTATCTAAATAAGAGCTTTTATACTCCCTGCTTTTAAAAGCAATTCAGAGAATGAATCAGCATTTAGCTTTCAGGAGTGCCGGCTGTACTGGGGAATCAAAGAAATTCAGCTAAGATTCTCCAGCCTGTCTAGCGACAGTGTTCATGTCACTTACTTCTCAAGGTAAACGTAAGTCTTTTGGGACTGAAAATTCTTTTTGGATGATGCTTTGATTCACTCATCTGAATATTAAACAATCAACAGTTTAGCTCTCAACTCAAGATTAACCCTCCCTACTATTAATTAGGCTGATGATTTTTGCTGTGATGTGGCCCAATTATATCCATTGCTGATAGGCCTTTCAAGTGTGCAATATATTGTAGTGTTGATTCTCCTGCCCGCTGGTAAGAAATATACTGCTTACTATAATCAAATTTGATGCTTTAGGGGACCAGCTGGTAGCCTTCAGGGGGTCAGGATTTTTTTTTTTTTTGCCAGCAATGCACAATTGTCTAGCTGTATTTTTTTTTTTTGCCAGCATTGCACAATTGTCTAGCTGTATTCTCAACTTATTTTCCTCTCTTTCTTCTGAAGTATCAGGAATTGACCATAGCTGGAGAGAGCCAACAGCTGCACAAATACTCTGCGACAGAGACTTCTTTTATAGAGGACAAGCAAGGAGTCCTGTGGCACTCCTTACTTGGTTTGCGAAACTAGACTAATACAGCTACCCCTCTGGAACATTTTTAGATGGTTTTCTGGTATGTCTTGCTCACATACTTAGGATAAACTGCTTTGGGTTTGGGAGGGCATTTCCCCTTGATCAGATTGGCAGTGACCTTGGGTTTGCTTTGAGGGATTTTTTTTCCTTTTCTGGTCTTTCTTTGCAGCATGGAATGAGTAGCTAAGCATATCTCAGTTATCAGCAGGGACCTTAGAAATTGATAGCAGCCCAGGGGATATGCTCACTGATGGCAGCACTGTCAGCAAATCAATTTTGTGGGATTGATAGAGTGGCAACAGAGACCCACTCAGCCAATGGGACCAAGGTCCAAAGGGGCAGCTGTGTTAGTTTAGTAAAGCAAAAAAAGCAAGGAGTCTTGTGGCACTTAAAGTCTAACAGATTTATTTATCACATGAGCTTTTGCGGGAGAATATCCCACTTCGTTAGACGCTTTGAAGAGGAACAACATACAGAATTGGCTGAAAATAAATGCAGGGGCGTGTAAGACATGGGATCAGGTCGTATTGCAACAGCAAATCAGAGCATTTGTAAGGATTCAAACTTCAGGAAACAGCATACAGAGGGAGGGTGAAGTCAGTTGGAAAGTCAACCAAATAAATCCACCCCTGCAAAAAGATTAACATTGCTTTGATGGGAAGGCATTTCCTGTTAGCATAGTGTAGTTGGGGTGGCAATCTATTTAGCATTTACAAAATTGATAGAAGATATGCAAACTATTCTATGTAGCTTCTGCATCTCCTGTTGACTGCTGCTGAATTTCATCAGCAATGTAGACCAGGTTCTAGTCTTTGTTGTCCCTACCTATAGCACAGAATAATCCAGACTCCTGGGAACTGAATTGTTTAAGCCTACCCAAGATATTGAGCATAACACAGGTGTAATTAGGTGAAATTTAACAGCCTCTGCCATACAGGTCGACCTACACGATCTAATGACTGCCGGCAGGCCTTAAACTTTATGAATGTACCTGTGCAGAAACCTATTTTGCTTGAGTAGATATTAAACGTGTGTTCTTCACCTATCAAGGATTCTAGAGGAATGTGTGTGGAAGCACTGGAGCTAAAAATTGACTGAGCGATATTACAGCTCAACTACAGACAGAAGTACTGGTTTCATTGACTGAGGAACTGGCCAAGCTATTGTGTACGCTGGTAAGATTCCAAAAGCTCCGCTCCTTTTACAGGTGTTAAATCTTACCGTAGTGAACATTCAGTTTCTTCATTTGCATCACAGCTGCTACGGTTCTGAATTGATGACCAGTGTCTTGTCTTTGCTGTTATGTTCTGATCAGAGCTCCTGAACCGGGCTGATAGTAGCCTTCAGAGACAAGTGCCAAAAGGAACCGTGTCTGCCCTTTGGTGAAGAACATGCAGGCAGCATCTTAAAGGCTGCAACTAGCTCTTCCTTGACAGAGGTGAGCATTAACTCCCAACAGTCATGCCTCGGTTCACAAAATTTTAACCTCTCGGAAATGAGATCTGATTAACCCTATTCTAACATCAGGTTAGAGGACTTAATGTTTCCACTGCCAAGTGAGCAGCATATATTAGCTTTTGAACATATTTGAAATATAAACTGCAAAAATATTGTGAGATAAAAGGGGTAAAAACCAAGGGACTCTGCATGGTCTGAAGAGGTCAGAGATTTATAGTCTCTCACATTCAGACCATGAATAGCCTTGATAGTACAGTGGAGGCTAACAGTAGAGTCATTCCCTGTTAATGACCACAGAAGAATGGAGAATGGCACAAAAGGAGCACAAGGCATTAAAAACTAGTTTTCAAAAGAGATTATTTCTAGCAAAGAAGGGGCCATGACTACCAGAATGAGGAGGCTAGACAGAAGGAATGGGGGAAGCAAGAAAGGCCTGAATCCTCAAAGGACACTGACCAAACTCCAAAAAGCTCTTGGGAGTGGTGAGGACAATGGAAGGAAGGGGGCTGTGTTCAGATGTTTTGCCATAGATGAGTAGATCTTTGATGCTTTTTTAATGAATATAGTGTGCATATTTAAGTGATTTTTTTTAAAGGCCTGTGGTTCTACTTTTAACTGGCTCTTGGAGAGTTAAACTGTGCTGGAGTGCTCACAAGGGTGGTACACGCCTAAGGTAATGGGGAGCTGGTGGGGGGGGGTCATCACTAGTCTGGGACCACGGGCAGCTCAGTCTTACATGCCAAGAAAAGGAACTATATACGATGTCCACATCAGGTGTATGCATGACAAGCCATACCCAGAGACATGTTTGTACACTGCTCAGACCCAGTTGTCTTGTGAGCATGTAGGATCCAAGGTCAGGGTCTAATACAGCTGTCTGGTGACCAAATTCAGCCAGGGCAGGCACCTAACCTCTGTTCTGTTTACCATTTTTAAGCAGGAAGAGCTGCTTCTTGAAACATTTTTAATGAGTATTATACTTGTTTGATTATGGTGCTAGCTAAAGATAATTATTTAGTGGGTAAATCAATCAAATCATTTTGCAGCTGTGCAGGAACCACAGGTAATGGCTTCAGCCTACCCCATCAGTGGTGCTTAAACAATTAGATATCAATTTCTTTGGAAGTTTACCTTCACTATGCTCTGATCAGCAAACTAGTTGGTAACAAGCCTTGGCATGGTGGAAGCAAGGATCCAAATGGGCAGAATGAAATAGAGAACCTTGGATGGTTTAAAAACCTTAGTCCTCTTGCTGAGTAAGAGAAAAAAGGAGGCAATGACTGCTGGGGAGCAGACTGATTCCCCACCTCACCCCTTTGCTTCCAGAGAGTTGTAAGGGAAATTGTATGTAATCTCTTCTGTAGGACAGTGAGAAAGGTGCTGAAGTGTAGGCCTCGTTGGAGCCGTGGGTTGCTATGGTAGTGGGGTCGTTTCTCTGGCAAGTCATGTATCTAAGTTTCTTTAACAAGCGGCCTAGAGTTGATAGTTAAAGTGTGTTATCTCCCCTTTCTCATGCTTTTTCTCCTGACCATCTGGACAAGGAATGTAAGCTAGACTGTCCGTCTTTGTTCTAACTGAAAAGGGAGTATTACCTCCTATCTCCTGCTCACCCGTCTTGGCACCATAGCCTCACAAGAATGTAAGGTCAGCATCTCTAGGCAGAAATTAATGAGTTTGCAGGTACTGCGGCTGCCCAGGATAATGCAAATGATGTCAACAGTAAACAGAGGCGGGGATAATTATATGCATTCTTTAATCATTAATATGTATTTAATAATGTTAATGTAACCATATAAGGGTCTCTAAAACATTGTCAATCATGTAAGCATTATCATAGCATTATCATACTGTACTGGATAAAAGTGTTGTGATGCTGCCCCTCGGGGCTCTCTCTTGCATTCGAGTTGTTGGGGGGGCCTGCTCAGAGGGGCTAGCACTTCTTTGCTGCCCTCTGATGCAGTTCCTTTTGTTATTCAGCTGAATAATAAATCCTGAACCACACCTTGTTCTCTGCTAATTTGAGTCTCAGCTGGGAACGGGCCTTCATCACTGGAGAGGATCGGTGGTCTCTCTTTCCAGGTTGAGAGCCCTGATTAATTTGTCCCCCACAGAGTGGAGTAACTGGAGTAGGTTTGGCCTATATAGGCTTTAGGTAAGGCAAATGCATGCGGGCTCTTTCTTGTTTTAGCTGGCCTCTCTGAATGCTGTGTTTCTGCTGCTGTAATTAAGTAGCACTGCTTTGAAGTGGCTGTTCTGAGTCACTGAATTGCTTCCAGGTCACAGATCCCAAAAGGAAAAACCATGCAGGCAGACAAATACATTAAGATCTGCAGAGTATCTTTGTTGGTACACTGGGGAACTGTACTTTTGTCTGCAGATCCAGTCCAAAGGCAGGGTGACTCATGGGCTTCTACCCCAAGAGAAGTGAATTCTGATAGAAGGGAAGCCAATGACTTCAATTGTAGTCATGTCTGCTTCCATGGGACCTTGGAGTGAAATAGAAGCAGTTAAATGTGTTATTTATTGAGGTCAAGGAACCTAAAGGATCATAAAATTGGCTGGATTCAGGACTTGACAACTTTCATCCACCTCCTCTCTTCACCAAAGTCCAGTTGCTCATAGTCAGTTCAATTCACCTCTACTTTCCTCCCTCTGTCCTACCAGAGATTTCTCAGCCACCTGTTGATCGAGCTAAATATATCACAACACTTGTATGCACCTTGTGGATAGAACAGAAGTTTCCTGGCCAGAGCTGGTCAGAAAATGGGGTGTTGGGTGTGTGTGGTTCTGGTGGAAAATTTAGACTTTTTGGAACAACCCAAAAATTTCTATTTTGAAATGCAGCTTTGGTGCCTCATGGGAGTTATAGTTCAGGTACCATCTGGCATTAGCCACTTGAAAAAACTTTTGTTAGATAATGTGGCGGTAATGTCAAAGGGTATGTCTACACTGGAGGCTCTGTTAAGTTGTCCTAACCAGTTCAACTTTAAGTCAAACTTAAAATCGACTTTGTTAAGTCGACTTAGAGAATCCACATTGAAAACTCCTGTCAATTGTCTGTATCCACACTGGCAGATGCTAGGTTAACCCTTGCTGGTGGCCAGAACCTCTGGGAGAGGGCCTGGAGGCCAATTAGGTTGACTTAAGGGCTTTCCCCCATCCACATGGATTTAAGTTGACTTCATAAGGGCAACTTAAGTGTTAAAGCGGCCTTAAGAGGTAGTGTTATTAAGTTGAATTAAGAAAGCACATAAATCAACTTACTAAAAGCCCAGCATGTGGTCTGTAGAGTGACTTAACCTTCCTTAAGCCGACCTAAGGCTCCAGTGTAGACATACCCAAAGAGAACTGGGGTGGAGGGCTGGTGATGACTGATGTGTCAACAAAAACTGACATTTGCTGATGTAAAGCAGATACTTTGTGTGCAAACATTTGTTTGGTCGAAACCCAGTTTCCCACTAATCAAATCAGTTTTGATGGAAATGCTTGCCTCAACCCTATGTCCAGCCCACACATGAGCATTATGTAGCTAGCTCAGTTCTCACTGCATCTCCCTCTCTTCTGAACCATTCTGACCTCTCTGGGGAAATAGGCGGCAATGCTTCCCCTTCTCTGCTGCCCTTGTTTCTCTTTGGATGGGGCTAGGAAGGCTAATCTCAGATGCCATGACCTCTTGGAGGAGTGTTGTCTTTTTTTAACCCCCTTCATTGATAATATGAAGGAATAGAAGAGCCAGCATCCTGCATTGGCCCAAGAAAGGCATAAGAGAGGAGTAAGTGTTCTCCAATAGCTGTGATAGGTGCTTAGACCTGGACACCCCAGGCCAGTTTAAAAATCCCATTCTTATATAGGCTTTTCTTACTGAGCTCTGGCCACTCCTTCCTAAAGCTGAGCAACAAATGTATTTTGTGGCTCAGTGGTTGCATTGAAAACGCTGGAGGTGGAAGGGGGGACTCACTTGTTCATCCAAGAATGGAAATTCTACATTGTTTTCTTGCCAAAAATGGAAGAAAAAAAAAATGTTGCTTCCATTTAGCTCAAGCCAAATTAAATTAGTTTATTATAATGTTATTTCAGTTTTGTTTTTTTTTCACCTAACTAAAATAACTCAAGTAAAATTTAGCAAATAATTTCATCCAGTCAAAAACCAGTTTTTCAGTTAGTATACTATATATATGAATGTAAAAAAGTGAGCACCTTGACTTTTTAGTTGTTGTTCTGTAAATTTTTAAGTTAGGCTAATTAACCATTAAAATAAGCTACCAAGAGTTGTGGGGAATTCTCCAACACTGATAGGTTTCAAATAAAGATTGGATGTTTTTCTAAAAAATGTTTTAGATTAAACAAGGGTAAATTCAAAGAAGTCATATGACCTGTGTTATGCAGGTCAGATTACATGATCTTAATGGTCCCTTCTAGCTTTATAATCTATGCTCAGCATCACTCTGAGGCCACTTATCCTTCCATCAGTAATTTGGGTTCATGTGCTTTTCACCCACCTCACAAACTGAAATGCCTCATTTCAGCTTGGTTTGTTTTCTTCATTTTTCACTGAGACTGAATGGCACCTAAATGCTTATTAAAATTGTTTATTTTGCTGACTTCCTGTACTGTGGCAAAGAAATAGATACTGTGGTGAAGGAGCAGAAAGAGAAAATGGAACCAAGTTTGCAATTAAAAATAAAATGACAAAATGTGAAAATGATGACATGCATATTCATCAAAGAGAAAAACTATGGCTTGCATTATTTGCATGAAACATGCAGATTTCTAGACATTCAGCCATATCAGCTCAATCACAGGAAATGATCCACAGGGTGTGCCACATCAAAGTGCCCCAGGAACCCAGTTACTTTAACTTGAAGTGGTGGCATTCCCCTGTCCCCTTTTGCACTCAGCCACAAAAGACTTAAAATGGGAGCAAGAGACAGCCAAGCAGTGTACAGTATAAACAGAGGCATATGGGATGAGCAGGAAGAAAGAGATTAATGGTTTGTAGGTGGGGAGTTACGGTGACAGATAGGGAGCTGCCACCAAAAGCATTAAGGCACTGACAGCACTCCTTGCTGGTGGGCATCCAGAAGTGTGGGCTGAATGGTAATGAGGCTGCTGTGTGTTGGTAGCTGAGTCTGTAAGGAAATAGATATTAACTGAAGAGGGACTTTTCCAAAACAAAAGATGGCTCCTCTTTGCCTTGAGTCACTTTTGCAGAGAATTATTTGCAGGAGCTTTTGGTAACATATACATTTCTGGAAACTGCAGACTGGCTAAAGTATGTGGCATACCACAGAGGACGGCATGCTTCAGGGTGTAGGGCTGCATTCCCCCTTTGGCAGGGAGTGAGGCCAAATATAAATGCAGAGGGGCGGTTTAGCATGATGCGCCTGGCTTGGCTAGCCTGCCTGTCACAACGGGGCAGATGCAACAGGTGCTGGGGATGCACCTCAGAGCCTCACTCCCCCTGTATCTTGAAGAGACAGCTCAGCCCCAGAGCCCCAGGTTGTGGGAGGACAGCCACAAGGCATCCAAGGTGCTGGGTTGCAGGTAAGTGTGTGTATGTGGGTCAGCCAGCCTGGCCCTTCTCTGGGCATGGGGGCCGGGAGATGCTGAGGGGTCCCCTGAGTGCTCCCCCTGTGCATCATGAAAGGCCAGCTCGCCCTCCACCCCACACCTGGAGAGTGAGACTGCCCCATCGCAGCCATTGTCAGACTTCAGGGCGAGAGGTGGGCACCGCACAGTGGGTAAGTGGGGGTGGGGGGCAGCGGAGCTAAGCCTGCATTTGCACCCCCCCAAGCCTCTGCCTCCTCCTTCCTGCTGATATAGAAGCCCCTCCCTTCCTCGGGCAGCTGGAGGGGGCACAGAGACACTGCCTGCCCTGTGCGGGGGTGTGAGGTGGGGTGGGTGCAAATGTGGGCTGGGCCCTCAGGCACTGGAGAACTTCAGTACACAACTGGATGATGTCTGCTAACAGAACTTTGCTTGACGGGAGCAAGGGGGAAAACATTGTGAGGAAAGCTTTAAAAGCAAAGCAACGGTGGTTCCATTTTAGTCCAAGGTGTTTGCCATTAAGGAAAAAATAAACAAAAAAACCTGAATGACAAAATAATGAAAGTTTCATTGCACTGGAGTGTAGCAGGTCAGCATTCAACTTGTGTGCCACTCCTTTGAGATATGAAATGAAAAAGTATAAACAGAGGGGAGGTAAAAAAACTAAAAAGCATCACAGTGTGATATAGGACTAGCTTGTAATCTAACAAGCTTGGTGGGGTAGTTTGAGTCTCTCCAAACTAGATACTCAAACTGAATTCACCAGAGTGACTTGAGTAAACCGACTTAAAGGCACTTCAGTTCTGCATAACTGTATTCACACAGTGCTATAAAGCAGTTTAACTCATCCACTTCCAATTCATATCTTTAGTTAATTCAGAATTTCCTGGATGTCCCAAGTAGACAAAAACCTTAATAAAATTCCCTTTGATGAGAGAAGAATCTATTTCGCACTGACTTCATCCATTTGTGATGAATTGGACAATTTTCTCATATAAGCTATTGTGCTCTATGTATTACATGCATAACTGTACCCCAAATGTAGTTATCAGTGCTTCAGGGTCAAACTGGAAGGATACATCTAGTGGGGGCCTATAACAGGTATGTGCTGGGTCTGTTACTGTTCAATTTTTTCATTAGTGACTTGGATAATGGAGCAGAGAGTTTGCTTATAGAATTTCAGATGGACACCAAACAAAGAGCGCTTGCAAGCACTTTGAAGGATAGAATTAGAATCCAAAATGATTTTGACAAATTGGAGAATCTCTCTGAATTAAAGAAGATGAAATTCACTGAAGACAAATGCCAAACATGGCACTTGGGGGTGGGGCTGGGGAATCAAATGCAGAAATAACTAGTTAGCTGGTAGTACTGCTGACAAGGATGTGGTAGTTAGTGAATGAATGAGTGACTCAATACAGTGATGCATTTGTGAGTAAAGTGAGTATCTTTAAGGATGTAATAATAGGAGTGTCCTATGTTAGATGAAGGCGATACCTGTACTTTTCTACTTGGTGCTAATGAGTTCTCAACTGGAGCACTATTTCCAGTTGTCAAGGCCACACTTTAAGAAACATGTGGACAAATTGGGAAGAGTCCAAACAAGAGCAACAAAAATGATAAAATGTTTAGGAAACCTGACCTATAAAGACAGGTTAAAAAACTGGGCATATATAGTTCCGAGAAAAGGTGACAGAGGGATTTGATAACAGTCTTCAAATATGTCAAGGATGATGATAAAAAGGGTGGTGATCAAGTTCTCCACATCTACTGAAGATAGGACAAGAAATAATGGGTTTAATCTGCAGCAAGGGAGGTTTAGGTTAAATATTAGGAAATCTTTCCAACAATTAGGATATTTAAGATCCAGAACAGATTTTTCAAGGGAGGTTGTAGAATCCCTATCCTTGGTGATTTTAACAAACAGACTGGAGAAATACCCATCAGGGACTGCTCTGAGTTACTTGGCTATGCCTTAGCACACAGTGGAGGGAGAGGGGCTGTACTATATGATTTCTTGAGCTCCCTTCCAGGCATACATTACCATGATAAATCTGAACATTTTGAGTCTGACTCTGTAAAGAAAATCATAAATTAGTGCACTCCACACACTGATCCAAGCACATGGACCTAACACCTGTGTAGACTTCCTTCAGAGTCAACCGGGCCCCATGCAAGGGCAGGATTCAGTACATATGCAGCAGCTTGCGATTGGGTCTAAATTTGGATTGAGGTCCAAGTTGGAACAACTAAAGTAACACTGTTAACTGTTTATCTTTGGTATGTACATGGCCTCCAGCGCTGTAGTATCCGAGCATTTGCCAAGCATTTAATGTATTTATACTCTCATCCCATGAGGTAAGTAAGCACCATGATCATTTTAAGGAGCAGGAGCTGACACACACAAAGGTTAAGGAACAAAGTTGTACAGGTGTTTAGGCACCTAAAGTTGGAGATGTAGTGGGATTATCTAGCATCTAATTTCTACTGAAATCAAGCAATCAGTGGGAATTAGGTGCTTCTGAAAATTCCACTGAGGTACCTTAGCAGTATTTTAAGTCTAAATATTATTTAAAAGAATCTGTCCCTAAATGAATTTCCCAAGGGCAGTGCAGACCTGAACCCAGACTAGTGCCCTAATCACTGGCTCTTCCTTTCTCTGAACTGAAAGGAAGAACAGAATATAATGAAGGAAAGACAAAGCACCAGAGAAAAAGTGAATGGAAAGAGAACCTGCATTCACCAGCAGAATATCTGAGAGTGATCAATGGAATGAGAGCCACAGGACCAAAATAAAAAGAAAGACAGCATTGCAAAGAGATAGAGCAGCACTGAGAAGCAGAAAAAAGATACATAATTGAAAAGATGACTTTAGGCAAAGAGCAGTGTAGAAAAAAAGCAATGACTACAGAAAAGGTCATAACTGTATCTAGAGGTAAATGTTCCTCAAAAAGAAAATGGAAAACAAACTTGCATACAAATGCTAAAGTTTCGTGACCTTACAAAAATGTAAATAAAATCTTGCCAAATTAATATTCAAAGAACACCTTAAAGATCATGTTCAAGAACAGGAAGAGGAAAGGCTAATAGTAATGTTAGCAAATAAATTCTCTCGGAGAAAGGGCATCAATAATAAATCTAAACCTAGATTTCAAGATCTGGTTCTCTCAAAAGACACAGCAAATGTGAACACTGCAGCAAATGATTTTGGGTGAAAAAGAACAAAACAACATGAGGGTTGCCACTAACACATTAACATGTATAGCAGAGAGCAGATAATCTGGTCTAGGTATGCATGCCCAAAACAATAAAAGTGGGTAACTATGGTATCAACTTTTGTAACCATTGTGCCTGTAATTAAACTGTACACATGGAGAGCTCCTATAGAAATGTTATTGGTTTAATAAATGTTTAACTATTGGGTTTTCATTTTGCAGTAAGAGTTATGCATGAAACAGGAGAAAAAAGAAATGAGCATGCAGTTTTATAATATAGCTCAAATGAATGGAGGCTGGAAACTTATTAATCCAATCAATGTGGTCAGTTTAAACATAAATCTGAGTATTTTTAAGTTGTGAAGTCATCTGAAAGTGAAGAAAAGCATCCGTTAAATTTGTGTACACTACTAAAGGGCCCACAATACATTTTTAAAAATAAAGAAATTGCAAATACTTCTTCAAAGAATTTGAGCTTGGAAGGCCTGATTTGTATGCTGGTAGTCATGGATTATGTTGTTTAAACAAAATCTGTTTGTCGTCTTTCTTTTCACTTGACTAGGGCCATTTAACAAACGCTTATTCATAATCACAACATCCCCATGAGGAAAGGAAGTTAAAAATATAATAATTTTGCAGCTAGGGTAACAGAGGCAAGTGTTAACGCTTTTTGTTTACTGCTCAAAAATTAAGGATAGGAGGCATAAATAGCTGCATAATTATCCACAATTCCTTGTTCTAACTACTACATTTAATCCTCCTCCTATTTTTTGAAACTACTTATCCTTTTAGTTTTTTACTTTTTAATTATTATATGAATAATAAGGCATTTCACATATGCATTTTATAGCATCATAATGCCTGTGATACATTAGCTACAGTAAGCAATTCTAGCTGTCTTTATTGGGTTTGTTTTAGTCACTACTGTTGTTTTTCACTCTTTTTCAACAGTATTATGGGTGCAAATTTGAAAGAACTAATCCCCCTGGAGTGAATAGTAAACACACGCTTCTGGTATGAATCCATTGAAGTCAATAGAGTTGCATCACTTAGCCTGGGGCTAAATTTAAATCTTCAATGCCCACAGTTCAGAAGTTATTTTTTATTTATTAATAGTAAATATTTTTATTAAAATAGAGCCTTATTGTGCTAGGGGCTGTACAAACACAAAAAAGAGACAATCTCTATCCTGACTAGTTTACTATGTAAAGATAAAACAGGAACTGAAAGACATATAAAATGGGTGCTTTTGAATATACTTACCAAACCTTTTGGTTGATCAGTCTGTTCCAAAGTGATAAGAAACATCCATAATCTTATGAGAGTGTTGAATCTGAGATATCTACTGCACAAATTAGAACCTTCCCCACATGAATGGTGTTGATTCAAAACAGACATTGATATTGATTAAGTTAACTGTTAGGCTACATCTACACTAGGAAAAGTTAGCTCAAATTTGTTGACTCAAACTAATAAGTTCAAGCTTAGTTCAAACTAAACTCGAAGTTATTAGTTCAAATGAACAAAGTAGACTAATTCAACTTCACGTTAAGTCAAATTAGTCCACTTTGTTAATAAGAACTACCTGCCCTTAATTTGAATTCATTCGAACTAAGGATCGAACTAAGGGCTGAATTCAAACTAACCGGCAGGTTTTACTAATTTGAACTCAGCTTTCAGTACTTAGAATTAAGGAATTCCTTAATTTGAACTAATGAAAACCTAATATAGACAGGTATTAAGTTAGTTCCAATTACGCCTCCTTAATTCAAACTAACTTTCAGATGTAGTCATACCCTTACTGAGTTACAACTGATGTGCTGTTTGATGCAGTTGCTGGAAGAATGATCATAATAGTAGCAGGAGAGCAGTATGTATCTTTATAAGGCCCTGAGAAGTGAAAAAAAGCACTTAGTTTCTGCAACTTGCCCAGCACACATGCTTGAGAGTTCTAAGTTTTGAATCTGATGAATTGGCCTGTGATTAAGAAGTACATCTTAAAGGGTTCAGAATTTGAGTTGCATTTTGGATAACCACACAAGAAGCTGGATATTTATTTCAATATTTATTTCAATTTCAGTAATTTATTTCAGTTGTATTACTCAAACCTCTTGGTTGTATACTGAGTTGATCTGGATGGAGATCCTGTAAGATGAAGGTCTCGTGAGATTTTCCACTGTTTCCTGCTAAAGAGGCAGAAGAATCAAATGAACAAAACACACTTGCAATATTCAAAAAATCGATTGTAATCCTAGCTGGAAGCTAGAGTAGGCACAACATCTAACAATAACAAATTATCCTAAAATTTTCAAACCTCAGAAATCGTTGTGTTCCAGGACGATTTTGTACTGTGTGTAATGGTTCAGTTCATTTATTTTCTTCAAACTCATTTGCTCATCACTTTCTATGATACAGAATGACTGACCCTAGATGTGTCACTCATTTGGTGGTTCTATGATTGTCAAAACAAACAAGGAGTCCTGGGGCACTTTTAAAGACTAACACATTTATTTATCTTATAAGCTTTTGTGGGAGAAAATCCCATTTCTGCGATTGTAACTTTTTATTTTGTGAGCACTCTCTCATTCCACAAGCACTGGAATATCCAAGTGTCCTAAAATGATCTTTGAGGGTCAACAAAATATCATTATTGTTAGGAGCGTCTCTTTCCCGGGGAAAGACCCAGGGCACGGATCTGGGCCCCGCCCCCCTGGCCTCACCCCCCACAGTGCCGATCCTCCGGCCGGGCCTGATTGGGCCTCAGGCTCCTGTCACTGCCAGCCCGGCCCCAGACCCCTGGGGTGGGAGAGTCAGGTGCTGCACCAGGGGGCCCAGCCCGAATTCCTGGCTGGGAACTGGGCTGGGAGTGGCAGGTGCCATTGTGGGCTGTGTATCCTGGGACAGGGCTGGGAGAAACAGGTGCCGCCACTGGCGGCTGGGCCCCAGTTCTCCAGCTGCGGACAGGGACAGGAGAGGCAGGGGCTGTCCTGGACATTCAGGGCACTGGTGCTGGGACTCGGGGCACGTGCCCCATGTACCAGGTGCCAGCAATGCCCCTGATTATTGTCCAGTGTGATAATATTCTGATGAAAATGTCTCTGTTTCATCAACAGTTTATGACATTTTGATGCAAAGTAATGCATCCCATTGCATTGCAGTGTATCAACATACCATCAGCTTAACATCACAACATTAATGAATGAGTTTTTCTTGGAAAACTCAAAGGCTATGTCTACACTAGCAAATTAGTTCAGACTAAGCAAACGTAGTCTGAACTAATTTGAATCCTGTCTACACTAGGCTTTGCTAGTTCAAACTAAAAAAAAGCAAAGCTTAGTTTGAATTAGTTGGGCTGGTTAGTCTGAACCAACTGCTTAGTTTCAGACAAATTTGCATTTTTAGTTTGAACTAGCCCAATAGAGACATGCTAGTTTGAACTAAATAAGTTTGAACTAGTGGTTAGTTCATACTAAGCGTGTTTGGTTTTTTTAGTTCAAACTAACTTTTAGTTCAAACTAGCTGCACTTTTTTTTAGTTTGAACTAAAAAGTTAGTTCAAACAAAAAAAAAAGCACAGCTAGTTTGAACTAAAACATCGCGTTTAGTTCGAACTAACTTCAAACTACTACTTAGTTTGCACTAAGAAAATCCAAACTAAGCTTTTAGGTGTAGACATAGCCAAAGATAGTAGCTATATTTTCAGAAGTGATTAATAGTTTTGGGTACCAAACTTGAAACCCCCAAATGGGGCTGATTTTCAGAAAATGCTGAGCACCTGCCCTTTGAACATTTTGCCCCTTTAAGCTGACTCAAGTTAGGAATCCAGAAAATGGGATCTAAAGGCATGAGATTGAAATCTTTACTACTTCTGTTCAATAGAGCGTCAAAGCAGCAATGCACCAGCATACTTCATGTGAAGTCAGTTGTGTGACTCTTGTTTCATGTTAAGAATGTACTTAAATGATTTATTGGACCAAAGCCTAAAGTGCTGGCTAAGTTATAATTTGGGCAGTTCATTTTAAATATTTAAACTTCCTTTTGCAGATTTATATATAACATTATTCATTTCCTGCCCCAAACTGAGATAAGTGTTGCTTCCCAGTGATAACACCTGCCATGGTCTACCCCAAATTTAGAAATTTGCCTGTTGCTGGTGTGATAGGAAAGAAACACATATTAAAGTTTTTCAATTCTGATTTGTTTATGCTGTCTCTTACAGTGGGGGCTCAAAGTATATCTGTGTAGATTATACAGACCAATCACTCCTTTCTCAAAAAGTCCTTGCCCAGGTCATGTAGGAAGTTTGTGGCAGAGATAGGATTTGAATTCAGAGCTCTTGATCCATAGCCCTAAGCCTTAACAAAAAGATCATCAGCTCTTTTCAGAGTGTTTGGCTTAGTTACATGTTGTATTGTGCCCTAAAAGTATTGATGTTTGGTTGTTTTCTTTGATTTTCAGCATCATTTTCTTCCTCTTTTTCCCATTCAGTCCAAAGTAGCAGTGATAGCTACTACTCTCAGAGATGCTGTACCAGTTAAAAGTGCTATTTCTTTAGGCCAAAGAGGTATCTTTCATTTTCCCCAACATGACTTTAAAATAGGCCAAACTTGATGTCTCTTTGCCAGTGTGTGGCTTGATTTTGCCAATCTTGGCCAATAAATTCATACTTGTCAATAATCTCCCCCCTTCCACAAACATCTATTTGCATAATAGGTAAACAGAATGAAACCCTTGAACTGGAACTCAAATGTATTACATTTTTAGTCACGGGGCTGCTCTTTGAAAATGGTCTCTTGAAACACACCATCTTTTTAATTTAAAATGAAATTATACAATCAAAGTAACAGTGGGAAAATAACATTTCCTTGCACAACAATTCTGCTCTCTCTGTGCATTTTGTCAGCTTTGCTCACTTTAGTAACTTATGTTTTACTGCTTTTTATTACCAGAGCTAAAAGAATCAGCTGCATAAACAGAAACATTTGCTAAATTTCAATCTAGATAGACAAAAGGCTTTGCAGAATTGTATTATGGGTCTAGTCTAACCAGCAGAAATTTCATTTATGAATAAGATTAAAAGAACTCATTTTGATCCAGAGCACAAAATGATTTGGCTTGGTTGATAGTTATAAAGAACATTTTATTTTTTTACTTGTAAATTAATATGTTTGATCTGGAGTGAGTGAGCCAGCAAACATGGAATACCAGGATACCATCTGAAAATGCACTACAAACTCCACTTTAAATAACTTTTTAAGATGACTTTCTCCTTTCTGGCCCAGCATTGAAATCCGAAACTTACCAAAGGAAAGAGATTCTGCATCTTTTAATGAAAGATAAAACAACAATATAAACATACACAAATTTACAGAGAAAGGATCAACTTTAATACATTTGGATTAAAAGGTGTTCTTTTTTAAATATGGTATAAAAATAAATGCAAGAAACATTAACAGAGAATATACAGACAACAGACCAAGACACAGGGTTTTCTTTCTCAACATGAATACATCAGTGAAATGGAACCTTCTGTGCTAATTTATTGTGCAATAAATGTGATGCCATATGTATATTTATTATTATATGCATATTTTTTACATTTCTTTCAGGTCATGAACTGACAGTATTTTTTAATAAACTGTGTCTAGCAGAAGCTTTTTTTATTTTTCTCCACTGTACTTGAGCTTGCAGAAAATAAAATGACACAGATCCAGCTTGATATGAAGGAGGAAGTGAGCGGACAGTTTTCGAAATGGAGGCATTGTAGGGTTAGAGAATCCCTTAGAGTCTGTAATGCCTTAGTCTACACAAAAGAAAACAAGTCAGGTCCTTGCTCATGCAACATCTTGTTCTACTGTCCTCAGATTCAGGCAATCATTGAGCTACAAAGAATGTATAATGATTTGAGTCTGCTTCCATGCTACAAGGATGAACCTTTTAGTAGGACTGCACTAGATTGGTTAACCTCTTTGAAGTGAGCGATTTCCCCTGTGGAAAAGATAAAAACATAAAACACAAAACAGAGGCATGATCACTGAAAACCTGTTCATTTGCAAATGTCCTGCATTTTACCAGCAATGTGGCAAAGGGAGAGAGGTCATCAAATGGAGTTAAAGTCAAAACATAAATTTGGAAAATTTCTCTGCCTTATGCTGTGAACACCTGGACAAAACTGAACCCGTAACTGCAGAGAGAGAGAGAGAGATTGTTTTACATAATAATTCATAAAATCATAAAATACACACTCCCATTCAAATGAGCTATTTGTGCTTAATAACAAGTCAACACTGTACTTTTGTGGCTGGTCAGACCCACTGCTTAACATAGCTTCAAGAAGGCTACTGCAATACAGGAGCCTCAGCATGCAACAAGATGGATGTTCTGAACTGCAGTGATTCTAGTCCAACAACTTACATAACCCACTCTGAAGGGTGGCTAAGGGTGCAAAAGCCAGATTATACATTGGATATAAGTAGAAATTGATCCTTCCGGTAAGCTATGCTTAAGTTGTGTGTGTTTTGGGGATGGAGTGGTGGAGTGAATATTTCTACTGTTTACAACAACAAGCACTGTATGACAGGTGTCCCACATCAAATCAAATCAATCAAATCAAATCGTACAGTGCTTTGATGGCCTGTGAATTCCATGTAATTATTTTATTAAGAATTCTTACTGTTATAAAAGTTATGTTTCGGGATCTTAACTAATTTGGTAATAAGGTGGAATGAGTGACATGCCCTCCCCCTAGAACTGGATCTCATATGCAGAAGAGGAAAGCATATAGCATAACTAACGATAGTCTACTGCTGCTCATTGAAGGAACAAGCAGATGCCAGAGAGAATATGAGTAATAGGGAAAAGACAATTTCTGTATTTTCCAACAATAAATACACAGCAAAGAAGCCTCTTTTGGTCATGTCAATGAAAAGCTATTTCTGTTATTTTTGCTAGTTCATTAAAACTAAGCTGACTTACACAAACATATCTGCTGTTAGTCTTTATATGCATCTTAAAGTCAATTTTCCCTTCATAGGGATTCATAACACAGTTGCAAAGATTTGCTAAAACATAAGGCATCAGTGGATCAACTGTAGTGGGTTTTCACAAAAAATGAAATTGCATTTACAAGTACAAAAGTTTCAGTAGATCTGGATGTAATCCCCCCCGCCCAACATATGTTTTTAACAGAACACATGATCTGCCATGCTGGCCACCAAATTCAACATGCTGCCTCTGAGGTTAAGAATACTTGGTACTTCAGAAGAAGGCAAGCCTGATCCCAACTAGTCCTGTCTCTAACTTCGAACTCCTTCTCTCACTCACCCACATCCCATTTTGCAGTGCTTTGGATGCACATGATCCAACCATTTTATGTAACACTTTGGATACATATATTTATTTGCACTGATCCAGTCTACAGATTACATAAATTGGTCATCAGCTAAACAAGTCTATGAAATGTTTGACTCATCTCTACCAGTAAGCTATTTAAAAAATCTGTTAGAAATTGATTTTAAATTCACACATTAAACATGTTCCTATTTTGAATATTTTTGTGGTGCTGCAATTACTCTGAAGTTGGGTCCTTGATATTTAAGGCTTAACGCCTTTCCTTCACAAGTAGGAAATAAATCAGCTTAGGCCTCAACTAAACAGTACACATCACCACCAGTTTAACTTGAGCTTGTGAACAGGGGGACTGAAAACAGGGGAGTTTGGGAGGGAAGGAGTTGGTGGAGCCCTGAGAAAGAGGCAAAGTTGATCCCCTAGCTGAAGAAGTAAGGGAGAGAGCAAAGCTTTGGGTGAGTGAATTACTAACGGTGTGTTTGTGTCTTTCCTTACAGGTGATTTCTGTTAGTTGTCAGTTACTGTGGGAATTGGGACTGTGACTGTGTGATTGTCTGGGGGCTGTTTGGACCATTGTTCCCTGCTCACCTTTGATCACCTGCTTCAATCAGCATTGTGATCATCCTTCCCTTGTGTGTTTACCAAGGGGCAAGGGCTGGCATAGGCAGAGAAGGCCTTAAAAGCCAGTGGCAGAACGATCAGGGGAGCTTGCGAACAGGGGTCCTGCAAACGTTGGAGTTTGGAGAGGCCACAATTGTGAAGAGGAGCTGCACTGCTTGTGCCAGCACCACTTCTGTCTCCTCCATCTGTGCCTGCAGCCAGACAGACAGCCTGACCACGGATATCTCTACCCAGATCCTGGTGTGGACTTGCAGGGACTGTGGCCTGCATTTCCCTGTCGCAGACAACCAGGCTGGGGAGATGAATCAATGTGACAGATGCCTTCTGGTGGAATCTCTCAGGAGGCAGGTGGGAGAGTTACAGGAGGAGGTGTCTAGGCTCAGGAGTATTCATGCCCTGGAGAAATTCCTCGATAGCATCCACAAGGAGACATGCAAGGATGAGGATAATATCCAGGTGCCGAAGACTACTGCCGCACTACTGACGAAAGAAGGGATGCGTATGGCAGAGGGAGGACACTGGCATCTGGTTACCTCTGGCAGCAGATAGTGCTCCACCCCTGCTCCCATCCCACCCTCCCTTGTTGTAAAGAACCATTACACAGCACTAGAGATGATGGATGAGGTGGAAGAGGAGATGCCATGCAGCCCCGAGGCTGGGAGGATCACATCCACCACAGCCAGGAGGAAACGTTGGGTTGTGGTGGTTGGGGACTCACTTCTGAGGAGGACGGAAGCACCCATCTGTCAGCCTGACAAGGCCTCTCGGGAGGTATGCTGCCTGCTGTGTGCCCATATCCGAGACATTACAGAGGGATTGTCGAGAATCATCCACCCCTCTGACTACTACCCCATGTTACTCATCCATGTGGGAACAAATGATCCTGTGAGAGGTGATCCTCGGCAGATCAAAGGTAACTACAGGGCTCTGGGAGCATGGGTGAAGGAGTTCGGAGCACAGGTGGAGTTCTGGTAAAGGTTAGGGGAATGAGCAGAGACAGCTGCATCCTGGAGGTGAATGCCTAGCTAGGAAGATGGTGTCATCAGGAGAGTTTTGGCTTCCTCAACCATGAGCTGCTGTTACAGGAAAGGGACTGCTAGGCAGAGATGGACTCCACCGGTCAAGGAAGGGGAAGAGCATATCTGGAGGCATATTGGCTAACCTAGTGAGGAGGGTTTAAACTAGGCTTGAAGGGGGAAGGCGACCAAAGCCCACAGGTAAGTCACAATGTGGGAGACCTGGGGGAAGGGATGGAATTTGGGGGGTGCTGGGACTGTAGCACCAGGGATAAAAGAGAGGGTAGTTGGAACATGGGGGTGGGGAATCAAATAATTGTCTAAGGTGCCCTAATGAAGCCCTAATACCTGAGGCAAGTGGGGGAGGATAACACCAGGTGGATATGCAAGGAGGTAGATGCAATAGAACTGAAAATTGACAGGGGAAAGTAGGGAAATCAGCCTGGTATCTTAGGTGCCTGCACACAAATGCAAGGAGCTGGGGAAACAAGCAGGAAGAATTGGTAGTACTGGCACAGACAGGGAACTATGCTATAATTGGAACAACAGAGACTTGGTGGGATAGCTTTCATGACTGGATCACTGCCATGGATGGGTATAAATTGTTCAGGAAGGACAGGCAGGAAAGAAGAGGGGGAGGAGTAGCACTGTATGTAAAAGAGCTCTATGACTGCTCAGAGCTCCGTTATGGAAGTGGAAACAAGCCAGTTGAAAGTCTGTGGGTTAAGTTTAGAGGAGAGGGCAACAAAAGGGATGTCATGGTGGGTGTCTGCTATAGCCCGCCAGACCAGAAGGAGGAGGTGGATGAGGCATTCTATGGACAACTGGCAGAAGTTTCCAGATCACAGGCCCTGGTTCTGATGGAGGACTTCAATTGCCATGACATCTGCTGGGAGGCCAATACAGCAGTGCACAGGCAACCCAGGACAGTTTTGAAAAGTCTTGAATCATAGAATCATGGAGTCATAGGGTTGGAAGGGACCTCATAGGTCATCTAGTCCAACCCCCTGCCAGAGGCAGGACCACTCCCACTAAACCATCCCAGTCATGGTTTTGTCCAGCTGGGCCTTAAACACCTCCAAAGATGGAGATTTCACCACCTCCCTCAGCAGCTCATTCCAAGGCTTCACCACTCTCCTAGTAAAAAAGCTTTTTCTAATATCCAGCCTCGACCTCCCTAACCGCAACTTGAGATCATTGCTCCTCGTTCTGTCCTCTGTTATTGCCGAGAACAGTCAAGCTCTATCTTCTTTAGAGCATCCCTTCAAGTAGTTGAAGGTTGCTATCAAATCCCCCCTCAATCTTCTCTTCTGCAGACTAAATAAGCCTAATGCTTTCCTCATAGGGCTTGCGCTCCGGCCCTTTTATCATTTTGGTTGCCCTCTGCTGGACTCTCTCTAGCATATCCCTGTCCTTTTAGTAGTGGGGAGCCCAAAACTGAACACAGTATTCTAGATGTGGCCTTACTAGTGCAGAATAGAGGGGAATGATCACATCCCTTGATCTGCTGGTAATACTTCTTTTGATGCGGCCCAGTATGCCATTGGCCTTTTTGGCCGCAAGAGCACACTGCTGACTCATATCCAGCTTCCCATCCACCATGACCCCCCAGGTCCTTTTCTACACTGCTGCTACTTAGCTGAATGTTTCCCAGCCTGTAGCAGTGCATGGGGTTTTTCCGTCCCACATGCAGGATTTTACACTTGTCCTTGTTGAACCTCATAAGATTTCTATTGGCCCACTGTTCCAATTTATCTAGGTCTCCCTGAATCCTGTCCTTGCCCTCCAATGTGTCTACTGTTCCCCCCAGCTTGGTGTCATCCGCGAACTTACTGAGAATGCAGTCTATTCCATCATCTAGATCATTGATGAAAATGTTGAACAGAACCAGCCTCAGGACCGACCCCTGGGGCACACCACTCGTTACAAATGGTACAAATGGTGGAGGAACTAGCTACAGGCCTTGCACCTCTCAACCTGCTGCTCACAAACAGAGAAGAATTGGTTGGGGAAGTAGAAGTGAATGGCAACCTGGAAAGCAGTGACCATGAGATGGTAGAGCTCAAGATGCTGATTAATGAAAACAAAGGAAAGAAGCAAAACACAGACCCTGGACTTGAGAAAAGCAGATTTTGGCTCTGTCAGGGAACTGATGGGCAGGATCGCTTGGGAGGCTGATCTGAAGGGGAAAGATGTCCAAGAGAGCTAGCTGTATTTTAAAGAAACCTTGCTAATGGCACAGGAAGATACCATTCCAATGAGCAGAAAGAATGGCAAATGTGGAAGGCGCCCAGTGTGGCTTAACGGACAGCTCTGTACTGAGCTAAAGTATAAAAAGGAAGCTTACAGGAAGTGGAAGCATGGACAGATGATTAAGGAGGCATATAAAGATATCGCTTGGGACTGCAGGGATAAAATCAGAAAGGCCAAAGGACAATTGGAGTTGTAGCTAGCAAGGGATGTGAAGAATAACAGGAAGGGGTTCTACAAGTATGCCAATAACAAGAAGAGGATCAAGGATGGTGTCAGTCCCTTACTGAATGGGGCAGGTATCCTTGTGGTGGAGGATGAGGAAAAAGCTGAAGTGCTCAATGCTTTTTTTTACTTCAGTTTTCACAGGCAGGGCAGCTCCCAGTCCATTACACTGGGTATAGCAGATTGGAGACCAGAAGAGAGGCCCTTGGTGATGGAAGGTCAGGTTAGGGACTACTTAAAGAAGCTTGATATGCACAAGTCCATGGGGCCAGACAAACTGCACCTGAGGGTGCTGAGGGAGTTGGCTGATGGGATATCAGTACCACTGGCCATTATCTTTAAAAACTCGTGGTGAATGGGGGAAGTGCCGGAGGACTGGAAAAAAGCAAATATAGTGCCTATCTTCAAGAAAGGGAAAAAGGAAGATCTGGGGAATTACATGTAACACCCACGTGGCCAGACTGAGTCTGCCTTGCAGGCAGCTCTGACCAGAGAAAGGGTGTGCACGGGAACACAGCAAGGAGAGCCCCTTTGCCCCAGGGGCACCTGTTCCAAACCCCCCAAGTGACCGCACACACACACTGGGATAGCGCAGGGATTATGGGAATGGGGAAGGTTTATTTACAGAGATGCAAAAGGGAAACCAACAGGGGAGATGGGGCAGCAGTAACAGAGTAAACAGCTAACACAGGGCCCTGCAAGGCCCAACAATGGAGCAGGCTGGAGGCAGACGTGAGCTCTGCTTCTGCACCATGAGTTAAGGAGTCCCAGCACAGTTCCAGTCCAGAGTTCAGTCCAGCAACTCCTAGTCTTCAGCACCAGCACTTTCCCAACAAAAGAAAATCCTCTGATACCTCTTCTGCCGCTTTCTGCAAACCCAGAGCGACACCCTCCCCACTTAACTAACTACAACCTCCCCCCTGAGTCCCAGGTGCTGTACTCTCGGCCCCACAGCTCCAGATGGCCAGTCACTGGATGCTGCTCTGTCCTTGCGCGACTCTCCCCAGCACAGTGTCCTTCTGTGGGTGCTGGCCTGGCATCCCAGGTCAGCTGCTCTGTCTTCCCTAGCTTCAGGCAGGGCCTCTCTCCCTCTTCCTCCTTCCCAGGCCTCTGGCTGCAGCTCTAGCCCCCTCCTCAGCTCCACAACCTCTCCCACAGGGCAAAAATTTTAAGGGACCATGCTCCTTAAAACCCCAGGGGGGTTACATACAGATCTGTCAGCCTCACCTCAATCCCTAGAAATAGTATGGAGCAGGGTTCTCAAAGAGTCCATCCTGAAACACTTGGAGGAAACCAGAGTGATCAGGAACAGTCAGCATGGATTCATCAAGGGTAAATCATGCCTGACCAATCTCATTGCCTTCTATGATGAGATAACTGGATTTGTGGATGCGGGAAGAGCTGTTGATGTGATATACCTTGATTTTAGCAAGGCTTTTGATATGGTTTCCCACAGCATTCTCATTGGCAAGTTAAGGAAGTATGGTTTGGATGTGTGGACTGTAAGATGGATAGAAGACTGGCTAGATCAACGGTTTCAGCGAGTAGGAATCAATGGCTCCATGTCCAGTTGGCAACCAGTAATGAGTGGTATGTCCTAGGGGTCAATCCTGGGGCTGGTTCTATTCAACATTTTCATTAATGATCTGGATGATGGAATAGATTTCACACTCAGTAAGTTTGTGGATGGCACCAAGCTAGGGGGAACGGTAGACACACTGGAGGGCAGGGACAGGATTCAGGGAGACCTAAGCAAATTGGAGCAGTGGGCCAATAGAAATATCATGAGGTTCAACAAGGACAATTGCAAAGTCCTGCACTTGGGATGGAAAAACCCCCTGCACTGCTACAAGCTAGAGAGCAAGCAGCTAAGTAGCAGCACTGTAGAAAAGGAAAAAGAAAAGAAAAGGACATAGTGGATGGAAAGCTGTGCTCTGGCTGCCAAAAAGGCCAATGGCATACTGGACTGCATCAGTAGAAGTGCTGCCAGCAGATCGAGGGATGTCATTGTTCTCCTCTATTCAGCACTAGTGAGGCTGCACCTGGAATACTGTGCCCAGTTTTCGGTTCACCGCTACAAGAAGGCTGTGGACAAATTAGAAAGAGTCCAGCGGAGGGCAACAAAAACAAGCAAGGGGCTGGAACACAAGACCTATGAAGAGAGACTGAAGGAACTAGGCTTATTTAGCCTGCAGAAGAGAAGACTGAGAGGGGATTTGCTAGCAACCTTCAACTACTTGAAGGGATGTTCCAAGGAGGAGGGAGCTTGGCTGTTCTCAACAGTAACAGAGGACAGAACAAGGAGCAATGGTTTCCAGTTACAGCTGGGGAGATTGAGGTTGGATATTAGGAAAAACTTTCTTACTAGGAGGTTGGTGAAGCATTGGAATGTGCTATCTAGGGAGGTGGTGGAATCTCCATCTTTGGAGATGTTTAAGGCTTTATTAGACAAAACCCTGGCTGGGATAATTTAGTGAGAGTGGTCCTGCTTTTTTTTGGCAGGGGTTTGGACTAGATGACCTCATGAGATCTCTTCTAACCCTATGATTCTATGATTAACTACAGCCTCATGATTAAGTGTCATTGACTTTAGTGGGCCTTAATTGATCGTGTACTTAAAGGTAAGCACATGATTAAGTTCTTTTCAGAACTGGGGCTGAAAGTTAAGTGTTCCAGAAGAAATGATAATCTGTCATTGCCCAACAGTAAAATTAGTTTTTAATAATTTTAAGTTTCATGCTTATTTATATATAATTATAATTCCCTTGGCTGAGTGATTACTCGGACTTAATTTCAGTTGGATGTGCATCTTTATGCAAGTAAAGACTTGAAAGTAGTTTTTCTAAACTGCATCTGATAAACCACAGCACTGCATTGTTTTTATGTCTGTTCTTTTTTAAGAGGCAAAGACGGTCTAATCAATTGTTTGACAATTGAATGGTATACAGAGCGATTTTCAAGGGAATTTAAGGGTGTTTTACACCTAACTTCCATTGAATTTCAATAGTATTTGATTGGCTAACTTTAGACTGCTTTGAGAATCCTAGCTTAAGCCATGATCTAGTGGAATACAGAAGCACATGCTTAAGTTTGATTTTTATGAAATTACACACTTGTCAAATTAAGTATGTTTAAGTATATGAACTGGTTCATATAGGCTTTGCTAGTTTCTGAATATATATTAATTCAAAAGATCCTGAGAAAATGAACTTCCTGCTGTGAAGAATTCATGGATTTCAGTAGGACATCAGTTAGTAGAGCACTTCACTCTGCTGAACTAGGATCCAAGAAAACTACACAGACAAGTAGCTATCAGCACTGTGCAAATGCATTAGTTATGACATCAAACAGTACAAGATTCTTACTCTGCTTTTAGCAGCAAAAATATACTAGGACTATGTTCCTGAAAGTTCAGTTCATTCAGTTTTCAGTGAGCTGATCCCTTTCCTCTCACAGTGGTTTTAGCGGGTATTTATGATATAATCTAAAAATGAGGCTATTTCTACCCAAGGCCAAGTAAACAGTGCAGTTTTGATTAAGTTACTCTGAATTTGGAGACATAAACGGTCCCATTACATACACTATTTTAAATTTTCTCCAAAGATACAGTGGGGTTTTTTTTGTATTAACAAATTAATTTTAAATTAAAAACATGACAGTTAAACATATCACAGATCCATAGAACAATAGAGGTGAGTGATTTGGAAAAGACCCTCTATAGCATTAGTTCCCTCCATCTGGCTCTCCTAACACGTTTTCCAGCATTTTGTCTACTTGTGCTTTCAAATTTCCAAGCAATGAGTTTGCATGACTTTCCTTGGAGGCCTATTCCACTGCTTAAAAGAAAGGAAATGTGGCCATGGTAGCTGAACATTGTGCTAAAATATCATGTGTCCCATTCTAAAAGATCTTAAAAGATCTGATTTACAATTTGAGTATGGTTCCGATCAGAAAAGTGGCTATTTAAACATGGCAGCTTCTTCTTATTTGTGCTCTCAGAATCATATGTGTGTGCTTTAGTGTGAAAATAAAAGTAAACCACATTCTATTTATATATGGAGATAAAGCACCTAAGAAAGACTTGGACTGCGTTCTGGCTCAGACATCAAGCAAAAATGGTATGTTCCAGTTTACAGAATCTTTATCTCAAGGTCTAGAATGCCATACACCTCAAATACATTCCAAAATGTACTACAGCTCTGACAGCTAACTCTTTAAAAATAGCATGGTGGTGTTTCATAAGTATTGCCTCTTAAGAATTTATAGATGTGTTCCATTTCCAAAAGGTTCTTTTTCTCTAGATGTTTCCCCTCAGTCACCCAATGAACACAGAGTCAAGCTAGGCTCTTTTTTTTTTTGTTGTGTATCATCTCTGTAATAAAGGTTCTGCAGGTCGAACTACAATTTAGGTGACCCCTGTGCATCTTCACTAAAAGTGAATGAGTAAGATAGGTGTAACTGATGGGAAGTAGTAAATGATTCTGCTGTTGAAGCACAAAAAGGAGTAGAATTCTGTATTCTGCTTCTCACTATATTTAGCCTGGGAGCAGTAATTAGTAATAAAAACAGAATTTTTTGAGTCACAAAAACCAGCAGATATTCTTCTGAATACTCACAGATATCACAGCTGCTGAGTAAGATGACATTGACACATAGTCACTTTTCAGAGTAGTGCTGTGAGGCCCATATCTGAACTTTTCCAAAAGTTTGGGGATGTTCTAACCCAGCAATTTTTTCAGCACAGGTGTAACTGACAGAAGAATATGGACCTGAAATTGGAATCTAGATAATAGCTCTGTTATGATGTACATGCTAACTGAGAATTCAGCTCACATGCTCTGAAGCTTTAGAAGGCTAACCAGAATAGAGAGTAGAAGTGAGAAGGTATGACAGGTATGACCGAATAAACATGGGTAGCAGATCTGTTGATTACTCTGTTCATGTTTTTATGTAGTTACTTTTCAGAGTATCACTGTAATTTAAAATTTATTATAGGTTTAAGGAGAAACTTTCTCAACCTAAATGAGTGATTGTAGAAGCAATTTAGGGGGATAATAAATAAATAAAATCCTATCCAATTAAAATTTATATTAGAAATTACTGCCACACTAATTTATTTACATAGCAACCCACTAACATCTCAGGTAGCTAACAAATATTCCAGCAACAATTTCAATAAAACAAGTTAGTTGTTTATACAAGCCAGCATTAAAACTACATATGAAACACATGGAAGAGGGAATGAAGGAGATACCTGCTTAATCTTTATGAAGGTTAATTCTCATCATTTCTGGTCACGATGAGTAAACTTGATGGTCTTTTTTATGCTTCTTCATTATTAGAGCAGATGGTCCTCAGCAGCATCAATCTTGTTAGAATTACTACTAATAAAACCCCCAGGGTTCTAACTGTGTAACAGTTGCAGAATGGGCACACTGGCGTGAACATAATGAAATAAAGAGCTTTCACCAAACCCTTTGCTCTCATGGTTATTCATCTGTTCATGTGTTACACGCTTGTGGCATGCTGGCAACACAGCTGGTTTCAGGATGAGAAACTCCTGTATGAAGTCTCAGCTTTCTACCAGTAAAGGCTTATTTGTTAATAGAAGGGCATCTGGAGAGGTCAAGGAGTGCAGTCAGTAAGATGAAGAGCAATACTTCTGTAGGCTTCAGTCAGCCATTACTCCCTGTAAAGTGATTTTTTTGAAGTAAAAATTTTTTCCCATCTTCCACAGAAGCGGAAGGCTGAGCCTGCACTTGCACTGGAATAGTTAAAGGAAATGAAGAGAAATCTTATGGAACTTGTGCAAGCCTTCTCATCAAAATAGCAGTATCAAGGAGCCCAACAGGCTTTGTGGGGGTTTCAGGGAAAGGATGAGACACAGTACTCCTTTCCTTCAACCTGTTGCAAGGATTTGCATTCCTATGACTAGGGAAAAGGAATGTACGATTACAGCCAAAAATGTGGTCCACTACACATGCTGCAAAAGTGACTAATTGACAAGAGTGCATGGGGGAGGAGCAAATGGCTCAGAGTGACTAGCCTTCCCAGTTTTGCTCTCACTCCCCATTTTTAAGACCAGCCAGAACCTGCTCTGTTCCTCCTCCTCTGTGGCTGTGTTCACACAGCACTTTTGTTTCGAAACAACCTCGTTGTTCCTATTTATGCATGTATATATAATATTTAGCTTAGATTTTTTTTAAACAAATAGTAATTTTGAAACCAAAACCAATTATTATTAGTTTAGAAAATACAGGGATGTAATGTTTAATAATTTGGGGTCTGGAGAAGGTCAAGAAATTCATAGACACCAAAAAACCAGGAGCGTCACTGCCCTGGGGAAGGACCTGGAGCATGGGCCCAGGCCACTCCCCAGGCCCTGATTCTGCACTTGGGTCTTACCCGGCCTCTGGTGCCAGCTGCCGCCAGCCTGGCCCTGGATCCCCAGCCAGGGACAGGGCAGAGAGCGGCAGCCACTGCTGCGGGTGGCCTGGCCTCAGATGGGGCTGGAAGCAGCTGCCACCACCATGAGTGGCCGGGCCCCGGATCCCCAGCCAGAGACTTGGTGCAGCCCCTGCCTCTCCCGGGCTCAGGGCACTGGTGCTGGGATTTCGGGCATGAGCCCTGTATGCCAGTTGCCAGCGACGTCCCTGCAAAAAACATTTGGCCATAAAAGTTTTAGTTTTGACAAATTTGTATTTTCTTATGAAAAATGTTTCATTGAAAGATTCCTGAGCAGCTTGAAATGGTAGCTAGTAAATTAGGACTTTATAACTGTCAAGACTGGCTTCTGGGAAACTACTTCATAAGTCTAATTTAGAAACCTCATGTAATTTCACACTGGATCTATACTGTCCAATGATTGAGGTTCCATTAAGTTACTGTCACTGTTACATACGAAATCTTACATATTTGTATACAAAGATCCCTTAAGAATGATAACATGAAGAATCAATTCCCATTTTCATATCTGTTGTCTAACAAGATCCTAAAGTGACTAGATGTAAAACCAACACTAAAAACATTGAAAGTCTATAACCTACTCATGGAAATAAGCATGAAGGGCAGTTTAAACAATGTGATTTTTTTTTTCACATGACAGAATTTGATATGTCAATGCTAAGTGAAGATGTGTTAAGCTATTGTGAAAATATGCTGTGTTTAATGGTCCTGATAATTTCTCATTCATGCATGAATGAGCTGCACCAGTGTTTGCTCAATGGTCTGGAGACGATATCATCAAGGGACACTGGTAAATATGTCTACAAAGCTAACAGAAGTGGGTGTCATTGGTCTATAGCACTTTGCTCTATGAAACTTTTCTGCTCAAGCCCTCTGATTCAAATTTCATTTAATAGGAAGTGAGCGAAGGTTACTATCATCTGAAGGCTGCTTGTTATACTATAGAAAATGAGTCTGGTAGTCTGTTTTTAATGTACCTATATCCATGTGACAAAATATCAATCTGCAGCTTGCACAGTTCTTGACTGGCTCTGCAGTGAGGCAAAATAAGTCATTTGATGTGGAGCTAAAACTAGCCTATCACATAAGAAGCAATCCCTTCAATTTTGATTTCAGGAACACTGAGCACAGCAGGGTGTGGAAAGCTGGTACTGCCACCTGTTCTGACCCTAGGAAACTTAAGTAAATAGGTTGTCAGTCTAGCTCCTTTCATGAATTCTAATTTCTGTGAAAAGTTTTTTAAAACAGAAGCTGCTCTTCAAGGACTTCTCCCATATAGCACCTGTCAGATGTACCTGTGTTCTTTTGTACAGTAACAACAGCCCTCTTGTATGCCGTTCTCACTGTTTGAATCTAAACTGTACTGATTTGCTGTAACAGTCTGACTGAATCCTGTGACTTACACTTCCTTCATTTATGTTCCCCCCATTCATCTGTACATCTGCATCTTCAAGCATCTGACGAAGTGGGATTTCCTTCCAAGAAAGCTCATGTGATAAATAAATCTGGTAGTTTTTAAAAGTGCCACTAGACTCTTTGTTTCTTCTACATAATGTTAGCTTCTTTTTCTGATCTAGGAAACCACCTCCCTCTCGTGCACTAATTGTTCTATTTACTGGTGGTCAACTATCTCTTCATCCCCCTCTGTTTCATTTACAATGAGTTTGGAGGGTTGCTGTTGCTTACCCCCCCACTGAGCCAATATGGTGCTTAGCTCGTAATTCCCCTCCACACAGACAGGGGTTAAAGTAAGGGGGAACGCACCAGAATGCAGTTCCAGGGCCCCCCATTTTTAGGCAGGCAGCATTCTGGGCCCCCTAAAAATAGAGGAAGGCACCAGAACGCAGAACTCTGGGGCCCCTAAAAATAGCTACAGCAGCCAGAAGGCAGAGTTCTGGTGGCTCCAGCCTACACCCTGCTCCTCCTTAAGCCCAGCCAGCAGACAGCTACAGCAGGCTGGGAGTTTGTAAATCTCCCCTCTACAGGGCAGGGGCAGCGTATGGCCGGGAAGCAGCTTCCAGCTGGTCAGGCATTCTGCAAACAGCTGAGATAAGGTCTCAGGTGGGGCTGGGGGAGCTTCATGCTGGGCCGGGGGTGCTGGTCTCTGCAATGGGTGGGTATGGAGCTGCTGGAGGACAGGGAATGCTGCTGGGGGTTGTGTGGGGCAGGGTGTGTGTGTGGGCACGTCTACACAGACCGTTTTATTCCAAAATCGGTCCTTTCGAAAGGACCGATTTCAAAATAAAACCCTTATTTCGAAAGGGCTCCTTTCGAAATAAGGGAAACCACGGGATCGAAAAGACCGTTATTTCGAAACGGATGTTTCAAAATAACGGCAATGGGACCGCTGTTTCGAACCGTTGTTTCGAAACAACGGTGTTGTTTCGAACCAACGGGTCTAAAGCCGTTATTTCGAAACATCCATTTCAAAATAACGGTCTTTTCGAGGGGGGGTAGGTTTTACTTTTTCGGAAGGGCGATCCTTATTTCGAAAGGACGAGGTCCGTCCTTTCGAAATAAGGAAACGTCATGTAGACTAAATTTTTTTTATTTCGAAATAACGGGTGTTATTTCGAAATAAAAGAGCCGTGTAGACGTGCCCTGTGTGTAAGAGTGTAGCTGGGGGTCTGTAGCAGTGCATGTGTGTGTGTGTGCACGCGTGCGCACACGTTAGTGTAGCTGGGGGTGTGTAGCAGTGTGTGGGTGTGGGTGTGTGTTAGTGTAGCTGGGGGTGTGTAGCAGGGTGTGTGTGTGTGTGTGTAGCACAGGGTGTGTGGGGTGGGTGTGTGGGAGGGTATGTAGCTGGGGGTGGGTTGGCATGTGTGTAGGTTGGGGGTGGGTAGAGCGGAGCAATAACCGATGCATGTGGTACTCAGAATTGGTGCAAATGCCTATGTGGGCTGGGGGCCAGGCATTTGTGGTCCTTGACCTGCATGAGGGTTGGCCTGGGCCTGTGTGAGGGGGTCCCAGAAATTTGTGAGGTTTCCACAGCCCTCCAAATTATACTTTAACCGCTGAGTAGCTAGGGTGGGAGAAGTGGGCCTGTGCTGGCAAGAGGGGTGGCCTGCACTGGTGTGAGGGGGGTCTGCCAATTTAGGAGGATTCCAGGGGCCCCCAAATTATACTTTAACCCCTGCACACAGATTTCCCTCAGAAGGCTAAAACCTTACAAGCTGCCTTCTCCAGGGAGTGTTGCATCTCTCCAGGAGTATGTCAGAGAATGAGTCATGACTCAAAGTCACAATTCCTCTCTTGCTCTGGTGATAGTTACTTCACTGCTTTTGGTGAAGCAGTTGAATTACCTTTGTTTACTTGTTCTCATACGGTATGTCTACAATGCAGTTAGGAGGGAGCTTCTCAGCCTAGGCAGACAGACATGCTAGTGCAGCTTGAGCAGTCATGCTAATAATAGCAGTGAGGCTGTTGTGGAGCCAGAAGAGACTCAGGCTAGCCACCTGAACTCAAATTCCATGGGTTGATTTGGCCTGAGACACTGAGCTAGATATTGTCACTGACATTTTTAGTCCACTAGCTTGAACCCTCTTATTAAGAGTCTGTCTATTTGGACAGTGCAGGCAAGTGCAGGTGGAAGAAGGAAAAGTTTCTCTCACTCCCTGACTCCTCTCGAGAACTCTGCCTGTCCATTGTGTTATAGCAAGGGTATTGGGCAAATAGATCCTTTTTTTTTTCCCACTGTGCTAGTCATGATCCGAGTAGAGGGATATAGAGGCTTTATTCCCATGCATGTCCAAGAAAGATCTCTGATAACCTCATCTGTAACTATTAGTCCAAATCCGTGCAGAGACCTAAACTGAAAAGCTATGTGTCAGTTCATTGTTGCTGCATGCAGTGTATTTCTGCAGAGTTATTTCGGAGTTCTGAGTACACAAACACAAAATAAAGAGAATAACTTTGCTTTTTTGCTATTCATTACTATACACTAATAAAATGTGCTGGGACCAGCAACAAATGTCACATTTGTACAGGAGTCTTTTCTTCATGGTATTATTATTCCTATGTAATGCATAAATGTGGACATCTTCATGGTATTATTGATGTTATCTATAGTTGATAATGCCAGGGAAGTTAGTAATTTTGCAGCTATGAAGTTTATGTGGCAATCCAAACATGCTTGTGTCTCTAGTTTTTATCAATGACTGATAGCTTGCTGTGCATTTAGGGTTTTCACAAAATGAACTGAATTACTGAGATTTCTAGAAAGCTTTTCCCCAATGTTCAAGAACTAAAAAGTTGAATTTAGTGTTTCTGTCCTTCATTTGTTTGTTTGTTTATTTATTTATTTGTCTGTCAGTCAGTCAGTCAAAGGGCCAGAAAAATAAATAATTCTATCAAAGAAATAACTATACTGAAGAAACAAGGTAAAATCTACTGTGACATCTCAAGAGATCTTTCTAGTTTTGCAAATGCTTTTCCAAGCAAGATGAACACATGTTAGCCCAGGGTGAGTCTCTGTCCCCCTTTATGGCTCTTTAAGTGCAGGTGTTAAACTAAGGTCACGCTTTTAGATCCAGAGTTCTGGAGTACTTTCCTGGGTATTTCTACATAAATATATCAATCTGGAAACTGCTGCAGTGCTAGTTTGTCAAATCCGGAAGCCCTCATTTCACTTTTTACTCTACTTGCCTTACTTCAGCTAAGTAACACCTTCCTAGTGAAGTAGTTACATTGAGGTCAATGCATTGAAGTCTCTGAGCCAACCTGAAATTGAATTGTAGGGTGCTATTCACTTTGAGTAAAGGTGGTAGATTCAGACACATAGGACTAGTTTCACAAAGGGGCTTTGGTGTCTGAATCCAATGTTTAGGCATCTTTGGTATTCAAAGCACTTATGTTCCATTTGTGAATCATTCTAGTCCTGTCTTTATCGCAGACAAAATCTATTACAGAAGTCAATGAAAATGAGGATCTCAGAATTTGGCCACAGGAATCATTTATATATATATATATATTTAAAAAAACATAGTCTAAGTTACAAAGCTTGAAACCTGCATCAGGAGGTCCTGCTGGTTTCCAGTTCAGTCACTATCAGTGACGTTCTGAACAGTGGGACTATGCTGATAACTTTTTAGGACCAAATTTTCAATCAGATGCATTGGCAAACTATGCATGTGCACACACAAGTAGGATATTGCACATATGAATGTGGGCAGCTGTGCTCACAGGTAAGTAAATGAGTGTACAAATACCCCTGTTCTCAGGCAACAAATCCAGACACACCTGTGCAGTTATTGCTCAGGGTGTGTGCATATGTATTTCACAGTGGCAACTAAAACACCTTATTTGAATATTTGGCGCTTTGTATGTCAATAGAGACAGTGATACAAGCCTGACCTCCCTTAAAGGTGATGATGAGCTGAATTTTTCTGAATGACATGCAATAGAATCATATTACAACTATATAGCTGTTATTTAGCCCAATTCTGGGAGTTGCCAGGGGCCTGCTATTTACAACAGAAGTTGAAGCTTTCATTGTCACTCAGGAGATTCTCAGCACCTTGTAGCATTAGTTCTACCCAGAAACATCTTACATCAATGTTAGTGGTAAGAGAAATGAGAAGAGTAATGGTACTTTATGCTCACTCTCACTAGTGACCAGCCCAGGACAAAATACCTACACGTCAAGGCAAAATGCTAAACACACAGGGTATGTCTACACTTAGAAGTTATTTTGAAATAAGGAGGCTTATTTCAAAATAACTTTTTTCCTGTCCATGCCATTCAGCATTTTGTTATTTCAAAATAAGCATTTATTATGAAATAACGAAGCACTATTTCAAAATAATAAATTCTGCTTTTAGTTAGAAATAGCTATTAACTCAAAATTATTACTTTAAAATAAGTCATTCTAAGTCACGGAACAGGCTTATTTCAAAATAATGGCCCTACTGTTTTGCCTGCCTTCTCCTATTTCAAATTAGAGAGGCTAATGAAGACTCTCTATTTCAAAATAATAACTCCTACTTTATTTTGAAGTAGAGTGTTTTCACTGGACTTCTAATTCGAAATAATAAGTTCAAAATAGTGCTAAGTCAAAATAGTTATTTTGAAATAACTGTTCCAAATTAATTTTGTCAGTGTAGAGGTAACCACGGCTGGGAAATCTTTATCAGCCCCTCGAATTCTAAGCAATTACTCCCTTATTCCTCCTATTCTTTCCTCACTTGCTCCTCTACTGTGCTATAGTCACCCCAAAATCTTTCTGTGCCTAGAGTCACTTTGCCATAACTCTCTTTCTTTCATGCTCCTCCCCTTTTTCTATTGTTCTTTTCCTGCCTGACAATTATTCCTACTTAATGGAAGCTTCTCAGATCATTCTGGGACATCTACATTCTTCTAGGGTTCATGCTGACAAAACTCTAAAGACAAAAGATGTTACAGGGTGGAAGTAGGAGGAAAGGTGGGAAGAGGGGAGACATAGAGAATGAGAATGAATACACTGCAAAGAAGTTAAAATTTACTTTGGGTAATATTCTTCAACCATTTACTGAGCATTAAATTTAATATTCTTGTTCATATTTTATCTGGGTTTTATTATATTATATTATATTATATTATATTATATTATATTATATTATATTATATTATATTATATTAGCAGTTACAGCTAAATTTCCCTCACAACAGCACAAGACACAGTCAAAGAATTTACTCTACTGTGTGCCCATGCTATAGTCATCTTTCCTTCTAAACTTCCATAATTATTGTATATTGCAACTTACTAGTAGGAAAAAGGTTAGCTCCCAAAAGTCACAGTATGTTGTAGTTGTTTCCATGTTTTGTTTACTAGCACAGCCTCAATTATATGGATGACAGGCACATGTATTAAACATCTCAGTGAAAGAAAGTATGGCTTGTATATTATAAAGTCATTTTATAGACCAATGTCTTTAGACAATACACAAATCACAGTGCAACATGCTGTGGCAACACCACCATGCAAAAAAGTTGGGGTTTTTGTTTCAAACTTTGTGTTTGTTTCATGGCTATTTATGTACTTTTTTAGTGAGTTTTACCTTATGACTTTAACTTGGACTTTTAGTGACTTTCTCCCATTGAATCCAAATTGAGTTTGGAAGTTACAAAATAAGATGCCTGAATTGTGCTAAGGAAACCTTTATGTCAAATGAAACATCAAACATATTACTATTTTGTTTTTAACATGTGAGATACCCCACCCCCACCCCCTGACTCATATAACTTTGATCTTTTACATCACTTCTTTCTTTTTTGTTTAGCATAAAATAAATGTATTTTAAAAAGCTAAGGCTGATTATAAACAAGGCGTTTATAAAAACTGCCCATCCTCCCTTGGAGACTAAAAACAAAAACCATGATCTTTGCTGAAGCTTTTGATACTTTTCATTTCAACAAACACAGCTCCACTAACCAATTTTCACAGCAAAAGCCACAACAAACACACACAGCAGCATAAACTGCACAATTCAACAGACAATGCAGACAAACTTGAGTATAATCCAAGATCTTTCTACCTCTTTTCATAACAGGTTAGTGCTCGCCCTCAGTGTTGGTGTACAGTTTTTATGGCATGGAAAAATAGGGATGTTTCTGCCCTACAAAAATAAATGTGTTGAATCCTTTAGTTTGAGCTTGCACAATGTCAGAAAAGATCCAAAGACACTGGCACACATAAAAATAATGCAATAAGTAAGGACATCAGTGGAACTCATGACTGGTGGTGAGAAAATGTGGACAGGAAATCAAATCAATGTCCATTTTTACCTTGCTGCAACATCTTTCAAAAATAAATTGTGATTTTTTTCAGTGAATAAGGAAGGGAGCAGAATGGAAGAGTTCAGGAAGGAATTTGGCTTCTTGTACCATATCACTGACATAAGACTCAAACAAACCCTAGTGCATCATAAGCATCAACCGGCCACCTTTGCTCCAGGGAACCTTTACCAGGCTTCTGAGAAACAGGGGTGTCTGTTACAGGTTATTCTCCCCCCCCAATCCCCATTAGATTATGGGCAAGACTATATCTAGGACACAATAGGAATCTCAAAATGAAAGGAATCCAGTGTATTAAAAAGTGCATCCACCATAGTATTGGGAAAGGTCATCACACTATATAAAGCCATGACATTCCCGCTTCTTGATTACTCTGGGCGATTTTGGTTGCCCTATCTCAAAAAGGTTATATTAGAACTGGGAAGATGTACAGAAGGGTAACAAAAATCAGTAGACTGATGGAACAGTTTCCATATTAGACAAAATTAAAAAGAGTGGGATTGTTCAAGTTAGAAAAGAGACAATTAAGGGGAGGATATAATAGAGGTTTATTATAGCATGAATGGTGTGGAGAAAGTGAAAGCATTATTTATCACATCACAGACCACAAGAACCAAAGGGCACCCAATGAAATTAACAGGCAGCAGATTTAAAACAAACATGAGGAAGTACTCCTTCAAAAAATGTGAAGGCAACCTGTAGAAGTCATTGACCCAGAAGATACTGTGAAAACTAAAACTATAACCAGATTCAAAATATAAAGTTCATGGACAATAGGTCCATCAGTAGCTATTAGCCAAGATGGTCAGGGATGCAATTCATTTAGGGGCCCTTAAACATCTGACTTCCAAAAGCTAGGAGTGGATAACAGGACCCAGAAGCACTGCTGGCCCAGGAAAAGAGCTGGGGCTTGGCGTGCTGGGACTTTGGGCTCGAGCTGCACGAACACGCCTCCACTGCAGGTGGCCCAGCGGGAGACCCAGGGCTCGGGCACTGGGACTCATGGCCCAAGCCCCGTAAGCCCAGTGCCAGCGATGCCCCTGACAGGATCTCTTGCCCTGCTCTCTTCTTTCCCTCTGAAGCCTCTGGCACTGATCACCCTCAGACAGGATACTGAACTAGACAGACTGCATGTCCATTCTTATGATGCACTGGGACAAGGAACAGTGTCAAGTAGGTTCCAGAGGTTCCTTTAGTTTAATAAAAAATGAAGAATAAGTTAACACCATTTTCTAGGATGTATTTCAGGTTCCTTAATGCAAACAGCATGAAGCGTAATGAAAGCCTAGTATAAAGCTGTCATTTCTATGTAAAACTATAAACTTGTATGAATGCAAAACTCTGGTATCATAAGGAGAAAAGGTGATGGAATTAGGAGGTAGTGGGAGAAGGATGTTTCATCAATCAAGCTTATTAATTTGCCAAAGTAATGAACTTACCACATTACGTGTGAATTTCTCAAAAGATGTTCGACGATCCAGTGTGTTATCCAACTTAAAATTACAAAAAGGAAAAAAGAAAAGGGCGGAAAAAAGAAGAGCGAGAAACAAATAGAGCAGAAAAAAAAAGGGGGGGATGATGAAACGATGGATTGCAAACAAAGCTCACGTTCAAATAAAGAAGCAAAAGTAGGTCTGAAGCTGCTAATGACTGCCTGATATATAACAACAATGGATGGGAAAAGCAGTTATAATATTTGATAAAAAAATTTCTCAGGTGGATCAAACTGGTTTGATTAAACAGAAAAAATGAAAATTAAAAAATATAATGAAGAACATTTTTTGTGTTAACAAACTGACATTAGCAAAACTTAAGGACTTAGCATACATGGTAGCAGCTTTCTGGCACTTCCAATATTTCTCCATATTGGAGGTTCAGAAACCAACATCTGAAAAAAACATACTGTACTTCCATAAAATGTGTAGGTTATGTATGGAGATCATAACTAGCTTACTACTATTTTTCCATGGGATATGTTGTCTGATTTTGCAGCACAGTGTTCCCAACTGATTGCAGTAGGATTTCAGAGTTCAGGGTGGTTGCAGAATCAAGCCAACTAATAAAAAATAACAATTTTGCTATAGAACTTTGCATCAAAAAATGTTTTCGAAGATTTTTGCAGTCAACATTTTCACTCCAGTTATGCAAGGTGCTTCACACAGTGAAAAGCTTGTCTGTGTAGGGCTCAATGCATAATCTGGACCTTAAAAAGCTAGTGTGATGTACCACTGTAAGATTTTTTTGTCTGCATGAGTGTGACATGATCTCACTTTCAGAATAGATACCAAACCTGATTTTAAAAAATAGCAATATAAAAGCAGAGAGAAAAAGATAACTCCTAAGATACTTTCTTAAAAAATGAAATCAGAAGAGATTCTGGGATCAATTTTAAACAAATTAGTAAACTTTGTAAAGAAAATATTAAAAGAAAGGAGAATTTATAAAGCCACACTTTACATATTTTATTTTATTTAACTTATTTGTAAATTACTTTTCAGTTCAAGTTGCTTGGTAACAGAAAGCATGCTACAATGTGGGATGGAAAAATAAAAATAGGTTTGCTAATTTAACTTACTAAAACATACACCCATGCAAGATACATATGTTGAACTACTGTATGTATGTGACCCTCCAAATAAGTCAGCCTGTTCACCTACCAGATATCCAACAGCACTTGCACAAGGGAGAGAAGTCCATGTATTGCAACAATCATAACCCCCACTGGATACAGCAGCAACAAAAAGAAAAGATGAACTAATACCTTTTTCTTTGCCTGTAGTAGCTCCTGGTAGGCACTGGATCGTATAAAACGAGGATAGGAATCACTTTTCATCAATTTATAAATATGCTCCTAAAGAGAAAAGAAAGAAATATTAAAAACTGATAATCTGAATTGATGTTTTGAAAACAAGATGCAATGGACTAAGATAAAATAGATAATTTAGGCTATGTCTACACTACAGGGCTCAGTTAAGCTGGCTTAATAACGTCTGCTTAAAGTAGACTTTATTGAGCCAGTTTAGCATGTCCACACTGAAAATGCCAGAAGACTGCCCATGTCCACACTGGCAGCTGCTAGGTCACCCTAGGAGTGGTGCATTGTGGATATCTGGCCAACAGTGCACCACAGCAAAGGTGCCCCTGTCTCCTGGCCACTCCTTTACTACAGGAAGCGAGTGACCACACCACCCTCCATACTGTGTGTGGCAACAGGGAGCATGATGTAGCCCAACGATGTGCCAGTGCAGCACTCCACACCTTCCCTGTGTTGCCCAGACTCCTCTGCCTCTGGAACAGGTGCTGCAGGAGAACTGCGAGCACAGGGGCAGGGTGCAGCAGTAGTTAAGACTTAAACACCAGGAAACAGCACATAGAGGAAGGTGGAGTCAAATCACCTGTTACAATGGGGAAAAAAATCCATAGTCAGGATTTAATCCTGCTTTCACATAATCTAATCTAAAAGAATCTAAAAGAAATTGCAACTTTCTTTCTTTCTTTCTTTCCATGTGCTATTTCCCAGTGTTTGAATCTTAACAACTGCTTTGATTTTCTGTTAGACTGTGACCTGATCCTATGTCTTACACTCCTCTGCATTTATTTCCTACCATTCTGTAAATTCCCCCATCTTCAAACTGTCTGATGAAGTGGGATTTTTCTCCCATGAAAGCTCATCCAACAAATAAATTTGTTAAACAATGCCTCTGAACTCCTTGTTTGTTTTACAACAATATCAGGGGGGTCCTTTGAGAAGGGGAGACACACAGGGTTGGTTGGAGAGGAGGAGAGACAGGCAGAGTCAGGCTGAAAAGGGCAAGGGTGGACAGGGGTTTGGGCAGAAACGGGGGAGACACCAAGGACTGGGCTGAGAAGAGCAAGGGGAGACACACAGGTTTGGGTAGAGAAGGGGGAGACACCCAGGTTTGGGCAGAGAAGAGCAGAGGGGGAGACACACGGGTTTCAGCAGAGAAGGGGGAGACACGTGGATCTTGGCGAGAAGGAATGAGACAGGCAGGGTTGGGCTGAGAATGGGGGAGACATGCAGGGTGGTCAAAGACCGGGGGAGACATGCGGGGTTGGGCTAAGAACGGGGGAGACATGCAGGATTGGGCAAAGAACAGGGGAGACAGGCAGAGCAGGCAAAGGACATGGGAGACATGCGGGGTCAGGCTAAGAATGGGGGAGACAGGGTCAGGCAAAGAACAGGGGAGACATGCAGAGTGGGCTGAGAATGGGGGAAATGCCCAATCCGGCTCAGAATGAGGGAGATCAGCCATGGAACATGGGGAGTTTGGCTGTGGTCCACACAGCTGGGAATGCTCCCTGCTGTGTTGTGCCTTCTAGCCAGCCTCCATCCCCATGTTTTCTGTGGTTGGGAGGCCAAATATGTCACCTTAAGGCAACTTCCCCTTCACATTGCCTTAAGTCAACTTAATAAAGTCGACTTAACTGTAAAGTTGACTTTATAAGCGAAAGTAATAAAGTTGACTTTACCTGACGCTAAAGTTGACTTTAATGCCCTGCAATGTAGACAGGGCTTTGTTTAAGTTGACTTAAGGGCCCTTAAGTCGACTTAAACACATAGTGTCCTTAGATTGTTTAATGACATTATTGAGAAATATTAGAGATTATTATTCATATACTTATGGAAGGAGCACTGGTTGCCATTCTAGAGTTAAGGCCAAGCTGATGTTTTTCCTTAAAGTAGGTTCCACCTCTTTGTCACATGTGAAGAAGCTAGCATACCTTTCCCTAAATTACAGCACCCATTCTTAATGCAGAATGAATTTTCTGAAAATTTACAAATAAGTCAGTGAATTAGCTCATGTTAAGTGTACAGTAATTTAAAAATGGATCTTTCAACAGAGGTAACACTCACTCTGTAGGTCATTTCTTTGCCCCCAAATACCTTACTAACAGGATAATGCAAACTTTCATTATAATTAAATTTACTGAAATATAGTGCATTGGCTCCACTCTAGATATGCAAGTGATGCAGGTTTCTAGGGTGGCAGACTTGGGTAAGCCATCCATCTCTTATGACAGAAGGGAGACTGAGCACACCTGAGTGGCATAGGGGAATAACATACATAAATGTGCCTCAGGCAGCAGATTGTGTTGAGCAACCTCTGCTAAAGAGAAGGGAGGAATGCTCAGAAACCACATTCCCAACCAATACTGTAAAAGCTGAAGGGCTGAAATTCAAAGTATCATAGAATCATAGGGCTGGAAGGGACCTCATAGGTCATCTAGTCCAACCCCCTGCCAGAGGCAGGACCACTCCCACTAAATCATCCCAGTCATGGTTTTGTCCAGCTGGGCCTTAAACACCTCCAAAGATGGAGACTCCACCACCTCCCTCAGCAGCTCATTCCAAGGCTTCAACACTCTCCTAGTAAAAAAGTTTTTTTTTAATATCCAGCCTCGACCTCCCTAACCACAACTTGAGACCATTGCTCCTCGTTCTGTCCTCTGTTATTACCGAGAACAGTCGAGCTCCATCTTCCTTGGAACATCCTTTCAAGTAGCTGAAGGTTGCTATCAAATCCCCCCTCAATCTTCTCTTCTGCAGACTAAATAAGCCTAATGCTTTCAGTCTTTCCTCATAGGGCTCGTGCTCCAGCCCTTTAATCATTTTGGTTGCCCTCCTTTCAACTCTCTCTAGCATGTCCCTGTCCTTTTAGTAGTGGGGAGCCCAAAACTGAACACAGTATTCTAGATGTGGCCTCACCAGTGCAGAATAGAGGGGAATGATCACATCCCTTGATCTGCTGGTAATACTTCTTTTGATGCAGCCCAGTATGCCATTGGCCTTTTTGGCCGCAAGAGCACACTGCTGACTCATATCCAGCTTCCCATCCACCATGACCCCCTGGTCCTTTTCTACACTGCTGCTACTTAGCTGAATGTTTCCCAGCCTGTAGCGGTGCATGGGGTTTTTTTGTCCCACATGCAGGATTTTACACTTGTCCTTACTGAAGCTCATAAGATTTCTATTGGCCCACTGTTCCAATTTATCTAGGTCTCCCTGAATCCTGTCCTTGCCCTCCAATGTGTCTATTGGTCCCCCCAGCTTGGTGTCATCCACAAACTGACTGAGAATGCAGTCTATTCCATCATCCAGATCATTGACGAAAATGTTGAACAGAACCGGCCCCAGGATCGACCCCCTGGGGCGCACCACTCGTGACTGGTTGCCAGCTAGACATGGAACCATTGATTCCTACACGCTGAAACCGTTGATCTAGCCAGTTTTCTATCCACCTTATAGTCCACCTATCCAACCCATACTTCCTTAATTTGCCAATGAGAATGCTGTGGGAAACTGTATCAAAAGCCTTGCTAAAATCAAGGTATAGCACATCAACGGTGCTTCCTGCATCCAGAAAACCAGTCATCTGATCATAGAAGGAGATGAGATTGGTCAGGCATGATTTACCCTTGGTAAATCCATGCTGACTGTTCCTGATCACTTTATTTTCCTCTAAGTGGTTGAGGATGGATTCTTTGAGAATCTGCTCCATAATTTTTCCAGGGATTGAGGTGAGGCTGACTGGTCTGTAATTCCCTGGATCCTCCTTTTTCCCTTTCTTGAAAATAGGCACTACATTTGCTTTTTTCCAATCCTCTGGCACCTCCTCCGTTCTCCATGAGTTTTGAAAGATAACGGCCAGCGGTGCTGCTATCTCATCGGCCAATTTCCTTAGCACCCTCGGATTCAGTTCGTCCGGCCCCATGGACTTGTGCACATCCAGCTTCTTTAAGCAGTCCATAACCTGACCTTCCATCACCAAGGGCCTGTCTTCTTCTCTCCCATCTGCCACACCCATGGTAGTGGGCTGGGAGCTGACCCTGCCTGTGAAAACTGAAGCAAAAAATGCATTGAGCATTTCAGCTCTTTCCTCATCCTCTGTCACAAGGATGCCTGCCCCATTCAGCAAGGGGCCTACACCATCCCTGATCCTCTTCTTGTTATTAATATACTTGTAGAACCTCTTCTTGTTATCCTTTACATCCCTCGCTAGCCGCAACTCCGTTTGTCCTTTGGCCTTTCTGATTTTATCCCTGCAGTCCCTAGCAATATCTTTATATGCCTCCTTGGTCATCTGACCAAGCTTCCACTTCCTGTAAGCTTCCTTTTTATGTTTAAGTAGTTGAAATCCATGATTCAGCAGTGGTTTTTATGTAGTTGAGGTGGAAGAGATGACAACAGTCAATCTGGATAGAAGTATATGTTTGTAAGTGTTCAATTAAACTAGTTTATAAAATAATGCATACCCTCCCTTGCAGTCTAGAGAAATTCTGGCACAAATGCACTAATCTAGTGAATGAACCTGTAAGTAAAACTTCCCACACTTCATAACGTGCAAACAGCTTGAACAGAGAAAGTAAATGGGAAGGAGACAAAATGTAAGGTAGAAGTTGATGAAATTTCCCAAGTTCTTTCTGTTTTGATATTCTAACACATTTATAAACTCTAAAAAATGAGCAGGTAAAAATAGCAGCTTCTGACCCAACAAAGATGCTATGTTGATGCATACAGTCAGATCTGCCCCCCTTAGTGGTCTGTTATACCATTTTATTTCTGTTAGCACAGCCAACAGACCTGAGAGAGAATGAAAAAGATTCTATTCCTTTGTCTACATTATCATCAGAAATGGTTAACATCATCCAGCCAATTAAATCCAGGCAACCACACTGGAAACAGTAGCCATGCTGAAGTACTACAGAGAGAATAAAAACCTACAGACAGAACCTTATTACTGGTGTTTATGCACAAGAAGTAAAGAACCCAAGTTCATTCTCAGATTCCAATCAAGCTGGCAAATCTGGACTTAGAAAAACAAGTATTTTTTTTTTAACTTGTAAACTAAACATATTTTATTTGGACTGATCAAAAAGCAAATACGAAACCCCATTATGCCTTTTTAGTGAGTCACTTTGCAGAGGAGAGCAGTATTGTAAACAAAAATAAGGTTATGTGTATGATGCCCTGAAGGCTCTTCAACTCAAAATCTGCCACACTGTCAAAAGCAGTAAATTCCAAAAATACAGGCTGGCTACTGAAAAGGTCTTCCTGCTTGAGCACAATGGGTAAAGATCATAATGTTGAAGCAGGGCAGTTAAGTCCTATTCGCTATTAGATTTCAACTATGCTGAACAAATCAAAGGAGGGATTCCTTGTAGAAAAAAGCCCATTTGCACAGAGACTGAATACTCCAGACTACATGTAAGTGGAAAAACTCTAGAAAGAAAATAAAGGAGTTCTGAGCTTTCCTACTCATTTTCCAAAATTAGGATGATGGCAAGGAAGCTTGCTTTCTTTACAAATTACAGTTTAAACATCTCTTCTGTAATTCTGAAAAGTTTAATTATGTAATTTGTGTCTTTGTTTCCTGAATACTGGACCATTATATCCGGAAGGGCGCAACAAAAGGAGACAACCACTGTGTGTTCAGTTTAATGCAGGCTATCCCAGAGAAGACATATAGTGTGCTCTCTCATGAAAATGTTGCTGCTTTGCTAATCTCAATCTAAAACAAAAGCCGCTTGGACTGGAATGTATCTGTTTGTTGTGTGTGGAATTATATTTTTTTTTATTAAATGAACTTGAAAAATGTAAAGGGAGTGGGGAAGTCTTGAGGAATTATACTCAAACTGGCCTTCATTCCTAAACTATCACTCCTTGCAGACCAATTCCTAAAAGCCTAACATGCTGTTCAGTAGATGCTACTTTGACAATGAGGTTATGACATACAGTTGTCCAGAGGTCATGATTCAGAAAAGCATTTGATTTTATGTATCATTTTAATGCATCTGAACAAAGGGATTAAGAAAACTTGTATCTGAAGAAAGTTATCTTCATTATGTTTAGATTGCATTATAACCCGTGCTCGCTGCAGAAAATTCCCACATCTGCAGAGGGCCAGTTTGAAGTCTTTCCACCACTACAGTTGTTGGAATTGTTCATGTGAAACTTAAGTGAAGCATAGATGCTAAATGAAGGAATGCCCTTCACCCATACTGCATTGATACTGATATTTTTAGAAAAGTGAACACTATAATTTCTTTATCCTACTATCTGTTTGTTAGAGTGTGCTTCCCAATAGCCAGTAGGATACTCCTGAAATGCCTGGATAAAGATCATATACTGACCTGAGCATCTTCAAATGTGTATCTTCCTGGCTCCTTCACATTCTGTGTTGTTTTGTCATAACTTTTTGAATCAAGATTGATGGCACTGGGGGCTCCTGGAGCAAGAAACTCTTGCCAGATTTCCTGGACTCGAGCAGGTACTTCACGATTAGGTCTTTTCTTCAAATCTTCCACTGCTAACCAGAACCTACAGCAAAATGTGACAATTTGAATTCTAAGGTTAATTTCTTTCCTAGGTGCTGGATTAGCCAGCTTGTCATGGCATCCTCTTTTTTAAATAGTTTATAGTAATATAAAAACTGCTTTAAAGACTTCATAAAACCTAGACACATAATGAGCAAAGTAGTAGCCATGAATTTTATGTTAGGATTATACAGTTCCTGTATAGGAATTGCCATGCTGATCAGACCAGTGATCTATCTACTGTAGTAACCTACATTAAACAGTGGTCAGTATCAACTCCTTCATGGGAAGGTGCAAGAAATTGTACAGGGTAACCTGATCACAGGGAAATTTATACATAACCTCCATCAGATAGAGGTTGTCCTGAAGGATGAGATTTTATAGAACCATAGAAGTGTAGGTCTAGAAAGGACCTCAACAGATCATTCAGTTCAGGGATTAGCAACCCAAATGATAAGACAAGCCATTTTTTAAAATGGGTCCACTGATGGTGGTGAGGCAGCCTGGAACCAGAAGCACCTTGCATGATTCGCTGGTGGCAGGGAGCCCAGGGCCAGAAGTGGTGGTGATGGTGGAAGCCCAGAGCCCGGAGCTGCTAGGATACAGCCAAAGAGCCACATGCAGATCCAGAGCTGCAGGTTGCAGACTCCAATTCTAGTTCCAACTCCTGTGCTAAGGCAGGACCAAGTATACCTAGACTATTCATGAGAGGTATTTGTCCAAACTGTTCCTAAAAACTTCCTGTAATAGGTGATTCCACAACTTGCCTCAGAAGCCTATCCAGAGTTTAATTATCCTTATGGTTAGAAAGCTTTTCTGAATATCTAAATTCAATTTCCCTTGCTGCAGATTAAATCCATTATTTTTTGTCCTACCTTCGGTGGACTTGGAAAACAACTGATCCCTGTCCTCTTCATAATAGCCATTAACATATTTGAAAAATGATAGTAAGTCCTTGCCAAGGCTTCTTTATCCCAGGCCCAGTTTTTAAACCCTTCTTGATAGGTCAGGTTTCTTAAACCATTTATCATTTTTTGTTGCTCTACTCTGGACTCACTCAGTTTAATACTTTTTTTAAAGAGTGGGACCCAGAATTGGACAATGGCCCCACCTGAGCTGAGTAGAATGGCATAATTATCAGCCCAGGCTTACCTACAATGCTCCTGCTAATACATCCCAACATATTAGCCTTTTTCACTGTTTCATTATATTGTGGGCTGATATTCCATTTATAATCCACTACAACACCCAGATCCTTTTCAGAAGTACTACTCCTGGTCAGTTACTCTCCCATTTTACAGTTGTGCATTTGAGTTTTTCTTCCTAAAAGTTTGCACTTGTTTGTGCTGCATTTCATCTTGTTGATTTCAGGCCAACTGTTCCATTTTTCAATGTTCTTTTGAATTCTAAGCCTGTGCTCCAAATTGCTCACAAACTCTACCAGCCTGGTGTCATCTACACATTTTATAAGCATACTCTCCACCCCATTTTCCAAGTTATTAATGAAAATATTGAACGGCACTGGGTTCAGGACAGACTGTTGCAGGACTCAACTAGATACATCTTTCCAACTTAACAGCATATAATTGATCACTACTACTGGAGTATGGTCTTTCAACCAATTTTGCATTCACCTTATAGTGATTTCATCTAGACCAGTGGTTCCCAATCTGGGGTTTGTGGACCTGTGGGGGGGGGCACAGAGTCCCTGCAGGGGGGCTGTGACCAGCTTGGGAGCTGGGGTTGGATGCTGCTGGGGTCTCTGGTTGCCAGGGAGATCCAAGCTTCCAGCCAGCAGGGTGCTTCCCCCAGGCAGGGAGTTTTTAAAACTCCCGTGCTCAGGGAGAGTAGCCTGGGAGATGGCCAGGTGGCTGCAGCTCTGGGCCAATAAGGGGGTGGGAAAAGGGGCCCTGGGGGGTCAGGGTGGGGAACCAGCAGAGGGGGTCAGACAATGGGCCAGTGGGCGAGGAAGACGGGGGGCGTCAGGGCAGAGGGGGCCATGGACACAGCAGGTCTGTTCCCAGACAGGAGCAGCAGGTCCACATTCTGATGGCGGGGGCCAAATCCCACCAGTGGGGACCACATTATGCCCCCAGGGGCCGCATTTTGTGCTCTGGTTGTGCTGCCAAAGATTTTTTCATTTAAAAAAAGGGGTCAAATCATATCATAGGGCTGGAAGGCACCTCATGAGATCATCAAGTCCAACCCCCCGGGAATTGAACCCAGGACCTTCTGCATGTTAAGCAGGGGTCCCCAGCAGGGGCAGCGCTGCCCCAGGGAATGACCCAGGGAGTGGCCGAGGTGCCACCCCTGCCCACAGGCCAAAACCCCAGCTGGGGAGAGGGTGGGGAGTGGTAGCTGTGGCCACAGGATCGCCTGGCCTTTGAAGGGGTTGGAAGTGGCCACCGCTGCTACGGGTGGCTGGGCCCTGCATCCCTTGCCAGGGACAGGGCAGGGAGTGGCAGCTGCAGCCGCGGGTGGCTGGGCCCTGGATCTCCAGCCTGATCTGGCCAGAGACCAAGAGAGGCAGGGCCTCTCCAGGACCTGGGGCACTGGTGCTAGCATTCAGGGCATGGGCCCTGTGTGCCAGGCGCCAGCAACACCCCTGGTCTCCAGCCTGGGAAAGGTTGGGAACTATTGATCTAGACCACATTTCCCTAGTTAGCTTCTGCAAATGTCATGTGGGACTATCTCAAAAGCCTTACTAAAATGAAGACATATTCTACTGCTCCCCAGATTCACTAGGTCATACCTCTTGTTATCTATCTAAAGGTCTAACCTCCTTTAGAATCTGCTAAGCTCTTTGCTGCAGCTGTATTTTGTGGCTGTGAACTTTGCACACTAATTGCACATTGTCTGAAAATGTATTTCCTCCTACCAGCTTTAAATTTGTCCCCTTTCAGTTTCCTTGACTGTCCCATTTCCCTGGTATTATGAACAACAGTAAATAGTAGTGCCCAATCTAACTTACTGCTATATTATTACAGAGTATGCACACTTTGAAAGGTTGTGTCAGGTTATGTGCAGGATCATGGTATATTTTTCCCTCACTAAAGGATCACTGAAAAGGCCTTGACCTAATGTAATGAGAACAGTACTAGCTGGAATCATGTTTATTAGGATACTGGCTTAGTTCTCTTGATCACTTTTTCATTCGTCTGTAGAGGATACAACACAGTCAGTAAAAATTCCCTTGCTCTGGGAGCCCTGCTAGCAACAGCTGGGCTTAAACATGGTTCAGCAAACTTGCCCAGTTTTATATCTAGAGACGATAAGACCCATGGACACACCTGCAGTATGATTTCTGCTATGTTAGGGGACACAGATATCGAAAACAAATAGAACACTTTAAAAGACAGTTCTTCACTTTTGTGATGAGGTGTGCCTACCCACACTGGTTCAGCAAGGGTTAACCACACACTGTGTACTGAGGAGCTACAATGCCTCAGGTCTCTGGGTCAGGCTTCCACATGGACCAAAGTATAAAAGGGAACAGCTTATCTCAATCTGGGCTGCCCAATGAGGAGAGCAAAACTTTACTGCAAACTCCTGCTGAGAGGCTTCTGGAGCTCCAAGACATAGACTAAACACCCCACAATCTTTTAAAATATTTATCTAAACAACATCCCTATGATGCAAGGGAGTCCTATTATCCCCATGGTATAGATGGGAATATAAGGTACAGGAAACCTAAGCTGTAGATCCTCAAAGACATTTAGGCACCAACATTGCTTTGAGGAACCGGTAGTTAGCATTTGTCCAAAATCAGACAGCCTGTGGCAGAATAGGGGCTTAAAACCCAAGGCTATGTCTACACACAAAGTTTTATTTCAAAATAAGTCATTTTGAAATGACTTATTTCAAAATAAGGGAAAGCCTGCTATTGAAACGGCTGTTATTTCAAAATGGTTATTTCAAAATAAGGCCGTTTGGGCATGTTGTTTCGAAACAGTTGTTTCGAAACAACGTGTCCAAATGGTGTTATTTTGAAATAACCATTTCGAAATAACAGCTGTTTTGAAATGAATGGGGTTTAAGCTGTTTCAAAATGATGGTTGTTATTTCGAAATGATGGAGCCCATCATTTTGAAATAAGAAAACATCGTGTGGACCTAATCTTTTTTATTTTGAAATAACCAGTGTTATTTCAAAATAAAAGAGACTTGTAGACATACCCCAAGTCTCTGGGAGTTTTAAGCTGGTGCTCCAACCACTGAACTACCCTTCTTTTCAAAATCTGATTGTTTTACTGTATTTGGTCTAGAAATTTGAAATGCACCTAGAACAGTGACCTTATTACATGAGCTTAACAACTGCACAGCCCACAGACACTAATTCAGCTGACTCAGTAAATAATTCTGATGACTTTGGGAAACCTACTTTGTTGTTTTAAACTGCTTTTGATATTTGCATTTAAAACAGTATGTCCTGCAGTGCTAGCCCCCATCCAATGGACCTACTGGGATGGCTGATTATTCAGGGATACAGAATGTAGGTAAGGAGCAGTGAAATAAATAAGAGAGAGGTTTGTAAACACAGTTTTTTTTTACTTAGCCTGATTCAGACATCTAGAAGGATCTATCCTAGGACAGTGATTTTATTTATTCCTTCATGCCATCACCAATGTTTCTGGGAGCAAACAAACTCAAAATGCTATTTTGCAAGTAACCCATTGCCTTACTCTATTGTACAGGCAGAGGTGAAAAGTAAATGGGAGCTTAATTAACTACTTTGGAGAACAGATAGCATCTAGCATGGAAAAGACAGGCAATCCACACATATCTTTTATCAAGGTGAACACAAGTTCCCCACTGGTAGATTCATTTTTATTTTACATTTCTCATATTAGCATTCTAAAGACCCCACTGAAACTGTGAAACTGTAATTGTAGAAACCTTTTTTAAAATGAAAAACAAAGAAATTTTCCTGAGTTCATCAATATGCAATGTCACGGAATGTTTCCTCATTGCAGACACACAATTTTACATTTTAAACTACTTACTGAGCTTCCAAAACAAAATGTGTACCCTCTTCCCACTGAAGAATCTAGAAGTTAGGAAATGCATGCGCGTCTATTCTCAGGGGGCACACAGGACTCCCAACTCTGCAGTGCCATGGATCCTTTTTCCTGTGGGCCCCGCTTCTTAGCTGGGGTGCAGGGCCAGCAGAGAAAAGGAGCTGTCACATGACAGCTTCTCTCCCCTGCTTGCCCTGCTCCCCAGGGAGAAGGGACCAGCTGGGAAAAGGAGCCATCACTTGCGTGCAGCTTCTGTCCCCTGCTGGCCCTGCTCTGCCAGGGGGTGGAGGAAGCACTGCTGCTCCTGTCCCCTGCTTGACCCACCTTCCTGAAGCATGTGTGGCTCCTCATTTTCCCTGCTGGCCCTACCCCCAACACCTGCTGAAGGAGGTAGGTCAGGGTTGGCAGGGGTGCCACACGACTCCTTGGGTTTTTTTGCTGGCAAAGGTTAGCAACACATGCATTAAGGCTACCACCTAGTGGATGGCACTAATTTTGCCAGCTATCACACAGGAAGTCAACAGCAGAGCCAGACATGGAATCTAGACCTCCAGCGTCACCGTGCATTGTCTTAAACATAAGAGCACACCCTTTCTTTTCTTATAACCTTCTGTCTATCTCACTGTCTTTCCTGCGCACCAAAAGTGTTTTGCAGAGCAAGTAGCATGTCAACCAGGGCCAGCCTAGGGCATTTTGGTGCCCTAGGTGAACTGTGACTTTGGCACCCTCCCCCCCATGTTATAAAATAAGATAATATATAAAATTCCCCTCTCACCCCTATGGGTGACCTCCAGACAGGACCGAAGGTGCAGACTGTGCAGAGAAGCCTCAGAGACAGTCCAACACACAGTGGCAGGATGTAAGATGCAGGCAGGAACAGCATACACTGAACGGCACAACCAAGTAGCTGGCATTGTGTACAGGAACATCTGCACAGTGTATGGGCTAGACCCTCCCAAGACCAGATGGGAGACCCCACAGAAGGTTGTGGATAGATAGATAGATAGATAGATAGATTTCTGCGCAGTATCTTAGCTGTTCCTAGCACTGCACTCTTCTGCACAGAGAGCTCTGATGTTGTTCCTGGGATCTGTTGGAGCCACTCTCCCAGCTTAGGAGTCACAGCCCCGAGAGCTCCTACCACCACCGGGACCACTTTGGCCTTCACTTTCCACATCCTCTCTAGTTCCTCTTTCAGGCCCTGGTACTTCTCCAGCTTCTCATACTCCTTCTTCCTGAAGTGAAGGCCAAGGTGGTCCCAGTGGTGGTAGGAGCACTCGGGGCTGTGACTCCTAAGCTGGGAGAGTGGCTCCAACAGATCCCAGGAACAACATCAGAGCTCTCTGGCCAGAAGAGTGCAGTGCTAGGAACAGCTAAGATACTGCGCAGACCCCTCAAACTCCCAGGCCTCTGGTAGATGACCCAAGGTTGAGGAAGACACATACCACCCATAGGGGTGAGAGGAGAATTTTTTTTTATTTATTTCAGAGAAAAAATCACTTCCATTTACTTTGGCTCCCGTTAAAACCTGGCACCCTGGGTGACCAGCTAGTTCACCTTTATGGTTCGACCAGCCTTGACATCAACAGGTAATTAACACCACTTAACAGAAGAACCTTGATTAGAACGTATAAGCTCCTCCTCACTTCCAATACAATCCAACCTCCCATTACTGCAAACTGTTGAAATGTCCCAGCAGGGCCTCCCATCCTGGGAAGTGCTGCAGGACTAACATACTCAGAGTAGTTGGCTTGTACAAAGCTCCATGGAGCTGGCTGGAACCTTTAGAGGTTTTAGCAGCAGGATCATAATAAGCCCCACTCATCACGTGCATCTGGCACTTCAGAGATCTATAACTCTTGTCAGAGTAGACTGGATTTTTGAGAGAACATAAAGTCCTCTCCTTCTGATCCCGAGTACGACCCCCTTTCCAATACCAAGTCACTCCACAGCAAGGAGGTGATAAAGCTCTTAAATGAAATGGTTGGCAAAAATATGAACAGTGGCAAAACTACTTATTATTCCTCAGCCTTATTCTCTTAAATGGCTGAACCACTTTTGCTGAATATTCCAAAAATTCAGGCTGAGGCAGAAAGCAAGCATGGAAACTTTCAGTCTGAGGGACTAAATTTTGGCACATTTATTAGCATTTAACAAGGGTTAATAGAAAGTGCTAGACAAACTGAACTGTAGCTCACTAGCAGGTTGCTGCCTCTTATACCTTGCAACAAAATCAGGGACAGCAACTGATCTCTATGGTCTGCTAACTGCAGAACTAGCCACTCACTGGCACTTCAGATAAATACATTTCAGTACATAAAAATAGTCTACAATGATGATTAATAATAAATAGCAATAAGAACAAGGTGAGGCTGAATGGGGAAAAAAAAAAAAAACAAGTCAAACCTGATTCACCTATCTCCTGTATTACTCCCTCCTCCACTAACCAAAGAACACGGTCTGTTTAATATCACTAAGCTGTTACAATTAATAGCATATGTGTTTGCTTAATTTATTTGAAAAGATTTAATCTGAAGCATCTATCTCTGGTACTAAGCATTTTTACAGCACCTAATGCATGAGATTACAAGAATAACCACCACCCAAAATTCCAGTGCACTCTATGCTGCTGACAGAAAACGAGAATAGTATTTGTCCACAATTCTAACCCTCATTTGACCATTCTCTAACCGCAAAACACACACACACACACACACACACACACACACCCAGAACTTTCCTCTTTCTGAAACTTTCCAGTATCTAATAAAGGTCAACAAACCCAAGATCTGCCAGATAAAGAAGAAGGACAAATTTTGGAATACATCCTGCTACTTACCCTTCCTTTTTAATCTTAGGGGTTGTTTTTAGCACAAATGCCTTGTTGATAACACAGCTACTACTGTATCACACAGGAAGAAAGATGGCCTTTCAGAGAGGTGAGACTCAAAAACACATAGGTCTTAATAGTCTGAAATCAATAACGACTTCCACCTGGAAATGAATAGCTAGACAATATTAAATACATTTGCAAATTTGTCCAGCTGGAGGTGTTCAAGTCCCAGCTGGACAAAACACTGACTGGGATGATCTAATGGGAGTGGTCCTGCTTTTTTTGGCAGGGGGTTGGACTAGATGACCTCGTGGGGTCCCTTCCAACCCTATGATTCTATGATTCTATGATGATTCTATGACTGTGTTTCTCCAGGGCTAAATAACGACTTAGGATTTTTTTCTCACTACAATGGGTGTTTTGACTTCATCTTCCTCTATATGCTGTTCCCTAGAGTTTGAATCTTAACAGCTACTTTGATTTGCTGTTACAGTGTGACCTGATCCCATGACTTACACTTCCCTGCATTTATTTTCCTGCCGTTCTGTAAGTCCCCCATCTTCAAAGAGTCTGACAAACTGGGTTTTTCTCCCATGAAAGCTCATGCAATAAATTTGTTAGTCTTTAAGTGCCATAGAACTCCTTGTTCATTCTGAAAACCCCAGTCAGCCTGCCTGGACAACTAACTTATCTAGGCACTATTAGATATAATTTAATAATTTAAGCATCTACATTTCAAATATTGCTCTGCTTCCTAACAGGAGCAAAAAACTTTGTAAAACTCATCCTCTCAACTATTGTGTTACTATTATAGTTGGCCTCACCAGGGACAGATTCTTGCAGTGGTTTTAGGGGCTTAAACATTGGGCCCCTGTTGAAAGGCTGGGGCCAGCTGTCAGTCCCTAAAACCCCTATAACAGTTCGGTGCCCCCCACCCTGCTCAGTGCTGGCAAGGCAAGAGCACTGAGAGCACTCCTGCCCTGCCAACAGGGGGCCCTGGAGCCAGAGGCTGGGCTCTGCACTACCACCCTGCCCATGGACTGCTAGCTCATCCCCAGGGGTGGGACAGGGCAGGCCAATGCCTGCTAGCTCTACCCAGGGGGGGAGGGCCAGCTGGTGCAGCCGTGGCCTGGCACCACTCCAACACGACAAAGCCTTCCAGGGTCCATGGTGCTGGGGAGCTGTATTGGGGACCACCATGCTGTGTGCCAGCCATCTCATCCCGAAGACTGGCCAGAGTGAGGTCAGAGTGAGAGCACCCCCTGATCCAGAGCTGCCCCCCAGGCAGGGGGGGGCACAGTAGGAAGCAGCTGGAGGCCCCTCAGCTGGTTAATATGGCCCAAGGCCTCACAGTGAACAAAACATAAAGCAGTGGTTCCAAAAGAATTTGCTTTGAGCCAAATACTCATCATGGTCTAATAGTGTAGGCCTTATGCATAGAGGAGCAGTTCTGAGAGCCACCTGGGAAAAATATTCCATTGAGAATCCCATGTTCTATAAGGAAGCTATAGTACAAACACTCCCAATTAGACATTTTCCAAGAAATCTTATCTGAATGAAGATCAAGAGGGGTCCAGTCAGTAGCTCTGTTGACTACAGATGTCTCATGTCAGGCTGGGCCGCCTCAGCTTTTTACTCAAGAAATACAGCATTATGTTTTATCTATTTATGATACTAAAATGACCATTCCCATTACTGTAGTATATGAGCATCTCACTGGCTTTAAATATTTGTCTTCAGAACATCCCTTGGGGACAAGGAAATACAATTGCCCTCATTTTACAGATAGGGAACCAATGCTCAAGATTGATTACACACGAGCACAACTTTGATTACATCTTCCTTTTGTGCCTCTGCCACTTCTTCAACTGACCAGTGCTCCAGGCATCTCATTAATTAATGATGAAACTTTCCTCACTGCCTAAAGCCCACTGCTGTATTTTCTAGAGGACTGTTTTCTACCCCTCCAGTTTTGACGGTACTTGTTTTAAATTCAGTCTTGGTTAAATCTGCAAAAGGATGATATCTGATAAACATGGATATGAAGTTATGTTAGTCAGGTTATTAAGCTGAGGGGCTATTGATGGAAGGAAATCCTCTTGTCACAATGTAACAAACAAGGAGTCTTTGGTGGTATTTAAAAGACTAACAAATTTATTTATCGCACAAATTCGTTAGCCTTTTAAGTGCCACCAGACTGCTTGTTTGTTTTGCTGAACTAGACTAGCACAGCTACCCTTTTGGAATTTGTCACAGTATAAGAAAGATGTCAAATCTCTTAAACTACAAATTCTGTTAATATGTAGTTAATAGCTATGTGAGTGGGCAGGTGGTTTTAAATAAGAGTCAAAACTGAGTTGTGATAGCATTCAGGATGATGCTGACACTTTAAGGTGTGCCACTGTGCATCACCTCGTATTTTGTGCCTTATTACACATCGAATGACTGTCTCAGAAGTACGTTTTATTTATATCACTGCATTCAGTGACATATGAGACATTAAATTGAGTTCTCTCTAAAACGTCACAGGCATAGCCTTTTAAATTGGCACCATCACTACTCAGATATTTTACTTTATTATGCCAATATAGGAATCTAGATAGATAGATCTAATGGTAGATGGCATACCGAGGAATTAGCCCCAAACAAATTCCTCTGGTGTATTTTGCTGGATCAATCACTTGCTGTTTGCCTGTGGTTAGTGTTGTAAATAGGATTAGAGAAAAGAGCCTGGGATTATGTAGTAACAGTCTACTTCACAGGAAGAAAAATTTGTCACAGAAGAGTGTAGAAAACATAGCATATGCTAAATTGAGCAGGTTCATGTTTGAACAGCTGCCTTGAATAAGGAATTACTGAGAACTTTTTTTAAATAAAGAAGAATACCTTCCCATTCCTTTGTACCATACTGATAAAAGGTTTGCCTTTTAATTATCACTTAGCTTTTTTAATTCAGAAATTGCCACCTACAAATAACACGTTATTTAACAACATACACATCAGCCCAGATCTTATTCCCCCTGAAATTAATGCAAAACAACAGATGGGGACAGGATAGGATTCAGAATAGTTAATTTGTATTTTTGATCCAAAATCGTTCTCTAACTCATCTAAATGAGGGTTTTCCTGTATTCACACATTAAATTCAGACTCAAGAGTGCAGATCTCCAAACACTGACTCCCTCGTGGTAAGACAGTGCCCAATAGCATCAGACAATCTGCTCTCAGTTGCTCTGGTATAAGGTCAGAATAACTTCAGTGCTATGTACCCTTATCACTAGAAATGGAAGGAGCTCGGCATCTTTCAAGATAGAGCTTTTACACAAGATTAGGGTATCTCTTTCTAACACTAAGGTGTCTGGTGAATCCTATTTCTTAAGAGCTTCACAGCCGGACAATGGAAAATGATGTGTGGGTGAAAGCACAAGAACATAATATGGGGATGGGTTTTTGCTTTGAGAAGCAAAATTCATTTTTTTTCTCCCCAGAAGAGCAAAAAACAATATCCATTATTGAATTCTTTTCACATGCATCTGACTTCAATATGACTTCATTGGAACAACAACAACAAAATGATTTTTGCCAGTGGTTCAGTTATCATTCTATATGGTGAAATACACATTTTAATATTTTTTTCAAAAAATCCTGTTTTAATCTAGAAAAATTTAGATACATACACACAAACACACAGCACCTTTATTAAGTAATTTTCCTGGCAATTTACAAGCTTTAAAAAACTTTCATAACAAGAGCAAGTCACATCAGTCTTACCATGTTAAACCTATAGTATGAGTCAGATCATTTCATTTTCTTTTTAACCACTGAGGGAGAGATTTTCAAAAGCACTTATTTAGGGGGAAATGTTCCTAAATCCCTTAGTTGTGTTTGAAAGTTTCTCAGTGTGCATTTATTATCCTTATATTGCTGCATGTATTAAAAGATACCAAATAGCCTGTGATGGATCAATGTTTCTGAGGCATTTGATATGATGATTTGAGAATGATTCCCCCTGCAAGCTGGAAATGACCAGAATATTATGTCTAGGGATGCTGGCCATTTGTATCTTTGTATCTTTGTTGATGATGGCCCAACTACCAATAATTCTCAGAGTCATCAGATAGTAAGGGTATAGGGCACCTTGTAGAGCTGGACCCTTAGGGAGAAGAAATGTGAATATACCTGAAATATAATAAATTAAATAAAAGACAAAATAAAAAAAATGGAAACACACACACAAAACACTTCAGAGTCACCTTAAGTTTTCTGAGCTGAACTCTGACTCCAGGAACTTGAGAAACTGCTCTCTTCCCACTGGATCCTTCAATGCTTCATCCATGCCGAAGCCCCATCGCTTTACTCTCTGTTGCCCTGGTTCTTTGCTAGAGGCAGGAAAAAAAAGTAGTCACAGTTAGAGCTAATACTTCAGTGTGGTATAACATAATTAATGATGTAAACTCCTGAAGTTCAGCTATAGGTTTCCCCCTTCCAAGTCACTTGTGCTTGTACAGTGTTATACAGAGATCAAATGGCCAGTGCGAGAGAGAGAGAGAGAGAGAGAGAGTGTGTGTGTGTGTGTGTTCAATTAAAATGTGGGTCTCCTTCTTCAGTGGTACCCTGTATATTTTTTACTGTGTAGCCTGTAGTTTTCATGCAGATTTATGAATCCATCCAATGTAAGATGAAACCAGACAGCTGAAAAGATGAACAGCAAATTGGTATGCATGGTAACTCTGTTTCCTACCTGCCTAAGTACCATGCTATAGTACTGATAGTTGAAATCTGCCATTTCAGGCAAAGGCTAAAATTATTACCACCTGTGCTATTTATCTGAAAAGAAAAAGGAAAACAACATACCTGCCCTCTAGTTCCCAGAAAGTCGTGTCATCTGATATCCAAGGGTTAGAGGGATCAGGTGGCACAAGAAATGGATCATATTCCACATACTGCTCTGTGTAGGCTAACAGACTAGAAAAACAAAACGATCAAATGTAGTCATGATAATCTGTAACTTTTTTTTTTAAGCAAACTAAGGATGTCTGCAGGTGGTGGTGGAAGAGTGAATCCTTGTTTGCCAAGGGTGGAAATAAAATATACAGCAATTATTACAAATACTACTAAATATTTCTGTGTGGAATTTCACTCAAGAATCTCAAGTTCTTCTATTACCATTAATGACCAAAGTTTAACATGCACTTCTTGAATCAAATATTAATTTATAAATGAGGCAATTGAGGTGCAAAGCGATTGAAGTAAGGCACAGAGACAACCTGAAATAAAAAAACTAATTAAACAGAACTGACCCTGTCGCCATGTCTACACTGATGATAGCAAAGTCTCCACTTGTCAAGTAGATTTTTCCAGATTTACTCAATGGTTAGAAAAGATGGTCAGTCAATCTGGAAATCAGCTCAATAAAACCATACCACCAACTGATGTGGTACTGCATCAGTGGGAACACATGTCCTATTGGCACAGTGCAGTGAAGATAGCACAGTAAAGGGGAGTTAGGAAGGCAATAAGAGTCATGCAAACTACTCTGCTTAGGTTGTATAACTGCCACTGAATTTTGCCAGCAGTGTAGACTAGCCCTGCATCAGGAAGGGCTAGCTTGGGAGGGGAGCTCATTGAGAGGCTTAATGGAGGCAAGGTGTCATCATTATTGTACAACAGATCTAGAGATAGGTACTTGAGCTGCAGAGGAGCTATCACATAGTCTGTTTTACACAGCAAAACATGGTTTCTGTAAAACAGACATCAGTTTTGGAAATAAGGACATTCCTGACTTGCTGGAGGATATAGTTACTCAATTTGTTTAAGGAAACTGTGACTCAGTCATATTAATGAAGAGTGGAATGAGAGCATGCAGGATAAGCCTCAGTTAATACTCGTGTCAGGGAAGAAGATGGACCTGGAGTCAATAGTTCTTTGTATGTCTAAGGAGTGAGTGAGCTTAGCACAATGTTTTGGTGCAAAAATATCTTTCATTCCCACAAAAAAATTAACATCAACAGTTGTGGTACCAGAGAACTTCAACAGGAGTTTTAGAGATATCCAGTAATTTAGCCAACATCATGAACTGAACTGGGGGCCTCGGGAGCTGAAAATAAATGGTGCTCCAGTGCAAATTAAAGATCCAGTACCTACACTTTGGAGCTGTAACAGACATAACCTCTGTGGATAAGACACTGAGAGTAACACAGAACATGTGGATTGCATCTACTTTAGGAATTTTGTAGCCTTTTCTCCACATTGGTTCTGATAGCAATTTTCCTAAGGAATGCAGTGTCAGAGAGTTTAGTGTATGAAGAAGTTAGCTGATTAGGCTACAGCTTTATTCTAAATTCTAGGTATTTTCTGTTTCACTGAACTGAAAGAATTTGCATTAAATCATACCTTATTAGCGAATCAGAAAGCTATCTGCAATCAATCTCAATAGTATATCTTTGCTTCTCCTCTCTGGCTGTTTCTCATAGAAATTTTCTAGACACCACATAGACCATTTCAGAAACAGAAGATGTGATAAATATACTTACCCCTCTGCAACTTTTGACATTTTTAATCGATGCCTGTCTAACTGTATTTGCCAATATTTTATCTGAAAAAAGTGGAGGCAAAAAGTGGTATGAGAAATTTCTTGGTTGGCTCTACTTTCAGAACTTTTTATTAGGGCTATGATGTAAATTTAATTTATCCTAAGGCATAGGGAGAGGTATATTTGACCTATAATGTCATTTTATCATATTTCTTAAAATAAATGGAACTATCTATTAAATACAAGTGATTATATGAAGCCAAAAATGGACCAGTAAAACATTTTCCCTAACGGTTCCTCCACAGAAATCTAATTAGCATTTTAATTTTTACAAAGAAACCCATTAGTTGCTCCTGCTCACTCACCTTCTACTACTTCTATTGCTATGGGAAAGATTAATGAAGTATTAATGACAATATTTGAGTAAATCCATACACACACACAATGAGATGTAACTGTATCCTCAGACCTTAAAGGGAAGTGTTGAAAGAGAACTGGTTACTGCAAAAGGGCCAATACATTTAGTTACAAAAAGAACCCACTAATTGGATTATTGGAAAAGCCTCATACTGTCAATAAAAGATGCTAGGGTTGCTCCCATTACTCTTAATGAAAGTTATATGCATAAATCTCTAAGTACTGCATTAAAAAGAAATAGTCACATCTGTTTCCTCTAAACATTTAATTGGTCTCATTTAAATGCAAAATAAATATACCTGATGCTCTGATTATTTTTGATTTTTTTTTGTTTTGTTTCTAGAATGATTATTTAAAAGTTTATTATATTCTTTTCAAACCTCTTGGTGTAATTCTTCTTCTGTGGGTGGCTTAGTTTCTGGCACAGGTGTGTGGGTAGGACTGTGACTTCGAATGTCGTTTTGTAATCCATAGACAGACTATACAAAAGCATGGAAAGAAAGACATTTGGTTTTAAACAGTGCTTATCAGGCATACAAACAGTCACTGTACATATTTTTGTATTACATATTCAGAAAGTTATCTTCCTCTGTATTTCCACAAGATTTACATCATTGTTCAAAAGTACTGTAAATATACCATGCATTGAAACACTATGTTGCAAAATTGAATACATAATTCTGATGAAAAGGCCCTGTTACATGATGGCATAGGATACTAGGATTCCTTGTATATATTTGCATTTAGGAAGTGTTAGCTGTTAAAGTTAAGTGGAGGTGACTGGCACAGAAGAGAAGAACAAGAAACTGAAAGGTATACTGTAATAATAAATCACTATTTGTACACTTCCCCAATATAGGCCAGAGTTTGTTAAATGACTAATGCCTGGGACCTTTCATTGAGGCAGTCAAATTGTGCTGCTGACATCTCCAAATCCAGACTTCCTTCAAATTCAGAACTTTAACACAGAACACTGCTATAATCTAAGTAAAAAGCAATACTTCAGATCAAAGATGGGATCAGAGTGCAGAACTGGAATCCAGCTCTAGATCTGGAATGTCTGAAAATTCAGGGCTGCTTGGATCTGGAGAGGTAGGCCAACCTATTATATAGTCTTTGGCAATTTATAGAATGGCTTGGAATATTAAATCTACTTCCTTCAAAGTTCCAGCTGTTTCATTTGGGGACATCTTTATTCCAAACTAGAGTTTCTCTTTACTTTCCAGGATGTCCAGGGATCTGTTGCTACTGGTTTTTTTTTTTTTTTTTTTTTTTTTTTTTTTATGTTTGTATTGAAAGTGAAAATTCTGTGGACATTTTCACTTATTTGTTTTCTTTTAGTTACCAATAAAAAAAATGTAAGTGTGGTACTTTTTTGCACTATGCACTGTTCTATATGCTATCCACTGCAAAACATGGGGTCCTATTCTCTTGGTCTCTGGACATACCTCTGAGAGTTTCCCTGGAATTTACAAATTCAAGCAACATATTTTCTTCAGAGCAGTTAAAATTGGAAAGTTCTTGTAAGGATACGAAGATGCAAATTTCCATGGAATTTACAAATCTAAGCAAAATATTTTGTTCAGGGCAGTTAAAATTAGAAAGCTCTTTTAAGGCTTCTTTATAAGTGAACCAGAGAAGCTGAAGGCACTCAGTATAATTTAATAGCCTTGTAAGTAAAAACAGACCTATCAATATTTAGTAAGTTCAAGTCATACTACTCATGTGGAATTTTTCATGCATTTTTTCAATCAAAAGAACGGAAAAGAGGTTTTTCATATTTCTATCATATTTAAAAATACAAAACAACAAAACAAAAAAACCTCTTGAACTTAATAACTAAGGAAATATATCACTTCCTATCCAAACACAATATTTACCTTTCTTGTTTTGTGAGGATTTCTCATTCTTGAAGATTTTTTTATATCCACTTCAGTAGTGTTTACGCATCCAGGCTATAATATAAAAAAAGCATACAAGTGGACTCTGACATTGAAGTCCATATTTATTGCATTAAAATTACTACACAGTGAAGCCTGCACTAAGTGCTAGAATAACCAGAGACACAGTTAAAACTGTGAAGTAGGGATAACTCTATCCTGAGGATGACAACATATATTCAAAAACTTAAGATGCTGGTGTGGAGATGCCCCTGGAAAAATATAAGATAGCACTACTCACAGGACCATGAATATTTCTGCTTTGTGCCCTGCCTTTCCAAAGTAATAGGGATGCCAGTATACTGCAAAAGCAACTGAATCGGGAGATACGTTGAAACCTGCATTAAAGTTCACCATCAAAGAGACTATCTCCTGTATTATTTTTTTACAATAAAATGTCATTAGCATCTCCAGAACAATTTTGTTTGATCTATTTTGAGACCTAATTTTGTTAGGCACCCCTTTTCTTTGCTGGATCTTCAGGTGGCCTTTAGACACATTTCACATTATTTCTCCATGTTGAAAGGCCTGGACAATATTCAAAGAAAAATAAAAACCACCCACTGTTCATTCTAGCAGTCATTTGAGAATGAGGCTGGGAAAGGATCATGGATCATCAAAACTATCATTTGATTAGCTATAACTTACAGGTTTTGGACATTTAAATACAAGATGCTCTATTTCAAAGTTATAACTTAGAACAACCTTTTTTAAGATCACATAAGCAGAACACATGTTTCTGTCTCGGTTCCACCAGGGACTCCAAACAATGAGTGATCTTGTATGCAATGCTGTCCTTTGAAAAGTGTAGCAGACCCACCAGGCAATACATGGAATGGTACACTGCACAGAGCCCCACATTAGATATGAGACCCGAGCCATCATCTTGACTTTAACTTCTTCAGAAAGCAAAAACCATTGGGCTGTGAGAAACTGAGCTTGCTTTTTCATGAAACAGAAGGGAGGCTTGAACTTTCTAGACAGAACAACAACATACACATCTTTAAAACTTTCCTGCTCTTTTATTTTATTCTAGAAGTTCAGGTCGTGTCTAGCCTGAAAGACTATGGAGAGAACCAATGAAACTGTAACATCACAAGAGACAAAGTTGAGTACCATAACTGTGAGGAGAGAGGACTTTTAGTAACTTTGTCTGAAGCTTCATTTAATGTTGAAACTTATTTAACACCTATTTAACTGCCTAATAAATGTTGTGCTTAAAAAAATAGGCTTTTAACATTCAACATCTCAGTTATTGGGTAAGAATTCAAAATAAATAGACGTGAGAAACTCAAGAAATTTCTCTCTTCAAACATGACTCTAAAATTAAAACATAAAGCAAATGTAAAAAAAGAAAAAACCCAAAAGTAAGATTCAGGCCTCCTTTCTACAAGGACACAAAGGTCTGCTTTTATACTTTATTGAAAATGCAGATTTCTGTGTTAAATAAAGTTCTGCACACAAAACTGAAGCCGTTAGGCCAGTGGCTTTCAATCAGTGTCTCATGGCACACTGCTGTGCCATGAGAACTGTCCAAGTATGCTGTGAAATTTTGTACAAAGGTAATGAAAATCAATTAAAAATAAACATTGTTTTATCTTCAACAATATTCTATCCAAGCAAAATTACAACTTACAAAACTTGTGAAAACACCAAATTAAACCTGCGGTATCAATCTTTCAATTCTAAAATGTGAACATTCTAAACGCAGATGGCCAAAGGGCAAAATTGAGATGGCATGTATTATTTCCCAGTGGATTTGAAACATTAGTGCATCTGATTTTTCTCTAGCTTGTTGTATGCACTGTGTGGCAAACTTCCCTAGTCAGACTGTAACCATAGTAAATGTAAGTAACTGTGATGTTTATGAGCAATCAATTCATCTGAAAAAAGTGAGTGTGCTCTGGATTTGTCTCACTGAAGTGTGCCATGTTACTGAAAAGGTTGGGAACCACTCACTGTTTTAGCATCTGTGCTGACGCTACATTGTGCTATTTAGACATGGTATGGTACAGATGTTTACATCAGTTGATTTATGACATAAGGATATGCTTCTCTCCAATAAAATTTCTACAATAGATTAGTCTTCTTTTCTATCCAGAAGACATGAAAGAGCCTTCACCAGCAACATTTTCAAAAGGCTTCAAAATTCTATAGAAAAGAACAAATAACTTCCTCATCATTTACATCAACAAATGCTATAGAAAAAAAAAATTAGTCTTTTCACCAGTCACAGCTTGCACATTTTGAGATGGCATGCTTTTTTCACACTTATTTAAGAGAGACAAGAGCCATGTGAGCCACCCCCAAGTCTTCTTCCAAACTCTTTAGAAAAGCCTCTTGGTTGGATATGTATATGATCCAGATAATTTAATTTATCTGTTAATCTGATGTCTGCTTGCATCCTGACTTTGTTTGTTGATTTTGTCAACATCCATGTATTTTGTTTTCATCACATTAAGGAATAGTCCATATTCTTTGTTTCCAAAATTTGCAGTATGCACTGATGGTTATAGCAAAAAACATCTGTAATGAAGTGGAGTGGCCTCATTCTGGCATAAAAGGGGTTTGTTCACTCTGTTGGATGAAGTTTGACCCAGGGGCATTGCTGGTGCTTGGCTTATGGGGCTTGAGCCCTGATGCCCAGAGCTTGAGCCCCAAGTCTGCTGCCAGGCCGGCCACAGTGGTGGCTTAAGCAGCAGCGCACAAGCCCTGAATGTCAGCGTGCCGAGCCCTGTATCTTTTTCCAGACCAGCAGCACTCCTGGTTTGACCTGCCTTCTATTCCTCTCAAGAAGTAAGGGAGCAGGCTGGAAGCATGATAGCTGGTCCCCACTACCTAGTTAGAGTCAGATCACAAAAGGAGGCATTCTTCCTTGTCAGGCAGTTGAACTATCTTCAGAGCCCACAATCAGCTGTGCCAGGCAATAGCACTCTTATGCTGGCCTGGAGAAAAGGCAAACCATGGCCACAGGATCTGGAAGAACCCAGGAAGGAAGTCCAGAAGGAGTTGCCCAACATGGAGCCTTGGAACCAGGTCCCAGCAATTTAGTGGTATGTGTAGCCTGGCATGACATTTCAGGTTGTCTGAAAAATACTAAAAAATCTGAAATACCTTAACCACAAGAAGTTCCAGACACCTGAACAATAAGCCTTAACCACAAAACATAGCCAACGTGTGGGTGATTTTTAAGAACAGTTAAATCTCAAGGCAGCAGGTGCATGAGAGGTGATGCGGGTATGCTGACTACTTCCTTCCTTGCTCTTGTCCAGTGACCCACTTGTAATAAGGAAACTGACTGCCATTGCAAACGTTAATGGAAAAAAAACCAGCATATAAATATTGGCCAGTCTGATTGCATATAGAGGAAGAGAAGAGCAAAGCCTGAAGACCAATCCCAGCTTGCGTTAAAGGAAATAACAAAACAGAAGACCCTCTTTGAGCAGAACCTTGCATGGTCATCAAGATCCATCCGGAGACTGTAACACTGCTTTGAAGAGCTATTACTTTTGCTGCTGTGTTATTATTTATCTATTCTATTATTAGCAATTCTCATACAATAGATTGATAAAGCATGCTCTCTGTATCAGATGGATGTGCTCTGCTCTCAGAAGGTATGTCCACACGTCTTTTTCATTTTGAAATAACAGTGGTTATTTTGAAATAAAAAAAATTTAGTCCACATGACGTATTCTTATTTTGAAATGATGGAGCCTGTTGTTTTGAAATAAGAGCCACCATTTCGGAATGGCTTAAACCACTTTCGTTTTGAAACAGTGGTTACTTCGAAACCGGTCATTTCGAAATAATACCATTCGGACAAGTTATTTTGAAATGACCATTGTTTCAAAAAAACATAGCGCCCTGGGAGGAAGGTCCCACCCCCCGCTCAGCACCCTGGCCAGAGTGCTGACTGGAGGTGTAGGGGGGGCGGCGGGAGCCCCAGCCAGCTTTCCTGCTGCTTCCCCTTGCCGGGGGCAGGGGAAGGTCGGGTGCCTCAGCCCGCTTCCCCTGCCTGTCCCAGCAAATGGAAGCGGTGGGCGAAGCCAGCTGGGGCACCCGCTGTCCCCCTACCCCTGGCAAGAGGAAGTGTTGGGGGAAACCTGCTGCTCCCCCTTGCCGGGAGTGGGAGGGGGCGGCAGGCACCCCAGCCAGCTTGGCCGGCTGCCCTGCTCCCTAGCGGGGCACCCCGGGTGCCCTGTCCCTGGTTGCCTGGAAGTGGCCAGGGAATGTGCGGGCTGGGGCTCCCCCAGCCCCTTGTGAGCGGTGGGGGGAGGGGACTGCCGGTTCCCC
>ML681972.1:17963462-18075633 GCA_007922195.1 Podocnemis expansa | reverse complement strand
GTTCCCTGGCTGCTTCCAGGCGGCCAGGGGCTGGGGGAGCGCCCAGCTCCCTCTCTCTGTGGCCCCACTCTCTCCCCCTCCTAGGCTGGGAGAATGCCGCCCTGGTGGATAGTGGCTGCGGGGAGCCCGCAGCTGGTGGGGGACCAGCAGCCCCCCCAAGCCCGGGTGGGGAGCAGAGCGGGCACCCGCAGCTGGTGTGGGGCTGACAGCCCCCCCCCCGAGCCTGGGCAGAGGGCAGAGCAGGTGCCTGCACCCACTGCCCCGCCAGCTACTGCTGGAGCCCGGGCAGCGGGGCAGAGCAGGGAGCAGCCCAGCGGGGGGAAGCTACAGCGCCCGGCTCTCCCCACCACCCCAGCTCCGGGGTTCTGCCTGGACCTGGGGTGGCAGGGAGAGCTGGGTGCTGCAGCTCCCTCCCGCCGGACTTCAGGGCAGCCTCAGGTGGCACAGCCTGCCCGCCTAAGTGTCCCACACTCCATACCCCCACAGTGCCTCCCCCACTGCCCCAACAGGAGCAGGGGACAGCAGGGCAGGGGGATCCCTGCCCTGGGCGCAGCTTTCCCCTGCCTGGCTCTCCAGGAGAGAGAGAGGCAGGGGATTGGTTGGCAACATGGCCCTGCCAGGGGGCATGTTGCCACACCTTCCATGCTGCCTCTCTCCTGAATCGAAATAGCATGCCCATACATAGGGCATGCTATTTTGATTCCAGGGTGTCCCTTATTTTGAAATAAAAAATAATATTTCAAAATAAGTCATTTCAAAATAAGGCTTTTATTTCGAAATGACTTATTTCAAAATAAGCTTTTGCGTGTGGACACATCCATAAAACCCATTAACTGCTTTTGAACCTTTTTAAACCTAAGTCAGAGAGTTACCAGGGATGGAGAACTGACACATTCTTTGTTGAGAGCAGTCAGGGTCGGGGTCACTGGTCGGTTTATTTCAGTGAGCCCTCAGGGCTGGGGAATCTGACCTGCTGATCCAAGGCAAGGATAACCACAGCCACAGAAGAATGCAAATTGGTAGGAAACAGCCCAGGAAAATGATACATTGGGTCTGTTCTGTTGCTGGGAAGTGAGGCAGTTTCCCCACTGACCCAGCAACAGGATCACCTGTACTTCAAGAGCCCTGGACTGAAAGACCATGGATCTGAGCTATTGATAATTATTCAGCCTAAATCCAATGATCCTGAGATACTGGCTATCTACTCTGCCTATGCCCAGAAGACCTAAGTCTTTGACTCTTGGTTTAGTCCTCAGGCAGCAGCTGCAGACTTCTTACTAGGGCAGCCACCATCCAGAAAGCTGTTAACTGCAAACCAGAAAGATTGCTCCACTCAGCATGAGCATCTATTCCTCACTGCCACTGAAGGAGGAGACCCATGGAACCTTAAAAATAAATCCATGTTACACCAACTTTCTAGACAAGATATGGGCATATCATGGATTTATATAATAGCATTATGACATTTTCTCTCATCTATCCTTTTTCCATTGATTCCCAACACTGATAGGTTTTTTGTTTGCTGCTACACACTGAGCAGATGTTTTAGAGACAGATCCATGACATCTCCAAGATCTGTTTCTGCAGTGGTAGCAGTTAATTTAGACTATATTATTTTGAATGTATTATCATGTTTTCCTATGTGCATTACCTTCCATTTATCAATACTGAATTTCATCTGCCACTTTGTTGCCCATTTACTGAGTTTTACGAAATCTCTTTGTAATTATTTGCAATTTGCTTTGGATAACTATCCTGAGTAATTTTGTATCATCTACAAACTTTGCCACCTCACTGTTTACCCCTTTTTTTCCAGCTCATTTATGAATATGTTAAACAGTGTTGGTCCCAGTACAGATCTGTAGGAGACACAGCTATTTCTCTCTCTCCATGGTGAAAAATGGCTATTTAGTCCTCCCCTTTGTTGCCTACCCATTTTTAATCAATTACTGATGACATTCCCTTTTATCCTATCACTGCTTACTTTGTTTAAGAGCCTTAGGTGATGGACTTCATCAAAGGCTTTCTGAAAGTCCAGGAACATGGTATGCACTGGACCATCCTTTTCCATGTTTGCTGACATGTTAGAATTCTCAGATTGGTGAGGCATGATTTCCCAGCAAATCATGTTCATCTATATGTCTGATAATTCTTTTCTTTATTATATTTTCAGCCAGTATGAGAATGGCAATATTACGTAAGGTCAGTGATCCACCTAGTACAACATCCTGTCTTCTGACAGTGGCCAATCCCAGATGCTTCAAAGGGAATGAACAGAATAGGACAATTGTCAAATAATCTACCCCCTGTTGTCCAGTTGAGGATCTTTCAGTTAGAGATTTAGGGACACCCAGTGCATAGGGTGGCACCCTTGACTGGCTTGGCTAATAGTCATTGATGAATCTATCCTCCGTCTGACTCCTCTTCTCTTTTGAACACAGTTATAATTTTATAGTTTTGACCTTCACAACATCCCCTGGCAACAAGTTCCACAGACTGACTGTGTGTTTTGAGAAGTACTTTTATTTGTTTTAAACCTGCTGTCTATTAATTTTCATTAAGTGATTCCCTTTCTTGTGTTAGAGAAAGCATAAATTACACTTTCTTCACAGCAGTCATGATTTTATAAATGTCCATCATATTCCTCCCTTAGCCATCTTCTTCCAATATATTATTACAAATAGAATTATGTAAATTCACCTTCAAAATATTTTTAAATTATTTGAGACAGCAAGAAACACCTTAGCATAAAACCAGTGTTTCCCATTCCCCGAAAAATGCACAGAATATTGTCATCATTATCTATGAAGCATAAACAGTGTCGTCAGAAAAATAGAGGACTAATCCAGATCTGCTGTTTGCAAAAAGGTTCTCTGTCTATACAGGAGTGTGCACAGAAATTTAAATTTGACCTCTTTTGGAGGGGCACATTCTCTGTCTCCTTCCCCTATCCAAAGCAGCTATTTTTTCTGCCCCCTTCTCCCCAACCCCAGCAGAGACTCATTCTCTTTTGCTGGCCAGGGCTGGAGGAGTTCTGTGTTCCTTATGACTACTGAAAGGGGAGGTAGGATGGGCATGCCCTTGTTTGCTGCTACTTGTGCACACCCCCGTGTCTGTGTGCTTATTTCAACTAACAAAAGTAATTTTAAAAGCTCAGCAGATGACATATAGGCTATGTTCACAGAGGCCAGGCTTGTTTTGAAACAAGACGTTTCGAAACAAGCTGTTTCAAAATAACTTTTTATTTCAAAACACCTTATTTCGAAGGACAAAAAAAAAAAATAAGGGAGCGAAATAGCAGGTCCTGCCGGGGGCGTGGCCAGGGATTCCGGGGGTGCCGGGAAATCCCAGGCCAGTGCTCACTCCGGCCCCGGCAGCAGCGGGTTCCAGCTGCGCACCGGGGACCGTGCCACCGGGTTTGGGGGCAGCTGGGGCTTTAAAGCCCCTGGGGTGAGGCGCCCCGCTGTGCCTCACCTGGCAGGTGCCTGCAGAGGGCTGCAGGCACCCGCGGAGTGCGGCGCAGCCAGGAGCTGCACCCTGCAGGTGCCTGCAGCCCTGTGCAGGCACCCGCGGAGTGCGGCACAGCCCCGCGCTTCACTCCGCGGGTGTTCGCTGTCTCCTGCAGACACCCGCGGGGGGAGACGCAGCCCCACGCCCCCCCCCCACAGACATCCCTCAGCATGCTGGCCAGGGTGCTGAGGGTTCCCTGGCCAGGGTGCTGAGGAGGCAGCCCTTCCTCCCAGGGTGCTTAGCACCCTGGGAAGAAGGTCACATGTTGTTTCGGAACACTTTGTTCCGAAACAACATGTCCGCACAGGGCTGTTTCGAAACCAAATGAGGTTTTAGCTGTTTCGAAAAAATGGCAGCCATTTCAAAACAAGCGGTTTGCTTGTTTCGAAATGGCCGTGCATCATGTGGCCATGGCAGTTCTTATTTCGAAACAACCCCTGTTGTTTCGAAATAAGAAGTGTGTGTGAACATACCCATAGAAAAGGAATTTGATACATTTAGAAGAAATATTGGAAGACTAGAATGAGCATCTGAAGAATTTAAAAAAAAAGTGTTTTATCTAGGAAAGTAGGATATAGGTAAATTTTTCATGTCTTAACAGAAAGTGGGCTCCTAAAACAATTAGGCACTTTGGAAAACAAACTATCAGCTTCAAATGTGTAACCTGCAAATCTCCCAACAACATTTTGAAGTAAGCCAAAAGGGTTGATGTAGCTTTTATGAAGAGGCTAGATAGAGACATAGCAAGTGTTTAAAAAGAAGGGGAGATTCATCTTAAATATTTTTGTAAATAAAAGTACATATACTTAAAGCTTTTCATCATCAGTTCCCTCAATACACTAGACAACAGGCAAAATTCATCTGAATGTAACTCAGCTCCCGTTGTATCTGAGCTTTATAAAAAGCTCATCAGAGAAAAAAAATATTATACTAAACTAGGAGCTATTTTAATTTGCAGCTGAGAGAGAGAAAAAGATGGTACTTTGACCAGTTATCCTGGTGTAAATGTAGAGAAAATCCACTAATTTCATTAGATCCATTAACTTCACTGGAGTTTCTACAAGTGTATAGTAGTATAACTGAGCAAAATTTGCCCCTTTTAAAAGTAATTGAACAACTAAAATACTGAAGAGGAGCTATGTTCGGCTGAGGAAAGTTGTGTGTGCAGACTAGATACCAGTACATACATCTTTAGCGTTTGGAGCTCATTTTAGTGTTCTAGATTGAAGAACCCATTACATTGTCTGATATTGTAAAAGAGAAAGACTAAGTTAAAATAAAATTCAGACTAACCACTGACAAATTCAAAACAACACTCCTTCAGCTGAAAAATATCTCATACAAAAGGGACAGAATTAAATGAGCACAAGAGGTTTTTGTGGAAGAGCAGAATTTTTGACAGGAGTAGCTACATGATGTGAAATTGCACATAGTATAATTGAAAGAAAATGCTGCAGTCAGAGAAGGGTGCTGTGTTTTTCATCTTACTTAGCTTTGTGCTTTCTGAAATGGGTATATTTAACCAATTTTGCAGACTTTTTTTTCCCCCCAGCCAGAGAAGGGGAATAACATTGAAACACAGTGAATGATTTACAGTTTTTCAGAAGATTTCTTTTTTCCCCTCTCAGAACATTTAGTTTGCTTTTGACCATAAGATTAGCAAAAGGATATACTCACTCAGAGTGGGGAAAAGTAGGAAGAAAATCATGAAGAGGACAAAGATGCATACGGGTATGTCTAAACTGACAGCAGCACATTCACGGTTGTCAGTTCACCCTTCTGGGGGTGGACTGCAGAGAGTATGAACTTGCTGCACTGCTCCTGGAAGCTGACCCCAGAAGTCTTGGGGGCCAAGGGGTGTTGGGGAAAGCCAACCGCAGGCAATTTGTGGTCAGCTTTCCCTTAATGTGTAATGGTGGCATAGAAAATTGCTGCCATTTATGGAAGGAATTTTACATTTCTTACGTAAACGGTGGTTAACTGCTGCCAAAAAAAGCCTCAAGTATAGACTACGGCTTAGACTACACTTCAGTCAGTTATCTCAGGGATGTTACACAGTGGTAAGTCAGGGATGACCCTGTGCTACGAGCATGAGTGGAAGATACAGCATAGAGATAAAAAAACAATGAGAGTGCTGTGCAATGTTCCCTCTAAGGCTTGACGGCTTGTGTGCAAAATTTTCAACCCGTGTGCAAAACTTTTTCTGAATAAAATTTTTGTGCAACTTCACATGATGGAAATTATTGAAAAATATAGAACAATGAAAAATTAATGTTATTTAAATTGTTTTAATTAATAATTTGAATGTATTCTATGCTTATTTAACATTTTGTCTCATCAGTTCTTCAATCCTGTTTGTCTGCCTTTGTCGGCTTTCCAAAATGTATAAACACATAAAAAAGTTAAAATTAAAGCAATTAACTTGCCTCTCATTTTTCATTTTGCACAGCAGCCCATTTTGCAATTTTTAAAAAATGGTCCTAAATTGTTCCTAGCCAGTTCAAATGTGACCCTTTACTTGTTTTACTTAATTGGTCACTATTACTAATCTTGATCACAGTATACTTTATTCCTTCATTTTATTAGTGTTTGCTATATATTTTTTCCCCAGTTTAACCCTTCCCTAAGGAGCAACAGGCCAAAAGGTAAAAAAAAAAAAAAAAAACAACCCAGGGCTTGACCCTGTGATTACAAATCTGTTATTCTACCAACTGAGCTACAGGCATTCCATATATAAAAATTTCTAGGCATAAAGGATAACTGTGTACTCCACTGCCCCTTGATCCCATCCCCCCCAAACTGCTCTTTATTCCGTGTGTGCATCTGTGCAGCAAACTCTTAACATCAGGATCGTGGGTTCCAGCACTGTGCCCGCCCCCCGTCTACTTATCAGAAGTAAAAGGCTGGACAATCACCTGTTTTTAGAATGCCTGAGGGAGGAAGGACATGAAGGTAAAAAGGAGCCCTTGGATAGCTAGCAACTCCCCCCCCCCCACCAGCCAATCCTCAGTGGGGCTTCAGGCCTGTCCCCCTGCCCATCTTCAGCTGCTCTCCCACCCTGCCCCCTCCGCCAGTTGATCCTTGGCCATGGTTAAGGCCTGTCCCCCCCACTCCTCATCCAATCCTCAACCACTTTGCCAGACTAGGGTTACCGGGTACCAAAGCATGAAAGGACAACAGGGGAGTACAAAAAGGAGGATGTTGGAGGACACATATGCATCTGGGACTCCACCTGGGTCCCCTTCATCCACCCAGCCAATGCCCCCCCCAAATGCTTGCCCCATTGATCACCCAACTCCAGGGAAATCTGTCTAGCCCCTAGTTACAGCATGATATTAATTGCAAGAACAGAGGCTCAAGAATATCAAATGAATGGCTTAAGTATTTTTCCTCTTCACATTAAAGTAACTGTAAAGCCAACCACTTTAAGGAGTCACAAAACTAAGTATTGAATGTTTATATCAAGGTGCAAGGAGAATCACACTGCAGAACTCCTATCCAGACTGATGTTTTTACATTGTGAGTTGCAAACAGAAGCACACCGCCAATAAATTTAATGTAGTAATTATGGACAAGATTAAAACCAGTTTTAACACAGTAAGTTCCTTCACAGAATTCACTCATTGTTTGACACACAGAGGGATGGGCCCTTGACTACATGAAGCCTAACAGAATTTGAGTTGTTGGCTTCTAAAGGAAAAGTAATCTCTGGCAGCAGTATTCTCCCCATGACTTGAAATTAGGGGTGTGGTGCAGGGGGTGCTCACTCATTTGCTCTAACACTGTTACTAGCCAACAACTGGGGGGTATAGGCCGAGTGTACAGAAATCCCTGTCTAGCCTCAGTTTTGAGCCTCACTGTGCAGTATTTTTAAAAAATCACAGACAAGCTCTTTAGATTTTATACACTCAGGAAAGGAGAAATGAGAAAAAATGAGATCTGCTGGTTTTTATGTACAGACCTACCTGAAACATAACCTTTTACCTAAAATGCAAATGTCTGGAAACATCATATCCTACTATGTCTGCCATAAACCACAGATGGATATATATCTATTTTGTGACCATTGACATTTTGTTTGCTTTTATGTGAAATACACATCAAATGTGGTGGGGGGGGGGATGAAGTAGAAGTTTGTGACTATCAAATGCTCCACCCAAGAGGACAGCACCTATTCTTGAATGCAATGATCAGTTTTTTCCTAAATATAACAAAATAAAAATAACCATAGAGTATATAGGCAAAAGCAAGCTGCTTGTTTTCTATGATTTGATAAACTAACAAAGGGACAAATATTGCAATCCTTACTCCATCAAATTTCCCACTGACTTCATTTAAAGCATAGGATCAGGCCCAGCCCAGCAGCTACTTTAGAATGGATAATACTTTCATATCTGTGTATCTTACTAAAATTTAAGGACACATCTATAGTGGACTAATCTCTTCTTGGAAAGGAGAAACAAACTGAAAAAAAATCACACTGGGAAAAGGAAAATCTTACAGATTCAAAGTTCCTCACAACCAAAAGTGAACTTTGTTGGCCCTCTAAACAAAAGATTTGTTGTCAAAAGCCAAAGTTCATTAGCAGGAATAAAGATCTGGCTTAGCCTAGCCCTTAGAGAAAGAAACCTCCCCAGAAACTAAGCCAAGCATGGCAGCAAAGCAGGAAGCAAAGAAGGAGTCACAGGTTTCTCTCTGGGCACTTCAGAGATCCCATCAAGGTGAAGAAAAGCCCCAACCCCACCAAAAAATAAGATCAAACCTCCCCCCAAACCAGGTGCAGGGAAAGGGGAGAGGACCTGAGCTGGAGCCTGGAAAGAAGCCGGGGTTGAGGAGCGAAAGCAAAGCGAAACCGTAGCACTGCAGCTGGAATGCCTGGAGCAGGGAGGAGGGCAGGGCAAGGAGGAGGACTCTTAAAGCGATACACCACTCCTCCGCTTCTTGGCTGAGCCTCAGCCGCTCCGTCGGGCTGTCCCAGCCAGTCCTGCCCCTCCCCGTGCGCGGGGACTGGAAACCCCTGCGCGGGGAGGGGTTTCTTATGTGCGTGGCCGCGCAGCCGCGCACCTTAGAGGGAACAGTGGTGCTGTGGCACCTTAAAGATCAACAAATTTTTTTGGACATAAGGTTTTGTGGATTCCAAACCACTTTGTTAGATGCATGAAGTGGAAACTACAGTTGGGGGGTACATATATACACACCAGGAAGAAGTAAAAGCATTACAATGGGGAGGGCAATTGCTAGCAAAGTCAATTTAATTAGGAGAGATAGGGCCCATTCACACCAGATGATTGGAAGATAAGAATGTGTGAACAGGGACAATTACTTTTTGTAATATGGTCACCATTCCAAGTCCAATCTTATTATGTCAGGTTTGCAAATCAGTTCCAGCTCTGCAGTTTTGTGCTGAAATCTGTTTGAATTTTTTTTTGGGGGGGGGGGTGAAGTATGACAACCTGCCAGTCTTCTTCTGAGGGTCCAGGGAGATTGACATGTACTCCTACTGGTTTACGGATGTTACCATTTTTGATGTCCAATTTGTGTCCACTTATTCTTTTGTGTAAGGACAGTTCATTTTAGCCAACACACATGGCAGAAGGGCATTGCAGGTATGTGCTGGCATATATCACATTAGTAGAGGTGTAGGTGAACACGCTCCTGATGGTGTGACTGATGTGGTTGGGACCTGTGATGGTATCACAAGGAAGTGAGGGTATTACTAGGAGGTATCAACAGGTGTGAATAGGCCTCATCTACCCTAACTGACTTAAATTTGCTAGCACTTGGCCTCCCTGTTGTAATGCTTCTACTTGATCCCAGCATGTGTATATATACCTATCAACTGTAGTTTCCACTTTGTGCATCTCATGAAGTAGGCTGGAGCACACAAAAGCTTATGCCTAAAAATATGTGTTAGTCTTTAAGGTGCCACAGGATTCTCGGTGTTTTTGCTGTACACAGACTAACATGGCTACCTGCCTGGAAGGGGACAGAGTCTGTTTCTTCATGGTTGTTTGTAGAGTCTTTAGGTGCTAGCAGACTAAGAATAATAAAACAATAATCTTTAGAAAGAGCTTAAATTTTAGAATAGGTCAGATCTATAGACAAAAATGGAGGGCTTAATCCTGAGGAATCTCAAGTATTCACAACAGCTCCTGAGGTCAACAAGAGCAGATCATGCTCGGTATCTCTGAGAAAAACGTTAGTTTTAAAATTTCTATATGATCCATAAGGATACGTAAGAAAACATCAATGTATATGCCTATGATTGAACAACACCTAAACTCAGATTTCATTAAAATGTTAAAAGAAAAGAAAACGACAATGAAACATTCAGAAATCATAAAATAAAAAGGGCCAAGTGTGATAATAGTCATCTTGCTAGACACATGCCACAGGTCTTCCTGAATAAAATCCTGTTTGAACTAGAATATATCTTTCAGAAAAAACATCAAATCTTGATTTTAAAATTACCAGTGATGGAGAATCCACCATGGCCCTTAAATTGTGCCTTATTAGATGACCTTTATATTCACTTTGCTTCTGTCTCTTTGCATCCCCTGTGCTTCCCCACCTTTCTCCAGCAGATGGCACAATGTTCACAGGTTTCAATGGCAAGCATTGTTCACAGGTTTCATTCATATGTTTCAATGGCAAATAGCACCCCCAACAAGGCTTCCTCACTTCTTAGTCTTCAAAATATTATGTATTAAATTAAAATATTACATATTAAATTAAACATTATATATAAAATTTTATATTATGATAGCTAGCTGGATAGCTAGCTAGCTAGATAAGTTTTCCAGATGAGGCAATCTTAAGTGAATACAATAAAAAACAGGTAATTCACATTGGTAGGATTTCTTGTATGAGGAATTTCACAACACTTGAATACATTTGTTTGTGAAAGGCCGGATGGCCAGTATAACTGTTCTCATGACATTATACTCTCTACAATGGCCATCCAACCTTTTGAGAACAAATGCATTCAAGTGTTTTAAAATTCCTTGTACAAGAAGTTCTAACAATGTAACATACTTCTTTTTTTCCTTTTAGTGCATCCCCTTAAGGTCACCTCATCTGGAAAACTTATATCTATCTATATCTATATCTACATCTATATTTTCTGGTCTGAATTTGTCTAGTTTCAACTTTCAGCCATATGACCATATTGTACCTGTGTCTGCAAAAATGAAGAAGCTTCTATTATCAAATTTCTATTCTCCCTGCAGGTACTTACACACTTTAATCAACTTGTTTCTTAACCTTCTTTGGAATAAGCTAAATCTATAGATTTAAGGAGCTCATTAATTATAAGGCATGTTTTCCAAACCTTTAATCATTCTTGTGGCTCTTCTCTGAACTATCTCCAAGTTTTCAGCTTCCTTCTTCAACAGTGGAAATCTGAACTGGACACAACATTCCAGTATCAGTCACACGAGTGCCAAATATGTAAATAACAGACAAAATTTGAATTCACTACACCTACTCAATATTCCCATTTATAGCCAAGGACTACATTAGAACTTTGACCCCAGTATCGGACTAGGAACTCATAATCACCATGATCAAGTCTTTTTCAGAATGCCATCCTCTCATTATGCAGTGCCCCATTTTCTTAGTAATAATTAGAAGGAAACTGACAATAAATTGACAGGATTGGCCCTAATATTCTTCCCTGACAGTACAGCAGAGACTAAAATTATGATTGGAAGTCCCTATGTGAAAAGTCAGCATGTAGTACTATGGTATTCCTAAGAAATAGAAGAATGGGTGTGAAATAAGCAGAGGCTCATACGCTGCACCAGGAGTAGGAAACTGGTAGTGTATTAGCTTAAACAAACAAGAAAACAAACAAACAAACAAACAAACACTGGAAATGAGTAGAATACATCCAACGCCCTAAGGACATTGCTCAGATTGGAAGCAAGATGTTCAAAGTTCAGATCCAACTGCAAAACATATTGTTAATCACTTGCATCATTTCATCCATATTACATCAACTGAAAAGCTACATGAGCCCCAGAAAAAGTATATTAAAAAAAAATAATACTCTCATGCTGTGAGCCACCCAGTCTCTTAATATGTAAAGTCCCCTTGCAGAGTGTCTACATGTATAACTCTGGAAGTCATAGGCTCACCAGTTCTGTGGATGAAGTACTTAAACACTCCAAGGCTATCGAAACAGCCTCTTTCACAATGATGTAGCAAAAACAATCTTCAGAGTGGTGCTCAGAGCCCAACAGGTTCAATCTGGCATTCAGAGTTTTAACCTTTCATTCTGAAGATCTCTCAAAGCCTAATTGGTTTTGCTGGTTTGCCTGCTTCCCCAGTTTCCAACAAAAACAGAACTTTGAGCAGAGCATCATGCTACCTATTCTCAACTTGATTAACACTCTTCAAGGCAGCAGCAAAAAACAGGAGTTAGGATTTTCACTTGTATTCATTATTGGCCTAGTTCTGCTCCTATTGAAGTTGACATTACATGTGCTGATTGACTTCAGAGGGAGCAAAATTAGATCAATACTAGTGCTTTTCAAATTCCAACTGTAGATGCTAAAAGACTAGAAAAAGATATGCCACCTTATCACAATTTTTTTACAAGTTTTATCTTAATATTGTTTTTCAAGGTCAATCAATATAAACCTCCCTACATAAGGATTTAAGATCTCTCAATATCAGCACAATGAAGAGAGCAACTCTTATATATTAAATCTTAATACTTTTGTTTTGACTTTTATCCACTAACTCACCAGGAGATGAGCACAACTTTTACGTTAATGTGATAAATTAACAATTTTGTAACACTTGACTCATGACACTGACAATATAAACCTGTTTGTCCTTAGATAGATACCAAGAATATATATATGGAAGTGACCAAAAATCCTTGGGAAAGCATCTTAAATATTATTGAAATAGATATAGACAAATATGATTTGCACTTCTGAAAGAGCAAAAATTACAGTCTTCTAACTTAAAATATCTTCCAGCTCACAATGATGGTGAAGAATTTAAAAATATGAAACCTTCCATGACAATCTTTTTAAAAAGGAGACCACAATTTCTCCCAAGGCAGAAGGTTTAACTATCAATTTAGACAATACACAATATAGCTGTCAGAATTAGGCCAGTGGAGAATTAGGCCAGTGGCAGGAAGAGAAAAGGATATGTGTCATCTGCAGTATCTTAGACCTTGTGAAACTAGGACTTACCATATGTGCAGACTGTAGTTTTGTCCTGCCCTGCTTGGGGGCCAAAGGCCTATTGGCTAATTCCTCCTGTCAGCAGATGGTGAGACAGTGAGGTGGGGTGGCCTCCCTCTGACAAATGTCCACTGGGTGCCCAGCACCCTAGCAGTGGCAGAGAGGTCGATCACTTGATTAGTGGAAACCCCACCAAAATACAATGATTAAGGCTGAGGCCCCAACAACAGCTGCACTGTAGTTGGCCATACATGGGCTACTTCTTACCTTCCCCTCCAGGTGCGTTTCATATATGAAGCCTTTCCTCACTTTTGCTGGAGAGAAGCACTTCAACAGAGAGATGCTGCAGGGATCCCATTCAGTGTATAGTATGTAATTTGCATATTAATATTTTAAAGAGTTTCCAGAAGAGTTCTTGGATAATTTAAAATCTAGGCTACATGATTTAACATTACACTTATTTCCTAGTTTCCTGTAAAGCTTGGAAGCTACATGAGGCTAATTTTGCTCTCAGCTGAAATCTAGCAACCATGTTGCAAGTGTTGGGAGAAGAAGAACATAACTGAAAATGTGATTTGGCCTCAAAATACCATTGCCAAATTTCTGTCATGTATCTGCAATCAAACTTACCCCGTTTCTACCTATCATGTAAAATTTCCCTTATCTCCACATATGTTAAGACATAATATTTACTGTGAGACACTTGCAGCAAAAGACTTAGCACTCATACCAGGGCCTGGGCAGTTTTTATCAAAGGTGTGGGGAGGCACTGCCTGCCTTGAGTGGCTCCTCACTCTGCCCCCCTGCTTTGCTTTATTTGCACTCAACTACTGTAGTTTGTGGTTTGATTCTTACCCTACTGATTTTCCTGTGGTATGGTTTCATTCTCATCCAACCTGTCTGTGCCCTACTTTGCCACACCCCATGTGTGATCTAAGAAGGCTGAACCCAGTTGCACAACTGAGAATCACCCCTGTCTGTATTATTACAGTTCTGTTCCTTATTCATTCAATAATGTGGTCTTTGAACCCTCAAGAATGTTACAAGGAGTAATGCATTTGTAAGGCAGGCTTAGAAGCTGTGCCTAACAGCTTCTGAAGGGGGAGGCCCTGTCGGTGCCATCGGAGTTAAAGATTATGGGCAACTTATGGAAAATAGTGACTGGGGAAGCAAGTCCCCAAAGACTCCAACTGCCAAGACAGAGTTCCTGAAAAAGATGGCTGCTTTCCTGAAGAAGGAAGGGAAGACTATGGCTGATGTGCCAGACCTATTGGGCCTTAGCCCAGGTACTCCAACCCAGGGGAATGCCCCTGCGTCAGAAGTGTGGGAAAGTGTTCTAGAGAAGGTATTGGACAAGGCTATACAGCCCCACCACAACTCTGGCACCACTCACAAACTAAGACTATTCTCTGGAAGTTTCACTCCAATGCCTGGGGAGGAGGGATTTGAAGCCTGGTTGGAGCACACCTCAGAACTGCCACAGGAGTGGGTCATACCTGACATTGAGAAGCAGAGATGCTTAATAGAAAGTCTACAGGGGCCAGCACTAGATGTGGTCCACACCGTCAAGCTAGCAAACCTTGGGGTTAGTCTAAAGAACTGCCTAGAGGCCCTTACCAAAACCTTTGGAAAAAATGAAAGTGCTGAGGATATTTATTGTACACTTCTTAGCACCCAACAGCAAGAAGGCAAGGTGTTCGACTATATTCAAAGACTGGAAAAAATATTGCAAAAAGCTGTCTTAAGTGGAGCAGTAGCTTCTGGGAAGATGGACCAGACCAGGTTGGTGCAGATAGTGAGAGGGGTCCAATACTAGGACCTCATTACACTTCACCTTCAGCTGAGGGAACAACAGGAAAACCAACCAGACTATTCCCAACTAATTAAAGAGATCCAAAATGAAGAGCAAAGACAAGCTGCACGCAATCATGGGGAGTGTCAGCCCTGTCAGTCTACAAGGGCAGTGTCTTGCAGACAGCCACGGGTACTGATGGTCCATGGTGAAAAGGGCTTGGCCCAACAAGTGAAAGCTCTAATGGAGCAGATGGCTGAGTTGCGAAGCTCCCATCAGTCAATAGGAACGTGTGGGCACACAGAGGCTTCAACAGGCATGGTCCAGAAAACCACATACAGGGATACCGGCCTGGCGGGCCAATGACCATTTTTCTGCTACCGGTGTGGCCAAGAGGGGCCCATTGCAACGAGATGCCAAAACTAAGGAAACCTTGAGCTGGTGTATCAAAAGCGGCAAGTTGCTCAAGAAAGGTCAAGAAATGGATGTAGAGTTTGGGAAGGGGACTGCCTGGGTCCTCAAGGTCTGAATGCACCACTGCTGGGGGAGCAGTCAAGCTGAAATTCCGCCAGGACTAGTCATAGCCAATCTAAAGTATGATTTGCTGGGATGGCAAATCTTCGGGGGAGGGGGGGGATGTAAGGCATGTTTAGAAGCTGTGCTTAACAACTTCTGAAGGGGGCTTCTAATCTGCATGGGTTTTGTATTAGCATGAACACAAAAGGGCACAATTAGGTATTAGCATACTGGGTGCAGGGCATAGTGGGTAATGATATTTGGGGTTAGTCTGCTCACAAATCTATCACTATCTGTAATTCTACTAAGGGGAAATATGAAATACTGTCTTTTTGTGAATTGCTATTCTCTGCTCGTTCCAACTCTGTTTGCATCAGTTAAGGGGTAAAAGCTATCCTTAGTTGAAAAGGGACCTGAAAGAGAGGCCACTGGCTATTTCAGCCTGAAAGGTTTAAGACAGGGTAGGGTTTTGCATAGCTCCTTCTAGAGCAAAATGCTTGAGGCATTCTGTCTCTTCTATCCCCCACTGTTGAATCATAGATTTGGCTGGGTCTCTTGGAGGCCTGTTCTTTGTTATGGAAGTAGATATTAGCAGCTACTTAAGGGCAAAGAGCTGAAATCACTGAGCTGAAATTCACTAGAGAGAAAGAGCCCCCTCTCTCTGAGCTGAAGAGCAGCAGTGATGCAGTGATCAGCTGGTGGATGATGAGAGTGGCCAACAGCGAGCTAGGCAGTGCGAGTGACTGGTGGGTGGAGCTGGTGGACAGAGCTAGTGGATGGTGAGAGTAGTGAGCTGGGCAGTGCAAGTGACTGGTGGGCAGAGCCGGCAGACAGCGGACAGAGCCAGCGGAAGGTGAGAGCGGCCAGTGGCGAGCTGGGCAGCATGAGTGACCGGAGGGTGGAGCTGGTGGACAGCGGGCATAGCCAAGGAACAACTCTAGAGGATGGAGTGAGTGACCAGTAGATGGCTTCAGTGGACAGCTGGCATGAAAGACTCCCTACGTACCCTAGGTTGGTTAGGAGCCTAGTTAGCACTGATTCCCCAGGTCAGTGACAGTTTTGTCATTAAGTTTGTGTGTTCTGTTATGCGGTGTGGGTTGTTGGGAACTTTGCTCTATGCTGATTTTCTAGATTAGTGCTGGTCTCTGTTATTTGGACTTTTGCATTCTGTTTTACTACTATTAAAAGTTCTGTTTACTACACTCAGTTTCATGCTTGTGAGTGGGGAAGCCTTACCCCTTTGGGGTGCCCAGGAAACAGTGTAGGATTCCCAGAAATCTGGGTGGGGGCTTGACCCACTTGGTGGTGCTAAGTTATTGGGAAACCCCTAGGTATAGAACCCATCCCCTTGTTCTGCCAGCATACCCTCGCAGAAGGGTTATACATTTTTATTTCTTTGTCTTACTAAATATAATGAATATTACTTATTAGATAGATCTGGCACTATGTATATGCACAAAAATGTTTATATAGGACAGGAAGCAATCCAGACAATTATTTTGAATTGGTGTAAACTGGTTGGTGTAAGCTTGTGGCTACATGTGGAGTAATATAGAAAAGGCTACATATGAATCCTAATGTGATGTGTAATAATAGGCTTACACTTTAATAGTGGGTGCTGTTAATTTAAACCATATTGCCTAATATGGTTTAACAAGTCATCTTGTTGAGGGATGTTAGGCCCTGTTTTGTACTACTAGTACACTACTATACAGTATTATACAATACATACAATGCTTCAAAAGTTGCAGGGAATGACCTTGGTTTACAGCATTTGCTTTGACCAGCAATAATCATAATTTACACTCTCAATGGAAACTCAGCAGTAGCATGTCTGTGATTGTGTGGGTATACATGTTCCTCCTCCTATCCTTGTCTTCATGTATTTCACATAGTTCATATGGGGACAGAGAAACAAAGCTGTCTTCCTTCCTGTAAGCAGTTGAGACGTGCGTAACAAAGATGATGAAAATTAAGCTCCATAGCTCAGGAGGAGAAAAGTATCATCTTATCCATTGCCTGGAAAAGAGGGGCTGAGCTGGAGGGGGACGAGGGAGAAGTGGTTTGAAGAAAGAAGTAAATACGCTTAGAGCTGTGATATGCAGTAAGTGCTGGGGGGGGGGAGGGTGCAGGAGGTGCTAAAGGTGAAGGGCACCTCTCAGTGCCCCCTCATGTGATAAAGGAGGAGGCTGCCCTGTCCTGTCCAGGCTGTGGGGCTGCTGCAGAAGATCAGTTAAATCATCCTCCTGATCTGGCTTATGACAGCAACAACCTGAGTACATCTCCTGTTTTGGACTTCGGTACAGCTGCAATAGGCCCACCATCACAAGTTCTCATTTACCCAAGCATCCAAAGACTGCTTTTGTTAAGCAAAGGCAAAATCATTCATTTTCATCAGACTATTACATGGCAAATTCAGATGCAGTTTTCTGCTTTCCTTGTAGACAGTTTTCAAAAAGAAGGGGCCACTGTAGTGGTACAGTTGTCAAATTCTGACATAACAATGATATGTGAAGACAGAGAATACACTATGAAAAGTACCGTATTACTGCTTCATGGTTAAACAAGGAATAGCACTGTGGGGCCACGATGAGCGAGAAAAATCAACAACCATGGAAACTTCCTGGAATTATGCACAGGAACCTACCCAACTTTCTCTGCTCTCGCTACCCTCCCCGCTCCTGCTGGACAGGGGCCATGGTGGCCCTGCCCTTTCCCTGGTCTCTCCATTTCCCTATTCAGCTGGTTCTGCCTTTCTCTCTGCCCTCTGGTCTCCTCCTATCCTTCTGGTAGAGGCCCATAGGGAAGACCCTGTAGTGGCTGCAGTGATGGATAGGGAGCAGAGCTGGAAGGAGTATGGGGAAGGACAGTGGGCACAGTGGGGTGGAGAAGGGGCATGGCTGGGGTAGCACATGTGAAGAGGCCAAGGGAGGGACCTGGGGCAGAGAAGGGGTGTGGTGGGGATGGTGCATGGGAGGGATCGGGGGGCTGAGTCAGCCATGCAGCTGCCTTCCCCAAGTAAAGCTCTACTGCAGGGGTCTCAAACTCAAATCACAACGAGGGCTGCAGGAGGACTTGTACAGGGCCACATGAAGACTAGTACGTTACCCTGAGGGCCGCACCACTGAAATCTTTTCATGCAATGATATTGCAAATATTGGTAACGATAGCATTGTTGTGGGCCGCAGGAAATAGCTTTAGGGGCCTCATGTGGCCCATGGGCCACATGTTTGTGACCCCTGCTCTACTGACTGCCCATGTATGAGGGCAAATTCTCTGCTGGAATAAATGGTTGCAACTCCACTGAAGTCAAGGAGTCCTACCTCATAAGAGATTAATTTGTCCCACAGTAGGTGGGAATATAACAGCTGAGATATGGTGTTTATTATTAATTTCTTATGCTGACTAACACAGTATTTCTTTTAATAAAACTCTTTCAAGCCTTCAGAGGTTAGTAACAGTGTCAGCTAAACATGACACAGGAAAATTTGGTGATACATAATATAATTTAATAAATTATCCTAGTCTAATTGGGAAGGCTAAGTAGTGTGAAGTACAAAGACATGAGTATAATATTTAGAAGCTAGACAGAGAAAAGAATGGATAACTAAGCGCTGGTATTACTGCTTATGTTCCTGATGCTTCCTGATTGTATGGAGCTGGATAATGATCCAATTCCAAATAAAAAAAAAAACAGCACTAGTTAATTGAAGTTTTTGTACTGAATCCTCATCCCATGAGTTTTCACAAAAATATATCACTATTGGAACACCTTTAAAAATGGATATTTTCTGCATCATGGTACTGACAGTGGTAACCATTCACCAACAATTACTATATAAGATTCTATGTGAAAAAAACTGATAGCCATATATTTTTTCCTATACTAAGAACAGGATAAAGCTGCATAGGGGGCTACTGTGTGATAACTAAATGAATTTTGTTTGAGTAGCATATTTTAGAAATCTTTGTGATATTACCTATGTTTCAAATGAGAAATGTGATACATTTTACTTACAATGACAAGGAGTGTCCAATACTTAATGATGTCCAATGTATTCAATCCAAACAACCCAATTGACTGTCCCAAGTTTTTCTAGTATCAATTACTTTTGCATATTGTTTTCCTGCACAGACAATAGTATTGGCTATAAATAACTATTTATTGGCCAGATGTTTGTTAAGACATACTCTCTGTGACGTGTCCTAAAAGAGAAAACCCTCAGCAGAGAATATAACATATACCATGTAGAAGGCAACCTTATCCCACACTTAAATCATCATACCATGCAGTATTTTAAGACAGAAAATGAACACACCATCTTATTCTATATATTGACAGTTAAGATGGTGTGTTCCTTAACTAACCTATGGATCTGTTTGTTGCATCTTCCCTTCAGAGATGCTGTGCCAATAGAACTCTGGGTAAAGCAATGGCAAGACTGCAAAACTGAGATCCATAGAAATACGTCAAAAGTCCTGCACCACCTTAAAGACTAACAAATTTCTTCAGGCATAAGCTTTTGTGTGCTGCAGCCCATTTCATCAGATGCATGAAGTGGAAACTAGTTAAAAAGTATATATACACTTGCAGGGTAGAGAAACATTACATTGGGGAGGGCAAGTACTAACAAAATATCATTTTGAAGATTACCTCTCCCCCCCCCACCCCGCAAAATAACTGCTGTAGCATGTTGCTCATTTTACCTGCCCCAACTCCTTGTTAACAACAGACTGGCCACTTGGTAGATTACAGCACAGATATCTAAATAAGGGAACACAAGCTTCTCTTCAGTTAGAAAATTATTGTTATTTAAAAGTGAATCATAAGGTTGGGTTTAAATTACAGAGGGACACAGAGTCTTTAATTTGAAACAGTTTTAAAAACCTTATGAGCCTCCCATGAGTCTGAATATTTTGTAAACTCCAAAAATGCCACAAGGTTCACTGATACATTGAAGGCAATGGTAAGAAATCATAATTTCATCTTCAGGTCCAGGATACTCATGCATAGTATAGAAACTACTCTTAACAACATTATTGGTTAATTGTAATAATGCATCTACATTTGTAAGACCACAAGTAAATTAGCAGAAATGCTTGAGTAACAAATGGGATCACAGCTGTCATAAAGTGAATCCAGCACAGATAAACTACAAAGTGAAAAATGCCCCCCTTTTTCTACCACAGATACACATGCTACTGCAAGCTAACAAATTTACCAAATATATCAGTCTCTAGGCTTTCAGATGATTTATAGCTGTCGTTATCTTGTCACAGCTGATATATATCAGACAAGTTTGGCCTTCACTGATATACAGTAACAGCTTAAGCTTTTAATAAATTTCAAAAGTCAACATTAATGAATGGCATAATATGAGTGGAAGAGATCATTACTAAGTTTTCTCTCTCTCCACCACTCTTTTCAAGAAAATATATAAATGGCATGCACTTCTCATTTATAACCCTCTATCATGTCCCCCCTAGCATTCAACCATACACTCTTGGCACAGATACCTCCCTAGAATGAATCAATATTTGACTCAACTTATCCTCACCTGGCTTTGAACTGACAACTGGCATCTAGCCATCAGAAATGGTGTCCTTTTAAGCTTTCAAATTCAGTTCACTAATTAATAAATGACTCAGGAAGCATGGGACCAGCTTGTATGAAAAATTGCAGCCCACTCTGTTTACTTGTTACAGGGCCCTTACTTCAAAGATTTAGGTGATTCATGAGCCTCAAGAGATCTTGGACCGCATATTGTTAGTTCTTGCCTGAGTTACAGAAGACACATCTTTCAAAATCTTGAAACAGAAGTAGACTGATATTCAAGCTTTCATGACTCTCCAGTGGAAATCCTTAGATATCACTGCATGCTGAGTGGGGATTCTCTATGAAGTATGGTGTGGGTAGATTTTTTGTTTTGTCACATTATTCTGTAAGTAAAAGTGGGGTGAAATTTAAGTCATATTGTTTGGATCCAGATTCAAACTTCCTCAGAGTAAAGTGGCACTCAGATATGTTGCTTTTGCATCCATTGAGAAGCATATACAGAAAGACAACATTTTAGTTGAATGAACTGAGTATTAAAATAGCCAGTGAAATAGTCTGGATATGTGTGACTTTCTAGATTTGAAGGTAAGTGTATATATCCATGCTGTATATAATCATTAGACTTTCACATGCCTAGAACTCAAGGTTTAGGTTCTATTTAAGTCCTACTTACTAGGAGTATTTTTTTTATATTACCCTATGACCATCTCTTCAGCCATCTGTGGGGCACAAATATGCCTTCTGAATGATGTACCTTAGACCCAATTAATTTACAAACAGCAGAGTCTGTGATTCCTCTCAAATCCACATCTTTAGAGGAATGTCTACACTGGAGCCTTAGGTCAACTTAAGGAGGGTTAAGCCAACCTACAGACTCATCAGCCACACTCAGCTTTTATTAAGTTGACTTATGCACTTCCTTAAGTCGACTTAATAACACCACCTCCTAAGGTTGATTTAATGCTTAAGTTGACCTTATTAAGTTGAGTTAAGCCAATATAGATGGGGAAAGCCCATAAGTCGACCTAATTGGCCCCCAGGTCCCTTTTCAAAGTTCCTGGTCATCAGGGACAGCTGCCCATAATGCACCACTCCTCTGCCAACCTGTCACCTGTCACTGTGGATGCTGGAAATTGACAAGAGTTTTCAACGTGGACTTTTGAAGTTGACTTAAAGTCAACCTTGTCAGGTCAACTCAATACAGCCTCCATTGTAGACATACCCTCTGGTAGTACAGGTCATGAGGTTTGATTCAAGGTGCAATCTGGACCAGTAAGGGGTTGTCTCACCACTTGTGCCCTGCAACCGTGGGTACTTCACAAGGCTTTGTAGTTGTAATTTTCAGCCTAGGATCCTCCCAGCCAATCTATAACCATGCAGATCACACCCCAAGTGTCTCTGTGCTACCAGCCTTGGCTTAGCAGTTCTGAACCCTGCATGTCTACAGCTCCCCTCAAGCATCCACTAAGTCTGGTCGAAACCAGTAAGGTGACCTCAATCCAGCCCTCTCTCCTGGACAGCTCAGAGAGATTATAAGGTCCATATGTTCCTCTAAAGATATAAAACCCAGCAGTTTATAAACTTAACAGCGATAAATATACCTTTTCATTTAAAAATGGCATTGAATTTGTTTATAGTAAAAATAAAGTACATTTAGAAAGGGTCACAGGCAAATAAAAGTAAAAACATGCATACAAAAGTCTAAAACTTAAGCTAGGTACCATATTTGCAGGTTTCTCACCTATATACAAACCCTAGAGAGTTCAACCTCCACTTAACTGAAGGGCTCATCTTTCTCAGCTTGCAAAAGCTCAGTTCCCTTGTGTCTGTCTAGTGATGGATGTCACAAATGACCTCTCTCCTTACTTATCTTCCAAATTCAATGAATTTTTTTCAAGAGGCAGGAGGACTTCATGCTATGCTGTGGGCTTCCCATCCCCCTTTATGGGACATCCATTTTTTTTTCTATTCCACCATGCTTAATTTGACATAGGAGACAGAGAGAAAGCTGTGACAGTCTCTTTCCTGGGCTCATTATTCCTTATATGTTGTTAATACATACAATTCACAATGATATTCATCACCAGCATGTCCTAGGCTTTCAGATAAGATGTCACCCTACACTTTGTATTGTACAGAATCAGTTGATTCAAATTATATTATGAGGTTCAGTCCCCATCTTCATAGATCAGTAAAACTGCAATATATTCTTTAAGAAGTAAAAGCCAGGCTGAACTTCTCAGTCTTGCTGGGTGTAGACTCCATGCTGGGTTCTCCCATACTTATTAGCTTGATGGGCTTGTTTATGCTATATGTAAATATATTCTCATTGTCTGTGAGACAATGGGACAGGGGCGCTGCTGGTGCCTGGCACACGGGGCCCATGCCCTGAATGCTGGCACCAGTGCCCCGGGTCCTGGCGGAGCCCTGCCTCTCCTGGTCTTTGGGCAGATTAGGCTGGAGATCCGGGGCCCAGCAGCCAGCGGCTGCCACTCCCAGCCCTGTCCCCAGCCAGGGGCATGGCCTGCGAGCAGGGGGCGGGGGTCATTCCCCAGGGCAGCGATGCCCCTGCTTGGGAAGGAACTCCCAGGTGGGGACAGCACATTCCTTCATCTAGTGCAGATCTGTTTACCAATGCCCTTGCATGAGTGGGTGCAAAGCTTATACATCTATCAAGACACCCAGATAGACCTATGTGCAGTGCTGAAGCGAAGCTAATGGTCATAGCAGTGCTTTCTTTGTTATGGTATGTAGGGGAACAGAGTACCAGAACCTTTTTTGCTGGCCCTGGGCCAGGATCAGCAGGGAAAGGAGAATATTGGCTTTCTTTTCTTTTCTTTTCTTTTCTTTTCTTTTCTTTTCTTTTCTTTTCTTAAAACAACAAAAAAAGCACTGGATCATAGTACATGTAGGCACCAGTGATGTAGGGAAAGCAAGAGGGGATACTGGAGGCCATGTTTAGGGTGCTATGTAAGAGATAAAAGTCCAGGATCTCTGTGGTAGCATTCTCTGAAATGCTTTCAATTTCATACTCCGACAGATGAGGTATAACTACAGTCTCTCAGAATATGGCAATGGTGTTCAGAGAAGTGCTTTAAATTTATTAAGAAAGTGGGGACCTTTTGGGAAAGGAAAAGCCTATACAGGAAGGTTGGGTTCCATGTAAATCAAAATGGAACCAAATTGTTGTCATGGAAACCTGAAAAGTTCATAGAAGAATTTTAAACTAAGAGTTGGGAGATAGTTGACAGGTATGAAGGAGCAAACAAATCAAACATAGGCACCTGTTACTGGACGATTTATTAAAGACCATACTCCATATACTCAAGTACATAATTTATTAATGAGAAGAAGACAGAAGCTGATAAAGTACAGGGAGGAACTGAAGACAGTCACATAAAAAGAGTGCTGTTCAGAAATATCACATGAAGGCAGACAACTAAATACTGACAAATATTGTGTGTTTTTGCATACAAATGCAAGAAGTCTAAATACTAAGATAACTGAACTTGAAATGCCCAGTATTAAATGAGAATAGTGATACAATGAGCATCACAAAACTTGATGGAATGATAATCAATCAGACACAGTGTCACTAAATATATAGGAATCAATGTGGCTCGCTTCGCTGAGGCTTTGGCGCACAATGTACAGTGAACCTTTCCCAGGGAGGTTGTGAAAGCCAGAAATATAACTGGGTTAATAAAAGAATTAGGGATGCAACCCCAAGCTCTGCGTGTCCTTAAACCTTCAAAGGGATAGCCATGTTAGTCTAGTCCAGCAAAAAAATAGAGTTGTTTGGCACTTAAAAATTAACTGAATTTTTTTCTCATGAGCTTTCGTGGGAGAAAATCCCACTTCGTCAGATGCTTCAAAGATGGGTGAAGTTACAGAATGGAATGAAAATAAATGCAAGGGGGTGTAAAACATAGGATCAGATCATACAGTAACAGCAAATCAGAGCAGGTGTTAGGTTCAAACCCTGGGAAGCCTGAAGTCAAATTACCTTTTGTAAGGGGAAAAGAACCCATAGTCTCGATTAAGTCCTGCTTTCACAGAATTTAGCTTGCATATTAATTTGAGTTCAGCTGTTTCTCTTTGAAGTCTTGATGTCCCAGTCACATCTCTGATGACGATCATTAACAAATCATTTACTGAGTGATTAGAAAGATGGAAGTGCTCAGCAACTGTTTTTTGTTTTGTTCTGTGATTTCTGATATCAGCTCTATGTTCATTTATTCTTTTGCACAGGGATCATCCTGTTTGTCCAATGTATAAGGTGTTGGGGTATTTCTGACACGTGATGGCATAGATCACATTAACAGATGAGCAGGCAAATGAGCCTTTGATGGAGTAGCAGGCTTCATTAGGACCTATGATGGTATCTATTGTGCAGATATGTGGGCAGACTTCGCAGCCTGGTTTATTGCACGGGTGTGTGCCTGCTTTAATGTTTCTGTTGTTAGATCTGTAATTGCTGGTGAGTATCTGTTTAAGATTGGGAGGTTGTCTGTAGGCAAGGAGAGGTCTGTCTCCCAATGCTTGAGAGAGTGAGGGATCATCTTTTAGAATAGGCTGTAGGTCCTTAATGATCTGTTGCAGAGGTCTGACTTGAGGACTGTATGTGGTGACTAGTGGTGTTCTGTTGTTTTCTTTCCTGGGCCTCTCCTGTAGTAGATGACTTCGGGGTACCCGTCCAGCTCTGTCAATTTGTTTTCTTACTTCCCCAGGTGGGTACTGTAGTTTCAAGAATGCTTGATAGAGATCCTTGAGATGTCTGTCTCTGTCTGAGGGATCAGAGCAGATGCAGTTATATCTTAGGGCTTGGCTGTAGACAATGGATCGTGTGGTGTGTTTATGATGGAAGCTCGAAGGATGTAGGTAACTATACTGATCAGTAGGTTTTGGGTACAGGGTGGTGTTGATGTGTCTATCCCTGATTTGTACTGTAGTGTCGAGAAAGTGGATCTCCTGTGTGGAGTGTTCCAGGTTCAATTTGATTGTGGAGTGGAAATTGTTGAAATCTCTGTGAAAATCTTCAAGAGTATCCCTGCCATGGGTCCAGATGATGAAGATGTCATCAGTGTAGCATAGGTAAAGAAAAGGTGTTTTGGGATGAGACTTGAGGAAACGTTGTTCTAAGTCGCCCATAAAGATGTTGGCATATTGTGGGGCCATGCGGGTGCCCATAGCAGTGCCACTGATTTGGAGGTGTAAATTATCCTCAAATCTGAAGTGGTTGTGGGTGAGCACAAAGTTGCCATCTAAGACTCAAAGAATATTTCCATAACAACACCGATCAACGCACTGACACACAGATACCTTCCTCCAAACACTACAAGAAGAAATATTCTTCGTGAACTCCTCCAGAATGTCAAAACAAGAGTCTAGACTTCTACATTGATTGTTTCTGCCATCGTGCCAAGGCTGAAATCATGGACAAACGACATCCTTTACATCGTAACCACAGCCCTGTAGAATGCAATGCCATCCACAGCCTCAGAAAAAAACTCTGACATTATCATTAAGGAGGCTGACAAAGGAGGTGCAGTTGCCATCATGAATAAATTGGATTATTATCAGGAGGCTTATAAACAACTCTCCAACACAACATTCTACAAACCATTTTCCTCTGACCCCACTCAGGAATACCAAAAGGAATTACAACGCCTACTCAGGAAACTCCCTAAGACAGCACAGGAACATATAAAGACAGAAACACCACCAGAACCTCAGCCAGGGATGTTCTATCTACTACCTAAAATCCATAAAAAAGGAAACCCTGGACACCCCATCATCTCAGGCATTGGCACTCTTAATGCAGGCCTATCTGCCTATGTGGACTCCCTCATCAGGCCCTATATTATCAACATCCCTAGCTATCTGTGAGATACCATGGATTCCTGAGGAAAATACAGTCCATTGGTGACCTTCCAGAAAACACCATTCTGGCCACTATGGATGTAGAAGCTCTTTACACCAACATCCCACACAAGGATAGATTACAAGCTATTAGAAGAACCATCCCAGATGATGCCACAGCACAGCCTGTGACTGAACTTTGTGACTTTGTGGTCACCAACAACCACTTCAGATTTGAGGATAATTTATACCTCCAAGTCAGTGGCACTGCTATGGGCACCCGCATGGCCCCACAATATGCCAACATCTTTATGGGCGACTTAGAACAACGTTTCCTCAAGTCTCATCCCAAAACACCTTTTCTTTACCTATGCTACACTGATGACATCTTCATCATCTGGACCCATGGCAGGGATACTCTTGAAGATTTTCACAGAGATTTCAACAATTTCCACTCCACAATCAAATTGAACCTGGAACACTCCACACAGGAGATCCACTTTCTCGACACTACAGTACAAATCAGGGATAGACACATCAACACCACCCTGTACCCAAAACCTACTGATCAGTATAGTTACCTACATCCTTCGAGCTTCCATCATAAACACACCACACGATCCATTGTCTACAGCCAAGCCCTAAGATATAACTGCATCTGCTCTGATCCCTCAGACAGAGACAGACATCTCAAGGATCTCTATCAAGCATTCTTGAAACTACAGTACCCACCTGGGGAAGTAAGAAAACAAATTGACAGAGCTGGACGGGTACCCCGAAGTCATCTACTACAGGAGAGGCCCAGGAAAGAAAACAACAGAACACCACTAGTCACCACATACAGTCCTCAAGTCAGACCTCTGCAACAGATCATTAAGGACCTACAGCCTATTCTAAAAGATGATCCCTCACTCTCTCAAGCATTGGGAGACAGACCTCTCCTTGCCTACAGACAACCTCCCAATCTTAAACAGATACTCACCAGCAATTACAGATCTAACAACAGAAACATTAAAGCAGGCACACACCCGTGCAATAAACCAGGCTGCGAAGTCTGCCCACATATCTGCACAATAGATACCATCATAGGTCCTAATGAAGCCTGCTACTCCATCAAAGGCTCATTTGCCTGCTCATCTGTTAATGTGATCTATGCCATCACGTGTCAGAAATACCCCAACACCTTATACATTGGACAAACAGGATGATCCCTGTGCAAAAGAATAAATGAACATAGAGCTGATATCAGAAATCACAGAACAAAACAAAAAACAGTTGCTGAGCACTTCCATCTTTCTAATCACTCAGTAAATGATTTGTTAATGATCGTCATCAGAGATGTGACTGGGACATCAAGACTTCAAAGAGAAACAGCTGAACTCAAATTAATATGCAAGCTAAATTCTGTGAAAGCAGGACTTAATCGAGACTATGGGTTCTTTTCCCCTTACAAAAGGTAATTTGACTTCAGGCTTCCCAGGGTTTGAACCTAACACCTGCTCTGATTTGCTGTTACTGTATGATCTGATCCTATGTTTTACACCCCCTTGCATTTATTTTCATTCCATTCTGTAACTTCACCCATCTTTGAAGCATCTGACGAAGTGGGATTTTTCTCCCACGAAAGCTCATGTGAAAAATAAATCTGTTAGTCTTTAAGTGCCACAGGACTCCTTGTTTTTCTTCTTAAACCTTCAGCTGCCAATATTTGGGACTAAAAAATGGGATGGATCACTTGATAATTACCCTATTCTGTTCATTCCTTTGGAAGCTTCTGGCATTGGCCACTGTCACAAAATACGATATTGGGCTATATGGACCATTAATCTGATACAGTAAGTCTGTTCTAATTGTGCTACCAAATAAAATTTTTACAGAGCTGCATGACAGGATAAACATTCTTTTAATATTCTGAGCCAAATGCAGCCCTGGAGTGAACAGATACAATTTATAAAGGATTTATTTAATCCAAAGTCAAATTTTGTCATTTTCCCTAGCATGGAGTATTAAGAGCTCATTAAAAACTACGTGTGATACATGTCACAGGATACTGTAGATTTCCTCAAAGAAAATTGCAATTGGTTTTGGTAAAGTAAAACTACCAAAATAAATTAATCATATGCAGTTAAATTTCTAATTCTTGTCTGCTTTAGTTCAAAGATATATAATTTACAGGTTTGCAATTATACAAGTACAACTTTTCTTTTCTTTTTTTTTCCCTAATACTTATAATTCAACTGGTATTTAAGACCTAGGAATATTCAGTGTCAAACGTAGCAAATGGATGATTCTACAAAAGATCAGATCATCTACGGAAGTATTAAGAAAAGCTTTGTTAGGATTAAGTGTTCTCTCTTGTTGAAGGTTTTTAGCAGAGAACTACAAAGTAACATAGAATGAAATTAAATGTTCAATAGATATTCTAACTCACTTTATTTCAATTCATTAACGAACAGAGGAAAAACATGGTTCTATATTTTTGAACTGGAATGAATGAGCAATCAGCTTGACTCCGTCATATAATTTAAATGTACTACAGAAGAAGTACTGAATATATACACTTTATGAAATACAAATGGAAAGGGATCAACCAACATTACATTCAAATTATTGTAGACGGATCTACCTGAAATAAAGCTGGCTCAACTAGCAAGCAATTAGTGTAATTGATACACACTCTCTTTAAGCTCTCTCTTCTTTCAGTTCATTGAATATTATTAAACAGGTTGTGGCCTCCTATTATTGTGCAGTGTAGACTTAATCAAGAAACCACAGGAGTGCAATGAAAAGATAAAAGTACAGCTATAAGTTGTCAAGTGGCTTCCCTTTTGTATGACACAGCAAGCCCAGGGAAGAGCGGTTCCAAGATCTGCTTGAGGGAGGAGGTGATTTTTTGCAGCTATTTTCTAAACTTGTGTGGTCCTTAATTGTATGGGGGAGGGGGTGCTTAAACTCAGCCAGATGTAACGGTGAAAGATTTATTTAACATTCAAAATAGGAACATTAAGCTTACCACTTTTATGATGGAGTGCTTCTATTGACCTACCTTGTATCTAGGCTCAGATATTCCCTAAATAGTAACTTCCAAATGAACATAGAGACCCATCAATTCACCCATAAGTTCTTTGTGGGACAAAATCATGGAGGTTACCAGTAGGGCTTCCAGGAAGAGGAATATCAGACTTTCAAAGAGAGAGCCTGCCCCTAAGTAGCCTTGGTCTCCTCAGGGACTGATAATTTCAGAGACTGAACATTTCAGAGACCGCATGTCCTGGGAGTGATACTTTTTAGGCTTCAGGATAAACTTTTAGTTGCAGTACTGGACAGAGACATTTCTTACATGGAATAACTTCAGTGAGGCTTGTTATTGGGCTGTCAAACATATACACATACACCTCTGTGAGCAACTGCTCAGCACCTTTTAGGGATAAGAGAATGAGAATTTCACACCCACCTAACAGATTGGGTTGCCCAATTCTGTGTTTAACGAGCAGTATTCAAAACCTCTAAATAATGAACACCAGCAGTCATTATGTATTAAGTAATATATAGTTGGAATACACAGATTTTAGCCAATACTGCCAAAAGAATTCACTGAGGGCTTATACCAGAAGGGGATGCATATTTTTGCCCTAGTATATTTGCAGATAATATTTTCTGATTTTCACAAATGTTTTGCTACAATAAGTGGTTCCATTCCTGCTCCAATGGAAGTCTGTGCTAAAACTTCCTTTAATACCTTTGGAATCTGGATTTTTGTGTTGCCTTTGACTCTTAAAACTTTTTAAAACAAAATGAATGAGACACAATGAGAGGACAACAGAAAGTTGCCTAGGACATAAAAGTTGAGTCAAAGGCTATGTCTACACTAGCAAATAAACACGGATTAAGGAGACTTAATCCAGACCCATTTGGTCCCTGTCTATGCTAGGCTTTGCCTAGTTTGAACTAAAAAATTGAAAGCTTAGTTCAAACTAGTTAGTTCGAACGTTTAGTTTGAACTTAGCACTTAGTTCAAACATTAGTTCTAACTAGCATGATGAAGCCATACTAGTTCGAAGTAAATAAGTTCAAACTAAGAGGTTTTTCTAGTTTGAACTAATTTTTAGTTCAAACTAGCTACGCTTTTTTAGTTCAAACTAAAAAGTTAGTTTGAACTAAAAAACACAGCTACTTCGAACTAAAAAGCCGTGATTAGTTTGAACTACCCCAGAACAGCTTAGTTTGGACTAAGCAAGTTCGAACTAAGCTTTCAGATGTAGACATAGCCAAAGATGTTTATTTTCCATATTGAAATAGAAGCTTATAGCAAATATAAATATGGAGGAAAATTAAGGGAAGGTAACAGCTGAAAAGCAGATGTTGTGGAAAACCCAGGAAAAACTCCATGTTGCACAGTTTTACATTATGAATAATTTCCATCCCCATGTTTGCCATCACTGGAGGCGCCAGAATCAGCAATTACATACATTAAAAGCATGTTGCCTTTGTGCATTACATAAATGTAATGTTAAAGAGATGATAGCTCTCTAGTATGCTAGAACCAACCTGACTTTCTGAACTTAATTTGCTTTAGTTAAAAGTTTATAGATTATTTTAAACAGCAAGAGACTATTTCCCTTATATCACAACATTTATAAATCAATCTGAATCCTAAGTATTGTCCAGCAAGGCTGCACTTTGCATTTGAATTAGATTAATTTAAAATCTAGCAAGAAAGGGTCGTTCATTTAAGGGTTCATTGGAGCAAGCTGGTTATGTGTCAGTGGTCCTTGATCACTATCTAAAGAGTTAATCTCACAGTCAGCACAGGAGATACTGTTCTGCAGCAGGCTGAACAACATATCAGGGGATTTACTATTTTAGTACCTGTTTTTGCAATTTAAACAAACAGGAAGATTATGTATCTTAACTGAGATTATGACTCATGAAGGTTATACATTCTTTTATAAAGACATTGATCAGAAGTTTGACATTTTCTTTTCAAACAAGGACAACTTCCTAATTTCTTTTGCCATGAAAAGAACTGACCTCCTTAAGCACAGCTTGATTTACAACCCCAGTTGACTAATGTGCTAGTCTTTCTGGACAATCCTTTGTGGATTCTTTAGCTCAATATTTGTAGACATTGTAGAGGCTGGTGGTATTGCTTCTGGGAAGTATACTGAATAAGAGTGTCCTTTTACTAATAAAACACAATGACTAGAAGGTGCAGAAATGTGACATATGTCTGACAACTATATTATACAATAAAAGCATTACACTAGATCAATGGTTTTAGATCCTTTCTCATTTTCAGACCTCCTAAGAATTTCAAATGGAGATGTAGCCCCATTTTGAAATCTTAGACATAGACTGCAGACCACCAGGTATCTGCGGACCATAGATTGAAAACCACTGCACTGGCTCGAATGTTAAAATGGAAACCAAATGGTGCAATATGAAAGCCTATTCTTTTGTCTTCTAACAAACAAATGTAAACATACACAGCCCAGTTTGGGGGGAAAAAAATCCTTTCCTAAGCACAGTCACTGGTCATTGATCTTTCACCATTTTCTAAGCAAAATTTTGTAAAAAGATGCTACTGTATCTAATCCCCACACCAAAAACAATGGTCTTAATCATTTCCAGTCAGCCTCTCCTACACAGTATAGTACAAAAATCAGCCTTCTGTAGGCCACAGATTGCTGCCCTTGGTCTGTACAGATGCCCTTCACTGTGGGTTCTCCTATGAGCTGGAGACATTATTTGACCATTATATGGCTAATCAAATGATCTTTCCCCATCAGACTATGACTCACTTTTGATCTTTTTGCTTTAATTGATATTATTAGCCATGATATCATTGTTGATCACCTGATACGGTTCCATTTCTGGAACTTTGCTCTTCTGATTTCAACAATACTTGCATGTGAGATTCTCCTCCTAGAGTCCACTACTGTGGTATCTCCATAGGTCCACTTCTTGATTTCTTCCTCTTGTCAAAATCATCATCTCTGGAGATTTATTTTTTGAAATTATATTTGGGTATTATTTGTATGTCTGTGTACTAGACCTGGTCGCAAAATGCCAATTAATTTTTCATAGGTTACTTCAGAGGAAGGGGAGTTGTTTCATTCTAGAGACCCTGGAAAATGTTATCTTTTTTCAAACCATAAAAATGAAAGACTAGATTCAAAAACTGCTTTTGGTAACCATTTGCTATTTTGGGTTTAAAAAACCTTCAGTTTTCAAAACCTAAAATAAAAATAATATTTTAATCATTAAAAATATGTTCTAATGGCTTAGACATTTTCAGGTTTTGGTTTCCAGTTTTTCATTGACTTCCTTGTTCAAATTTTATTTTTAGTCAAAAAGCCATTAAAAAAAATCTCCCTTTCAAACTTATCAACTTCTTAGTTTGCTAGGACTGAATTCAGCTCTGTGTAACCAAAACTGTTATTCTATTAATTGGAAAGAAAAGCCACCTTAGCCAAATCTTCTCTGCTTCCCTCTCCATCTTCTATTCAAATGTCCCTCTATCTTTGTCAGTCAGCAAGTTAGATTTCCAATACAGACCCCAAACCTTTTGCAACCCACATGCCTAGAACAAACTAACAAGAGTCCTGTGGCACTTAAAGACTAGAAAAATTATTTTTTGTGTGAGTTTTTGTGGGAGAAAATCCCACTTTGTCAGATGCTTTGAAGATGGGGGAACTTACAGAGTGGTAGGAAATGCATTTATTTACTACCTTTCTGTAAGTTCCCCCATCTTCAAAGTGCCTGACAAAGTGGGATTTTCTCCCACAAAAGCTGATGCAAAAAATAAATTTGTTAGTCTTTACGTGCCACAGGACTCCTTGTTTGTTTGTGTGTTTATTTTACTGAACTAGACTAACATGGCTACCTCTTTGGATCATCACATCTCCTAGGTCTGCCCCAGCTCCCAAAGTCAATTCAGTACATGAGAATTTCAGGTTTAATTATTCTTTTAAAGTAAGTATGTTGCTAGCCTTCATGACTGAGAAGAAAAGCTTCAAAATATGATCCAATAGCACCCTAAAGACTTGCAAATAAAATAAAAAGAACTGGAATGTAATGTTTAGAATCTCATGATTTTTAGCCAGTCTCATGATTTTGGGGGTCCTATCCAATGAGTTTTGAATGGTGTGAATTGGCAATACTGCATCAGATACATTAAGAAAAACTCCAATCATATCATATCTCTTCAGTCAGAAAACAGTATTGGACTTGGTCATATCTGTAATTTGTAAGTATTAAAAATGTGGATAGACCACGATACTACCACAAACAGAATTATCCTATACAAGACACTACCACAAACAAAAGACAGATGCCCTCTCTCCTGCTTCCAGATGATCACAGCTTTGCATGGATTTCATGTTTATCCTTCAGAATGCTCATAATCAACAGAAGCTCCACATATTTACTTACCACTGGTCTGTGTACATCCCAAAACGCTCGCTCCTGGCTATCAAGGATTTTCCTTTCTATCTTGTCTCTTTTCTTGTCCACTCTGTCAATGGTGCAGTATATTTAAGATAAACATTAATTGCAGTGCTTCTAAAAACAGTCAATGACAAATCCAGTGATAAAATTTCAAAGAAACTCACTTTGCTTGTGCTTCAGCTTGCATAAAAATAAACTCCCACTTCCGGGCAAATGCTCGCTGTAGCCTGGCCAAACTCTCCTGAAAATACAGTATGAACAACTTTAACTGTGCTTTAAGTTATTCATTGTCTAACAGTTTCTAGACTGTCTTCCTAACCTCCAAAAGATTATGTTGAACTCAAAAGCCACAATATACAGCTGTGTCGAATGTAATCTATTTATTTGGTGTAAAGTGTCTGACACAGAACAAGAGAGAGCATCCAGCCTGTACTTGCTGTGCCACTGTCTCTAAGGTTTGGAACTCTGCTGAAATGTCTGGACAAAGCTCTAGTGAGATGGAATGGTGGCAGCACTCTCAGAAAATTACGTCAGCATCAGTTTTTGTGGGTGTGGAATACTCCAGTTTTTAACTCTAGCCAGGTCTAGAAATGTAGGACTTTTGTTTGCTTGATACTGTCATTGATTGACACTGAAACTTGCATTTCTCTTCTACATAAGCCATATGTATTGAATATTATACGATATGGTTCCCCTTAGCTGGAAGGCTGCAAAGATTCTTCGGGCATGCAAAATTCTTCTAAAGCAAATTGACTACTGGTCAATTTCTTTTAAAAATGTTTGCAAACTATAGTTTATTATTGCATAGAAAGTTTAATTAATATTTTTAATAATAAATATTTTCACAATGACTTGGCATAATTCTGCATTCAGATATGCTGGTAAATCTTGAGCAACTCCACTGGTTGTAATCAGGGGCGTTGCTAGTGCTGGGCATGCTGGGGCACGTGCCCTGAACCTCAGCACCAGTGCCCCGGATCTCCGGCCCAATCAGGCCGGGGATCCGGGGCCCAGCTTCTGGCAGCCAGGGGGCAGGGCCTGCAGGCCAGGGGCGGGGCCTGGGCCCGTGCGCTGGGTCCCTCCCCCAGCCAGCGATGCCTCTGGTTGTAATAGAGTTATTCTGGACTTTGGTGTAAATAGAAGCAGAATTTGACTTCAAGGGCGTTGCAGGTATGCAGTTTCTCCAGAGGCCATGCCCTATATCCCTCTTTTGGTGTTAATTATAGGGTGTGTTCACACGGCAGTCTTATTTCGAAACAACAGAGGTTGTTTTGAAATAAGAAACGCCACGTTCACACGATGTACCGTTGTTTCGAAACAACTTAAACTCCATTTGGTGATGAAACAATGTTTCAAAACAATTGTTTCGAAACAATCCCGTCAGGACATGTTGTTTCAAAACAATAGTGACACGTTTCGAAATAACTGTTGTCCGAACATGCTATTTTGCTTTGAGCTTTTTTCTTTAATTCAAATTAACATTTTCTTAATTCAAATTAATTTATTTTGAAATAAGGCGTTATTTCGATACAAATTGTTTCGAAACAACTTGTATCAAAATAACCCCCTGTGTGTGAATGTAACCATAGAGAGATTGAATAAAAGTCTGTGCAGTTGTTATCAAATAATCTGATTGCAGTTTACTGCAGAATAGTAAAGGAATATGTCTTCATAAACTGATCAATAACCCACTTAATCTTATAAAGATACCAGGGGCCAAACCCATCCCAGTGTGGCTTTTCTGGGGTTTGATGCATCTGTCACCAACATGAGATTAGTAACAGTTCACCTGATCCTGGAAAAAGAATCTGTGTGCACCTAGATGAGAGATGAGCCCAAGACAGAACCTTAGTTCCCAAACTACCCCTGAACTTTGGGGAGATGTGAATCCAAATTTTGCAGCTAGTCCCTGTCTCTGTGGTTTGCTGCACCAAGAACCTGGATCACAGCACCCCAAAGTTCTGGGACAGTTTGGGGTATGTTTCTGTCTCTGTTCATAATGCACGCACCCAATTTTCATTGTATAATATAATACAGCAGCCTGTCAGGTACAACAGCATATATGGATTATGAAACACAAGTACTAGAGTGCCAGTTGTCATGTGCCTAGACATAGGTTTAAACTACTCAATTTCTAAGCTGCTGCACTTGAAAAATGCTGTGGCCTTTGTTTGTAACATTATCCTACATGCTGCTAAGCTTGGAAATCTCATTTGACATCTCAGTTCCAGGAAAGGCCACAGGTACTTACTGCTTCATAGTCTGCTAGCTCAAGCCGTGCTTTGTTTTGCATTGTTCGCTTGCAGAGGTAAACAGCTAGAACACAAAAAATAAATCAATCATTTCTTCTTATCTCATAAACATCAAAATCCCAGAAATCACGATCTCAAGGTTTCATCCACATTTCACTGACATGGACTGGTAGCTTTTTACCTCAGTATTTCTCCCTCTCTATACCAGTGGTCTCAAACTCAAACCATCATGAGGACCGCATGAGGCCTAGTACAGGGCTGCATGAGAACTAGTACATTAGCCCGAGGGCCACACCATTTTAACCTTTTCATACAACAATATTGCAAATATTGATAATGATAGTGTAGTTGTGGGCCAGAGGAAATAGTTACAGGGGCTGCATGCGGCCCATGGGCTGTGTGTTTGAGACCCCTGCTCTATACCCTGAAAGTTTTAGAATATGGGGATCAATACCTATAATGGTATTTTTACTGAAGCGTAGCTTCCACTGAACTGATTAATTGCATATTTATCTAGCTCTCTTCACATTATAGCAATAACAAACAAAACATTTGAGGATTTATTTTTGGCCTGGAATTAATATGTCAAAAGCTAAACTATGTCTTTTCTTTAAAGATTTGCATATGGGTTTCCTTGTTTATTTTTACATTATTATATCCCCATTGCACAGAGAACAATCCATGCCAACAAAAGAAATTTACAATTTTTAAAAAGAAAAAGGGAATGATACAAATACAAAAGAAAGACTCAAAGTATCACTCATTTTGGCAAATATCTATCAGAGAGAATAATAAGAGCCTGAAAATGAAGACGAGGAAGCATATCTTTACATACAGCAACGGGGACAAATTTACATTGGTGTAAATCCAAAGTAATTCCACTGATTTCAGCATCATTTTGGATCACAGCAGTGGAACTAGACAGAATTTTGCCAGATATATTATAAGGAACAAATTCTGGAAGAAAAAAAAGGGGGTTGAAAATCAAACTAAGATGAGACAGAGAACAGATGTTCTCATTACTCACTAAGCAATCACAATAACAGCTTTATCCTGCAACAACCTTTAGGTACCCAATATTCCTATTGAATTGAACTGAAAATCTAATACTTTCCATTTACAGAAAATCCTATCCTCCATCTCAAGCCTGAGTAACTAATTAGCACAAGGTATTCCTCCAGAGAAGAGATGTAGGGGTGGGACAGAATTTCCTCTTATGGCACTGAAAAGCAATATCACAAGTTTTCCATACCTCCACAGCCCCATACCCTCAGTGGGGAAGAGTGGTGACATGGTCTTTTGCGTTGATTTGCACAGTCAAGAACCCACCAACCCCATCCACAGATTCTGTACTGTGTGCATAGTGTGCTCATGGAGCTGGGCTAAGGTGACTGGGAATGGTTGGCTCAGGATTCCTTCTCTTCCTCTCCACAGGTAGGAGGGATTGGCCTCTAATAACTCAGTGCTCTTGTCCCTGGACAGTTAAAAGGCCTTTGAATCTAATCTAATCTTGTCTTTTTAAGGAGGTCAAATCAACAATACTTAAGATTTCGGGGGGGGGAGTCACTTTGGACAAAAGGATAAATCTGAAAAACGGTTTTGGTTGGACTTGCTCCCATTGCCCCAAGGAATTCTGTTATCTCAGTGCAGCTACACAGAATGAAAAAAAGCAGAGAACGTGACGTTCAGAAGCACTTGCAAGTGGCATAGCAACTGTGGGGGAAGGGGAGGAGCCAAGTCACCAGGCACCGGGCTGCATGGGGGGGGGGGCAGTGGGGATGGGGCAGCTGCCTGGGGGAGCACAAATGTAGGCTTGGACTCTGGGCACCAGATACCCTCACCAGATACCCTGAGTTGCACTGTACTTATTTGAGGTTCCAGATGCTAATGGAAAGAAGAATTAAAATTTGATTTATGTGTTATTTGGTCTCTTCTCTTTTGCATTTATTTTCTTTCCATTTGTTTCAAAAGTGTTACCCTCTGTACTCCCCGATAGTCCCTCTTATCCAGAGCTGTAACTACAGTTTACTGCACCCCTTACAATAGCCAGTGCCTAGAGCGAGTGGCGCATAGCATGGCCTTTAATGGAGTGGCTCAATGGAGCTGCTCCGGTGTGCCTGGAGCATAGCCCCACTTGCCCCGTAGTTACAGCTCTGCTCTTATCCAAGAGAAAACCAGCCTGCACGGATAATACAAAGATATATCTATCTTCAGTCATCACACACAATTTAGCAGGCTGAGGTGCAGAATTTACCAGTCCCAATTTCAATGAATTTTTAAAGCACTGGATGTTTATGCCACCATCTTACACTGGCTATATTCACACACAAAGTGCTTGTTTTGAAACAAGATGTTTTGAAACAAGCTGTTTCAAAATAAAGCCTTATTTTGAAACACCTTATTTCAAAATTTAAAAAGTATTTTCGAAATAAGGGAAAAGGAGGGAATCGAAATAGCATGTCCAGTGTGACATGCTATTTCAAAATAGGAGAGGGGAGGGGGAGGGAGGCTCTGTGCTGGGCCCGGAGGCCCCACCCACAGGATTCCCCTGCCCCCCCTCCTGCCTGGCACAGGGGGGGGCTTCCTCCACAACCCCACGGCTGCTGCTTGGCGCGGGGGGTGGAGGAAGCCCCCTGCGCCCAGCAGGGGCAGAAGAAGCCACCTCGCGCCAGGCAGCAGCCGCGGGGGGGCGGAGGAAGCCCCCTTGCACCAGGCAGGGACCGTGGGGGGGCGGAGGAAGCCCCCCCACGCTGGGCAGGGGCCACGTGGGGAAGCCAGCTGGGGCACCCTCCAACCCCCTGCAAACTCAGCACCCTGGCCAGGGTGCTGATCCCTGCCCAGGATGCTGGGGGGGGGACCTTCCCCCAGGGTGCTATGCACCCTGGGTGGAAGGTCCTTGTTATTTTGAAACACTCTTTGTTTCACAATAACATGTCCAAACAGCTTATTTTGAAACCACTGGTTTCGAAATAACCCTCCTTTCGGAAGCAAAGTTGGTTTAAGCTGTTTCAAAAGGAGGGCTCGTTTTGAAACGAGGAGCTCCCTCCTTTCGTTTGGACGTAGGGACTTTTATTTTGAAACAACCAGTGTTGTTTAAAAATAAAAGCCCTGTGTGGACATACCCACTTTGTTTTGACATCTAGGAAAGAGAATAAGTGCCAAATTCTGACCCTCGGTCCAGGGGTAGCTGCATGTGCATATAACAGAGGGCAGAGTTGGGCCCTCATTGTGGTCAAATTTTTTCTTTTTATTGTTTTCAAAAATACTTTCTTACTTGATTGAAGAAGAAACAGAATCATATCAGCATTAGCTCTAAGACTTTCAGAGGGTTTGTTTAAAAATATATATATTTATTAAAGATGAACAGAGAGTGTTCCAAGAAATCCAAGAGGTGCATTTAAACTTTGTCAGGTAAATCTGACATCTCTTTAAATATACAGAGAACTCTGACTCTTTTGCTTGGCCTTTTGTAAAACTAATGTTCTTAGGTTACAGTTGTCTAACCTATTTTCAATGTTTGTTGCTCTCCGTCTCTTGTCATCAGCCTCATCTCCCTTTCTCCAGTAGGTATTCAATCAGGCTCATAACTGCCATCGCAGAACAGACCAATGATTCACATGTCTGGGAGCTTGTTCTTGGCTGTGTCCAATGCAAGACATTCCATTTAAAGGTATAATACTCCACAATTTGCCTAACACAGCTACAGCGGGACAATTTCATTGTGACCCCAAGATAAGTAGCACTTACACAACTATAGAGTCTAACACTCTTTCAATGTTTATTCCCTGGAGTAAAATGATAGAGCTAACCATTCTCATGTTTCTAGACACGTTCATCACAGATCAGTTGGACTGCTTATGTAAGCATCACGTACTGTGAGCAAAAATTGTAGAATCAGTCTCCTGGAATAACATTTAAAGGCAAAAAAGATCCAAACAAAGGAAATGTTGTGTCTAGTGTGTCATTTAGGGAACTTAAAAAGCTGTAAGATTCTTTCCTTCAGAATATATAACTTTCTGTAGCCTCAGACAAAAGATTCTTTATTTCCAAGGTAAATACATTTCAGTGATAAAAGTGATGTGACACCATATTTTCTTGGAATGTAGGTAATTTTGGGACTTAAAAGATGTGAGGTCCATTGAAATGAGTTTCATTAGAAAAGTATGTTACCTGGAGATCAGTCCATGGTCCTGAAGCATGAGGATTGTCAGTCTTTTTCATTTTATCCTACTTAGTAAACTTCAGAAGAAGATTAGACTTCTTTAATTACAACATCTGCTATTATATTACTTTATTTGTCTCAGTAATATCTTGTGACAACAAGCCCCACACCTGTCTCCTTGAAATTTCAATCTAATGCCTTCTTTTTAGTATGCACATTTCTCAGCCTGGACTTCAAAATTGTTACATTTATCCCTCAAACCTTTCCTCCAGGGTATTAAAATGCCTCTCTTATTTTAGGAGTCTAACAATTATACCATCTGGCCTTTTATATTCTCATTAAAGCTCTTTCTACATGTCAGTGTACTTAAGGCAAAGTCTAAACTGTGCCCAGGAGGTTTTATCCGTCTGGGAAGTATGACATCTGCTATGGAGCTCAAGGATACTTCAGTTCTTTGGTTCAATCCTCCCTCTGTGTTACTAGCGCTCACACTTGCAGCAAGAATGCAGCCATTCTGAGGCAGCCCAGGAATTTGATCTGAATTGTTTGCAGTTCTCAGATAATAACACTTCAGCTCTATTGTACTTCATCCATAGGCCTCAGGACACTTTACAATCAGAGGAAAAAGATCAGCTCCTTTTACAGAAAGAGACAGTTGAGGTGCAGAGAATTATAATTAATTATTTTTAACCTTATGAGGAGTGGGAATTGGAGTTAGGGATGCTGAAACAAAGCTTTACTCAAGGCACGGACAGCAGATACTTCCCACTCAGACCTTGTCTTGCCCCTGTCTGTCACAACGGATGTTTGCAGTAGCTACATTTAGTACATCCTGGACTAGGAGCACCAGGAGTAGGAATGAATGATTCAAATGTTTTCCTCCCTATTTCCAAAGCAGTTAGCCCTACATAGCTGAATCAACAACAGAGTGAGAGGCAGACCAGAGTGCCCACTATTTTGAATGAATGTTTCTGTTGGCATTGTGCATGCCTAGCTAGAGCTGACAATATAATCTGCAGGGATGCTTTGAACAACAGAAGACTCTTACTTTACATGTACTTTTTGTGAGCAGGTCCATAACTAGGGCAGGGCAACCGGGCCAAAGCCCCAGGTGCTGATTCTTAGAAGGTGCTGCACGGCCAGCAGCTGCAGCCCCTACCCAGCCCCTTCTTCCTGCCCAACCTCTAAAATTCAGCATCTGTGGAGGCAGATCCATTCCCAGCCACTGCTAGAAGGCAGAGGAGAGCCCCAGCCACCACTGGGAGGTGGCTGGGAGCAGAATCTATCCCCAGCCCCTGCTGGAAGGTGGCAGGGAGTAGGATCCATCCCCAGTCACCACTGGAAGGTGGTGTGGAGCCAGAGCTGGCTCCATGCTGCTTTGTGGCGGTGGTAGGGGCTCCCTGACACCTGCTGGCAGTGGCTGGAGCAGGATCAAGTCTAAGTCAGGGGAAGGAGCCTTTGGGGCTCCTTGCCCCAGGCACAAGAACACCTAGCTCTGGCCCTGTTTGGGAGGATCACGTTTGTAAATTTAAGTAGATGGGATGGCCCAAAGGAAACCAAAAAGAGGCCAGAGGTGCAGTTACTTTAGAAACCATCACACTCCACACGTTTGTTATCTAGCTCTATAGAAAACCTTCAGAATACCATTAACTACACTGAGGACCAATAAACCTTTCCAGTAAATAGCATTATATGCCAAAATCTAAGCTGCAGGCTTCATATGTGACTACATAAGTGACAATGTAGGGAACTAAATGTCTTTAGAGACAATTATGAAGGAAGTTGTGCCATCAGCTACAAACCAGTTCAAAGAAGTCAAAGCCTGACTTGTTACAGATGAACTATCAGAATTTGGCCAATTAATTTCCAGAACACCTTACAAATAAGCCATCTACCACTGGTAGTAAACAAATGCTGCAAAACACATCATAAAAATTGCTTGACATATGAACAAATTATATATAATGCATCAAAGCCTGATTCATAATTTCAGTTTGCCAAATATGGACTGCAACATGCAATCTTATTTTAGTGCTTGTATATTTTAACATGATTTTGCAATCAATGTGATTGCCTTCCAGTAAAACAAATTATATAGTAGTAGCAATAGCATATGATTTAGAATTGATTGGAGTATCATGGAAAAAATGGAGATTCAGAAGCAATTTTTTAAGAGGCTGTATCAATGAGAAGCGTTCTACAATTCAGATGACTAAAATAATTTAAATGTACAAGGAAGCAGAATAACGCCATTCTCAGAAGGCTATCACAGAGTACTGGACTGGTACCCAGGAGACCTGGGTACTATTTTCATCTGTGCTGCTTGTCTACTGGATGACCTTGGAAAGGTCACATCATCTCTCTGATCCTCCACCTTCCCATCTGTACAATGGGGATAATAGTGCTGCCTGCCTTTATAAAGTACTTTGAGATCTAATGATGAAAAGTGCTACATAAGAGCAAGGTATTATTATTAATAATGTTTGCTCTCTTCCTCTGCACTTAATTTTTTTCCATGTGTTTTGATAGGGTACTGCTTTTTGAGGTAGCCAAATGTGTAGAGACTGTTTTTCCAAACTAGTAGACATCAGCGGTGTAGCTATGGGTGGGCCAAAATAGGGCTGGGCTGACCCACTGTCCTGGGAAAAGAAAGGGACATGAGGGGGAGGTCCCAAGAATAGCGGGAGAAGAGGACCACTGGCGGGCAAGTTGGTGAAGCTGACTTTATTTAGCAATGATAAAATAATTTAGCTGCAATAAATGGTGGATACAAGTTTGCAGGCATCAAGTTAACAAGACTTAACAAGTCATGGGAAGCCCTCTTCCTGAATTCTATGTACTACTCTAAGGCAGAAAACAAACAAGCAAATGTTTGAGGCAAGCAAAACAATGGCAGTGACTTCTTCTATGCTTAGTGCTATGGCTAACACCTTAATTAAGGCTGAATCACAATCTAGGCTGTTATTTATCACTATAGTAAGAGGTGTTATAAGGATTTATGTAAAATAGGAAGTTCAGGGAGTGGGGCTGTTTATTCAGGGCCGGCAAGGTTTCAGGGGTTTGAGTAAATACTCACAACCAAACAATGATGGAGCCGAGCACGGCGACCAACATCAGGGTTTTCATTGTAGCCAAGGAGGCCTGGAACCTTGGGGGAGAGCCAAGTGACTCGGCCAGCTGCCAGGCTTGCTGCTTCCTAGAAGATCCCCACCCAATGATGGTTCCAAGAGGTTTGGACGTGGAAGCACCTGGGCTTAACCAATCAAAAGTTTTGTGCCCTTCTTTGGTAAGGAGCAAAGCCCTGTCTTTGCAGGTGGCATTTTGGGCATGCATTGCTTTACCAGCTTAGCTGAGCCGAACTGTGGTTTCATGCCAGCTGAGAACAGCAAATGGCATCTTCCTGAGTTGTAGTTTCGCAGTGGCAACAATGTTCCCCCTAAGCTGTGCGGCTGCGCAGCTCCCTCCTGCTGCTCCACGCAGGGGATGCTGCCCGCTGCACACTGCCGGCAGCCAGAACCCCCGCCCGGCTGGAAGACGCTGTCTTCCAGCCAGCGGAGAGCTGTTCCGGAGCTGGGAGTTATTGAAACTCCCACCCAGGGAAGCTCTGATGGAGAACATCTGAGCATGCTCCATCAGTGCTTCTCTGGCTCCAGGAGCCATGCCTGGGACCAGCGTGACAGGGTAAGAGTGTGGGGAGGGGTCGAGCCAGCAGGGGGGTTACTGGGAGAAGCAGCTGGGGTAGGAGGAGGGGATCTGGTTGGCTCTGGGGGTGGGCTGTGAGGGGGGAGCATCGGACCAGTGGGGGGGGAGGTGCATGCAGAATTGGGCCCACATGCACCTGCAGGATCAGGCCTGCCAGGGTGGGGGATGGCCCACGCAGTGAGAAACATGTGTTGCTCAGCTGCCTCAGGGGCTTAGAGGGAACGTTGAGTGGCAGCTAAGTAAAAAGTTACAAGAAGCAGGGCTGAGACAGCTTTGGCTGTCTGAACACCCACTTGGCCAGCAAGTCCACCCATTGTACTGTCCAGCAGTAGCACAAACTTCTACACTGCAAACCCAGCCAGCAGCAGGTGGTTGCAGCTGTGAGCAAAGCAGAGGCAGAAAGGTGGGGGTGGGCTCTTGTCACCACCCTGTACTGCCTCCCAGCTCCGGCCCAGGGGCAACGACCACAGCCATGATGGGGCACAGGCCAGGCTCTCACTGCCTCTCCCCCTCCCTTCTCTTTCTCACAATACTCCAGCTGCTAAGTAGCAAGTGGGGCCAGAACACATACGCACCAGCTCTACTTGCTACCTAGGAACTGGAACGTCATCAAGCAACTTAAGGTCATACGACTGGAAGCAGGTCATAGCTGGGCTCACCCTGGAGACTCAGATGGGGTCTGGCCAGAAAACAGGGGCTGGCTATACCCTTCTAGACAGAAGCTAAGCTTTAAGCCAGTGTCTGTTTGGACAGTAAGGTCAGAATCAATTGAACCAGTGATAAATCACCCATTGGGCCTGTCTACACAGTATCTGGGAATAGTGTCTTAGACTGGTCCACAAACTTATGCCAGCAGGGCCCATGCTGCTACTCTAAAAATAATCGTGCACATGATGCTTTGAAGTGGCAGCTTGGGTTGGGGTTCAGGCTCTGCAGCCTGGTGGGGGAGAGATGACACACTGCAGCTTGAAGTGCAACTTTAAAGCACTATCTGCATAGCAATTTTTAGTATTTTAGCATACCCTACTACCACAAGTCTGTGGACCTGGGTTAGGCAGCTTGGTCCCAGATGCAGTGTAGACAGGCCCATTAGCTTCAGTGGAAGTTCAACTCACGAATTACTATGTCCTCTTGAAAATCGCACCCACAATCTTCAACTGGGCTGCAAAGTGTAGGCAACTTGACAGCCTGGCAGTAAAATTACTGGCTGTACCTCACTGAGCTATGTACATGAGAGGGAGTTGGGCTTCCTCTTGGCAGCAGAGTTTAAATATATTCTATGATAATAACACCTTTTCAGGGTTCAACTATTTCCAAGGCTCAACTGTTTAATTATAGTTTGAAGTGCATGTAGAGCCTCTGCAAGTTTTTTTTGTTCTTGTTGTTGTGGTTGTTAAAGAAAACCACAGACATAATTATGAGGTTTCATACTATAAACAAGGAACTGGACTAATTATACAGTACATATATACACTTAGTGGAAAACCTATAGCTTCCAATCAAAAAGTTTCAGGCCGTGAAGTTATTTAGTAGCTCAGAAAGCCTAATCAAGCTCTCACTGGAGTAAGTGACTGCATACGCACCAGTTTCAATAACACTAGGACTACCACCTTGTAAACTCACCTCAGGCTGATAGGTCACCTGACTGCAAGTGTTGGGTGCAGGTTAGTCTGGGGAAAGAGTTGACACACTAGGGTTAGATTCAGGTTGGGTTTTAAAATTAGGCCCCAGAAGAGGGGGTGTGTTGGGAAAGGATCAGTTTCTGGTAGAGGTGGTGTCACCCAGGGAGTCATAACAGCAATCGTGTCAGCTGTTTCTAGTCAAGAGAGAATCCCAATGTGGCTCAGCTGCAAGTGCAGGAATGTGGACCCCGCACAGGCTCTGCCCTGCCCCTCCCTGCATCTTGACTGCGCAGCATGGAGTATCCTGATGCCCTCATTGCAGCAGCTCAGTAAATCTGAGATGGGAATGGTGAGATATTCAAGTGGCTACTAATCCTGTGTCAATCCACCACTCCAAGACCCATACTACTTCCTGTTCTCACCCCCCCATTCCCCATGTCTGGATTCCTGCAATAAAGCAAGGCAGGAGGTGGCAGTAGAGGGGAAGGGGGGAGGGTGTCACCCTGTGTAAACACAGTGATGGGGGTGCCTCATAGACTGACAGCCCTGGCTGTGGTTTGGTGGCCCAGGACAGTGAGCTCAGTGGGGCATATGTATTGGTGGCTCTGGGCTTTTTGCGGTGGCTGTGGGAGGAGGAGCAGGGCATTTTCGTGAATTATAGAAGCACATGGTCTATTTGCAGTGCCCCATTATTTTTTTTAAATACAGTAGAAACAGGCGGAAGACCAAGGGCAGCATAGGTCCATTACTCAACAAAGAGGGAAAAACAATAACAGAAAATGTAGAAATAACAGAGGAACTAAATGATTTCTTCACTGTGGTCTTCACCAAGAAGGTTGGTGGTGACTGGATGACTGACGCAGGTGAGCGCAGTAAAAACAGGATAGGATCAGAAACTAACATAGGGAAAGAACAAAGTTAAAAATCACCTAGCCAAGCTACATGTCTTCAAGTCACCAGGGCCTGGTGACATGCACCCTAGAATACTCAAGGAGCTGACTGAGGAGATAGCTGAACAATTGGCATTATCTTTGAAAAATCATGGAAGACTGGAGAGGTTCCAGAGGACTGGAAAAGAGCAAATATAGTACCCATCTATAAAAAGAGAAATAAGGACAATCCAGGGAATTATAGACTTATCAGCTTAACCTCTGTATCAGGAAAAATAATGGAGCAAATAATTAAGGAGCCCATTAGCAAGGATCTAGAAGAGAGTAAGGTGCTAAATGACAGTCAGCATGGATTTGTCAAAAACAAATCATATCAAACCCACCTGATAGCTTTCTATGACAAGGTAACAAGCCTTGTGGATAGAGGGGAAGCAGTAGATGTGGTATATCTAGGCTTTATAGTAATGCTTTTGATATGGTTTTGCATCAAGTTCTAATTAACAAACTAAGGAAGTACAGCCTGGATAGAGCTATTTATTATAAGATGGGTGAAAAAATGGTTGGATAACTGCTCCCAGAGAGTAATCATCAGTGGTTCACCGGAAAGAGCATAATGAGCAGAGTACTGCAGGGATTGGTTCTGGGTCCAGTTCTATTCAATATTTTCATCAATGATTTAGATGATGGCATAGAGAGGACACTTATAAAGTTTGCCAATGATACCAAGCTGGGAGGGGTTGCAAGTGCTTTGGAGGATTGGATCACAATTCCAGATGATTTGCACAAACTGGTGAAATGGTCTCACGTAAATAGAATGAAATTCAACAAAGACAAGTGCAAAGTACTCTGTTTAGGAAAGAGCAAACCATTGCAAATTAATACAAAATAGGCAATGACTGTCTAGGAAGGAGTACTGAGAGAAGGAATTAGGGTGTCACAGTGGCCTGCAAGCTAAATATAAGTAAACAGCGTAACGCTGTTGCAAAGAAGCCAAACATCATTCTGTGGTGTATTAATAGGCTTATTGTAAGTAAAACATGAGAAGCAATTCTTCTGCTCTACTTGACCCTGATTCATCCTCAACTGGAATATTGTATCCAGTTTTGGCCAATTCATTTCAGGAAAGATGCGGATAAACTGGAGAAAGTCCAGAGAAGAGCAACATGAATGATTAGATATCTGGAACGCTTGACTTATGAGGGAAGATTGAAATAGCTGGGTTTGTTTAGCCTGGAAAAGAGGAGATTGAGAGAGGACATGATAACAGTTTTTAAGTACCTAAGATGTTGTTATGAGAAGGGAGAAAAATTGTTCTGCTTAACTGCTAATGACAGGACAAGAAGCAATGGGCTTAAATTCCAGAAAGGGATACTTAGGTTGGACATTAGGAAAAATAATTCCTAACTGTCAGGGTGATTAAGCACTGTAATAAGTTGCCTAGGTAGATTGTAGAATCTCCATCATTGGACATTTTTAAGAGCAGGATAGGCAAGCACCTGTCAGGGATGGTTTAAGAGGGTGCTTGGCTGTGCCATAAGTGCAGGGGCTGGACTTGATGACCTCTCATGGTTCCTTCCAGTTCCTGATTCTGTGATTCTATTCAAGCTCCAACTCTGTCACCCTCACATCTAACTTGCAATCCAACCCAAACCCAACAGAACCTTAATACATGAACTGGGTCAGATCAAGTACAAAAATGAGTTGATGTGGTTGGGCTTGTGTCAGGTTTGGGTTTGATTAGGGACGTCAAACTCATTTGCTATGGCAGGCCAGATTTAAATCAAATGTCCTTCAAGTGGGCTGTACATACCATAAATCATATTATGGCACTCTTGCAGCATTGCTCAAGCGCTGTATATTCAAAACTGCGCTCTGCAGTACCTCTCTTTCTCTCTGTTAGGGAGAGCGTGTGGTCTTATGGAGCACAGTCTTGAATACTCAGTGCTCCATGATGTTACAAAACCTGACACTCTCACTGCATTGTGGAGCACTGGGTATGTGAGACAACTCTCTTCCTCCCTCTCTGTTAGGGAGAGAGTGTGGTCCCTCACAGTGTAATCCGATGAGAGGTTTGCAGGTTGCATTCAGCCCACAGGCTGCATGTTAACACCCCTGGGTTAGATAATGATCTAGTCAGGCTTAAGAAAGCTTTCCAATTAGGCCTGAGAACAACTCAGTAGAAAACCCCACATAGTACCATCAGGAGAATCCACCTGCCAGGGGCATCGCTGCCCTGGGGAAGCACCCAGGGCACTGGCCCAGACCACACCCCTTGCCAGGAGGCCACGCCCCCTGGCCAGGGCTGGGGCTGGGAGTGGCTTCCGCAGTTGCAGGCAGCTGAACCCCGGATCCTCAGCTGGGGACAGGGCTGCTGCCGCCATGGGCAGCTGGGTCCCAGATCCAAGGCTGGGGATGGGGTCAGGAGCGGCCTCCGCAGCTGAGCCCTGGATCCCCAGCCGGGGATGGGGCTGCTGTGGCCATGGGCGGCTGGGCCCTGGATCTCAGGCCCAATCATGCCAGAGACCGGGAGAGGTGGGGCCCCACCAGACCCGGGGCACTGATGCCGGGTTTCGGGGCATGTGCCCCATGTGCCCGGCACCAGCAACGTCCCTGCCACCTGCCCTAACAATATGGGGTGATACTGAAATCTTTCTGCAGGAGTTCCAGTGAAATCAGTGAAAGTTTTCAATATACTAGTTCCTTCTTCAAGCATCTAATGAAGTATGATTTTCTCCCACAAAATCTCATGTAATAAATAAATTTGTTAGTCTTTAAATGTGCCACAAGACTTACTGTTTGTTTTTAAATACATAAGAAATCAAGGACAGGGCTGAATGTCTGAAAGGCAAATAAGAAGCGAAAAATCTTTACAACAGCTTTATTAATTTTTAAGAGTGTCTTTCAATAACATAGTTAAAATTTTATGTTCAAAACTTTTTTCAGCAAAAAATAATATGAAATATCTGAAACATTTTGCACTGATTTTTGCCAAATTGTTTTGGTTGAAAAAATATTAAAATAATTCGAAAAAAATGTTGTATTTAAATAGTTTTAAATTAAAATGTTGCATATTTTATTTGAAATATTTTGTTTTGATTTTTATTGTTATTTAAAATGGAATAAAACCCCTTGAAATTGAAAAATACAACCACGATTTGTTGGGGATCAAACAAATTGTTTAACTTGACCTGAAAAAAAAAGCTCCCCATCCAAGCAAACATATGCAAACAATTAGAATTTTTCACAAAAATTATCTCCCCAAAATATATCATTTTGTTCCAGAACTAAAGTGTTTTTTTCCTTCCTTAAATCACCCACAAACTGAAAAATCCATTATTTACATGGCTCTCATTACATGGATAAGGGCATAAGTATCAGACAATTTTTGCTGTAGTAGTTTCAAATCTTACTTTGAATTTATTAAGAAATATGGACCTTGTGGTACAATCCTTATTGAGACAAAAGGAGAAAGGTGCTTAGGGCAGTGTCTTGATAGAAGTTGAACAGTACAGGGTAACAGCACACTTTCACGTGTGTAGTGCCAATATAACAGCAGTGCGGTGACCAGATGGATGCAGAATATGATATTGACATACACAAATTGCACTAATTTCACTTAATCAATTTCTGAACCAAATAAACAATCCCCCCCCTGCAAAAAAACCACAAAAACAAATTAAAAAAACAACTAACACGGACACTTTATTTGGTTTAAATATTCCTGAAACAGGTTAATTTGGTAACAAACTCAAATCATATGAATTTACATATGTTACCTTCATGTATTTCACACAAAGTACAAGTGGAAGATATTATCAGGCTCACATTATGACCTCAGAATTAATGGGAATCACATGTATACACTGAATATTCAGAGACACAAAAATAATAAGTTAAAGTAAAGCTTGCAGAGTTCAAACAGATGCCGTCCTGAAGGCAGATAAATTAGCAATCTTTGAATGTGCCAGATAAAGGAGTAAAGTAAATCTGCACTGAGGATCACTGCCAATAAACAAACCTGCAATAAGTGCCCAATTTAAGTATCACCAGCATTGCCAGTGCAATTTGTTCCATCTTCAGTTCACTAATGCTTCTACAAAGCAAATAATTATATCTGGTCTCTAGGATGCTCACTTAACTCAGCTTTCATTTTTCATTTAAGCTTAAAAACAAAACACCAGTTTTTATCTGGACAAACTGGGCACAATACTTTCATAATTAGTCTCAAGCAAATATAATACAATTATACACTTTTATATAACCCTGGTGCTGTGCAGCTATTTCAGACATCAACAGTTTTGGAGCTCCCCGTGACCATTTATCACTCAAGAATAAAGCCATTTCCAAGTCTATTGTTAGCTCCCTATTCATAGATTTTCCTATTAATAATGAAATGGGCAAATCAGATTAATTTAGTCAATGCACTGATTTGAAAGTAATTCTGAAAATTGTGAATTATATTTTTAAATCTTTAAATGTATTCTTTCCATAAGAAATCACATTTTTATATTGATAGAACCCAGGATTTAGACCCAGATTAATGATGTATTTATAATAGTGCTTCAGCAACAGATGTTAAAAAATAGCTATTCAAGTCACAGTGGATTAGAAAGTTGCAGAGAACTTTTCCTATGCGCATGTATAAAAACAATCTGGAAAGACTACACAGGGAAATTCTCATGAGGCAAAAAAAGAAAAAAAAAATTACAGCTCTATGGTAAAGAGTCTTGCACTTTGGGGCCAGGAACTATCTGACCTATTATATGAAAAGCTGCTTCTTCTCATACATTCTGCTGGCCCAGTTAATGTCAGCCACGAGTACTGGTTCCTAAAATATAGTTCACTACCATAGGTAGAACGACAGCAGAGGTCTCAGGTATGGAAAGCCCTCAGTGTGGTATTTCATCAGCATCAAAAGGTGGCAGGCTTTAGGACAGGGGTCTCAAACATGGCCTGTGGGCCACATGCAGCCCCTAAAACTATTTTCTGCGGCCTCCAACGACAGTGCTGTTACTGACATTTGCAATATCGTTGTATGAAAAGGTTTCAATGGTGCAGCCCTCGGGCCAACACACTAGTCCGCATGTGGCCCTGTACTAGTCCTCATGAAGCCCTCATGGTGATTTGAGTTTGAGACACCTGCCTTAGGACAAAAGAGGCTCCAAGTAAGCTTTGAACTGAGACTTTCACTGAATCATTTATGTGGCAGAAGGAGGTGACTTCTGGTGACTACCACAGCTCAGCACAGCAATACAAGGGGGTTTAAATTAACAGAATCTAGAATTGGGGAAAAAAACCTTATAGGTCATCTAGTTCAGCTAATGTGTGTTTGTTCCCTGGAACACATTTATTAGTGTTTTGTCCAATCTAATTTTGTGTGCGCTAATGTGGGTCTATTCCCTGGAAGACATTTACTAGTATTATGTCCAGTCTAATTTTGTGTGTACCAAGCAACAAAGTTTCCCCGTTGAGGGATCATCCTACATGTCATTATATGATATTTTTCAGTCAGTCTTTCCTCCAAACCACTGCTTCAGATATTCTATATATGCTAATACTGGCAGTTAGCATTGAGTTTTCTTACATTAAAAAAAAATACAAAATTTCAATATTGTGCAACATTAACAAGGTGCCATAACTAGTAAAATATACTATAGGACCCAGGTGTTAGGTCACCAGACTGAGCAAATGTCCAGAAAGCAAAATTCCATTCCTGGCTCTATCACTTGCACTTTGTCTTACACTGGGCAACTCACCTAAGTTTGTATCTTAGTTTCCTCATCAGTAACATGAGGTGAATGCAGCTTACTTAGCTTTATAAAGTTCTGTGAGATCCCTGGATGAAAATTACTAGCCTAAAGGTAACAATTATTGAATCATTACTAATGACTAGGAGCAATGGGCTGAAAGATTGCATCTGGCAGTAAGATTTTATCAGAGTGTGGATGTCCCCCGAGAGAAGTGTTAAAGCTACATAGCTTGATATAAAACTAGACAAGGCAAGATACTAACAATAAGGACAAAATCTGCAATATCAGGCAGATGGATCACATGACCGAGAGGTCTCTTTCCCAGTTCTGACTACCATGAATTCAAATTGTGTTGCTATGCAGAGCCATCTTACTCACACACAAGTGGTTCTGAGGCACTAAGTTTTAAGACATATATTTCTATTAATTCCTGAGAATATTCATGCTGTGCTGCCACGCCCGGCCCAAACCACTGGCTCATATTTATGGATTAATTTTTCAGAGATGCTGAAACAATGCAGATCCCATTGAAATCAGTGCAAGCTTGGGTACTCAAAACAACTCAGACACAGGCTGCATATGGTTTAGCAGTTGTTCTAGGATACTTGCTTGAGCATCTGCTTAAAGAAAAGTATGGCTGCCTATTCTGTGAGTGTTTCCTACTTGCTGAAGTGTTCAGTGGAAAGAGATTAGTAAAATGACTGTCTAGTAGAGAAAGAAAGTTTGAGATAACAAGTCAAGTTTTCAAAAAGGGATTTTACATTCTGAATGCATAGTAAGTAGACAAATATGTTCTAAATGCAGAATAAAGTTGAATAAAAATGGGGCTTATAACTGAAATTGCCTGTCTGTGCCTGCATTTACTTAGTAGATGTTATGCTCTGCAGATGTAACTGAGGTACAGTAGGCCAAGGCCAAGTTCAGCAATATCATGGCTAATTTTAGCTCTGATTGGGGGACATGATACTACTAGGGAAAAAAAGCTCTGGAGAAGAAAATTGCCACTTGAATTCTCAAGAGTCATAAAAAAAGACAGACACACTCTCTCTTTCTTTCTCTCTGTGCGTGTGTGTGCGTGTGTGCGTGACCTCTTCTCCAATTTTGTGAAGAAGCCCGATAGCGCGCTTTACCTGGAGAAAGTAAGTGGCATTTGGCCACTGGGGATTATTTCCATATTTTACTGTACTTCAGCCTGGATAAAAGATTCATGAACATTCATACAAGGGGTGAATAATATCTTTTTCTTGGATCAACTTCTGTTTGTGAAAGAGACAAGCCTTCTAGCTACACAGGTCTCTTCTTCATGTCTGGGAAGGGTACTCAGCATGTCACAGAGGAATACAAGCTGGAACAGACTAGTTAGCATAAGTACTTAACCTATATTGTAAGATACTATTCAAGGTGAAAGACAGTCAACCCCTCTGTAGTTCTAAGGACACAAACTGGGGATTAATGGGTTACAGATTGCTGTAATAAACTATAAATCCAACATCTTTATTCAGTGTCTAGCAAAGTTGTGAGGTGAAGCTCCCAGGTTTGCCTCTTGCAGATGTTCTCCAGGTTTTCTTTGAGGATGAGGGCTGAGAGGTCCAAAATGGAGTGATTATTTTGTGAAGTGTTTTGCCTTTTATCATTTTTCTGTGCAAGTTCATTCAATAGAAGACCTGTGGAGCTTGAAAGCTTCTCTCTTTCACTAACAGAATAAAGGATGTTACCTCACCCAGTTTGACTCTCTGATATCCTGAGACCTAACATAGCTACAACACTACAATGTAGAGGCTGATAGACAGCACTTATTCTGAACCAGTTAAAGAATTGAAACTTTAGAGGGAGCAATTAATCAAGGAACCTTTCTTCATAAATACTCTAATTTCTAAGCTGTAGCTTTTTGCATTATTGGTGGGTCAGTATTTTCACTTGTAGGTTACTGGATATCTCTAAATCAAACTCATCCTTGTTCAGACCTTTCAAATATTTATAATTTCAGTTTTTACACTGTTCTCTTGCTTTTAGGTGGCTGATTTTTTTTCAACATCTACTTTTTAACTTTCTGTGGATTCATATTAAAATTTTGGTGTGCCACTTTACATCTTTTAACCAGCCTTTAAAAGCATGTACTGATGTAGCTAAGCATATTGTGACCTTATTTAAATACAAATGCCCAACAACCATAAAATTCCTACTGGATACTCTTATTGCACTTTTCAAAGGCCCCCTTGTGTGTCAGAAAAAAAAGGAACACATGGAAAATTTTCTCCACAAAGATGAAAGTTCCAGAAAATTAAAATTATGAGTGCGTCAATAGGTGGGGTTTATATTCAACAGCAATCTTGTTTAAAGAAAGAACTATCTTTGCCACATATAATATACTGTATATAATAAACTGGGTTTGAGGTACTGTTTCCTGAGCCTATGTTAAAAATGTTCTTAGAATGAAAAAAAAAAAAAACCATGAGCAATACTCTTCCCCAAAAACCAAGAACATTTTTAACCTCATCATTCAGAAGAAGTGCATAATTGGGATTCTGAAAATGCTAAAGTAGAATTTTGCTGCAAATACACTTGTGGATTTTGACAAATATCTTTTCTGTAAGGCCAAAATGTGTTTAGAGTCAAAGAAGTTGCACAAGAAGTTGTCTCCTTTTTGAACCACAGATTGTCCTCTTCTATTAGACAGATAAGAATAATAAAAGATCTATTTGTCATTGCCATAGGCACATCTGAATTAAAATAGAGACAACTGAACTGTTTCTTTCGAACAAGTTCCAAAACAATGAACTATTCTTCTGGCAAGATACAAAAATGAAATTTAAGAGAATACTACTGAAGGACATTTTGAACGGTAGGTTACTTACCAGTAACCATCCTTCGTCGAGATGGGCTGCTCAGATTCATTCAGTAATAGGTGTCTCCACGTCTGACTGGTGGGAACTTTTTGCCCTACCCTGTCAGAAGAGGGCAGGCGGCCACCGTCCCCCACTCCACCCTGAGGCTATATATGTGGCCGCCGCCCGACTCCTCCTCTGATGGACAGTGGGAGGAGTTTGCTCTTCCGCCTAAAGCACAGCATAACTCCGACATCGGTAGTTACCCAATGAACAAGGTCCTCGAGGAATCTTAGAAATTGAACTAAGGACCTTCATCCAGGCGATTGTAGCCTGGGATTGTAGGACCTAACCCAGTGAAGAGAAGTAAGCCCAGCCTGTCCGTGTACAGATTGGCACGTGCGGACAGGGTGGCCCGAGGTCACCTTACACATAATTGTGGTACCAACACATCGTGGTTATAGTCAAGGAATGCAACTCTAACTGTTCTGCATGAAAGGGTATTGGCAGAAGTGTGAGAAGGCCAAAGGATTTAGTGTTCTGGCAGCCACACATGTTGATGTAATTCCTATGAGGGAATTCAGGAGGCCTTAGGGTTGCTAGGCTGGCAGTGGCAGTTACCGATACTGCAATAAACAGTGGAAGGGAGTCAACCGTGTTTCCCTCAGTCCCGCAGTGTGAGGCACCTGCAGGCCATGTGCCAGATGGGTATATGAATCTGGTGCACTCGGTATCCCACAAGAGGGATGGGCATCAAGAGTGGGTGGGGAGGATCTAGGAGAGATTACTTCATCCTACATTAAAAGGGAACGTGAAAGACTGAAGGCGACGGGTGGCGACACCAAACAGCACAGTTATAGAGATGCACTCAGACCGGCATGGAGAAAGCTAGGTGCCTGACACACCCAAGGGCACTATACCAGACAAGACCAGGGGGAAACTTCCCCTGAACTTGAAGAATATATCCCAGGCCTACGTGGGCACACCGATGACACCATGATGGTCCCTTTTTAAGGAGGGCTGTCAGCATCGATAACCTTGAGAAGACACAAGGAAGTGGTATAATCACTGTCCCCCCCCCCCCTTTTTTTTTTTTTTTGAATTCAGCAGTTGGTAAATGGCCAAAGGGGTATAGGAGTCGAGGTGCTGATAGTAATAACATGACACCCAAGGGTAGGCTCATGAGTGTGAAAGCCTCAGAAGCCAGATCCCATGGCCTATGGGATTAAGCTCACATTGGCTTACGTGACCTCGTGCACCGAGAAGAGCCCAACCCGGTATAATACCGACCTTAAGCCCAGCGACACACAGAGGTGTGTGTCAGGATTGAGGCTCCCTGAGACAAGGGTCCCTAGGGAGAATTGGGATGTATGGAAGGAGGAAGTAGCCTCCTCTGAAGGGACCCGAGTGAGGGTATGCCACCCCGAGGGGGCACATCCGGCCATCTCCTTTAAGACACTTTGGATTTTCTAAAGTATCCTCTATGGGCGTGTTATTGTTGTTATTGGATCTTACCCTGAAGAGAAAATTCTATCGGGGGCAGCTAGCTCCTGAATTCCCAATTGCTGGTCAGAATTTCGGGGTGGGTCTAATATGAGTTCTATCGAGTGAGAAAATGCCTAGTAGTTGCTTAGGACAAAAGTATAATACCAAGTCGCAACTACTAAGGCTAGAAGACCTTCGGATCGTGATAAGAAAGGAGTTGTACCCACAGGATGCCCAGGTGAGGGTGTCCAGGAGCTAGGCCAAGATAACCACAGAGTTATGGCAGTCCCCAGAGGATGAGCTAAATGAGGGGCACAGCAGGATAAAGCTCCAAGAAGCAACAACAGGGTCCTGGCTAGCACCCCACATGCAGGAAAGGTCTGTAGACCATACCAGAGGGACCTAAACAAATGTACTTTTTACAGGTCTTGAACCCTGGTTTCTAGTGTTAAAACTACCTTGTTTACCCACTGAGCTATCACAGTGGTTTTTGCCTGTATGTTTAATGAGGAAGACAGAGGGATGAGTTTATCCACCTCTGACCGAACAACAAAGGGGTGGGAGCCGAGTGACATCATTATTATTATGTCATCTCCTCTGGTTGTCCGTGACCTGAAGGTCTCCCGATTCGAGTGGAAGGGAATGGCCATGTTAGGGGCAGAGAGACAGAGAGGAGGGGAAAGTGGTACAAGTTCACTTTGTCCGGAGAGAAACCCCGTACACAGGGGTTCTGCCCTTATGGCACAACTTGGGTAGCTGTGACCAGCAAACCCAGGGGAGGGAAAACAATTCATTGTTTGTAAGGTAGCCTCTTTTCCGTACAGGGAAAGGGAGGACAGAACACAGGATGGAGGACCAGTTAATGCAACCCCTCACCAACGCATTCACCCGGACTGTGAACCAGCTGGTAGTAGCGAGTACTGGGGTTTGTGTCCCACGTGGAAACCATATGCGATTGGCCAAATTCCTGTGTCTAAGGGCCGGGCTCCCACCTTTGTGTCTGGTACTTGGCAGGCGGGAGCGATTTGTTTGCTCTATGGGTCCATGAGGGGTTGAAGTACCTCTGAGCTAGAAGCATAGACCTTCACACCCTGGATGGGGTCGATCGGACCTGATCTATAATTAAGCACCAGCTAATTCCATTGATGACATAGGAAAGGGCTGGTTAGGGTGGCATATAAGAAAGGGTGGGAGGCTTCCATCCAGCTTTTGGGGTAGGGGAGTAAATGTCTTCTGTGGGAAGGGAAGAGAGAACCGACAAGGGGTTCTCTGGCCACCTGGTTGGAGGGGTAGAATGGTAGGGCTTTGTCCATGGAGAAGTGTGTGTGAGCCTAGTTCCCCAATATGGAAATGGCCCCACAAGGAAAGGCCCCGTTTAGTTCAGAGCGGGGATCGATGGGACAATATACTCTTCGATGTTTGGAATTTGTTCCCTGAACACTTAAGTGTCTCAGGAGGGGTGAGGGAGTTACCACCCAAGGAAGTGGAGGGAGAAGGGGGGCTTCCCCCCCACCAGAGGGGTGTCATGTACGGGGCAAGATAGCCCATTGGGAGTCAGTACTATTGGCTAAGGGTTGCCCCTGGGGTTTCAGACTGCAGGTCTCCACTGTGACCACTACGCTGGTCAAGGAGACTTGGATACTGAGAGGGTTGAGTCCTCTCAGGTGTTGGAAGCATTAGGGTCAATTGAGGGGGTGTGGATATGGGTTGATCTTGATCCTTCCTAAAGGGGATGAAGCAGCTTAACCTTTGAACTGCCCATTCTCACCAAGAGGGAGAGGGGGAGAGGGAGGAGAGGGCTGTCTGTCAGCTCAGAGGGATGGTCCCAAGGCAGTGGGCATTCCATAGCAGGGTTTGGATGACTGACTGCAAGACTGGTGATTATAATCAATACTGCTGATTAATCAGTTGGAATCCCTTCTCGTAGTTGTTTGTGGGAGGGACCTTGCCAGGGAGGGTCCCCCAGGTGGGTTTCGAACTAAAGTTCTGGTGGTGAGTCCTCACCAGTAGCTGTTGTAAAACGGGGTGTGGGGGGGTACCGTCGGGCCTCATGGGGCCAGAGGATGTGGAAGAGGCCCCGTTGGGAGAAAGCCGAGATATTGGCAAATTAAGGAAGTATGGGTTAGATGCATGGACTGTAAGGTGGATAGAAAACTGGCTAGAACAACGGTTTCAGCATGTAGGAATCAATGGCTCCATGTCAAGTTGGCAGGCAGTAACAAGTGGTGTGCCCCAGGGGTCGGTCCTGGGGCCAGTTCTGTTCAATGTTTTCATTAATGATCTGGATGATGGGATAGATTGCACACTTAGTAAGTTTGCAGATGATACCAAACTGGGGGGGACGGTAGACACCCTAGAGGGCAGAGACAGGATTCAGGGAGACCTAGACAAACTGGAGCAGTGGGCCAAGAGGAATCTCATGAGGTTCAACAAGGATAAGTGTAAAATCCTGCACTTGGGACGAAAAAACCCCATGTACTGCTATAGGCTGGGGAGTGATCAGCTAAATAGCAGCACTGGAGAAAAGGACCTGGAAGTCATGGTGGATGGGAAGCTGGATATGAGTCAGCAGTGTGCTCTTGCTGCCAAAAAGGCCAATGGCATACTGGGCTGCATCAGAAGAAGTGTTACCAGCAGATCAAGGGATGTGATCATTCCCCTCTATTCTGCACTAGTGAGGCCACATCTGGAATACTGTGTTCAGTTTTGGGCTCCCCACTACAAAAAGGACATGGACAAATTAGAGAGAGTCCAGAGGAGGGCAACAAAAATGATCAAAGGGCTGGAGCACAAGCCCTATGAAGAAAGACTGAAGGAACTAGGCTTATTTAGCCTGCAGAAGAGAAGACTGAGGGGGGATTTGATAGCAACCTTCAACTACTTGAAGGGTTGCTCCAAGGAGGAGGGAACTCGACTGTTCTCGGTAGTAACAGAGGGCAGAACGAGAAGCAATGGCTTCAAGTTACAGCTGGGGCGGTCCAGGCTGGATATTAGGAAAAACTTCCTTACTAGGCGAGTGGTGAAGCATTGGAATAAGTTGCCTAGGGAGGTGGTGGAATCTCCATCTCTGGAGGTGTTCAAGTCCCAGCTGGACAAAACACTGACTGGGATGATCTAATGGGAGTGGTCCTGCTTTTTTTGGCAGGGGGTTGGACTAGATGACCTCGTGGGGTCCCTTCCAACCCTATGATTCTATGATTCTATTTTAGCACCCCCCGGGGGTCACGAGTGGTACCCAAGACTGCCGAGGTCTCTGGCATTGCCCCCGAAGGGCAGATCAAGGGCCACCTGTTATGAGGCCGGAGCCACTCTGGCTTCGCGTAGCCAAGCTGCGCGGCACAGGGTTACAGCCGAGGCCATAGTGTGGGCCGTCATATCCACCGCATCCCAGGTAGACAGGAAGAGGTCCTGGGATGCTATTTTACCTTCCTCCAGGAAGACATCATACTCCTCCCTGGCCTCTGGTGGGAGTAGATGTCTAAATTTGTTTATTGACTCCCACACATCCAACATGTATCTGCTGGTTAGGGCGTGGTTGTTCGCAACCCGCAACTGGAAGGCAGAGGAGGAATATACTTTCCTGCCCACTAACTCTAACTCCCTTGAGTCCCTCGATGTCGGGAGGGGATCGCGGGGAGTCTGCCCCGGCCCTAAGGCCACTTCCACTACAGCACAAGGTGGGACTAGGGAGTGGGTGAGTGAAGGGAACTCTAACCCTGGGACTCTGTATTTGAGTCCCGCCATATCTGAGACTGGGGAAATGGAACCTGGGTTTTGCCAGCGGGAGGAGGCCAGGTCCCAAACGCTAGGGTGGAGGGGAACCATGACTGGTTCTGCCAAAGAAAACACCAGCCCAAATAAGATGTCGGAGGGTGCTTTGGAAGATTAGACCTTCATTCCCATGTGGGCTGAGACACAGCGCAGGAGATCAAAATGCACTGACAAATTGCCCGTGTAAGAGCATGGCACTGGGTTTAAGGCTCTCCCCGGTGCCAGGGGCAGTACCAGTGTGGTTACAGGGGCTTCCTGCAGGGACCATTTGTGGGGGCCATACCGGAATGGTGACGATGCCGAAACCTGGCACCAGGGCCGCTTGGAGCCCCCTGAAGCCCCTTCCCTTGGACTGGAACAGGCGGAAGTATCTCGGGACCCCCAGGATGGTACCGGGGACAGCAGGGTGATATGTTGCCAAGGGGACAGCTCCACGGTACCAGGATCTGAGGGGGTGATGGACGCCAGTGTTCGGGAGCCCGGGGCCAGTGGTGGAGAAGGGCAGCGGTGCAGTTTGTGCTGTGCTCAGACCCTTGAAATAAAGGCCAGTTTCCCCTTTCTAGCCGGCACCAGAGATGGAGGTGTAAGCAACAGGAGGAGCACCCTCGCTGCCTTCACTGCCTCCAGGGTCATCAGGATCAGCACCAACCCCGACTGGTCCTGGGGGGACCTCTGTGTTGAAGACGCGGGGCTGTGCCGGCATCGCGGTACCAAGGTCAGTACCGAGCTGGTCCTGTGGCCCCTGTTGGCACAGTGCCGGGTGGGGGTTCTGGTGCCGAACCAGCGCGCGGTACCGCAGGAGGTCCCGAAGCCTCAGGGGAAGAGTGCCAAGCCTGCTTGGGGACTAGGGCACTGCACCTTTGCTCCCTGTCCTTGATTGTCCTTGGTTTGAAGGACAGGCATATAGAGCAAGTGGTGACCATGTGGCTTTCACCCAGGCACCAGAGGCACTTCTCGTGGGGATCATCTCATGGGAAGGCCTTGCTGCATTCAGCATAGGGTTTAAAGCCTGGCATGGCGGACAACATAGGAGCGCGATGTTCCAGCCCGAGAGGGGAGATCTTCAGTGGAACTAGGTCCACAAATAAATGCTCCCAGTTGGATGACAGGCTCATAAAGCAATCAAACAGACAAGCTGCTTGCAAAATGCAAGGAGCGGGCCATTCCACAACTGATGCAAAGGCAGAAGAAATGAAACTGGGGAGGGGTCGGGCAGTGGCCATGTATGTAGCCACGGGGTGGCGAGGGGGGCAATGGCCGCCTGTCCTCTTCTGACAGGCTAGGGAAAAAAGTTCTGACCAATCAGGTGCTCCGGCATGGAGACACCTATTACTGAATTTATCTGAGCAGCGCTTGAAGAAGAACAATTCATTTCTGATTCTCTTCCCTGTGTTCTTTGCCTGCCATTCTGTAACATTTAACAAACATTTGTAATGCGGCCTATTTGCTTGATTATATCCATAGTCATCTTCTATCTGCTAAATTCCACCCCCTACACACACACACACACACACACACACACACACACACACACACACACACACACACACACCCAAAACAAACACCTCACCAGCCCAAATCTGGCACATGAATTTTCAGATCACTTCACTCCATTGGTTATTTTAGTCTAATCACTGAAGTCATGAAAATCCAGTTCCTGTCTTTGACTTCCCAGGACCCAGCAAAAAAAAACAAGGAGTTGTGTGGCACTTAAAGACTAACAGATTTATTTTTCACATGAGCTTTCATGGGAGAAAATCCCACTTCGTCAGATGCTTCGAAGATGGGTGAACTTACAGAATGGAATGAAAATAAATGCAAGGGGGTGTAAAACATAGGATCAGGTCATACAGAAACAGCAGATCAGAGCAGTTGTCAGGTTCAAACCCTGACAAAGTGGGATTTTCTCCCACGAAAGCTCATGCGAAAAATAAATCTGTTAGTCTTTAAGTGCCACATGACTTCTTGTTTTTTGGTTTTGTTTTTTTTTTTGTTTGCTGGACTAGACTAACATGGCTATCCCTTTGGAAATTCTGAGGACCTAACCTGCAGTCTCTTACTCATTTTATCTCTATGAATTTATCTTGTCCTCCTCTTCTGTAACCTTCCCTGACTTTTATATTACTACATCAGTTATGCCTATTATCAATTAATGTCTGCTTATTTAATCTGTTTCCCAAAAATTTTCCTTTACCCACTAAGCAAGGACCTAAAACCTTTCTTCAGCTACCTGAATGATCAGTGTCGGGAGACAGTCTAAAGAAAGTTTAACCTAATTACTATTGGAAACAATTATTTTATTTCATGCTTTAATAGCATCTTTAATTTGAGAATCTCAGTACACTTAGGGCACATTAATTTAGCTTCACAACACCCTGGTGAGGCATTTTACAGATGAGGAAGATGAAATACAGTCATACTTGCCCAGGTCATACAGAAAGCCTGTGGTATATCCAGCAATAGAAATCTTGCTTCAGAAATGGCCTTAGATCAGCCTGAGAACTCTTAAGAATAGCAAGCCCTATAATAGATGCTGACAGCTTTCACTCCTGACACCATGGACTCACTGCTTTCATCTTCCTTCTCTCCCAACCTCTGTTATGTTCAATTTTTTACCATTTCTCACTCTCTGCTCTTCTCACCTGCTCATGTCTTCATCAGGCAACTTATGGCACCAATAGGCAGAGCCTCGCTGGGGACAGCAAGAACATGTACTGCAGGAATGACAGTTCCACTGAGGTGTTACTACCTAAGGGGGAGCAGGTTGAAAGCATCCAGACAGAAGTAGGAGGATGATGAAAGGGTGCAGTGTGTGCTCCTATAAAGCAGAACTTAAGGTTCAGTCTGGTTCCAGAAAAGTGGGGCCATCCAGACTGCCCTCACTCTACTCTCACAGCTTGCCCTTTCTGATTGTGCAATCAGCCACACATACCCTATGAAACACAAGTCACTGCTGTCTCCTGAGCACAAGTGTCCTGGGGAAAGGGCAAAGAGGCTCTCCAGGCTTTCTTGCACACAGAACTCCCACACAGAGGCAAGTATGATTTCTCCCAGATTGACAGCCTACGCTGTGACTAGTAAAAGTCCTTTCATCCAGACCACCATTATTCCTAGTCCTTCATCTCTAGTGGAGTAAAAGCTAAATATTCATTTAGACACAGGAATCTTTTAGTTTTCATGCTGTCTAGAACAGGGATGTCAAACATATGGCCCACAAACCATTTCTATCCAGCTCATGACTGAGCTCTGTGAGACCATACTCTCCCTTAAAAGAAAGTTACAGAGTGGTCTCGCAGTATCACAGAGTGCAATCTCATGTACCCAGCACTCCATGATGCTGCAAGATTGTACAGGTCTCATGGGATCTCTGGGTACATGAAACTGCACTCCGTAAGACCACACTCTCCCTAAAAGAGAGAGAGTGCATGTGGTCTCACAGTATCATAGGCTATGTCTACACTTAGAAGGTTAGTTTGAATTAACTTAATTCAAACTAATTAATTTGAACTAATAATGATTAGTTTGAATTAAATTAATTCGAACTAACATGGCCACACTAGGAAGACCAATTTGAACTAGCATGTCCATGGACAGGACTTGCTAGTTCGAATTAGGAGAGGGGCACCATGGGAGGTGTGGCAAGATGTCCCCCAAGAAGGGCCATGCCCCCACCCAATATATAGAAAGAGGAAGGCACCCTGGGATGGAGAAGGTAAAACCGCGTTAATTTGAACTAATGGTTAGTTTGAAGTTGCATGGCTTCATTGGGTTAACTTGAACAAATAAGTTCAAATTAACCCTTACTTCGAAGTTAAGCAAGGTTTTATAGCTTCAAAGTAAGCTTTCATTAATTTGAACTAAGGAATTCCTTAGTTCAAATTAATGAAAGCCAGTGTAGCCATGCATTAATTTAATTCAAATTAATTCTCATTAATTCAAATTAAATTGTAATTGTAGACATATCCATTGATTGCAGTCTTGCATACACAGTGATCCATGATGCCACATGAGTGTAGGCCCTAGTATTTCCATTTATGATATGTATGGTCCACTTGAAGCACATTTATTTCAAATTTGGCCTGCCATAGCAAATGAGTTTGACACCATTGACCTAGATCTACGTATTAGCCTATCACCCCTACAAAATATTGTCCTGTCCACAGCAGACGCTATCTCAATCCCTTTACTGAAACTCTAATGCATGTCTTCCTCTCTTCTTGGCCTGAACTAGTTAAATGATATTCTGTATGGATTTCTTCAGTCCATACTACTAATTCTTCTTTGTTTCATTCAAAATGTAATAGCTAATCTCCTCACTTATACCACAAAATGGGATCACTGTCCCACCTTTAGTTCATTTCAGGAACCAGTACGTTCTCTCTTTTATAGTTTTAAAGAATTTGCTGCACGTTCACATACTACCCCACCTCCCTTTTCAAAATTATCTCTATATTCTCTACTCATTCTACAGACTTTTTTTTTTGTCTACCACTTTTTCCATAGTCAAAGACACGTCTGTTTCCTTTTGTCCCAGAAGCTCAGAAAAGCTTCCTTATTTCATTACAGTGATTTAAAGACTCCCAGATACCTCTTATCATGTCTCAAGATCCATCTCTTCTCCTGGATTTAGAGCTCTAAGTTCTTTAGACAAACTAATTCAACCCCACTCTAAGCTTTACTCTTCCTATGTTCAAATCAGTCTATAATTTCACCCATTTCTATTTACCTTTCCCTTGAAACATTTCTAAATATTATCTCCCCACATACTGTTTTCTACATTGTTATAATTATTTGTTGTATTTGCAGACTGTAATTGCCTGCGAATCTTTTGAACACAAAAATAAACTGTTTGTTTTCGGAACTTTTCTCTACGTTTCATCTTTCCTGTTTGTTACCTTTAAATAAGAAAAGGTGAGAGAATTAAATTCCTCAAATTTCCAACATCTGTGAGTCATTAACCCACAAAAGAATCTGACAAGCCTCATGAGAACTGTCCCACATGCATGGATTAACATTCATCAGATTTGGCCAAACTGAGAGGAACCTTAATCTGCCTGACTATGAACATAAATAGCCTCAGTATTTCATGAACTTTCAATGATATAGAAATGTTTTTAATTTGCCAGAAGAGCTTCTATTGATCTCATAAATTTAAAAGAAGAACGGAATTTGCTATTGTAAGGAATGAGAGGCCTGGTCTCCCTCAGAGACTGACAGAGAGGGAGGACCAATTCCCTGATGGGAGGTGGAACTAGGAAGTCCATGCCCACTTGGCCAGAAGCAGAGGGATATGAGAGGAAGGGGAGGTATAAAGGGACAGCCAAAAAGCTCAGCTGGGAGGCAGTGGTACAAGGGGAAGGATGCCTTTCCCTGGAACCAGAGCCTAGCCAACACTGCAGGGAGGAACTACCAGAGTTCCTCAACCTGGGGCCCTGAGGACTGCCCTGAATTGTTACTTGTTAGTTCTGTGTTCTTGAGGAATCAGAGCATAGTATCCAGCCTCTGTAACCCACCCCCACACATCACTCCCAACCCTCCCAACCTCTGCTTGAACAGTAAACCAAAACCAATGAAAAGACAGTGGGAGACATCTATCCACATCCTAAAGCATCAGCACACTAAATGGAGCTTCATTTGCATCAAGTATGGAGAACCAAGTTCCAAAGCAGGACTTGCATGGAACTCTGGGATTGAAGAAGCATTAAATCATTGCATGATGGGGAATCTCTCACCAAGGCTAACAAGCTCAGCAGTTATCTGACCATTCTAGTTGTAGACATGCTAACTGATATTTAAAATACTGAATCTACCTGATTGTATTGTGAACTTCCCTGAACCATTACATTACCAACACAGCCAGGAATGTGTAGTGTCCACTTAAACAAGTCCCTATAAAAACCTTTACCCAAAGCCAAAAATGAGTTGAGTCCTGACACCTGGATCTAAAAGCTGTATCATCACCACTGGGACTTCACCTTTTCCTTGCTGATTGCAGTGAGAGCTATGCCTGTCTCCATCCAGCATGCTGACCCTGAGCTGCACAGCCTGTTTCCTGGGAACCTTCCTGCTACACAGAGTGGTAAGATCCCCTCACCCCAACACACACTCTCCTTTTTTCTTTGTTCAAATATAACTCTCTCTAGGCCTGATACAATAGAAGCTAGGTAATATTATAACTGCGTGATTGTCCTTCGTTGTATGGTTATGAACACTGTAACTGTTTGTGTGTTTGGGGATAATTTCCTCTCCTTTTGTAATTATTACTATTAGTGCAAGTTTTAGATAGCAAAAGAATGTCTTTTGTAATCAAGCCAGTTGCCAAACTCTTTTAAAACTTCATTCCCTCCTCTTTGTGTTCTTTGCTTCCCTATATTGCTCTGCAGCAACACTTCTTTTATATAGCCTGTTATGCCCACAATCCTGTAAGGTTTGCTCATGAATGGAAATACCAGCCTGATTGACTCTAGAGGCATATAAGGGTAACAGCTGAAAGTGCTGTTTTCACCCAGCCTAACTGAGTCCAGGGGCATATAAGGGTAGCAGCTGAAAAGTGCTGTGTGACCCAGCCTGATCAAGATGCATGCTCAAGCCTAGACTAGTGCAGTACAGGGGCACATAAAGGTAGCAAAGAAGTGCAGTGTAACCCCCCTGCTGAGTTCAGGGACATATAAAGGATCAGGTGAGAGTGCTTATAGACCCAGTCCACTCAGATGCACCATGTTAATTGATTAATATGTGTATATGGGTAGTTATTTGAATCTGGGATTGGAAGAATGCAGCCCTGGGAAACTGAGGTCCTATAAGGGTGGCTCCATTGGGAGGCAGCTTGCAGAAGTGACAGTGAAATCCCACTAAAGACCAATTTTGCCCTCAAAATGGAATTTAAGGGGTTCATAGATTTTTTGGGGATGGGGGTCTTCTGAGGAGGGGTGAATTTCACTCTTATTAATTAGCACTTCTTCTGTTATAAACTATTAGTATAACCCTGCAAGTGGTCTGCATTCAGAACTCCTACTGCATTCTTTATATGCAATTAAACTGGCTAGGATAAAAATACGTATGTACAGTATGAACCCTTATGCTTCAGTATATAAGACCTCTAACTGCCTGGGACTGGGAAGAAAGCTTACCCCAGAGTGATATTAATGCAAATTTGCCCTTTGTAAGACTCTTATACCCTCCTCCAGGGGCATCGCTGGCACCGGGCTTATGGGGCTCAAGCCTCAAGTCCCGGCACCAGAGCCCCAGGTCCGCTGCAGCAGTGGTGCACTTAAAACACATGAGCCCTGCATCCCAGTGTTTGAGTCCCAGGTCTTTTTCCAGGACAGGGGCGCTCCTGCCTTCCTCTATAGAATCTAATACTGGTCAGTTCTGTAGATGGACTAGTGCTTTAGGTGGGTCACTGATCTGATCCGCATTGCAATTCTTCTGTTTCAAGAGGAAGTTGTGAACAGAGCACTTGTTGAATGAAGCCCTGAACTTCCTGCAACTTCCTGCTATAAAGTCACAGTAAAATGGCTGCTGTTCTTCAGAAAAACAAAAGTATTCACAATTTAAAAATGACTGATAAGTAAACATAGTGCTTTGAACATTCCTAGGATTCTTTGATTTCTTAATTAATATATTCTCATTTAGCCATTGTAATCAATAGGGTACCTTCTGGGGTAAGGTACTTCTCAGCATGAGCAGTAACAGCAGAATCTGATCCTTAGTTTTTAAATATCTAACACGGTCACCATCTTGAATGCAGAACTCTCACATTACAGGATGTGGACTGGCTAAAAAAGAATCCAGGCTCTAAGGTATAAGAATTAACTACTGCAGTCTAAGAATTTAAATAGTCTTGAAAAAATTTCTTTTTAGCTATTATAAACTGGTGTGATTCAATTATTTGGACTGAGATTCCATCTATTTATTCAAATTATTGCTGTATGCTCAGCAGAAAATCTTAGTGTCCTTTCAGACTAGTCAGGCATAGTGGTAGACCCAGTCACCATAAAGATTAGCATACTATGGAAAACCACTAAAAATTCAGCACTCCACCAAAAGTTTCTAATTTCAAATTCTGCCCACCCCAGGCCTTCCTGTGCTGAAAACAAGGAATTCAGCTGTTTAGCGGTAAAGTCTACATGATAACTGAAGGAACCTAGCAGAAGGAAACTCTCCTGTCTCATCACTGTGTGGAAAGCTAAATTCTGAGATCCATTTTGATGCCTGGAGTCCATCACTTTCTTCCTGCTCTCCATCACAGACATCCAACCCACTCCTTAACAAAGTTTTCCTAATAGGTAATTCTTTTTCTGACTGTTGTGGAGTTTCTCTTTTAATCTTCATTACTGCTTTTTTCTTGGCTGGGAGGTCTCTTTAACAAGCAACTAAACATAGCATTTCCCCAACAACATCAGTGGATAGTAACAACTACTTTCTCAGGCTGACCTCAGGCAGGAGCTTTGCTGCCCCAGAGAAGGACCTGAGGCAGAGGCACAGGCCCAGGCCTCACTCCCAGCCGCAGTCGCCAACCCCGCAGCACTAATTCTCCATCAGGGCCTGATCCAGCCTCAGGCTCCTGCTGCTGCCTGCTTGGCCCTGGATACCTGGTTGGGGCCAGGGCCTGGGCCAGGAGGGGCATCCCAGACTGAATTCCCGGCCAGGGTGGGGCTGGTAGCAGCAGGGGCCACTGCTGGCAGCCAGGGCCCAGATCTCTGGCCTGGGATGGGCTGGGAGAGGCAGGGGCTGCCCTGGATATTTGGGGCACTGGAGCTGGGACTTGGGACACGTGCTCTGTGTGCCAGGTGCCAGCATCACTCCTGACCTCAGAGTTAGACCTATTATTAGACAGTGAAGAGTCTAACAAACATTTTAGCATATTTATTAGCAGACAGACAGGCAGACAGAAATATCTTCCTGCCTCAGTGACTAATTACAGCTGTCTAAAAATTAGTTTAATAACAATACTCTGGATTTCTATTGTACTTTAAACCTATAAATCCCAGTGTTTTAGAAGATGGGCATTTTTATTCCATTGTACAGGGGCATGGAACAGGTTACACCAGCATTTCCAGACTTGCAAGTTGTGGGTGTTCATCACCTCTGAAAATTAGGTTACTTATTTAGATGCCTAACTTTAGACACTTGAGTTTGAAATTGTTCGATTTAATGATTTACCCGAAATTAAGGGTCAGCTGTGAAGGTAAGAACAGAGCACTGGACTGATGGATTCCAATTAATTCTGATTCCATTAGTTCACAGCTCTTCAATACTGAGGTGGAACACACATTAAAGTTGCACCAGAATGAATTTTCAAATGCTTAAGTCAATATATTTTTTTAAAAAAATGATTGTCTGAAATTAGGATAGCTTGTCTATATTAAGTCACCTAAATAAGTGGGCTGTTTTCCCAAAAGTACCGAGTACTTAGTAACTCCCATGGAAAATCAGGACATTTACTTTGATATATACCTGTGGACATAGGAACCTTACGTTGGTCACACTTTTTTTTTTTTTTTTTTTAAATCTTAACTTTGGTCATTTTATATTTTTCTACCAATTACACCCACATTTTAAAATGTAGGTACACAGAAAATAACTGCACATCTAATTTATGTGTTTAAATACCACTTATGGTTAGGATGGCCATTGACAGCCACAAAATTGCCATGCTCTTCCCCCTGCACTAGCCCACCCTTGCCTGCATGACTCTCCGCTCCTGGATCAGCCTTCTTGTATTGGTCTGGCTGGCCCTGCCTGCATCGTGGCACATGGAGATGACACACAGACCCCACCTTTCTGGCATCCTCCAGCATCCACAGTCTCCTACTCTCTCCTTTCATCTTCCATACATTTCCTGAATACATACATGCAGATGTCTTGAAAGTTTGGCCTACCATGAGTTGTGTCTCAGTTTTCAGAATCTTAAATGAATTGTTTGCATGGGTTTGAATCTCATAATCTTGTCAGGAAAACTACCTTTAGAGTCCCTTATGTTTCATTAAGACTTTGTCACCGTAAGTATTTACAATGTGGACAAAAATGAAATGCTGTTTTTATATGCCTAGATCAAGTTCAGATTCTGCCTTAATAAACTTTATAAAATCAAAGTCAAAATCAAAAAACAAGAGTAAAGCATCAGCAGTTCTTGCACTGGGACTGGACAATATACCAACAGTGCTTATAATGGTGGGATGGTTAAACAAGACAGACTGTAATAACGTTTTTATACATACAAAACAAGATTCCTGATAGAAAGAGGATAGATATCCACACTGACCATAGTCTGTGTTTTCCGGCTCCCAACAATTTGATGGCCAAAAATAGGGTGTCTAGAGAATAAAACAAAACAAAGTAGGAAATTCAGGTTAGATAAAGAAAGCATTATAAAATTCCAAAATTGACAATATTTTGTAAAGGTTACTTACAACTTTTTTGGGGGAAATCTACTGTATTGTAAATCCAGAAATTTTGAAATAGGCATCAAAGTGGTAAATTTTGTATGCTTACTTATTGTATTTGTGTGGTGTCAGAATGCTAGCTAAGAAGAATAAAATATTCATAATTATAATAAACTATTTATAAAGTACAGAACAAGTGACAGCTTCAAAGGGGCAGCTGTGTTAGTCTAGTCCAGCAAAAAAAAAAGAAGAAAAAAAATAGAGAGGGAAAGAGAAACACTTGAAGTTAAATTAATATGCAAATTAGACTGTGTGAAAGCAGGACTAAATCATGACTATGGCTTCTTTTCCCATTTTAAAAGGGATAGCAGTGTTAGTCTAGTCCAGTGAAAAAACAACAAGGAGTTGTGTGGCACTTTAAGACTAACAGATTTATTTTTGCATGAGCTTTCGTGGGAGAAGATCCCACTTCCTCAGATGCTTCGAAGATGGCTGAACTTACAGAAAGGAATAAAACTAAATGCAAGGGGGTGTAAAACGTAGGATCAGGTCATAAAGTAACACCAAATCAGAGCAGTTTATAGGCTCAAACCATGGGAAGCCTGAAGTCAAATTACCCTTTGTAATGGGAAAAGAATCCATAGTCTCGATTCAGTCCTGCTTTCACAGAATTTAGCTTGCATATTAATTCGAGTTCAGCTGTCTCTCTTTGAAGTCTTGATGTCCCAGGCAGAGCTCTAAAGACAGTTGTAAACAAATCCATCATCAAGTGATTAGGAAGATGGAAGTGCTCAGCAACTGGTTTCTCTGTCCTTTGATTTCTGACTATGGATTCTTTTCCCATTACAAAGGATAATTTGACTTCAGGCTTCCCATGGTTTGAGCCTGTAAACTGCTCTGATTTACTGTTACTTTATGACCTGATCCTATGTTTTATACCCCCTTGCATTTAGTTTCATTCCTTTCTGTAAGTTCACCCATCTTCGAAGCATCTGAGGAAGTGGGATCTTCTCCCACGAAAGCTCATGTAAAAAATAAATCTGTTAGTCTTAAAGTGCCACACAACTCCTTGTTGTTTCTTTTCCCATTACAACAGGTAATTTGATTTCACCCTTCTCACAGTCTGAACTTTAACAACTGCTCTGTTTTTTCTGTTATTGTATGATCTGATTCCATGTTTTACACTCCCTTGCATTTCTTTCTTTCCATTCTGTAAGTTCTCTCATCTTCAAAGCATCTGACGAATTGGCATTTTCTCCCACGAAAGCTCATGTGAAAAATAAATCTGTTAGTCTTTAAGTGCCACACCATTCCTTGGGTGTTTTTAGCAGAACAAGTAATAGGCAACACTACTTTCCTCAGGAATTATGCTTTACATCAGACCTAATGAATCAACCTTTAGAGGTGAGAAGTTTTCACAGTCTTTATGGCCCATTCAATCTTTGATCTTGCAGAACTTATTAACAGACGTGAAATTTTAGGAATCTCATTTGCAGATATTCATTAGTGCTGGACAAAAGGAACAGGCTATATTCACAAAATATAGTTCAACATTGAAAAGCTGTTTTACTATGAAGGTCTTCAAAAGGTCCTTTTTGGTTTTTTACAATAAAATTTTGCAATATTTTTGCATTACAAAATTGTTATTGATGCTTTTATTTTATTGAAAATTAAATGAAAAATGTTTATTTGAATGGAATTTGTGTTTATACGATTGGAGAAATTCTCTTTAAGGGTTATTAATATTTTGTTAAAAATGGGTAACTGGTGATTTTTCTCAAAATAATTTTTGAAAAGACCGAAAACCTTGGATAAAAAAATCAAACAGCTCTAGTACTTGTACACACAGTATAGTCATATGTACACACAAACATGGAATTTGACAAGATAAATTAACATAATAAAATGTCAGTATTGGTGTTGCTTTGAGCCTGCATTTGGGAAGGCAAAAATTTTGCTTTTTATTTCCAGCCACCATCATCAAAAGCCTCAGAGCACAATGAATCTGTTTTGGTGACTCCAGAACCCTCAGTATTGCCCTATGTGTCAGCTGCAGGTGGATGTAGAAGGTCCTTTGAATGACATGTTCCTCCTCATTTTAGGGCTCAATTTTCTGGGTGTAATTTTGAAAAATTGAAGGCAATGGCAAAATTACACCTTCCTGTTCTGGTGCATTACCAGTTCCTGCCCATCAGCACAAAGGCTATGTCTACATTTGGAATTTAGTTCAAATTAATGAGGATTAATTTCACTAAATTAGTGCATGGCCACTCTGGTTTTCATTACTTTGAACTAAGGAATTCCTTAGTTTGAAGTAATGAACCCTTATTTCCAAGTTACAAAATCTCCCTTGACTTCAAAGTAACGGTTAGTTCGAACATATTAGTTCAAACTAACCCAATGGATCTGTGTTAATTTGAACTAACTGTTAGTTCGAATTAACACGGTTTGACTTTCTTTGTCCCAGAGTGCCTTCTTCTTTCTATGTAGTGTGTGGGGGCATGCCCTTCTTGGGGGCCATGTTGCCACACTTCCCATGGTGCCCCCCTCCTAAATTGAACCAGCAAGTCCTGTTCATGGACATGATAGTTTTCTTTGGCTTTCTAGTGGAACCATGTTAGTTCGAATTAACTTAGTTAGAATTAACCATTATTAGTTTGAATTAATTAATTCAAACTAACTTCTGAAGTGTAGATATAGCCAGAGGCACCACCTGAGGGGTATTGAGGTAGTTCTTTAAAAAACTTGATTCATTTTTTTTCCAGAAATGATAAATAATATTTAAACTTAACAATTTTCTATTATTTACTGAGCACCAATTATGATTAAAAGAAGAGACACATGAGCCAGCTGCAAAGACTGAGTCAAGCTCATGAATCATAAATTTCCTTGTGCTCTATAATGAAGAAGTCAAACAAATCCTCTTATAAATTACACCAGTAAAATAACGATGAAATCAATGGGGCCACACAGGTATGAATGGCACTACGGGATCCAGAAATGCTAAAATAATCAATGGAAGCCTTCACTGGATTCTACAGAAATAACACAAATACAGTAAAAAATTGTTCAAAACTATTACTTCTCTTCACACACACATGCATGTGTGTGCACACACGTGATCCCGTTCCCATTTCACTCAATAGGAATATGACAATGCTTCACAAAGTACGCAGGATTCACAGTAGCAATACAAATGGAAACATTGTACAATATCATTTTGTTTAAAGTAAACAAGGAGTCTAGTGGCCCTTTTATAGACTAGGAAATTAATTTGATTAATTTTTATAGAGTCTTTCTAGAGTCACTAGACTCTTTGTTTGTTTTGCTGAACTAAACTGACATGGTTACCCCTTTTGAACATATTATTTGTATACCTACAGTCAACATAGTTTTGATTCTGATACACCACTTCCAGAATACAAGTCTCTGTTCTCATTTAAATATGAGTTTTAGAGCTCATTACATTTTTTCCCAAATGATTTTCTTCTAATAATGACCTTTCATCCAAATTATTTCTTTACTTATTTCTTTTTGAATTTTCCTGCTAATAAAATTGGAAAATTTGGCCTTTTTTTAGTGTGGATTTTTGTTCATTGTTCCCCCCTTTCTCTCTCTGCTCCCCCACCACCTTGACCTTTTCAGTGGAACAAAGGGGGAAGGAGTAGAAAAGCTAGTGGGGAGAGTGGGGGAAATTTCTGATTCCAATGTTCATGAAATATTTCTAATAAATGCAAAATCATTCCACTGCAACATTTGCAGAATTCAAATAACTATGAATTATTTTATAAGACATATTTTCCATTTGCCTTTTATTTCTAATGGATTGGTATTCACCATTCTAGAGCCCTGATGTCATCTTACAATGCAATTCATTGCATAAACTGGGGTTTATTTTGCCATGTTTCCTTTTTCAAATATTACTCTTAAATGATGCCTGCCACACCTGGAGAAAGGCGAAGAAAGCCTTTATCCTAGAACTCCCATCCAGTAAACAGTCATGCCATGCAGCCCAAACATCTGTGCATAATTCAGTACCTAAATTAGGTAGAAGCACATGCTAAATCTTTTGAAAAGATGCTGCAGGGCCAACTAATAAATATGCTTCCTCAGGTCACCTGGCAGCATTGTGCCTGCTTTATTCATACACAGACATACTGATTTTGGGCATACCATTCTCAGGGCACACACCATCTCAGTCCCTGAGTCTCGATGGCTGTAAATGCAGGAGGCTAAATTTGTCCCTAAAGTTGAACTAAAACAAGCTAGCCCTAATAGTATCCACAGTGTTGGACAGCAGTCCCTTGAGTGGAACCGGAAACATGTAAGCCATATGATGGAACTTGTAGCTTTTTTCTCTTAGCCAACCTACAGCCATCCCACACGGAAAAAAAACAAACAAACAGTGTTCCTTTCCCACACGAATGCTGCTCTAGGTCTTAGTCTTATCTCAAACATGTGATGATTTTCACTGCATCTCTGTAATGTAAATATTTAGTTTGCGTCCTTCCTCTTCCTCTCCCAACATTACAGGACTAGGTTAAATAATGGACCTTGAAAAATCTGCTGGAGATGAGGAACGGTACAAAACCTAAAGACGTAGGGAAGAGGTTTAACTTTTCAGAAGAAGAAACAGACATAAGAAACAAGAGATCCCCGGGCTTATTATAGGGCGGTGTGCATGTGAGTGAGTAGTGGGATTCACAATAAGTGTGCACATAAGAGGAAGGCTAGTTAAGAATCATAGATATCTTCAATATCTATGCAAACAGTCTGTGTCCATGTTCACATCGTCTCTGCATGAACTGTGGTTTGCAAATGCATGTAGCTGCCCACCTAGGCACAGTGTGAGTGGGTGGTGGAATTGTGATCTAATTATTTTTCACAGCTTAAACATCAACAGTAGTAGAATTATCTATAGTGTACCTTTCAACACGAATTAATAACCTTGAAGCAGACACAATAAAAAACCTACAAACTCTATTATACATGCTATAATATTTAGGCATTTCAGTGCTTTGCCGGGAGACTTTTGTAATATTAGCATTTTGTACCATAAGCATTTTCTGAGAAAAATTATCAAACATTAAATTCTTTTTAACGGAATGTTGAAAACCTGAAGAAACTCTCATTAGTTAAGAATTTCACTGTGCCTGAGGAGGAGCTGCCAAGTGGCTTGACATGAAGAAGTTACAAACATTCACTGTATGCTATTTTGCCATAACATCCTAGTTATACCCAGAAGGAAGATGGGTGGTGAAATAGTTGGGGGGAAATCAGATAGCATTTATTGGTTCAGGTAGAAATAATGCTGCCAGCTTATATCACTGCAATTTTAATTTCAAGTGGGTAGCCGTCTTAGTCTGTATACAGCAAAAACGACGAGAGTCCTGTGGCACCTTACAGACTAAAAGCTTTCTTCAGGCATAAGCTTTTGTGGGCTCCAACCCACTGTATCGGATGAAGCAGGTTGGAGCTTATGAAAGCTTATGCCCGAAGAAAGCTTTTAGTCTATAAGGTGCCACAGGACTCTCATTGTTTTTATGATATTAATGCATTTAGTCTAAATGTATTTGTAATTAGGTATCTCCAGCACAGCCTGTTCTACTCAGTTCTGTGGCTGCAGAAATAAGGTTACGTCCATCACCACAAATGCTACCACAGAACTAGATTCATTGGCTTGTGTACAACCGATCATCTTTTTAAGGTCACTATGATCATCAGTAGAACAGGGGTTCTAGGTAAAAAGAGTTATATATATATATATATGGCCATCAAGTGCGGCATATACCAAGGTGATGTGCTGTCCCCGCTGCTGTTCTGCATTGGCTTGAACCCCTCAGCCAGATAATCACAAGGACTGGATATGGATACAAGTTCAAGAGTGGAACTACCATTAGCCACCTCCTCTACATGGATGACATCAAGCTGTATGCTAGGAATGAACGAGACATCGACTCGCTAATCCACCTAACACAGATCTACAGTGAGGATATTGGGATGTCATTCGGACTGGAGAAGTGTGGCCAGATGGTAGTAAAGAGAGGGAAGGTAGTCAAGACTGATGGGGTGGAACTACCAGCAGGCCACATAGCGGACATACAGACCAGCTACAAGTACCTTGGCAACCCACAGTCACATGGGAACCACGATGAGGAGGCAAGGAAGACAGCAACGTCCAAGTACCACCAAAGGATAAGACAGGTCTTGAAGAGCCAGTTCAATAGGAAGAATAAGATCCATGCTATCAACAGGTACGCCCTGCCAGTCATCAAATACCCTGCCAGTATAGTGAGCTGGCCAAAGGAGGACATGGAGACTGCCGATGTGAAGACCTGGAAGTTCCTCACAATATACAGAGGTTTCCACCCCAAATCCAACACCCAGAGACTGTACACCAGCCGGAAAGATGGTGGGCGGGGTCTGGTGAGTGTCAAAGCCACTGTCCTGGACGAAACCCAGAGCATCCAGGAGTACATCAGTAAGATGGCACCCAAAGATGAGCTGCTGAGAGAATGCCTGAGGCAGCAGCAGACATGGGAGGAAGATCAAACAGAAGAAGTGCCATGGCAAGACAAGACCCTGCATGGGATGTACCATCGACCGATAGCTGAGGTGGCTGACATTGGGAAATCCTACCAGTGGCTGGAAAGGGCTGGACTAAAAGACAGCACTGAGGCACTGATCATAGCAGCACAAGAACAGGCACTGAGCACCAGATCCATTGAAGCAGGGGTCTACCACACTAGACAGGACCCAAGGTGCAGACTGTGCAGAGAAGCCTCAGAGACAGTCCAACACATAGTGGCAGGATGTAAGATGCAGGCAGGAACAGCATACACTGAACGGCACAACCAAGTAGCTGGCATTGTGTACAGGAACATCTGCACAGTGTATGGGCTAGACCCTCCCAAGACCAGATGGGAGATTCCACAGAAGGTCGTGGAGAATAACAGGGCTAAGATTCTGTGGGACTTCCAGATCCAGACGGACAGGCAGGTACTGGCCAATCAACCAGACATCGTGGTAATAGACAAGGACCAGAAGACAGCGGTGGTGATAGATGTGGCAGTGCCAAGTGACAGCAACATCAGGAAGAAGGAGTATGAGAAGCTGGAGAAGTACCAGGGCCTGAAAGAGGAACTAGAGAGGATGTGGAAAGTGAAGGCCAAAGTGGTCCCAGTGGTGGTAGGAGCACTCGGGGCTGTGACTCCTAAGCTGGGAGAGTGGCTCCAACAGATCCCAGGAACAACATCAGAGCTCTCTGTCCAGAAGAGTGCAGTGCTAGGAACAGCTAAGATACTGCGCAGAAACCTCAAACTCCCAGGCCTCTGGTAGAGGACCCGAGGTTGAGGAAGACACATACCACCAATAGGGGTGAGAGGGAAATTTATATAGATATAGATATAGATATGCAAGTCCCTTCAGCTAATAAAAATGGGTAAAACCTATTCCTGAGACTGAAGTATGTCCCACACCAAATATAGTTGCATTGGTGTTTTGTGAGTAATTCAACAAAGGAACAAAGAATAGTTTTATCTTCATTCTACCATAAAACAACTCCTCCTTTTCTTCCTCCTCCTCTTCCTAATATCAAACTAATGAATAGACAGCTGCTACTTCAAACAGAGATACACTTCAATTTGAACACTTTTTTACAAGCGACTGTTAATTTGCATGATTTTAACTATTTTTAAAGGCAAAAAATCCTAGACTTTCTTTTAATCTCGCTCTCTAAATAGTGATAGGGGAAAGATCTGCTGACAAAGGAACTGCCCAGTCTAATCACTGTATATGGTGAAGAATATTCAAGTCAATTATAACTCTTTTGCTATTCCCATTTTAACGACTAGGAAATGAAACCAAGAGACAGTGTAAGTGTTTTGCCAAAGATAAAGGAAGTCAATGACAGAAACGAGAATGAAACAAAGGATTGCGAACAGAGGACTGCAAACAGGGGAGTTTGCGAGGGAAGGAATTGGTGCCAGCTGCGTCCAAGGTAAGTGATTGCTGTGTCTTTTTCCCTACAGGTGGTTTGCTGACTGTGTATTTGTGTCTTTTTCCCTATAGGTGATTGCTGTTAGTTGTGGGACTGTGCTTGTGTGATTGGGTGGGGGCTGTTTGCACCATTGTTCCCTGATCACCTTTAATCACCAGCTTCTAGCAGCCTTGTGATTGGCCTGCCCCTGTGTGACTAACAAGGGGCAAGGGCTGACCTAGGCAGAGAAGGCCTTTAAAAGCCACTGCTTGAGCGACCAGAGGACTGCAAACAGGGGAGTTTGCAAGGGAGTGTAGTGAGGAGTTTGGTGAGGCCAAGATGGTGAAGAGGAGCTGTACTGCTGGTGCCAGCGCCCCTGCTGTTTCCTTTGCCTCTGTCTGTAGCCAGACAGTTTGTCCATGGATATCTCCACCCAGACCCTGGTGTGGAATTGCAGGGAGTGTGACCTTCATTTTCCTGCCACTGATGATCAGGCTAGGCAGATGAGCCTATGTGATAGGTGCCTTCTGGTGGCATCTCTTCGGAAACAGGTAGGAGAGTTACAGGAGGAGGTGTCACGACTCAGGGGTATGTATGCCCTGGAAAAGTTCCTTGACAGTGTCCACGATGAGACCTGCAAGGAGGAGGTCCCTATCCCAATGCCAAGGGCTACTGCCACAGCTCTGGAAATGGATGGGATGCCTTTGGCAGAGGAAGGACACTGGTAGCTGGTCACCTCTGGCAGTAGACAGTGCTCCACGCCTGCTCACACCCCACCGTCCGTTGTGGTGAGGAACCGTTATGCGGTGCTGGACACACTAAAGGAGGTAGAGGAGATGCCATCAACCCCAAAGGCTGGGCAGATCACAGCCACATCACCTAAGAGGAAACATAGGGTTGTGGTGACTGGGGACTCACTCCTGAGAGGAACGGAGGCACCCATCTGTTGCCCTGACAAGGCCTCTAGAGAGGTATGCTGCCTGCCAGATACCTGTATCCAAGATGTAATGGAGGGATTGTCTAAAATCATCCGCCCCTCAGACTACTACCCCATGCTTCTTATCCATGTGGGTACCAATGATACTGTGAGAGGTGATCCCCAGCAGATCAAAGGTGACTTCAGGGCTCTGGGAGCGAGGGTGAAGGAGTTTGGAGCACAGGTGGTGTTCTCCTCGATCCTTCCAGTCAAGGCTAGAGGCCTGAGGACAGACAGATGCATCCTAGAGATGAATGCCTAGCTGCGAAGATGGTGTGGTCAGGAGGGATTTGGCTTCCTTGACCATGGAGTCCTGTTTCAGGACAGAGGATTGATAGGCAGAGATGGCCTTCACCTGTCCAGGAAGGGGAAGAGCATATTTGGGCACAGACTGGCTGACCTAGTGAGGAGGGCTTTAAACTAGGTTCAACAGGGGAAGGAGACCAAAACCCACAGGTAAGTAACAATGTGGATCTGGGGGAAGGGATGGAACTTGGGGGGGGGGGGGGCTGGGACTGTATCAAAAGCAATAAAAGAGAAGGTAGTTGGAACATGGGGGGAGGGAATCAAATAAATGTCTTAAGTGCTCTACTGAAGCCCCAATATGTGAGGAGAGTGGGGGAGAAGAACTCCAAGAAAAAATACAAGGAGGTTTATGTAATAGAATTAGAAATCAACATGACAAAGTAGGGCAATTGGCCGGGTATCTTAGGTGCCTATACACTAATGCGAGCAGCCTCAGAAATAAGCAAGAAGAATTGGTAATACTAGCGCAGACAAGGAACTATGACATTATAGGAATAACGGAGACGTGGTGGGATAGTCTGCATGACTGGAGCTCTGCCATGGATGGGTATAAACTGTTCAGGAAAGACAGGTTGGGAAGAAGGGGGGGGGGAGTAGCGTTATATGTAAAAGAGCTCTATGACTGCTCAGAGCTCCATTATGGAAGTGGAAGCGTGCCAGTAGAAAGTCTCTGGGTTACACTGAGAGGGGGAAGCAACAAAGGGGATGTTGTGGTGGGTGTCTGCTATAGACCACCAGACCAGAAGCAGGAGGTGGATGAGGTGTTCTATGGACAACTAGCGGAAGCTTGTAGATCACAGGCCCTGGTGCTGATGGGGGACTTTATAGTTACCCTGACATCTGCTGGGAGGCCAATACAGCAGTGCATGGGCAATCCAGGAAATTTTTAGAGAGTGTTGGGGACAACTTTCTAGTACCAGTGCTAGAGGAACCAACTAGGGACCTTGCACCTCTCGACCTGCTGCTCACAAACAGGGAAGAATTGATCAGGGACGTAGAGGTAAATGGCAAGCTAGGCAGTAGTGACCATGACATGGTTGAGTTCAGGATGCTGATTAAAGGAAGGAAGGAAGGAAAGAAGCAAAACACAAACCCTGGACTTCAAAAAAGCAGATTTTGGCTCCCTCAGGGAACTGATGGGCGGGATCCCTTGGGAAGCTAATCTGAAGGGGAAAGGAGTCCAAGAGAGTTGGTTATATTTTAAAGAAACCCTGCTAAGGGCACAGGAAATTGCCATTCCAATTAGGAGAGAGAACAAACATGTGAGGCAGCCAGAATGGCTTAGCAGGGAACTCTGCTCTGAGCTTAAACATAAAAAGGAAGCTTACAGAAAGTGGAAGCTTGGTCAGATGACCAAGGAGGCATATAAAGATATTGCTAGGGACTGCAGGGATAAAATCAGAAAGGCCAAAGGACAAATGGAGTTGCGGCTAGCGAGGGATGTAAAGGATAACAAGAAGGGGTTCTACAAGTATGTTAATAACAAGAAGAGGATCAGGGATGGTGTAGGCCCCTTGCTGAATAGGGCAGGCATCCTTGTGACAGAGGATGAGGAAAAAGCTGAAGTGCTCAATACATTTTTTGCTTCAGTTTTCACAGGCAGGGTCAGCTCCCAGCCCACTACCATGGGTATGGCAGATGGGAGAGAAGAAGACAGGCCCTTGGTGACGGAAGGTCAGGTTAGGGACTGCTTAAAGAAGCTGGATGTGCACAAGTCCATGGGGCCGGACAAACTGCATCCAAGAGTGCTAAGGGAATTGGCTGATGAGATAGCAGCACCGCTGGCCGTTATCTTTCAAAACTCATGGAGAATGGGGGAGGTGCCAGAGGATTGGAAAAAAGCAAATGTAGTGCCTATTTTCAAGAAAGGGAAAAAGGAGGATTCATGGAATTATAGACCAGTCAGCCTCACCTCAATCCCTGGAAAAATTATGGAGCAGATTCTCAAAGAATCCATCCTCAAACACTTAGAGGAGAATAAAGTGATCAGGGTCAGCATGGATTTACCAAGGGTAAATCATGCCTGACCAATCTCATCTCCTTCTATGATCAGATGACTGGTTTTCTGGATGCAGGAAGAACCATTGATGTGATATACCTTGATTTTAGCAAGGCTTTTGATACAGTTTCCCACAGCATTCTCATTGGCAAATTAAGGAAGTATGGGTTGGATAGGTGGACTATAAGGTGGATAGAGAACTGGCTAGATCAACGGTTTCGGCATGTAGGAATCAATGGTTCCATGTCTAGCTGGCAACCAGTCACAAGTGGTGTGCCCCAGGGGTTGGTCCTGGGGCCGGTTCTGTTCAACATTTTCATCAATGATCTGAATGATGGAATAGACTGCATTCTCAGTAAGTTTGCGGATGACACCAAGCTGGGGGGACCAGTAGACACATTGGAGGGCAAGGACAGGATTCAGGGAGACCTAGATAAATTGGAACAGTGGGCCAATAGAAATCTTATGAGCTTCAATAAGGACAAGTGTAAAATCCTGCATGTGGGACGAAAAAACCCCATGCACCGCTACAGGCTGGGAAACATTCAGCTAAGTAGCAGCAGTGTAGAAAAGGACCTGGGGGTCATGGTGGATGGGAAGCTAGATATGAGTCAGCAGTGTGCTCTTGCTGCCAAAAAGGCCAATGGCATACTGGGTTGCATCAAAAGAAGTATTACCAGCAGATCAAGGGATGTGATCATTCCCCTCTATTCTGCACGAGTAAGGCCACATCTAGAATACTGTGTTCAGTTTTGGGCTCCCCACTACAAAAAGGACAGGGACATGCTAGAGAGAGTTGAAAGGAGGGCAACCAAAATGATTAAAGGGCTGGAGCACAAGCCCTATGAGGAAAGACTGAAAGCATTAGGCTTATTTAGTCTGCAGAAGAGAAGATTGAGGGGGGATTTGATAGCAACCTTCAACTACTTGAAGGGATGCTCCAAGGAAGATGGAGCTCAACTGTTCTTGGTAGTAACAGAGGACAGAATGAGGAGCAATGGTCTCAAGTTGTGGTTAGGGAGGTCGAGGCTGGATATTAGAAAAACTTTTTTACTAGGTGAGTGGTGAAGCCTTGAAATGAGCTGCCTAGGGAGGTGGTGAAATCTCCATCTTTGGAGATGTTTAAGGCCCGGCTGGACAAAACCATGACTGGGATGGTTTAGTGGGAGTGGTCCTGCCTCTGGCAGGGGGTTGGACTAGATGACCTATGAGGTCCCTTCCAACCCTATGATTCTATGATTAAAGCCTGGCCTGACTGAAATCAATGGGATTTTTGCTGCTGACATCAAAAGTCAGGATTTCACACCAAGGATCCTCACTCCCATTCTCATACTTGACGCAGTAGATCACACTACAGTCACTGTATGCATCTCTTGTAGAGGATGGACACTATAACCAATAATTCCCTGTAACACACAAAAATCTAATTTTGTTTCAGTTATATGTTGTAAGACTTGGTGATCTGAAGATAATTTAAATACTCTGACAGGATGATACTGAAAGGATACACATTCAAGTCCAAAATGTGAGCTGTACAGTACATTACAGATTGATCTGACCAATAGACAGGATTGAAATGATCAGAACCCTAGAGCATCCCTGGCCTTTGCATAAAGTCAAGTCACTAAAGTTATAGCCTGGATTTCCTATAGATGCATATCTGGGTAGGTGATATCAGGCTGAATAAATGTGGCATAAGGACAGTGGGTGGTGGGTGGGTTTCTGCTGCATGTGACAAAGGTGAATACACACTCAGTAGTATCATTACGCTTGTATAAATGCAAGTGCACTTATCTCAAAATCTGTTCTTCAGAGTAAAGTGATTTTAAAATGCAGTGCAAATGAAAAAGTCAGAATCATTCTTGTGTACATGAAAGGGTAGAGGGACTGAAAATATATTTAAAATACATCTACAACATTGAAGCATATTAATATTGAAATCCATTCCATTCAATTGATATTGTGAGATGTGTTCCATACAAAGAGAGAATTTATTAATGCAGAATTTTAAATTCCCAATACATACTAAATTATTAGACCTACTCCATGAAGCAAGTTTGACTCAGTTTAGCTTGTTAAAACCGCAGCCTTGGGTGGTATAACTAATAGGAATAGATGAAAATCTGACAATAGATGTAAACTGTCAGCACTGATGTTTTGATATTTTTTGTTGTTTAACTGTATTTTGTTGAGTTTTAACACATGTATTTGTTAAATACATTCAGGATGAAACTCTACCGAAAGCAAAGTGGCTAAGTTTTGGCTGATGACTGACACAAGCACACCCAAGAGCAAACTCACAGACAGCTGTAGGAGGGCAGAGAAGAGGTTAGGTGCTACAGTTACGGGTATTTTGAAACATCAAGGACCTATAATTACATCAAACCAGGAATGATGGAGGGGCATCAGTGAGCATGCCCAAGACAGAGGGACTGGTTTTCATGTTACTCATGTACATTCCTTTCTCGGAAGTCTCTATATATTTTCTCCAGCACAGGTTATCACCACCCTTAGGGATAGGTTGCACAAAAAGATAGCTCATGAGGCTGACTGGAGCCAAACCATGGATGTAATATTAATTCTGCCTTTGCAATTTCCATGTACAACCCTGAGTGAACCTGGTTATAAGACTTTCCCCTAATTTAGCCTTCATCTTTATTAGGTAACTATTTTTGCTGTTAATTAATGTAGGAACAATATCATCTCTTGCAAGATTATAACCAAGGTTTTCAATATTTAATGTGTAATTGTATATACATTTTAGGTAGATATATTTAAGTAAAAATTGCCTTAGGAGAAATGTTCATTATTTCATAAGCATTCAGCTTGCAACCTCAGTTACTGCATGAGGAAGCAAACAAGGAGTCCTGTGGCAGCTAAAGACTAACAAATTTATTTACTGCATGAGTTTTTTTGTAGGAGAAAGTCCCACATCATCAAAGTGTCTGATGAAGTGGGATCTTCTCCCAAGAAAGCTCATGCAATAAATAAATATTTTAGTCTCTAACTGCCCCAGGACTTCTTGTTTGTTTTACTGAACTAAACACAGCTGCCCCTTTGGAAATGTGCAATGAAAACCACCCATTATGATAAACTGCCTCCTATGAAGGACATATTGCTTGTATTACTGTCTACCATTCTCATACTATCAGGTAGGAGGCACTCTATCCCAGTGGATAAAGCACCAAACTGGGACTCTGGAGATCAAGTTTCTTTTTGCAGGTCTGTCAGTGACCTCAGGCAAGACTTTTAACCTATTTGTGGTTCTCTTTCCCATTTATAAAATGGAAACATTAAGCTCTTAGCTCTTTTATAGGGCACTTTATGATCTATGGATGCAAGGTGCTATCTAATGGCTAGTTAATATTGTTTATCATCATTGCTACTGTATTATGCTATTTATTTAAAAAAAATAAGGAAAGCCCTTTCTGTACCATGGAACCACTTAAAGGGGAATACAATTACATTTATGATAAATAGCATCTTATTAATATAAGCTTTCATTTAAGCAACTCAAGAACATTTAAAGAATACGTACTTGAAACCGGTAAAAGGTGCCATCATCCTTTAATGTTAGAACATGATCTGAGATTGGAAAGAAATAGCCATGGGCTGCCATTAGTGTCCCCAAGTGTAGAGCTTCCACTGTTTGACATGGGAAAGAAGAGAACAAAAAAGAATTAAACCTTTTTTTTTTTTTTTTGTATTTACAGCCAGGGTCATTTTGTGACATTTCTTCTGTCTCTTGGGAGTAAACGCTCTGCTCTTTTTCTGTTCAACACAGAGATGGCACCAAAATGTTTCCTCTTCCTAAGAAGATAATTTTTATCTCCAGCATTTGACACCTCTTCCTCTACATTGCCACCTTTATTGCTGATAACCTTTGCACTCAGTCCATTCATTTCTCAGTGTAGTTTCTTCCCTGAGAATTGCTGGCATTGTGGTGTCTAACCTTTCACTTCCAAATAGGTCTAGAAGATGTAATGATGTTAAAATAGCATAGACTGAGCCACATCAGCTCTGCTACCAGTTGCACCAGTGTGGTGAGAAATTACTCTAAAATATTCAGTATATACAACCAATGTATTCAAGAATGTCTTTAATTCATCTTAGCATGCAAAGCCACAGTATATTATGTTAGGAATTACGCATATTGTTATACTTCCAATGCACAGTTGGTTCAGTACTAGAGACAGAAGTCCCATGATATTGATTACCAGCCTTGTAACAATTACAATTCTCCTCTCAGAAGAACAAAGCGATACAATAACAACTATGGCTATGTCTACATTGCCCCGCAATTTCGAAAACTTTTTTTGGAATAAGTATTTTGAAATAATTATCTCAAAAAAAACCCAAACTTTTTTACAAAAAGTGCTGTTTTGGGACAACAGTCCAGGGACAGCTTGTTGTCCCGAAATACCACAGCTTTTTTTCCCCAAAAAGAAGGTATACACCAGACTTTCTTTTTTGAAAAAAAGCAAGGCAATGGATGAGATAGGGAGGCTTTTTCAAAAAAAGCCATGCCATGTCCAGGGATGGCTTTTTTCAAAAAAGCAAGCTCGAAAAAGGCTTTTTTTTTATATATTAAACGAGGTTTAATGAATCCAAAAAAGCACTCCAGTATTTTGAGATACTGGAGTGCTTTTACAGAAAAGCTAAACTCGCCAGCTTTTTTTTGGGGGGGGGAGCCTTTTTTGAGCTAGCTTTTTTGAAAAAAGCCATCCTTGGACATAGCAAAGGCTTTTTTTTTTTCAAAAAAGCCTCCTTATCTCATCCATTGCCTTGCTTTTTTTTTTTTTTTTGAAAAAGAAAGTCTGGTGAAGACTTTCTTTTTCAGAAAAAGAAAAAGTCATGGTATTTCAGGAAAACAGACTGTTGTCCCAAAATAGCATTTTTGAAAAAAAAAAATTTCAAGATAATTAATTCAAAATACTTATCTCCCCCCAAAAATTTTTTTTGAAAAAGCTGGACAATGTAGACATGCCCTATAGTAGCTGAGTTCTAGCATGGTTTTCTTTGCACACAAAACTAAGCTATTTCTCCAACAGTCCCTCCAAATAGCTATGCAAGCCAAACCCTCCACTGAGGTACTTATATACCCATGAAATAGATACACAATATTTTCTGTCATCTGAAATTTTGGCAATACTCTTTCAAGTATGGACCTAATGACGTGCATAATTTCACTTTAAATAACTGGTTTCATGTTTACATGTAGCATGACATTGAACCTGGTAAATGCCTATACTTTTGCCTTCTTTATATTCATATCAGACTTTAAAAAGAGGTGACTAGATTGTTGCTAATTCCTAATGTTTAATTACCAGATTGAGATCCCAAACTTCAGTTTTTCAGCATGATCAATGTTGTATTGCCTCTCTAAATCCTGGAAACAAAAGTTTTAGCACAGAAACACAAGCACACCTTTATGACATTGGAGGAGTTACAGCTGCTACATCACTATAAGAAAAAACAACTCTATCCAATCTGTTATTTCCTGTCCTTGCTATGAAAGCCATTATGATGAAGGCAGACTAGAATTGTGCTCTTTTACCGTTTCTTATGTTGCGCAACTATGAGAACAAAACATATTCCTGTCAGTTCACCCACATTTCAAGAGCAAAAATGTGCAAATTCTCCTTCATCTGTTTGCTGATCTGAACACTTCCATCACAAGTATTTAAAATATTTCCAGACATCTAGTGGGAATTTCTAGCTGCCATGAAACCATCCACCCTCAGAAACCCCTTTTAAGTTCAGAGAGAAATACAATTGGCCACTTCTCCACTGAGCCCACCTCACCCCAACCCCAAATTTAGCTCTGCTCCATGGCAAACACCTCTTGCTCCCCCTGTCTCCTGTATGCTAGTCCCAGTCAAGCCGGTACAGCAGTTGCTGTCCCAGATCAGACAAATGTTTGATGTAGTCCATTATGATCTCTCCAATGGCAGATGCTTCAGAAAAGGATCTGAACCCTCATAAAAAATATTATTGGAGAATATGCCCAGACGACACATTTCTTAATCCAAGATGTTAGCAGTTTGCCAGGGGAAGGACGGACAGGTGGTTAAAGTACTAATTTAAAAAGTTTCTAACACTATTTAAAAATTTCATTTGCAATGATACATCTACAGTAAAACAACCTAATTTTTTTTTCCCCCCTGCACATGTCCCCTCAAATATAGAAGGAACTGACTGGTCTGCCAAGGACTTGACCCTGCTCTTATTGAGGTCTAAAGTAGAACTCTCACTGAACAGAGTGATGCAGGGTCAAGTTTCTAGAGGGAAAAGAGAGCAGTGATGCTGATGTCATTGTGTTGATGCAAGTCAACAAAAAGCACCAGAATGTCTCAAAGACTCTATCCGAACAGACATTTACCCTGCTATACAAGGTGTATAATCAAATATTCCACATTTATATGGATAACAATATTATATAGAGCTATAATAGTAATGATGAAAAAAGAAAATACACTCTCAGGACATAAACCAAACTAATGGAGATTAAAAGGAAACGATCTGTGGACAGGTTGTCTGGTATCAGTCTGCTGCAGGGTTCTTTTATCTTTCTCTACAGTAGCTTATGCAGGCCAGTTTTGGAAACAAGATACTTAATGAAGTAAGTGGTTAGAGCCAGTACAGCAAGTCCCATAGAAAAGTAAATTTTTCTTTAATATTTCTAAAGTCCTATTAGCAATATAACCAAGTTAAACTTACATTTAAAAATAATTTAACTTGGCTGTGTTCTTTTAAATATCTCTAATAATACATGCAATTGTTAATACAAGGTAACATTATCAAATGTGTGTGACCACTTTAGGATCCTCATCTCATTGACTTTCAAAGTCATTTAGGCACTTTTGAAAATTATGCACACACAAACACACCTTAGCTATATCTGCAAAACTATTCAAAGACATCATTGCTTTCCTTGTGTGCTATGATTTTTGAATGCACCATTTAGCCCTTGACATCAGAGGTACCTGAAAAGGCAGGTCTGAAATGCCCACAGTAACTTCAAAGAAGATTCTGCAAGCAAATATATTCAGGACAGAGATTTAACTGTGCCTTTACTCTGTGGTTTGTAAATGAGAGTGATATGAGAATCAGAACTCTAAACAAAACTATTAAATCACCACATTCATTGATTTAATATTGGTCATAAAGAGCCCTCCTAATCTTACAGAATAGCAAGATCACACTTTCCTTTTCCCCATCTTCCTTTTAGGACCTGCAATAAGATGACACATAACCCATAAAATATCAATGGGTACGACAGACAGTAGGCTGAAAATGTCTTTACCACTGCACTATTCACTCAACTATTACTGATGACGGCCATCAATAGTCCCTGACTTTAAATATTTTATCCTGCATTGTCATCTATTAACATAAGAGGGAGGGCTAGAAGCAGAGTTTCAGCCTCCTTATGCTGAGTTTTATCATTATAAGAGTTTGTTATGAGGGCTGTCATTTCATTTGTTTGCACACAATGTAAGTTTTCTGTTATAAAAAAGAATATTTAAGATAGGCCTGAATTAACTTCCCATGGGTGTGACACTCTGGTGTGAAAAACAACATGAATGTAGCCACGAATACTCAACACTGCAGGAATTACATACTGTGATTTTAAATGCATCAGTTATCCCCTAAAATCAGAAGTATTGAGAGGGCAGGACACTGCTCCTACTTATTTTTCAGATAAAGAGAGAACTTTCATTTCTAGAGCTGTCAATCCAACACCTTTTCAAAGCTTTGCATTCCTACAAATAAAATACATATTACACATTAAAACACAAAGACTTGTAGCTACAACACATGATTTAACCCTCAAGAAGCTGAGAAGTGAAACTTTTCTAACCTGGGGAATCTGAGAAAGACATGTTCCAAAGGGGAAGCCATGTTAGTCTAGTTCAGCAAAACATACAAGCAGTGCTGTGGCACTTTTAAAGACTAAAAAATTTATTTTTATTAGTCTTTAAAAGTGCCACAGGACTCCTTGTTTGAGAAAGACGTTACCAACTTTGGAAAAGGACATGTTTTTGTCAAAGAATATTGGTGCCAACAAAGCCGTTTCATTTTGCAAGAACCACCTCAATCTACTCCTCACCAATGAAAGGCTAATGCATGGGGTAATTAGGTAACCTGTGCTTCTTCACTACCCTGTTATTTCAGGAGCAGACGGGAAATAAACTATAAAGCAAATTCTTTTGAGGTAGGTGAACAACTAGCACAAATTCTTATTACTGTGTAATATTAGATTTAAAAAAGAGCAATGCTGTTAGCTTGGCAAATCAGCAGATGATCTTGTGCATAGGAAAAAAACCCAAAACCCTAATTCCCAGAAAGTTTCTGATCATCAAACAAAAAGTGTACTGATGTAATAAAAAAAACACTAAAAAGGCAAACTTCAATAGGCAGCTTAGCTTCCCAAGATCAGAATTAAAAAGGAACACAATAAAAAGGCCAAATGAAAGACTGTGGGTATGTCTACACTGAAAAGATTTTTTGAAATAAGGAGGCTTATTTCAAAAAAGACTTTTTACCCGTCAATGCAGGCATTTTGTCATTTCAAAATAAGCAGTTTGTTATTTCGAAAAAAATGAAGTGCTAGTTTGAAATAACTGAACCTGCTTTTATTTCGAAAGAGCAATTCATTCAAAATAGTTATTTCCAATAAATAAATAAAAACAATTCCAAGCTGCGGGACTGCCTTTTTTTTTTTTTTTTTAAATAATGGCCCTATATTTCCCTTGCCTGTGCCTATTTCAAAGTAGAGAGTTTAGTGAAGCCTCTCTATTTCAAAATAATAATTCCTACCTTATTCGAAATAGAGAATCTTCACTAGACTCCTATTTTTAAATAATAAATTTGAAATAATGCTATTTTGAAATAATTATTTTGAAATAAATTCAAAATAGTTATTGTGAAATAACTATTTCACAATATCTTTGGCAGTGTAGACATAGCCTAAGGTAGGACTTACGAAACAAGATTATAAGCTTGAAAAGGAAAATCTAGCGAGCAGCAGAATAGCCCTGTGTCTGTGTACCTAAATGAAGGAATTCAATCCAGCTGCAGTTGGCATTCTCTAAACATTGCTGCAGGTGGAATTAGAAGGTTTAGATCTGAAGAAGCATCTTTCATTTCCCAGAATGACAGATGAAGACTGATATCATGATAGACTGCTGTGTAGTACAGTAGAAAAGATAGTTCAGCTGAAGAATTCATCTCAGAAAGAGACTTCAACAAATACTTTTAAATATGCTACCCTGCATATTCTTCCTGGGTTAAAAGAAGAAGTTTTTATCAGATACTGAATGAACATTTTAAGTTCCTGGTAAGCACAGCTAAAAATGAGAAGATTCAGCATTACCTTATTGAATAGGTGCATTTTGATGACTATCAAGCATGAGATACACACATTAGCTTGACTTCCAGTTCATTAGCCATTTCATGTAAGAATATATGAGCTGAATTATGCTCTCAGTTATTTCCAACTAACTTCACTGATGAGTTGCCACTTAGGGCACTATCATAAATCTGCCTGTGGTAGAGTGCTTTCTCTAGGATCTATGTGCTGAGGACGTGTATGAGAATCCCTTTATCCTTGCACTCTAAAGGGCCAGCACGCACCCCTCCTATCAAGGCCTCTTGGATGTTCTGTACGATCCTGCTGTGTTATAAACTCATAGACTCTAAGATCAGAAGGGACCAGCATGATCACTTAGGCTGTCTTCCTGCACAACACAGGCCACAAAACCTCACCCACTCACTCCCAGAATAAGCCTCTAACCTATGACTGAGTTATTAAAGTCCTGCAGGGTTAGTTTGAATTAGCCAGGAACTTTTTGGCTGTGTTCACACAGCATTTTTGTTTCGAAACAACGAGGTTGTTTAGAAACAAAAAAAACCATGTTCACACAATGCACAGTTGCCCTCTGCAGGCACCAGCGGGGTTCAGCGCTGGGCTGTGCTGAACCCCGCTGGTGCCTGCAGCCCCCTCCCCAAGCGAAATAGCATGTTCACACTGTGAACTTGCTATTTCGTTTCCCACCTTTTTCCTTATTTCGAAATAACTTTTTGTTAATTCGGGATAAGTTATTTTGAAATAAGGTGTTATTTCAATACAAGTTGTTTTGAAACGACTTATATCAAAATAACCCCGTGTGTGTGAACACAGCCTTTAGTTCAAACTAACTGTGGGTCCTTCCTTCTGAAGTTTGAACTAAGCGTTAGTTTGGGTCTTGCCCGCACCTTGTTTGAACTAAAGTTCAAACTAAGCATGGAAGTCCAAACTAAGCTTGGCACTTCCTAGTTCAAACTAGGCATCCTCTCGTTTGAACTAAGAAATTTCTTAGTTTCAACTAAGCAATGCCTAGTGTAGCCATGGGCTAAATTAGTCTGGACTAAACCACCTTAGTCTGGCCTAATTTTCCACTGTAGACATAGCTTATGATTCTATTCTGTAAGTTCCCTTTTCTTAGAAGTGTCTGAGAAAGGGGGATTTTCTCCCACAAAAGCTCGTGCAATAGATGATGAGAGTCCGGTGGCACCTTAAAGACTAACAGGCACAAAGATATTTATGTGATAAATAAACTTGTTAGTCTTTCAATGTGCCACAGGACTCCTTGTTTGTTTTAATGTACTCCCTTTAAGCCCTTAAGCTGTAATTGTGTATCGTTATGTTGACCCTTATAGTGTATTGTTTAATTTGAAGTATGTCACATAAGGTGTTTTGGGAATGCTCACAACATACCAAATATTATTGTTATGATAGTGTGCTTCTTGCAACGTCATATGCATGGTTAGGAAGCTCTGCTGTTTAATTTTCCCTAATGTGTATCTGACTTGGCTTGAACAGGTCCATGCAAACATAAAGCTGAGTGAGGGTTCACAACTTGCTGAGGCATGCATACAGGAACAAAGGACTGGCCTGTGCATCTGATAAGGAAAACAAAAAAAGAATCCTCTGGTACTTTTAAAGAACAACACATTTATTTATTGCATAAACTTTCATGGGCACAATCCCACTTCATCAGATGCATAAAATGTCTAAACATATCTAACCATCATATTGCACAGTTTCATTAATTGGAAATGTAACTTTGTTTATATCAATAGCTTTTTCAAATTCCCATATATAAAACTTTCAATCAGTATAGCATCTTCCTGTTTCCACAACTATGTAATGGTTAATGTCTCTCTGCAGTGAATTGTCCTTAAGTCTAATAGAAAACTGCACTTTGATAATCATCATTATTCATACATGAGAAAGTTTCTGCTAAAACTTCTTCCCATTTCAAAGCTTCTAAGTATTTTGTCAGTCCTAAAAGACTTGGGATGCAACTACTACTATTCTGAATTCCACTTATTCATCTAACATGCCTGCCTATTTCTCATGTTTTGGTATCTCTAAACTCACACAGTATTTGCTCCAACTCACTTTGACTTTTTTAAAAAAATAATTCTTTGTTCTACTGCCTTACTTCTGTTATATTTCATTAGATCTTCACTGGTAGTTATATTTTTCACTTTCTTATAGGCTTTGCTCCTTTCTTGAATTGCCACTTCTCATTCCAAAATGGAAAACAGTTGCTAGTTTTGGGGTACTTAAATATCTTAGGTATGGCTACAATAACTGTTGCTTTTATTATATTGTTGTTGACATTCTCTATCTCATCATTCACAATGGTATCATTCACAAATTCAGTACATTTACTTGTAAATAGCTCCCATTTACTTTTCTTAACATTTCAGGTGGGTGATTTTCCATTACCTTCAACCTTAATCTGTCCTTGAAAAGTAATAAGCATTGGGAAATGATCCTTTCCCATTCCTTCTTCCTCAGATGAGTTCCAGCTGCATTTGCTTGCCATATCTCCTGTTTTATTTCCCAGGTGTAAGCAAGAAAACCTGTCATCTACTGCATTAAATCTAATTGAAGTGCCATCATTTAAAATCGTTAGATTATTTTCATTTATAAACCTTCCATGCATGCAGCTTTACTACCATCAGTTGTCCCACAAATCATTATGACTATTTAGATCACTGCCTATAGTATATATGGCCTTTGAGCATTCTTTACTATTTCTTTGGCCCTTTTAAAGGCCAACAAATTTATTTATCGCATGAGCTTTCTTGGGAGAAATCCCACTTCATCAGACATTTGAAAATATCCATTTTCCATTTCCATTTTCAAGCATCTGATGAAGTCAAATTTCTCTCACAAAAGTTCATGTGATAAATCTGTTAGTCCTTAAAAGTGCCACAGGACTCCTTATTTGGTTTGCTGAACTAGACTGACATGGCTACCCCTTTGGAACTTTACTATTTCTTATAATTCCAAGGTTTCTCATGTCTCACCTGGGTTGTAGATAGTATAAATCCTTAAAGAAATATTTCTCTTCTGCACCAGGATCTCCACCAGAATTACATTTAAGACTTTCTTCTTTTCATACTCGTACACAGTTTAATCTTTCCCTTTTGAAAGTACAAACACCTTCTCTTCCATAAAACAAAAAAAAGAGGAGTCCTGTGGCACTTAAAGACTAACAAATTTATTTTTTTGAACTAGACTAACATGGCCACCCCTTTGGATCTGCTTTTATATCTAGCTTTTGGTCTTTCCTAAAGGCAATATGTACCCTGGAATTTTAAAAGCAAGGTTTTCAACCAGCCATATTTCCTAGATGCATGTGATATCTGGTTTAATTCTCGTTTTCAGTACATTTTCTTTTAGTTCTTGGTCAATGACTCCATGTGAGTGGAGTTGCCAACTTTTAGCTCCCCTTCCATATGCAGAGAGATGAGGCCACTTGAGCCCATGGCAGCTCCTTAACCCTTTCGGAGTCACTGTGGGGTTTACATATCTTGTCAAAAACACTTTTAGTCCTATCTTCAGTTGTTGTACTGTGATTAGATATGATAACTAGAGTCACTTTACAAAAACTTGAGAGTTTGGTGAGGTTTAATAGGTAAAACAGAAAAGAGCTTGGCTTTCTCTGTGGATGAGTAATTTGTCTTTGAATAGGGTCACTTGTCTGTTATGGATGTAAGCCATCATCTCTTTACTATGCTGTAAACTTTTGACATTGAATATGACGATACTTTGTATATTTCCAACATATGCATAATTGATCCCAGAGCAGACTGCCTTGTACAGGTAAAGCTGAACTGATAACAAATGTGCAGCTTTACTATTAATGGTATATATCAGCAGTTTACATACACAGTCACATTACAGCCAAGTATTTCAGAGGCTTGTAAGCTACATGGATACTTTCTCCTTTGATTCTCAACTGCTTTCCAGTCCCTATACTTATAATGATGACTATCTCCGTGCTTCTGCTGACATCATCAGCTGCAATTGTCTCTGTGTTACGCACTTAAAAAATCCATTACATCTGAGCCAGCTGCTATGGTAACAGGCAATGTCTTTTGTGATGGGTGTCCAGGAGTCAGAGATTACTGTTTTTAAACACAATTTGGGTAAATAGTACCTCTTCCTTCTATGGAACTTCTACACACTTAATCCACAAGCACTGGGTGCTGCTCCCTCTGCAAACTCTGTAGATGAGATGGGACGAAAGGAAACAGTTTACAGTGTCTCGATTTGAAGCAGTGTTTAAAGAATTTCATTCCCTTTGTGTGCTCTTCCACCTTTAAAGGGAGCAACCAAGTCTGCAGAGGTGATGCAAATTCTCTCTTGGTCCCAGTGTGAGGGAGAAAAGTAAGTTGTATTTTAGTATTTTAAAATAAAATGGATCATTTTGCTTTTGCTTCTCCTGTTCAACCCAGCAGTGAAATGACAGCGGGGGCAGAAGCTAAGTGAGAGTAAGTGATGTTTTAGCATTCAGCACTTACAATGGGCACATGTCTCTGAAGATCTGAGTCACTGATCCCTTTTGCTGGCAGCAGCTCAGCATAGCAATGGATTTTATTACTGCAATCAATTTCAGATCCTAAAGTCAAATAAACAGGGCTACAGGCTGGAACACTATTTGCTGAGGATACAGATCAACTTCCAGTTACATTTTGAGTTAACCAATCAAAAGTAGGCATGCAGGTTTTATTTCCATCCCAAACAAAAATTTTGTTATAAAAGAGTTAAGGTTGAAAGCATGTTTAAGTGGAAGTCTACTAACATCCACAAGCAATATTACTTTCTTTAGGGCTTGGCTGCAGTGAACACTAAAAAGTTAATACAAATTAATGGAAAGTGTGAATCTGAAGTGGATTAATTAAATTGCATTAAATTCCTGTTTCAATGCTGTTTATTCAGCAATAATGTGACCTTGATTCAGTTTAGCTTAATTGACTTTGAAAGTAAGGAGGAAAAAAAAGACCTGTGTTTAATAAGAGTGCCATCATGACCTCTCTCTGAGTAAGGGTGCAGCAGGTGGCTGGGCAATATTATGTTTCTCAACTGAATAATTACTAATTAATCTGCTTGTACTTGCATTGTTTCTTTACTCACACAGCTAAATAAAATTCAGCAGCAGAGTAAGTCATGACATTTTAAGTTTTTCTGTGGGTTTGTTTTTTTTTTTGGCATACAAACCATGAGCAAATTTGGATCCACAACCAATACTACCAATTACATTTTGAAAGAATTCAAATCTTATGAACAAGAAGCTGCTCTGTTAAAAAACATTTCCATTTCTGACTGGAGGCTATTTTTTGTCTTAGCTACAGTATGAAGTTGGAGTGGAACACATTGGAGTTTTTACAACATGTTGTTTGTCTTTTAATAACACTATGTTACAGGTATCAGAATTATTTATTTCTTATATCTCCCTTTGCTTTTCAGTATAATCACATTTACAGAGCTCTGCCTGCACCTTATGGTTCTATAAATCATTATTCTAGCCCACAAGATTTTGCAAAGGTGGTGTGTATAGGTTGAAGTGTGCCTCAAACCTTCACACTATAAAACATGTTGGGTCTATTTTATAGGTAGTGGAACAACAAAAACAATAAAGTTGTGAAATATACAAGGGAAGTGGCACCTAAACTACAATTTCTCAAAGAATCTTCTTTTCTCACCCCAAAAAGCAATAAAAGAAATGGGGGAAAAATAATCATATTACAGAAAAGAAGACAGTCCCAATGACAAGGAGCTAATCCTATTGGATCATAATTAGTAACATAACCCCCCTTTCTACCACATCCTACTATTGGTAATTTCATGAAATATTTGGCAAATACTTGTATTAGGATTTCAACTTGACTTTCATTGCTTGGCTCCCAAGAGCACAAATGAAACCTTGTTTTTTCTTCTATTAAAAATACTAAATTTTAATCAACTAGTGAAACCACATGGTTGTCAAATGGGTACCACAATATACTGCTGCCTGATGCTCAGGGGTCTAATTGCAGCCTCACACAATACAAATGAAAGGACTGGAATAAAGTAATTGACCCCAAACTATTGGAACATAGACACAAATATTGCACAAAAAACACTTGGAAGACTTATAAATACTTATAAGGATAAAAATTTTAAAGAATGGCTAAAATTGCCTGGCTTTCTGTCCTTCCCATAGATATAAGTCATGATAGTTATGTTCACTGCATAGGACTATGCATTTGTTCTTTTTTCAGTACTAAGACTGAAGATTTTTATTTTCAATTTTATCCATGAATAGAGTTCACAATCTTTGTTTTATCACTGATACCTTCTGTCTCCTTAAATTTAAAAAACTGGGATGGAATCCTGGCTCCACTGGAGTTAATGACAAAACCACCATTGACTTCTTTGGGGGTTAGCTTTTCACCCAAATTTCCACCCAATGGCACTTCCTTAGAACCTACAATTTCTGACACACACAACTCTAGATCCCTAATATTCTTGTAACACTAACAGCATCTCCAGTTGGCTAGGAACATCTTAAACACTATCCCTCAGGACTTCCAATATTCCCCTGGTAGCTGGTTTAACATGCCATTTAAGTCTAGGAAGGACAGCTAGTTCTCTAAACGTGGAGATCATACTCTTTGTGTGACTCAACATACAGTTAGAGGTGCTGGGGAGAAGATTAAACACAGGAAATAAAAGCCCAAAATAAAGAGAGTTAAGAATTCCACCTGTTACGGTTCTGAAACTCCCTACCGCCAGAAGGCTAGAGCCCCCCTAGAATACATTGTAAGTAGGGTCTAACTGAAAAAAAGTTAAAATGAATGCTTGGGTATTTTGTCTCTCTCAATAATACCAATGCCAAAATGAAAAGAAAAATATCAGCATATCTTGACCATTGCACAGGCTATATGTATTTTTTCTATTTCTGGGGATTCACATTCCACTCTACATCTCTGGAGGTCACTGAAGGGCCAATGTTGGATGTCAGTTGATTATTTTTGCTCAAAGCAGGGAGGTCATGCAACGTGGATTCTGCAACCCATTCTAGTAACTGTGCAGCTCTCAAGGCCAGAAGAGTCCACTCTGATAATCTAGTCTGACCTCCTATATAACACAGACTATATAATTTCTCCAAGATAATTCATTTAGCACTGGAGCATATCTTTGAAAGACATCCTGTCAATACTGATGGAGAACCCACCATTACCCTTGGTAAATTGTTCCAATTGTTAACTACTCCAAAAACTATAAAGATACACCTTATTTCCAGTCTGAAGTTTTCTAGATTCAATTTCCATCCATTGGATCATGTTACACCCTTCTCTGCTAGGCTGAATAGCTTATTTCTTAATATTTCTTCCCTATGTTGGTAATTATAGGCTGTGCACAAGTCACCCTTTAACCTTCTTGTTAAGCTAAATAGATTGTACCAAGTCATCGAGCAGTAGAAGAAAGGGTTTTTGTAGCTCAAGGAGGGCAAGGAAAAGTTTAGCATGAAAAACTTGCAATGATTACTTTTGGCAAAGATTAATTACTAAATATCTTTAGTATGAACCTGTTTTCATATCACTTACTACTACATCAACCATTAATTTTGTTTCATCGTTATGAACCGCTATAATATTCATAGAATGCCCACTTGTGGCCAGGCAGCTCAGATAACAAAAAACATGCAGCAGTAGCTAAAATCATAGTCACCTCTTCAATTATTCTCACTAGTAGAGAAAAAAATGTTTTCTTTTAATCTTCCTTAAACCAATTTCCATGCTCCTACCAAACTGTTACTTAACAAAAGTGAAAATAATTTGTTTCTTTTAATGAAGATAATTATTGTACTTTATTGCCTGGCAGAAGTAAAAAATGTTCTGACTCAAATGGGGCCATGCAGACATACACAAAAGAAAAACAAGAATCGCTTAGGAAGAGGTAATAATGAATAGGCACTGCAGTGTCAGCTTTCCACTGATTAACACAGGTATTTCCTCCCAATTCAAAGAATTTTCTATCTCCAATGATGGTTCCATTTGAATAGCAGATAAATATTATATAAATCAGCCTTGGAAAGGACTACTCACTCACCCACCCCTTTATTTATTTATTTCCCCTAACAAGAAAGTAAAATATTTTTTCACTATCATCATCAGAGCAAAGGATAAGCTAGTAAATTTCCATGACAACTGTGTAAGACTGCCTTTTATAATCTGATTTACGTATTATTCTAGTCACAATCCGCTCCTGTATGTCATGGTTGCCTACTTTCCTTACAGTGGAGTATCTGTGTAGCAATCAGTGGAGGTTTGTCATAGCTCAGCAACAAATGCTGTTAAAAACTAAAGAAATCCCTTTAACTTCCAGTCAGTCATATAATTTATTATCCAAAATGCCTGAGATGATGTCCATGTTTTATAGAAACCTTTAATGAGCTAGCAGACATAGAAAGGAAGTTTTATGACAGGCCCCACTCCTTCTCCACTGGCACTAGCAGAGTATAGAAGCAGAGCAAGGGCAAATGGAAGCCTGTTCTCTATTTTGACATAGATCACGTTGGAATGGTGTTGCCATAGAGATATGAGTGGCCTGATTGTTTGATACTGGTGAATTGGAACAAAAACAAAAAAACCCTCAACCCTGGTCCAAATCTTTAACCCATTTCATGAAATTAACTTTAAACCTTTTATCCTCCCCGACAGGCATAGAAAAGCAGGTAGAACAATATACATAGTACACATGGTCACAAAGGGTCAAATATTGCCACTTTGCCTCCAATGGGAGAAGGGATTGTCATCCATTGATGCTGGTGCAGAAAGAGGGGGCAGAATTCTGGCACTCTGAACAGCAAGTCTGTATTCTTGTGCACTGTGAAGCTTTGCTTTGACCTCAATAGAGTTGCTTACATCAGTAGTGCATGTAGTGTGAGAAATTTGGTATTAGAGATTCAGACCTGAATGATAAAATTTAGCCACTATCTCCACAGCTGGATCTTGGTTATTTAAAGCTTGATTCTAGAATTTACTCCCCATGCTGATTTGAAATGGCCTAGATCTGTTAACCTTGAGCATGCTACAAAGTCTTTGTCAGGTTTTATGAGGACCGTGGTAATCAGAAGAAATGTTCATTTTCAACTACAGGTCAGTTGATCATTTTGTTCTATCGGGGGTTTGATACTATGTCAGGTGGTTATTCTTTTGTACAGCTAGCTAAGGGGAACAGCAAACAGGAGCTTTGCAAGGGAGTTCTCCAAGTGAAGGAGTGACTACATGACTGTTTTACCTGATGCTACTTTGTTTGAAGATTATAGTGTGGGCCGTTTGGGCTCAGTGCACTGACCAAAAAGCCTGAACAGCTAAGCTAAGAGCTTTCTTGGAAGCAAGGGGGCAGGCCTAACTCAGGGAGAACAGAGGTTTAAAAAGCCAGCTCATAAGTGACCAGAGATGATAGTGAACAGGACCAGCAAACGCTGGAGTTCTATGAGGCACTATGAGAGGCACACACACACCTAACAAACAAACAAGAATGCAAACAAAAGTCCAGCAGCAGAGTGGAGGCTACTGAGTTTATTCTTTGAATGCACTCTGTGTGACCATGTACCTGCTTTGCAGGTGGTGTATCTATGCATGTGGCACAAGCAACAAATGGCCATCAAAGACAGAGAACAGGCTCGTGAGACCAGAGTAGCTAAACTGGGGAAGTAAAGGGAGACAAAGAAACATAGACAACACTTTCAGGGACACAATAGTGTGTCTGACAGCCTCTGTTCAGTTAAGGAGGTCTGAAGTCTTAGAGAAAGAGAGATTCTGATGGATGAAGATACTGAACCAAACTGAACCCAGAACTGAGCCTTGTGGGACTCAGCTCAACAGGCCCTTCCAATTTGATTGCAAACCATTGATAATTACTTTTTGGGAATGTTTTTCCAACCTGTTATGCAACCACCTTTTCATAGCTCCATCTTGGCTGTATTGCCCTAGTTTGCTTATGAGGTCCTGTGAGATAGTATCAAAAATCTTACTAAAGTCAAGATACACCATATATACCACTTCCCCCAGACCCCAAGACTTGTTAGCTTTCTTTGATGGGGTATCAGGTTAGTACAGCATTGAAATCTCCTTATGACAAAACAAAGAAGTTAATTAATACACTAAGTAATAATTTAACTAAGAACGGAAGAAACAATTAGTTATAAATGAAACAAGAAGTATCACACAGTGGTTCCCAACCTGTGGCCTGGCGGCCAAAATATCTCTTATGAGCTTTCAAAGAGGACTGTGGCTCCCTTCCTGCACATTGCAGAAAGGAACAACTGCCTAAAGATACCGGTAGAGTGCATTTCCTTGGGGCTAAAAGACTGGTGCAGGCTTCTTGGGAATGGGAGGTCAGTGCTCCCGCTCCGCCTACCCCATCTGTTGCAGGGAGCTTGGCAAAGTGCTCCACCTAGATCTGCAGGCACGGGGGTCGCTGCTGGAGCCACAGGGAAGGGAGCACTGATCTTCCATCCCACTGGCTGCATGAGGGATTCATTGCCTACAGATCCAGGTGTAGCACACAGGGCTACAGGGCACATGGTGTTTCACCGCTACAGCTAATGAGACAGGAAATCAGCAAGGAGGCTGCCTCCTTGCTGAACTCTTTCTGTCTGGCTACAGTGTTGGGGAACCTGCTGGTGAAGACTGGTGACCCATTGGGGTTGTAAAAATGACATCACTGACCCCTGAGCCAAAAATGTTGGGAATGTTTTTATGGCACCAACCATAATTTTAGGAAGCTACAACTTCTTGGTTAAAGTAATTTGCTCACACTCAAGAGTTTTTCTGCAGAGCTAGATGATTTTCATTCAAATCAGGATATATGTTTTCATGATTCCCCACATTCTGTCATGGGCTCTCCTCAGTAAATAGATAACAAACCATGTTTTTGCTTCCACTTATAGCTCCCTAAATCTCACTGTTTTCACACCAGAGACTAGAGAACCCACTGTAGCCATGGTTTCCCATGCTGAGTTTGCATTCCCCTCTCTTTTGGAGGACTTTCTTTGTGGTAGCTTGTCCTGCTTTATTTACATCAGAGATCTAGGCAGATAGGTAAATCAACATTCCAAAGTCTGGGAAAATCTCGTTTATTAACCCTGCCTGGTTACATAGTTTGTATCAATTTTATTGCATACAAACAACTTCTTGACTGACACCCAGACATCCATTTCATGCTGATGACCAGTACAAAATAACTCGTGATACCTTACACAACATTCTTTATAGATAAACACTATGAAAGCAATGTGTTAAGTATAGTGAATTTATCAGACCTGACAGGAGTTACTGTTACGACAGTGAATACTTTGCCAGTTGGCACTATGAGGCCCATGAGGTCAGAGATGCCTTAAGTAAAAACTCTCACTAAGGTGAGAAAGCTGCTGATTCATAAGGCTTGTAGAGAAGATAGAGTAAACCAAGTGGCAGAACTGGATTTTAAAGGGAAAAAAGGGGCCAACCAAAAAAATAAAATAAAAATGAACAGTGATGCACCTGCTCTTTGAGCAGTAGAGAAGTTGTTAAAAAAAAGTAATATTTTTGTTTATTTTTAAATTTATGATTACTGAAGGCTTGTCCACACTTGAAATACTACCTCAGCACAGCTCTACTGCAATAGCGGCATTGCTGTAGTGCCTCAGTGGAGATGCTACCCATGCTGATGAGAGGACTCCTCCTAATTGGTGCAGGCAGTCCACCTTCCTCAGAAGTGGTAGCTAAGTGGATAGAAGAATTCTTTCATCAACATAGTGCTGTCTATGCTGGGGACTATGTCTGCTTACCTACACCACTCAGGGATGTGGATTTTTTTACACCTGAGTAACATAGTTAAGCTGATAATTTTCTAGCATAGACCATGCCTCAGTTAAAGAGAATAGAAATTTTATGTTTTGTATGCTTATCTGGATTTTGGGGAGCTGATTCAGATTCTCCTAAAATATAATGTAGGCATGACTTACATGCAACCTTGGCTAGGCTATATTTTTAACTGAAGGTGAAATTTTTGGGATTTCTAGAAAGAAATCAAAGGTATGACAGCCAATGTTCCCTCTAAGGTTTGGTGGCTTGTGTGCAAAATTTTCAACCTGTGTGCAAAACTTTTTCTGAATAAAATTTGTGTGCAAACTCGGGCAACAAAAATTATTGAAAAATCTAGACCAATGAAAAATTAATATAAACTATTTAAAGCCGTTTTTTATTACTAAAATCACCCAATTTATTTAAAATTTACCCAAATTGCTATACAATCAAAAGAAACTAATCCATGGCTTTCTAACAACCCAAGACCAAAGTTATATTCAATCCGTATCCTAGGTGTCACAAGTCTGCCTAATACCCTCATCTCCTGTGTTCTACATGCAGAGTTACAGTTCACACGGAAGCCAGCTAATTATCACTGACAGCATTTAAGATACTCAAGGAGTTGTGTGGCACTTAAAGACTAAGGTTTATTTTTCGCATGAGCTTTCGTGGGAGACTCCTTGTTTTGTTTTGTTTTCCTGGAATGGACTAACATGGCTACTGCTTTGGAAATTGGCAGCATTTAAGATGTCTTGATGGTCCCAGAGGGGTAAATTCTATTGAAATTTTAAAAATCAAAAAAAGATTCCAGGCATCTCTTTTCAGGAAAATGCTGCTACAAGAAGGATGCTAAACACAACTGAAATCAAAACAATGAGCTTCTAGCTGCTTTAAGATAAGGCTACAGTATTTCTTAAAAGCCTATTTTCAGTCCCTTGTATCTTTACCTGCCCCATCATTTTGGGGCTACAATTCAACTTAAGAGAAAATCTCTACTAAAATACCACATCACTTTAATGCATTATGGTTTCTTCTGATGGACAGACTAGGGTGCATAGTGAAGAGAATAATCTCATGGCTCCTTTGATTCCCAGTCTTTTGGCTGTTACTATATTTAAAACAAGTACTTATCTGATATCTCCGTTACACCTCTAAGATTTCTGTGAATTATTCTTCAAAGCATCTGAGGAAATGGGGTTTTCTCCCATGAAAGCTCATGCAATCAATATATTTGTTAGTCTTTAAGTACCACAAGAATCCTTGTTTGTTTTGTAATGAATTGTTGTGAGTTACAGGATTCTGGAGAAAACATCTTCCAGGTTCTTTGAAAGCACAGGGTTAGCATGCTCAAACACTCTCACTGTTCAGTCACTCCACTTAAGTAACATCCACACTAGCTTTCAGGAAATATACAACTGATTTTTAGATTTTTCACCTCCACAGCTTTATCTAGTTACAGAAGGGACATTTTGGCACTATGCACTCCCTGTTTCCCACTTGAGGAGTTTCAAACTTCAGGGTATGAATAGCACTTACTCTTTGCCATGCCTCTTGTTTAAAAAACTGAAGAATTACCCCAATTCCGACTCCCTAAGCTCCTTGCCCCCATTCTAGCCCTCCTAAACCTCACCCCCACCTCCCTATCTTCATGCCACCTCTTTCAGCCCCCCCAAGCCCTCCCCAGCCCACTATCCTGACCCCTCCTCCCCCCTCCCCACACGCCCTCCCTGCCCCCACGCTTTCCGTGCCAGCTGCCTGACCAACCCAACCCCCCTCCCTGCCCTCTTTACTGGCCAAAGAGCTGGGCAGGGGGCAGGAGGCCACGGTGCTGGCCGGCAAGGACGAGCCTGGGCTGGAGGCTGGGGCTGGCCACACGAACGGCCAGACCCCGGCTGGAAGGGGAGGGGAGGGAGGAGTGGCAGGGCTGGCTCAAGCCTGCAGACCCTCCCTTCCTCCGGCCGAGGGGCTGGGGTGAGGCTCGTGCCCAGACACAGCACTCCGGTGCGTCTCTCCTCGGCCACACTGCCACCCTGAACTGCCCCATGCGCGGGGGCAGGAAAATCCTGTGCGGCAGGATTTTTTTAAGCGCGCGGCCGCGCTGCCGCGCGCCTTAGAGGAAACAGTGATGACAGCCATACATCAGGAGCAAAACTTATTTTGTTGATATAAGTCAAGATGACTATGTTTGAGTAGTTGTAATTTCTTGGCATGAGAATTAATTATGCCATGCTGGAAGTTAGTACATCATTTGCTGACCGAAGCAAGACTCTCTTTAGTAAACTTGGCTGCTGTCTAAAATTGTGTTACATGCAAATACCTTCAGAAAATGGCAGCTCCTTCTACTTTGGATTTTGTGTTATATTTGCCTTTATTTTTTCATTAAGAAAAATCACAAACATGTTAAATCTATCCATGACAACAACAAAATCTATTCACTCACTGTATTCTTAGAGCAATCGGAAAAAGAAAAATTAATATGTATAAAATAGGAACTTATGAATTAGAGAAATTTCAAGAATATAAATTTCTGTGGAAAGGAGCTCAATCTTCAGTCACATACCAGACAACTTACTTGAATAATAGCAGAGATCTAATAAGAAGAAATGTTAAATGGAGTTAGGCATTTTAATTTGTCAGTACTAATGTATATTAATACCAACAATACGTGTAGAGGCAAACTCTGCCTTTTGACGCATCTTCCATTGATTCCTTTGGATGTTCATGTGCACATGCAACACCGTGAACCTCAGGGGCCTGGTCTATGCTGGCCATGGATTTTGGTAGCAGTCAAGGAAAGGTATACAAGCTATGCATATTAACTTGCGTATCTCCTGTCAACTTCCTGGTGTCTACTTACCATCGTGTCTCCATTGCACTGAAATCTCAGAAAATGACTTCCTATTGATGCAGTGCAAAGCTTTTTGCCAAGGTAGATAAACAGAGTCGACTTGCAGGATTGATTGAATAAGTCTTCACATTCATTCAATCAACCCACAAAATCAATCCTGCACTGCCAGAAGTGTCACCGGCTATGTAGACATATCCTGAATGGATCATCCACAGCTGGTATCGAGCATGGGACCTCTGAATCTAAAAGCACAAGCCTCTATTGTCTTAGCAAAAACCACCCACCTCTCTCAGTCCAGGCTGTAGGATGATTAACTAGTATATACGGGCGCATAATATTAATATTTAAAGACAATATTTGGTGTGTTTTGATCGGATACCATAAGAAGGTGGCGCTTCACCACCACTAACAGCATTAAGGAAAGGCAGCCATGGTGCTCAACATAACTAGACAGTTTCCAGTCTCAAAAACCTTAGAGGTTTTGTTCATTGCTGATTTCTGCTTTTGGTTCATGTAAGATCACATCCTCTCCCCCATCATGTTTCATTTAGTCTTTATATGACAATCACATGCAGAAAACAAACTCATCCAGTAGGAGAAAAGGATTCCATTTCAAACCTACCCAAGAGTCATTCTAATGATTTCCAATCTCAGCATCTTTCTACAAACCTGGCCCAATTCAGGTAAGGATATGTGAAATCAGATTAGTTTCCTGAAACTTCAGATTTGTCATGAGATGTTCATAGCTCATCAGCAGTTTATTCGATCCAGATTTATTCTGTTAAATGGCTGGGTGAAACCTTTTCCGCTGTGGTTTTATTTCAAGTTATTAAATCATATTTTATAAACACAAGAACTAGAAATGTGTGGCATACTGCTACTCAGCTGGCCACATTTTTCCCTCTACATTAAAGGTTCATTTCCCATGTAACAGATTATGAAAGCAGAACTCCCAATTTACCTTCTAACTGTCCAGAGCTGTTCAGTTCAGTCTCCTAAATCTTGTGCTTTGAGACAAGCTATTTAGCTACCTCTTTCCTTTCCTGAAGCATTAGTAAGTGGAGGATGACTTAAGTCTGACCAGTTTCTCTCACTGTATTTCCATAAACTGGAGAAAACTAATACTTTTAGCAAGTGTTATACTGAATCTTGACAGAATTCCAGCATTCATAAAGTACCATTAAACTCACCTTTAATAATCATAGACTGGAGAAAACTGATGTATTTTTGTTTAGAAAAATTTGCTAAAATGGAGCTTCACAAAAATGTAGAATATTTTCCCAGCATTGGAGGGTACAAAAATTTAGGCCTCAGTGCTGCAAGAACATACGCGCACACTTAAACTTAAACATGTAAGTAGTTCCATTTATTTGAGTGGGACTCCACATGTGCTTAAGTTAAAGTTAAGCACATTCATGAGTGTTTACTGAATCAGGACCTTACTGTTTATTGAAGGGATGCAGGGAAGAGAACCTAGACAAAATCCTGGATCTGAACACACCCAAAGTATATGATTTGTTCTTGACTGCACTGGCTGCTGGTGAAAGAGATTTTACTTTGAAGAAAAGAAGTAATGTAAAGAGATGTTCAGTTTTTCCCTTCTCCCTGTTTATTCTACTGGATAAAGGAACACAATTCAGAAGGCTGCCAAGGGACATCTTAGTTACAAGTCAACAGTCAAATATCAGGGAAGTGAACTGAAAGAAGAGGATTGAAAAATCCTGATGGAAATATATTTCAATGAATGTTTAATTGTGAAACTTTTAAAATACTTATATTACAATGGCTATTCCTGGGAATTGTACAGTTTAGGGCAAGGGTCTCAAGCACGTGGCCCACAGGACACACGTGGCCCCTAAAGCTATTTCCTGTGGCCAGCAACAACACTATCATTACCAATATTTGCAGTATCATTGTATGAAAAGGTTTCAGTGATGCGGCCCTTGGGCTAACTTACTAGTCCTCATGAGGCCCTGCACTAGTCTTCATGTGGCCCTTGTGGTGATTTGAGTTTGAGATCTCTGGTTTAGGGCTTTATCTAGGTGTTAAGTTTTATATCTATCTTATTTAATGACTTTTTAAGTCTTTAAATTGCCAGTAAATAATCTTTACTTTGTAACAACCTCAACTGGGTCTCTGTGGAGGCTAAGCCAAGGGTAGGTTGCAACTTAGGTGTAAGCTGTGTAGCACCAGAAATAGTGATCCCAGAAGATAGCAGAGTGTTATTGTGAGCACAAGGGTTTGTTATACTCTGGAGATCTTTGCAATATCGCTGTCTCTGACATAGAGCTTGTCTTTGCTGATGGCAGCAAGTACACCACCATCAGATTAATCTTTCCAACTGACCCACTCAGCCAATCAGGCAGTCAATTGCTAAAGACCGCACCAATAAATGGAGCAATGCTGATTTGAAGGGAGGGCATTTCCCTTCTGTACAGTGCACTGAAGACACTGCAGTAAGTAGGTGGTAGGCAGTCAAAGGGAGGTGCACCAGATATTTTAAGTATTATGCGTATCTCCCTTCAACTGCTGCTGAAATTCTCCCATGGTGCAGACAAAGCCATAGTTAATTTTCCACCATAAAGTTCCCTCAGTCCAGGGATTCCTAGAAGCTATCTTTAGAAACACTGATTAATCAAGAGTCATAACCCCCACTGTGATACAGATATTGGTCTGGTAAAGATACTAATGACTTTCACATTATGGTTCATTGATGGATAAAACTCTCCATAGAAAGAGTTAAAGATACCATGTATATTCTATAAAGAAACAAATTACACTAAGAAAATATTTGACCTTAGGTTATATATTTCTACACAAAATGGGAAACTGAGAAGATCGCCAAATCTGCTGTCACTCAGTGAAGATGCAACAATGGTATCATCATTTTATACACTGGAATAACTGAAGCACTGAGCTATTAAGTAACTTCAGAAGGTCCAAAGAAATCAGTGAAAGAGGAAAAAAATCTCACTTTTTGGGAGTCTCAGAGCTTGTCTACACTTACAGAGCTGCAGCTGCACTACCAATATTGACAGGAGAGCTTCTCATGGGTATTCCATGGCCCTGAAAGTTGGTCACTGTATTGATGGGAGAAGCCCTTCCATTGACATGGCACTATCTACACCAAGGTTAGGTCAGTATAATTACATCACTCTGGGTATAGATTTTTCACACCCCTGAATATACCAGCACAAGTCAATGGTGTACAACAACATCTAATTCTGAGCTTTCAACAAATTTACCCCTCCTCTCTGTTGTATCTTTTAAAAGGATTAAAAAGAATTTAGTCTCTGATGTGGTCAATCTGGTAACTTTCACTACACTAATTATCATGTTAAAGAAAATTGCAGAGGATGGTAGATTTCCGACATTAAAAGTAATTGGCACCATCTCTGTAGAGTCAATGCTCCTCTAATGGTCAATTTCGCAAACAAATGCCAAAGTGCAAATCTGTAAATTTAATTCAGTGCCCTAGTTTATACAGAGTCTAAGGATATTTTTATGGTTGAGCCAAGCCTCCACTTTAAAAATTTAGCTAATTTCCATGCTTTTACATTTTTCAATAAAAGGAAAATCAAAAACACACATAAAAGCAGGGCTACATATTGGAAAAAAATAGTCATCATGGTACATTGACACATACTCTGCACTACTTCATTGGACTAACTTCATTGACATGAAAACCCAGCATAAATTAGTACAATTCAAGGCATTATCTCTATACAGTGTGTTCTCTAGACAGAGATTTAGGACTTCATTGGAAGTGTGAGGCTGAAGCAAACAGGGAGCTGAGCTTTACTGCAAAGTTATCTTTCAAATCTTCTAAGGCAGATTATTTCCCATTTCTGAACTAATGGTAAGCAATTATATTTTTACTAGAAACTTATACTTGTAACTATTTTTTTCTTCAAAAAACTGTTTCCAGATAGCATTTTTATACTTACTGTCATAATGAAAACAAATATTGCTACCTATCTATTCCTTTTTATAATCTACCACAATCCCTAAATCAGTACATCCTCTATTCTCAATGAAATGGTAGTGCAGCTATTTTTCCTGTTAAAAAAGAAATAGATCTTACTACAAGTGTGAAGAGGTATTTTCTCTCACACTCTAGTGTGGGTTCCTTTCCTAATATTTCTTTTTAATTTTACGAGAGGTAAATTGGATCTAGCATCAGTTGCTTAATGGCAGAGTCCATTCCTACAACTCTTGCTTCCATGAGCCGTTCTCACCATTGTGATTACTGTCATGAATAAGCAATATACAATTAGTCACTTACTCTTCCTTGACATAATAGGATACATTTTAAAAACTCTGTAAATCAATTTATAGGCTAAATTTCCTTGTCAGTTATCATAAGGATGCCAATGAGTGTGCACGGATACAAGCAATAAGATTTGACCATTGCATGCTATTACTAGGAAATAAAGTGTGAATGTGCATGACCAAATCAGGCAGCTATGCACACTATTAGATGTGCATGATACTGTTCAGTGCAGCTACAGACATTATTATTTCAGCACCACAAAAACTCTAACAAGGAAGGATGGAGCTTCCCTTGTAACCAGATAGCACTGAAAGACTATCCTAGGTAGTTCTAGACTGGTTGCTCTTTGGACAAATCTGTCCCCCAGGTCCCAATTAATGACTCACAGTAAATATAGTGTCCACTGACACTGTGGGCTGGTTTTTCCTATCCAGTACAATTGTGACAATTGCCTTAGGCCCAGAACTGTTAGCCACTGTGTAACTGCTATGCTCAGCAAGGGAGAGTTTTGCTGGGGCTTAAACTGTCACCTCCCTGTCCCACCAGTTTTCCTCAGCATCAAACTCTGAGTCTTTGCCAGTCTAAATCTTGCTTTGGAGGTATAACCAGTGATTCCAAGCTCCCCAGAGACACCTCTCTGCAGCATCCAGTCCTTCTCTCTGAATATTCCCAGAAATTAAAAATTCACTGCCTCTAAAAAGACAGGAAACCCTAGCCTTTTAGATTAGTTGAGGACTCACCCTTCATTTCAATATAAGAGCATTAAAGAGGGTTTATAATAATACTAAGAAATAATTCATAACAAAACAGATTTAAGTGATACCAAGTGAAAATAAAGGCGTTAGAAAAGGATTATAGACAAAATAAAAATAACATAGAATTACATTTCACCAGAAAATAACAAGCAATGTCATTATATGACTTCCTCACTTGTATCATGCCCATTTCATTTCCAGCCCTTCCTGGTAGGAGGATCCAGCACTCAACAAAATCGGAGAGTGTTGTGTTCAAGAGCAGGGAAAATTTCCTGGCGGTGCTGACTCTGTCCCCTGGGTTTGTTCAGTAAACTTTCCTTCACTGGTCGTTAGCTTTATTTATCTTATATGTAAATATACTTTCATAGTCATCCATCTCTATTCAGGATGGTCACACAAATAAATCCACAGTCCTTTGTCTATGACAGGGCTTGATTTATACACCACCTCCTAAACACATTTTAGAAACATATTTACAGTACACCTACATAGCTGTTGGTACACAAGCCATGCATACAACATACAATGATATTCCTAACCAACATGTCACAAATTTTATATAATACTTTACTCAATACACTTTTATCATATAATTATATTGTATAAAATATTCTCATAGGCTGTGTTCACACGGCACTTTTGTTTCGAAACAAACTCATTCACACGATGCACAGTTGTTTCGAAACAAGGGGAAGCCCTTGTTTCGAAACAACTGTGTTGTTTCGAAACAAGTTAAACCCCATTTGGGGATGAAACAACCTTGTTTCGAAACGCTTGTTTCGAAACAACGCATGTGAACATGTTGTTTCGGAACAATAGGTTCCGAAACAACATTTAAAGGGCTGCCGCCTCAGCACCCTGGCCAGGGAACACTCAGCACCTTGGCCAGGGTGCTGAGGGGTGTCCCCTGGCCAGCAGGCACTGGCGGGGGTCAGTGCTGCCCGGCGCTGCTCCCCGCGGGTGCCTGCAAAGGGGGGCTGCAGGCACCGGCGGGGGTCAGCGCTGCACAGCTTAAGCCGGCGGGGAGCAGCGCTGGGCTGCGCTGAAGCCCGCCGCCGGTGCCCGCAGCCCGGCTCTGCAGGCACCGGCGGGGCTCAGCCCTGGGCTTCTC
>ML681972.1:17806516-17963362 GCA_007922195.1 Podocnemis expansa | reverse complement strand
CGGGCTCAGCCCCGCGCCCCCGACCCGCTGGCGGGGTCTGGGGGCAGCTCTGGCGGGGGGGGCTGAGCCACCCCGCAGCGGCTCACCCCCTGCTGGTGCCTGCAGCCCCCTTTCTGGGGCTGCAGGGTGAGCCAGCAGCGGCTCACCCCCAGGGGTAACGAAATAGCATGTTCACACAGTGAACTTGCTATTTCGTTTCCCGGTTTTTTTCTTATTTCGAATTAATATTTTGTTAATTTGAAATAAGATATTTCTAAATAAGGTGTTGTTTCGAAACAAGTTGTTTCGACACAACTTGTTTCGAAATAACCCTGTGCGTGTGAACACAGCCATAGACTTTAAGATCAGAAGGGATCATTATGATCTAGTCTGACTTCCTACATAATGCAGGCCTCAGAAGCTCACCCACCCGCTCCTGTAATACATCCCTAACCTATTACTGAGTTAATGAAGTCCTCTAATAATGGTTTAAAGACTTCAAGGTACAGAAAATCCACCAGCAAGTGACCTGTGCCCCACACTGCATAGGAAGGTGAAAACAGTCCAAGGGCGTATGCCTATCTAGCCCAGAGAAAAATTCCTTCCCAACACCATATATGGCAATCAGTTAAACTATGACCATATGGGCAAGATTCATCAACCAGACACCTAGAAAGAATTCTTTGTTGTAACTCAAAATCTATCCCATCTCTTTTGCTTCCACTTCTCCCCTTGGAAAACTGTTCCAGAATTTCATTCCTCTGATGTTAGAAACCTTCACATGTCTAAATTCCCTGATGGCCAGGTTATATCTATTAGTTTTTGTGTCCACACTGGTACCAAACTTAAATGGAGGTTACTCACCTTCGTGCAGTAGCCAAAGTTCCTCGAGATGCGTGCTCCCAACATGCTCCACTTTGGGTGCTGAAGCGCAGCCGCACCTTGAACTGGCTATTTTAAAGCAGAGTCTTTAGCAGTGGGGGAGGGGAGCGAAGGCGCCCGCGGCAGTTGGCCGCTTATCGCGCCACAGAACGCGCGCGCCTGCAGCTCCCCCGCCCCCACGCGCCCGCACCTCAGTTCCTTTCTACCGCGGATAGCCAAGATGGCAGAATACTCCGAAGTAGAGGGGAGGAGGGCAGGTAGTGGAGCATGTTGGGAGCACGCATCTCGAGGAACTTCGGCTACTGCACGAAGGTGAGTAACCTCCATTTCCTCCTCAAGCAGTGCTCCCAACTGCTCCACTTTGGGTGAGTATTTAGCAATTGTCGTAAATGGAGGCGGGAACTTCAGATGGTGTTCTGCGTGCAATGCTAAGGACTGCATGTCCCAGAGCTGTGTCCATGGAGGCTAGTTGTTCCAAGGCATAATGGTTCGCAAAAGTGTCTGATGATGACCAGGTGGCTGCCCAGCAAATATCAGATATCGGTACTTTCATAAGGAAAGCCAAGGAAGATGCAACTGCTCTGGTGGAGTGTGCACGTATGGGTTCAGGTAAGTGCAGATCGTGATCAGTGTAGGCTGTGCGTATGCAGGAAGAGATCCAACGGGATAGTCTCTGTTTGGAGATGGGTTGGCCTTGGGAGCATTCAGTGGTGGAAACAAATAACCTGGATGTTTTCCTGAATGGTTTAGTGCGCTCTAGATAGAAGGCCAATGCTCATTTTACGTCAAGCGTATGTAGTGCTTTCTGTTCTGGTGTGGAGTGGGGCTTTGGGCAAAAAACCGGTAGGTGGGTGGTCTGGTTGAGATGGAAGGATGAGGCAACCTTTGGTAGAAATTTGGGATGAGGACGGAGGGATACCTTGTCCTTATAGAAGATAGTGTAAGGAGGATACGCCATGAGGGCGGCCAACTCTCCAACACGCCTCGCCGAGGTGATCGCTACCAAGAAGGCTACTTTCATAGAAAGAAAAAGCAATGAAGTGGTAGCCAGTGGTTCGAAGGTTGTTTCATGAGAGCTCTAAGAACGCGTGTTAAGTCCCATGGGACTATTGGGGGTTTGATATTAGGATATAAGTTCTGTAGTCCCAGCATGAACCTCTTGAGGGTACGGTGTGAGAAAATGGAGGTGCTCTCAACAGGCTGATGGAAGGTTGAGATCGCAGCCAGATGAACTCTGATGGTATTGACCGATATGTTTGTGTCTTTCAGGTATGTGAGGTATTCAAGGATGGAAGGAATTGGGGCTGTGTTTGGTTCTGTATGATGGGAGGCACACCAAGAGGAGAAGCGTCGCCACTTTTGCAGGTAAGTTGTTCTTGTCGCCGGTCTCCTACTGTTTAGGAGAATCTGTTTCACTGTGTTCGAACACTGGTCCTCTAGAAAATCGAACCATCAAGGTTCCAGGCCATTAGGTGGAGGCGATCGAGGTGAGGGTGGATGAGCATCCCATTGTTCTGAGAAAGTAACATTGGTGTGCGAGGTAACGTGATCGGTGGTGTCTTGGACATTCGTTGTAAGTGAGTATACCATATTTGACGAGGCCAAGCAGGTGCTATTAGTATTACTGTAGCTGTGTCGTGGAGAATTTTGAGAATGGTTCGCAGGATCAGTGGTAGAGGAGGAAAGGCGTATGCCCGGAGGTTGCGCCAATGAATGAGAAAGGCATCGCCTTGTGATCGTCGGCCTATACCTCCTCTGGAGCAGTAGTGTTCGCATTTCCTGTTGTGCACATTGGTGAAGAAACCTATGGTAGGAGTGCCCCAAAGATCGAAAATGTGATTTATTATGTCGGGTCTGATTTCCCATTCGTGATGGTCTGTGAATGAATGACAGAGAGAGTCTGCAATGGTGTTGTTCTTTCCAGGTAGGTATTCTGCAGATATGTGTATGGCGTGGCCTATGCACCAATTCCAAAGTGCCAACGCCTCCAGGCAAAGGGCCTGGGATTTGGTTCCACCCTGGCGGTTGACATAAAACATTGCTGTTCAATTGTCGGTTCGAATCCGGACGTGTTTTCTGGCAATCATGGGGAGAAAGTGATGACAGGCTCTGATGATAGCTCTTAACTCCAGTATGTTTATGTGTAGGGATGTCTCTGTGGTGGACCATCTGCCTTGGACTTTGTATTCGTGCATATAAGCGCCCCAACCGATCATGGAGGCATCTGCAGTGATTAGAATGTCCGGTTGTGGTTGCGTAAAAGGGACACCGTCTGAGAGATTGGTATGATCGATCCACCATGACAGGGATTCTTTGATTGTTGGGGGCATGTGCAAACACTGTGTTAGTGAGGTACGTCGTGTTTTTAACTGTCGGATAAACCATAATTGTAGTGGATGCATGCGGAGTCGGGCGTGTTGTACAATGTGAATAGTGGCTGCCATATGGCCCGACATCTGCATGCATCTGTGGATGGGGACCAGTGGTGAATGCCGAATCAGTGTAGCCAATTGTTTTATATTGTGAATTCTGTCGAGGGGGAGGAATGCCCTCGCAGACGGAGTATGGAGTCGTGCTCCAATGAACTGGAGTTCCTGCGTTGGGATCATGGAGGACTTTTTGTAATTTATGGTGAATCCCAGGGAAACAAAAAGGTCCTTTGTTGATTGAATTGCGTGGTTGGTTTCCTGGAATGTGGGTCCTGTTACTAGAAAATCGTCCAAGTATGGGAAGATGGAAATGCCCCGTTTGCGTAGGCAGGCAGTCACCGGGGCTATTAGTTTGGAGAACACCCTCGGTGCGGTGGAGAGACCGAAGGGGAGTACTGCGTATTGGTAGTGATTTTCCCTGAAACGGAATCTGAGAAATCGCCTGTGTGCGTGGTGTATTGGAACATGAAAATATGCATCCTTTAGGTCGAGGGAAGCTAGCCAAGCTCCCTGTTGCAGTGATGGCAGTATCGTACTTAGGGTCACCATCTTGAACCGCTTTGTTGTTATGTGTTTGTTCAGTTGTCGTAGGTCTAGGATGGGTCTCCAACCTCCTGATTTCTTTTGTGTTAGAAAGTATGGGGAATAAAATCCCTTCCCATGGTGTTTGCGGGGAACTGGTTGTATTGCTCTGATGCGCAGGAGGTTTTAGAGTTCTTCCCGCAGTAGTTGCACATGAGTGGTGTCCCTGAAAAGGGACGGGGAAGGGTAGTGTGGTAATGGGTTGGAGCTGAAGGGGATGAGGTATCCCTTCTGTATAATCTCTAGTGCCCATCTGTCTGATGTGATACTCGCCCATTGTTGGATAAAGGGCTGTAGTCGGTTGTTGAAATTTAGCAGCTGATGCGGTAATTGATGGTGACGGGAGTGGTTGAGCATTCCCTCGACAAGCCCGTCAAAATTGCTGTTTCGAGTTGTTGCCTTGTGGGTTTTGCAAGGAGTGATTGCTCTGGCGTCTACGTTGAGACTGACGCGGTTTATTCCTGGAATAGTCTGGCCCCCTGTTAGGTTGGTTTTGATAGAATTTTTGTGGAAATGTGTTTCTGGGATACTTTTTCTTAAAAGGTGTAGGGTAGATGCCCAGCGTACGAAGGGTAGCCCTGGAATCCTTCAAGGTATGCATAATGTCGTTAGTCGTTTTGGCAAAGAGGTTGTCTTTATCAAAAGGTAGGTCCTCTATAGTATTCTGCATTTGTTTGGGTAATTCTGCAGACTGTAGCCAGGAGGAGCGTCGCATTGTGATTGAAGTGGCTAATGTCCTGGCTGCTACATCAGCTATGTCCAGGGCTGCCTGGAGGGCTGTTCTGGCTACCAGTCTACCCTCTTCTGTGAGATTATCTAATTGTTCTCGTTGCCCCTCTGGAATAAGGTGTGAGAGGTCTGTAATCTTTGAATAGAGATCATGGTCATAGTTAGAGAGAAGGGCAGCATAATTAGCAATCCTTAATAGGAGAGCTGCAGATGTATATACCTTCTTCCCTATAATGTCTATTTTCTTGGTGTCTTTGTTGATAGTGTGAGATTTAGTGTATGTCTGTTTATACCTCTGATTAGCTGCCTCAATTACTAGAGAATTAGGTTGAGGGTGCGAGAATAAAAATTCATTGCCCCTAGGGTCGATGAAATATTTCTTGTCGACCCGTTTGTTCGATGGAGGGACTGATGCTGGGGTCTGTCATATAGTATTGGCAGGTTCCATAATGCCTGGGTCCATGGGCAATGCCAATTTTGTGGATCCCGGGGCCTGAAGGATTCGATATAGTTTGTGTTGGGTAGATTGGTCCTGGTCCAGAGTGATCTCCATATTATGGGCAGCCCTCGTAAATAGTTCTTTAAACTGTTTCATTTCATCGGTCTTAGGATGAGGAGGAGGATCGTTCACATTATTTGGAGCCTTTGTTGGTGATGGTTGGTGATGTGATATTGTCGGTTGTTGGAAGCCTGCCCCCTGCTGAGGAATATTTGAGGGGGGTTGGCAGCTATTAAATTGCGGCCAGGTTGTATAATTTGTTCCAGGTAATTGAAATGGTGGGCAAAAGAGCCATGGTGGATATGGCCATTGCCATGACATGTTTGGATTTGGTAAAGTAGGCTGGTTAGTTTGTTGTGTTGGTAGTTTAGGTGCAGAAACACACGAACTCGCAGAGGAGGAGTCGTGCAGTGGTGATGCGGGTAATGAAGACAGACTGCTGTGAGATGAGTCAGTCTGAAAGAGAGGCGATACTGGGCAGGAGGGAACCCGAATCTCTTCTGTCCAGTCCATGTGCCTAGTTTTGTGTGTCCGTTTGGTGTGGCGTTGTGGGGAGTTTATTGCCCTAGTCTGTTGTGGCTGTGTAATTGGTGCCGAGGTGGACACTGGCTGCGGTACTGTCTGTGCAGCCTCAGGTAACAGCGTCGGCGCCGGGGAGAGGTATAGCGGCGCCGAATTCTGTGCCGTGGGCTGAATCACGCTCGGCACGGAAGTGCTAAGTGCCGGCGGGGGCGCTACAAGCGGTACCGCTATTATGGGCAATGCGCTCTGTGCCGCTGAGGAAACCGGCACCGCGTTAACCTCTGCAGTTTTGCCGGGCTTATGCTTGTTTATAGCAGGCTGTTCATGCAGCTTTTTAGGCATTTTTGGCTCTGTACCCTTGGATTTCTTTATGGGTACTGGAGAGGATAAAGTGGATTGCCGCTTGTGCGCTCCCTCAGCCAACTGAGGAGAGGCACCAGGGTCTGAGGCAGGTCTGAGTGAGCCTTCTAGCAGTAGAAGTTTGAGTTTTCTTTCTCGGTCCTTTCTCGCTTGGGAGGTGAGCTTGCGGCAATGGTCACATTTGTAAGCAATGTGGGTTTCCCCAAGGCATTTAACACAAGACTCATGCCCGTCTGAGTTCGGCATAGCCTCATTACAAGAGGCGCAGCGTTTGAATCCTGATGGGGACGGCATGTGTATTCTGTTGTTGTCTTGTGATGTTCGTAGTGCCGCTGCTGTCTATTCTGATTTCGGTTTTGTTTTTTTTTTTAAGGGATGAAGAGGAGCCGGTATGGGAGAGGTCCGAAGGTGGCGGCGGTTGAAAGGAACTGAGGCGCGGGTGCGTGGGGGCGGGGGAGCTGCAGGCACGCGCGTTCTGTGGTGCGATAAGTGGCCAACTGCCGCGGGCACCTTTGCTCCCCTCCCCCACTGCTAAAGACTCTGCTTTAAAATAGCCGGTTCGAGGTGCGGCTGCACTTCAGCACCCAAGGTGGAGCAGTTGGGAGCACTGCTCGAAGAGGAAATAATGCTTCTTCCTTAATGGTAATTATTCCTCTGATGTATTTATAGAAAGCTTCCCATCTCCCCTCAGCCTTCTTTTGGTTTGGCTAAACAAACCAACCTCTTTGAGTCTCCTGTTATAAGACAGATTTGAGTCTCCTGTTATAAGACAGATTTTCTACTCCTTAGATCATCCAAGTAGCCCTTCTCTGCACTTATTCCCATTTGAATGTATCTTCCTTAAACATGAGATACAAGAACTGTGCACAAAATTCCAGATGAGGTCTCACCACTGGCACCTTGTATAAAGGGACTAACACCTCTCATCTCTATCTGAAATACCTCACCTGATGCATCCCAGGACCACATTAGCTCTTTTCACCGCCATATCACATTGCAGGCTCATAGTCATCCAGCGATCAACCAGCATGCCCAAGTCCTCCTTCTCCTCTGTCATTTCCCACTGATGCATTCCCAAGTTATAGCAAATGCATGACCATGCACTTTCAACTACTACATTTAATCTTATTTCTACTTCTCCAAGGTCATTCAGATCTTGTATGATATCCCAGTCTTTCTCTGTATTAGCAATACATCCCAACTTTCTGTCACCTGCAAACTTTATTAACACATTTCCACTTGTTGTGCCAGGCTCAGTAATAAAGAGGTTAAATAAGATTGGTCCCAAGACAAATACATGAGAACTCTACTAGTTATTTCTCTGCAGCCTGACAATTCATCTTTCAGTATGACCCATTGTAGTCCTCCCATTTACAAGTTCCTTATCCAACCTTCATTTTCATATTAATCTCCATCTTCTCCAATTTAATTAATAAATCCTTATGTGGACCCATACCAAATGCCTTACCGAAACTAGGTAATTAGGTAAATTAGATCCACTGCATTCCCTTTGTCTAAGAACACATATATTCTCAAAGGATATGATCAGGTTAGTCTGCCATGATCTGTCTTTCGTAAAGCCACACATTATATTTTATCCCAATTACCATTAACCTTGATGTCAAATAATTTCTCTTTCAAAATTTTTTTTCAAGACCATGTTTTCTATGGAGGTTAAACAAACAGGCCTATAATGACTTGGATCACTTTTTCCCTCTTTTTTAAAAGTAGGAACTAAGTTAGAAATTGCTCAGTCGATACAGATTCATTAACAATCCTTGCTAATGTGCTTGCAAGTTCATGTACCAGTTCCTTTGACATTCTTGGATGGAGATTACCAGAGCCCTCTGATTTAGTCCCATTAAGCTGTTCAGGTTTGCTGTCTACCTAGGATGTAATAATTTCTAATTCCATGTTGTCATTGCCATTAGCCATCCTGCCTCTATCCCTAAGCTCTTCATTAGTTGCATTAAAAACTAAGACAAAATATTTGTTTAGCTATTGGGCTATGCCCATATTTACCCTTAACCTCCACCATATCCTCAGCTCTTAGCAGTCCAACTTCTTTCTTCACTGTTTTTTTTCCTACTTATGACAACATAGACTTTTATTACTGATTTTAATTCCCTTTGCCAGGCCCAGCTCTCCTTGACTTCCAGCCTTTTACATTTTACCCCTACATGTTCTGACCTTCAAGAACTAGCTTTCTTTCCTGATCCCTCTCATCTTCCACTCCCCAGTCAGTTTGTTCTATTGCTTATTCTTTGGGGGTTCAGACCCCTGCACCCTGTCCTCCCAGGGGATATCTGTACCCTGACAGTCAAACACTTAGAAAGGCATGATCAAGTTAAGTGTTTTCAATATTATTTTATTGTGTATTAACAAAAGGAACCATGTTTTGCATTTGGTTTAATCTTTTATCCTTCATAAGCTTCTTTCTGCTGATGTGACAGCTGTTTGACAACTGATCCAATTACTGCAGTTCAAGGGAAAGTGAGTTACTGCTAATGTAACAAATCATCATAGTTGACAATTCAAAATCATAGTCTTACTTCAGCTAAATACTAAGAAAGACACAGACTCAACTCATAATAGGAATAGGCTGGTGAACATTTCGTACCTGACAAACAAGGCAAGGGGAACAATAGCACCAGTAGTTTAAAGTCACGTCTCAAGCTCTCTCATTTTGAGCATGATCAGCACAGTAAGGCTGGAGAGCACTGTTTGTATTATTAGTGTCAGTTGGTTGCAGGAGTGAATAAAGTTATTCTAACCTGGAAACAAACAATAACTATTCTCTTTGCTGAGACAGTTCCAGTAGGTTCATAGTTTGTTCCTTTCAAGCACCTGTCTGAGGTACTTTACATGGCTCCTCATTATCATAGTGTCTGAGAACCTGATAATCTCTAATATACTTATTAGAGCTAGGAAGGACCCAGATTTTCCTTTTCACTGGCAATTACATTTTTTTTCCCATTCTAAAATGGAAAAGAAACCAAAATATTTTAACTTTTTTTTTTGGTGAAACTAATTTTTGGAAAAAAATGTTTCAGGGTAAACAAAACATTTGGTTTCAGTATAATCAAAATGTTTCATTCTGAGGTTCACTTTTTAAACACTGTGTGATATAATGTGAAATTTTAAAAATTGAAACCAAACATCATGTCAAGAAATAAAAATCTGAAGCCACCCTGCCCATCTCCCCACAACCTTTTCAGGATACACCATTCTGTTTTCACCATTCCATAGCTAATACACAATTCAGTCAAAATGTCCATTAAATGTTTTGCTGTTGACAAATTTACCATTTTAAAAACATTCCTCTAGAAACTTTCTGTTCAGAACTTGTATTTATCTTCCCCAAATCCCTTTAAAGTAAGGAAGTATCAGATAGTCCCTCTGTGCCCCAGTTCTCTAAGTGACTTGCTTGAAGTCAGACAGAGCAAAGAATTGAACCTGGCTCTCCTGAGACCAAATCTAACACTATAAACATTGGATCATCCTTTCTCATTGCAGTTAGTCGGATGCATGGATTGTAACTTTCTGTCTGATGTTTCCAATTAAGAGAACTATACATAAAACCATCTGGAGGCTAAAAATACAATACTGTTGTGGGAAAGAGTATAAAATAAAAAAGACCTGAATCAACATCAAACAAATGTAGTTTTTAAATCTACTGACAACTTCAGTACAAAATAAATGAAATAATCTTTTTTCATCTATACAACAACTGACTAGATGCCATTTAACATGATGATGGGTGAACATTTCTATATGGAACAGAATTTCCACAGTTAAAGGAACAGTCGTTCCTATTCTTTACCATTAAGCTAAACTAATTCTCCAGATGTTACTCTAATAAACTGTTCAGCTCAACTAATGGCCTGATTCTTAAAGAAGGTCTGCAGGACTGGATGCTGTGTGCTTTGCTAGTAACACTTAACCCTTGAAAACTGCTAGATCAAGTTCTGTTTGGTTACTAGCTGGCAACCCTACTGAGCCAGAGAACAGAACAAGACCATGGAAGTTAAACAGACCCACCAAGCAGAAATAGAGGAAAAAAACAACTTACCTGGGTCTTCTATAGCTAAATTCTTTGTTAACCACTGAACAATGTCTGAACCTAGGAGAAAAAATATATTTTTAGTGTAATAAATTTGTCCTTTCTATATTCTTCAGCATTGCTCTCTGATATTGTAAATGTCCATGTAGTATCTAAAAAGGACCAAATGTAGAGTTTATCCACAATCACCTGGACCAGTGGTTCCCAACCTGTGGTCCGGGAAGCCCCAGGGGTCAGTGGAGATGTTGCAGGGGGTCTGCGGAGCCTCTCCCTACTGGGGCTGGAATCCAGCTACAGCCCTGATGCTCCCCACCAGGGCTGTCTTTCCCATCCCATGGCCGGATCCTAACAGGGCGATGGAGATCCGGCGGCTCCCTGGCAGGGGGCCATAGCTGCTGCAGCTCAACTCCCCAGTAGTACAGTCCATGGTGGCAGCAGCGCTGCTCGCCGGCTGTCCCAGTGGCACCGCCAGAGTGATGTAGGCCAGAGTCTGCCCACACGGACCATATTACATAATCAGCCCAGGGGGGCCCGCAAAATATTTTTTTTTGTTAAAAAGTGGTCCCCAGCCTGAAAAAGGTTAGGAACCACTGACCTGGACCATTTTATTTTTACAGAATACCCCATAGCTTAACAGAAGAGATACATTATACAAATTTCTTTTTCCAGGTTAGGAATATGGAAGCACAATTTCATACTGCAAGAAGCATGTTACTTATTTGATAGTAGCATGCATTTGAAAAAAAAATCACTGTAAATATTCAGAGACAAACAAATAAATATTGTGTTAAATTCCTGTATTCACCTGTAAAACAAAACAAACCAAAACACCACAACTCCCCACACACATTTTATCAAACAAGACCTTAAAGCGGTCATTGCAACACACATAAATGTATGTGTGTGCACTGATGGAACAGCTCATCTGTATTCTTTTTTTCAGCAATTTACATATGGTGCTAGAAACCCAACTCTTTGATTTAAAGTGCTAATGGCAGCTCTAACCAGGAAGCCCTCTCTTAATCTCCACCCATCTCTCCATTTTCTCTTTAGGGGAACTCTTTTGTCCTCCAACTTTAACCTTAACTTCTGTTCTGACACTCTCACATCCCTTTGCAGAAACACATAGTGTTGGTTCTCTCATGTCCTACCAGTAGTTCAAATTCTGCACACTATACCAGCAATATCTCAAGACAAGTTTAAAAAATGAATGTCTTTTCTCTTAATCCCTCTTCACCTATTCTTTCATATGTCCAGTTGCTCTAGATTCTGTTAGTTTCTCATACTTTATTTCATCCAGTCCCATCCTTTTCTCATTATCCCCACTGTTACAACCTTTCCACTATAATTCTTGACCATTTCTCACGATGCCAAGGATGGCCTTCACCTCTCCAGCCTGGTGATGGTACAGTCCTCTTTCCCTTCTAACATTCCAACCTTGCTATCCCTTTGGATCCTTCCTTTTTCAAATTTATGTTTCAGCCCTTATTTTCAAGGTGCTACACAATTGTGCCCAATCTATATTTCTGCTTTCATATCCTCCTGCTGATATCTCCCCTTCTTATTCCTATTACATACCTATAAGTCCCCTACTCTGTTGCTTATATCTTCTCCTGCTGCTGCTTTTGGCTTTGCACCTTCACTCCTGCTGTGATCTCTGCTTGGTAGAGCCTTCTAACACAGCACTGCCTGAACTATTCCCTGCTTTGCTTGTCAATCTGTAAGCTACCCAGTGGGATTTGACCACAATAAATGTTTAAATATTTAGTTTGAACAATGGAAGATGTGATTGTCTGACAATAGAAAAAGATACTGACAAACACAAAAACATTTTAAATAGAAAAAAATCAATTTTGAGAAGATAAATCTTTTTGAACAATGTCACCACATTTTCATGTGCATTTCCTGTCTATTCCATGAAGGTGGCACCATGTGACAGTTTCAGACAAGTGGAGATGCCTAAGGGATCATGGAAAAAATACCATAAATTATTATGTGCTTATCAAACATTTTGGAAAGGACTTACCAATTCACAGCAGAATAAGCACCATTTTTTTTTTTTTTTTTCTCCCCCCCCCCGCCCAGATCTTGGTTTAAGAGCAGGAAGCAGGTATAAGAATCCAGCTACATAAACATCAGAGCAATGGTTTCAAGTTGCACCTAGAGAGCTCAAGGTTGGATATTAGGAAAATCTCTCTCATTAGGAGGGTGGTGAAGTATTGAAATGGGTTACCTAGGAAAGTGGTGGAATCTCCATCTTTGGAAACATTTAAGGCCCAGTTAGACAAAACCCTAGCTGGGATGATTTAGTGGGAGTTGTCCTGCTTTTAGCAGGTAGTTGGACTAGATGACTTCATGAGGTCCCTTCCAACCCTATGATTTTATGAAATCAAAGTAATACTGAATAGGGAAAGGATAGTAAGAAAAATACTAAGAGTTAGTGCAGAATTCCTTCTGGCACTACCCATATAATCTGATTGCAGGTACAGGAATCAATCTGCAGAAAATGTCCTATTCACTGCCAGCCCTCTAAAAGCTTCTCTCCCAAGCATTTATTAATGTTAATTGGTAGAATGCAGTTCTCAACATTTATCTTGATTTTGATCACCTCATGAGGTCAAAATTCCTCCCTTCTCTCCCTAGATCCCATACCGTGACTATTAGCCTCTCAATACAGATTACACACTTTCCTTTCAGCAACTGCTATGTACTTTGATTACACTGGAAAGCAATATCAGGATAATATTAAGCAGACAAGAGGAAATTAAATTCTCTTTCATGTGAGATGTACAGTTCCATGGTTTCATTCACATTGTGTGTCTATGCTGTTCATTTCCTCTCCTTGGATAAGAGAGCTGACAATTAACGTCTAAGTTCCCTTTCTTGCCTGTGGTTCCTTCTCTAGCATTTTACTTCTCTACGCCTACGTTTTCCTTCCCTTTTGCTATCGTCAGCACATCAGATCACTGTTGATTTATATCAAACACCCAAAACAACTAGGAAACAGCAGTTCTGTGTGTTTAAACATGTTTTTCTTTTTGATTAGTTGATAAAGTCTTTGGAAGTTTTAGAGGTTCAGCTACACTTTGAAAAATGTCACCTGTTTTACTACATGTACACTACCAACAGTGGCAGGCTAGTGCAGACTAAGCATAGATGTTTTTACCTCTGTTCCATCAACAACTGCAGATCCAATAGGTTAAGTAGATTTTTAACTGAGATCAGGTCACACTTAATTACTAAAAGTCATTCCTCTGCTTATTTCTCAACTGAAATAAATATCTGGTATTCCATGGGTCTCAGTCATGCGACATGTGAACCTCTTGCATTTGACCCATGACTACACTCCCTGGGACCATGATTTGTCCCTAGCAGAGAGAGAGAGAGAGGTCTCACATACCCAGCGCTCCACAATGCTGCAAGAGTGTCAGGTCTCGCAACACCACAGAGCACTGGGTGTGCAACACTGCACCCTGCAAGACCACACTCTGTCCCTAACAGAGAGAGCGATCACAGAGTACAGTTTCATGTACACAGTACTCCACAATATTTTGATTTATGGTATGTACAGCACACTTGAGGTACCTTTAAGTCAAATCTGGTCCGCCAGAGCAAATGAGTTTGACACCCTGTGATATTCTGTTTTATGAGATTCAAGATGACTTTTTAAAGATTCTGAAGAGATCTGATTCCATTGTTTCTTTTGTTGTTCCTTTTCTGTACAAAGAAAAGATAGACTAAGAGCTTTGGAGGTATGCAAACAGCTGTGTGTTTTGTATGAATGGCTAAGGTGTGCTTACCAAGAGCAATTTTATTTTTTAAAACAATGAATTGGGAGGAAAAAAATCACAGTATGGTATGTCTGAAATGGATTCTGTTTGGGATTCAAGGATTCAAAGTTTCCTCTTTCTTCATTTGGTTTCAACCCAGACTGTTTTACTAACCTCAGAGTTATACAAAATTTACTTTGGGGCAGAATGAAAAATCAGGACTCATGAAACATACCTGATACAGAGGTTTGATTTTGGCAGACTTCCTACAGCATGAGTATATAAAGTATATTATACATTATCCACATGCTAGATGTTGCTTTATCATATTTAAGGCAAAAAAACCAACAAAGTTATCTGATACCAGTAATCTATCCATCACTTAAGAGGCCAAATCTCATTTGAAACCAGGAACAGTTTTTTCCTAGACAGACATATTGTCATGAAAAGTTGTCCCTGCTACCTGCTACCAAGTATTACTCTTACTGAATAGCAGTATGATAAAGGGTCTTCTTTTATATGAGGCACTTCTTTTTCCTAAGAAAATTGTGCTTAAACAGCTGCACTGCAGACACATGCTTTCTAGTATTTCAGGTTCAGTAAATGGATCCCAGGGTCTAGCTTCCATCACTGTGGTTTATTATCACAGTGCTGATGGTCTGTGTAAAGGGTGCTGTTTATAGTGAGTGTCTGCAGAGGGGATACTGACTTGTTTAGGGGCCAGCAACCCCAGGCACACATGCCAACTTTGCCACACAAGCACATCTGGAGCTGCATGCAGTGCATTCTCTGGTGCTGTCAAGCTGCTCTTGCTGCCAAATTCCAAAAGGGCAGCCGTGTTATTCTAGTTCAGCAAATAAATCAATCTGTTAAATTGATAAACATATCTGTCAGTCTTTAAGTACCACAGGACTCCTCACTTCTTTTGCTGCTGCCAAAGCCAGAGTCTGTAGGGCTCAGCTAGGGTAGAGGCCCCTAGGTATGCCGTGGAAAGAAGCTGCTGAAGCAACTCCTTTCTATTGTGGCTGGGGTGTGCCTTTCCTTCTTTCCATGTCATATGTAGAGAAACCATTGCCCCGCCCACAAGCCAATGCTGCTACTGAATTTTTAGGCAGCAGCCACCTTTTTGGGGAGGTGTGGGGGGGGCAGCGTAGAAGGGCTGCCATCACTGGCTGAGGATCAGGGAGGAGAAGCCTGCATGGGGATCGGCAAAGGTTGCTGACCCTGGACTAGTGGTCTTTTGCTTTCTGGAAGACACCTCTCTGTGGCCTCTATTTTGAAGGAGTCAGAAGAGAATATTAGTTGAATCAAAACAGTTAGCTGAGTGAAGGATAAGTCAAATCAGAAGCATTAATGTCTCTGATTTGAAATTCAAAAAGGTTTGGTTGAAGAGACGTTAAAGGCTTAGGATGATTATTTTACCTGAACTACCCTATACAATTTATTTAAAATAACACTGCAAGGTATTATCTACAGCACCTTCAATGTAACGATTTCAAAGCACTTTACAAATATAAACAAGCTTCTAAAGTTGATGCAAAGTTTATATGATAAGCAAATCCATCCCAAGCAAGGGCAAAGTGAGTGAGAGAACTTAAGTGCCTTGCCCATGGTCACACAGCAAATAGGCAGTGGAGCTGAAATGAGAACCCACAAGCCCTGACTTCTAGTCTTCTGCTATATTCACTAAACAAGACATTAGCCTTGTTATGGATTATGGTATACAAAGCCATTGTAACTTCATGGCACAGTTTACATTTTTGATCAACATACTCCAGTTTGGAACTTTTGCATACAAGAGACTTTCACAGAGTTGTTCCAACTATAATTCTCTTTCTTTTATATAAATTAGAATAGTACAACCAAACCAAATGTATTTTCTTAGTGTCTTTATTGTAGATAATTATCATTAAGCTGCTTCTATTTTACCACATTTAGTCACTAAGCTTAACATGTATTTTCCAAGGCCTAGTTGGTAATAATTACATATACTTTGCAATCACATTTAATGTGAATATTTGTAGTACTCAGTGATTACATAGGAATGCAGTCTTCTTAGAATGCATCCTGGTTGCAGAGAAATCATTCTTACTACTTAGTTACAGCTGTTCACTTTGATTGCTATTAGACTTCAGTGGCCAAATTCATCCTCTGATTTATGTTGGCATAAATACAAAGTAGTGATTTACCTGTCAGTGAGAGCAGAAACTGGACAGAAAACAAACAAACAACAAAATATAGAGATACCATTTTAAAGACACGGTATGATTTAATTTAAACCAATAGGACTCCACTGAAGTCAGCAGGGCTGCATACAAATAAATGAGGAAGAATTTGGTCCAAATTTCTCTGGCTTCTATGAAGATTTACAAAACTGAATTGTTTAGACAAACACTTTTAAATCCACTGATGTCAGAGGAATAGTTCTGAATCCAGAGATGTCTTGCTAACAACTGGTTTCTGAAAACAACAGCAGTGGGTAAAGAATAGCTTGTTAACATAAGTGCTTCTATCCCATGGAAAAGCTCAAGAGTGAAGGGCAAAAATTGTCAAAAAAAAAACCCAACATGAGCTTCGCTTTGGATTGTCGAATTCTAAACTCTGGATCCATTGAACCGGATCCATTTCTCTAAGGCTAGGCACTTGAAGAGCCTTCTTATTCCCTTGAATTAAGCACCTCTTTTTTGCTGAGTTGTAGTTACGGTAGTCTGTATACAGCCAAAACGATGAGTGTCCTGTGGATTGGAGCCCATGGAAGCTTATGCCCAAAGAAATCTGTTAGTCTTTAAGGTGCCACAGGACTCTTGGGTTTTTTTTTCCTCCATTCAAATGCCTCTTTCCCCCCTTCTTCTTTCACAAAATCTTCCCATAGTCTCACAACTAAGTTGCTTATGTCATATTTGTATGAGAGCTCTATGGATCAGGGCTCACATCTTTCTTTGTGTTCCATACAGTATTGCAAATCTTTATCATGCTATATAAAGAGTGTAAAGAGAGAAAAATGATGGGTCAAAGCTGAGTACTTCAGGACTGGATCTGGAGGAAGACAAATCCTAAAAGTTCAAGTGTGGTCAGATCAGAGTCTGATTCCGAATAAAGGCAAATGCCCTATAGGCTCATTTTATCCATATTCTTATGCCACTGCCATCCCCATGTTATCTGAGTGCCTGAGCATAACAGCATGTTTGATTTGAATTCATATGCCCCATTGCTTCAAATTACACACACTCAGGACTTCAAGTTTTTCCCTGGAAAAATTATGGAGCAGATTCTCAAAGAATCCATCCTCAACCACTTAGAGGAAAATAAAGTGATCAGGAACAGTCAGCATGGATTTACCAAGGGTAAATCATGCCTGACCAATCTCATCTCCTTCTATGATCAGTTGACTCGTTTTCTGGATGCAGGAAGAACCGTTGATGTGATATACCTTGATTTTAGCAAGGCTTTTGATAGTTTCCCACAGCATTCTCATTGGCAAATTAAGGAAGTATGGGTTGGATAGGTGGACTATAAGGTGGACAGAAAACTGGCTAGATCAACGGTTTCAGCATGTAGGAATCAATGGTTCCATGTCTAGCTGGCAACCAGTCACGAGTGGTGTGCCCCAGGGGTCAATCCTGGGGCCGGTTCTGTTCAACATTTTCATCAATGATCTGAATGATGGAATAGACTGCATTCTCAGTAAGTCTGCGGATGACACCAAGCTGGGGGGACCAGTAGACACATTGGAGGGCAAGGACAGGATTCAGAGAGACCTAGATAAATTGGAACAGTGGGCCAATAGACATCTTATGAAGTTCAATAAGGACACGTGTAAAATCCTGCATGTGGGACGGAAAAACCCCATGCACTGCTACAGGCTGGGAAACATTCAGTTAAGTAGCAGCAGTGTAGAAAAGGACCTGGGGGTCATGGTGGATGGGAAGCTAGATATGAGTCAGCAGTGTGCTCTTGCTGCCAAAAAGGCCAATGGCATACTGGGCTGCATCAGAAGAAGTGTTACCAGCAGATCAAGGGATGTGATCATTCCCCTCTATTCTGCACTAGTAAGGCCACATCTAGAATACTGTGTTCAGTTTTGGGCTCCCCACTACAAAAAGGACAGGGACATGCTAGAGAGAGTTCAGAGGAGGGCAACCAAAATGATTAAAGGGCTGGAGCACGAGCCCTATGAGGAAAGACTGAAAGCATTAGGCTTATTTAGTCTGCAGAAGAGAAGATTGAGGGGGGATTCGATAGCAACCTTCAACTACTTGAAGGGATGCTCCAGGGAAGATGGAGCTCAACTGTTCTCGGTAATAACATAGGACAGAATGAGGACCAATGGTCTCAAGTTGCGGTTAGGGAGGTCGAGGCTGGATATTAGAAAAAACTTTTTTACTAGGAGAGTGGTGAAGCCTTGGAATGAGCTGCCAAGGGAGGTGGTGAAATCTCCGTCTTTGGAGGTGTTTAAGGCCCAGCTGGACAAAACCATGACTGGGATGGTTTAGTGGGAGTGGTCCTGCCTCTGGCAGGGGGTTGGACTAGATGACCTATGAGATCCCTTCCAACCCTATGATTCGATGATTCTAAGTTCAGTCCACAAGATGGAAAGTACACAAAAAAATTTTCTGGATCAAGTTACATTAATACGAACTCCCAGTAACAAAGTATGTGGTCCTTCCCAGGTTATTTGGTTAAACCAATAAACAATAGGTGGCATTACAAAATTGGAAGTTACCAATTGCTCATTCATGGTTAGACACCTTGTGGGCAATTTTGTTACTGTAAAGAATAATAAAGGAAGTCTTATGTTAAACAAAACAAACAAGGAGTCCTGTGGCACTTTTAAAGACTAACAAATTTATTTATTGCATGAGCTTCTATGGAAGAAAATCCCACTTTGTCAGATGTCTAAAGATGAAGTGGTATTTTCTCCCTAGAAAGCTCATGATATAATCTGTTAGTCTTTAAAAATGCCACAGGACTGCTTGTTTGTTTTGCTGAACTAGACTATCACAGCTACTTCTTTGGAACTTACCTTAAACAGTTTTTTCAACAAGAAGATTTTAATTCAGTCACTTGCCTCTGATTTCTATGCCCTTTCTGAACCACTCTGCTACTTTTGCAAACGTGTTCCTAAAATACTGAAAATATCACTAAGATTTCTTATTCAGTGAGATTGTCACAAAGAGATAAAACAGTTGACTGCTTTGCAAGGAAAATAAAGACTCTCTTTTGTATGGCAGTAAATTGAGACATGGTGACTAGTAAGCATATTAAATCAGATGGTCCTATACTTCCATTTTCATACACAGACCACCCACTCCAACAGTCAGGATCTAAGTTCCCAAGATCAATTGTTCCAAAGCAAGAATTCTTTAAATAGCTATCTGGCTGAACACCTCAGTTCCCCCTGTGAAAAATGGGTAAATATGATCATCCCAGGGCTAATAGGTCCATAGAGGTGACCTAGGTGGTCACCTAGGGCACAAAGACCTATGGGGCACCATGGGGCTGGCCTGGAGCCAGGCATTAGAGCGGCGCCGCCGCAGCCATTCAGCCCTGGCTGGGGGGGCAGCAGCACTGCTGTGATTTGGCCTGGCAGCCTGCACAGCGCCCACCAACTTGCCACCTGGCCAGGATTGGGGGGGGCAGTCTGGGGTCCCAGCATCCAACCTGGCCCAGGCCAACTGGGGGGAGGGGTGGGCAGCAAAATCTCAGGTGCCTATGGCACTAAAATACCTTGGGCCAGTCCTGGATCATCCCCATCTCACTGGGGTCTTATAAGAATAAATCTTAAAGCCTGTGAGGCCCTCATGTGCTACACCAACGGGGGCTGTTTCAAAGATAAATGACAGACAAATGAATACACAGGCAGAAAGACAGATGAGAAGTCTTAAGCCATTGGCTAATAAGTAAGACATTCCAAAGACAAAAATTATGGAAAAGTCTAGAGTGTAAAAGAGAAAAATATTTACAAGGAACACTGTTAAGGAAACATTACTGGTTTTGTTTTCATCTTTTACAATGTGTATGTTGGCAGGGGTCAAAAATATCCCAAATTATGGAAACTCAAAGGGACAGTAAGTTATTAAACAAAACAATATAACCTTGGTAATCCATTATACTAATGCTTTGCATAACCCAAGAGCTGGGAATCACCCAATAAAAATAGGCAGCAACTTTACAATGAAAAAAAGGAACTATTCCTTCACACAACATAGTGTCAATCTGTGGAACTCTTTGCCAGACGATGTTATGAACACCAAGACTAAAAGAGGGTTCCAGAAAAGAACTAAATAACTTCATGGAGGATAGATCCATCAATGGCTATTAGCCAGAATCAACGTGGATGCAAAACCATCCTCTGAAGTGTTGCTAGCCTGTGTTTACCTGAACCTGGGAACAGACTACAGGTGATGGATCACCTGATGTTTACTTCTTCTGTTCATTCCCTCTGACAAACCTGGTATTGGCCACTGTTGGAAGACAGAATACTAGGCTTGATGGGCCATGGATATGACCCAGTATGGCCATTTATATGTACTCAATATATAAACTTAACATTTTTACTCAAAAAGCAAATATAGTTTGGAAGTAAGAACTGTAATTCCATCTTAACAAAAAGGGGCCTAAATAGCATTAGATAAATACACAGATTGTTAGTGTAAAAAATACTCAGTTTATCACACTGTGTGATCACTGAAAAACGAAAATGCTTTCAATTTCACAAATATATGTACCCTTTTGTAGATGATTTAATACTCTTTACAATGAAGATTATATAAAACCCCTGTAATAAAACCATAACTATTATTTTTCCTTGAAAGAAAATAAAATTATAGTTTTATTTCCCAATGTTACCTGCCATACTTCCAGATGGCAGTCATAAAGCAAGCTGGGCTCTAAATGTTCTTAGATGGGGAAGGTGACACTCTTAAATTGCTATACTGAATTGTAAAAACCTAAAAAAAGCCTCATCTGCAATACTACAAATTTACAGCACATGTGGCTAGACAAGAGAAAGGGACCACTAGGAAAATAAATTAAAACCCATGCAAACAGTTAACTTCAGAAGAAAAGTTTTACTCATGAAGCCTTTGAGAACACCTGTTAAAGATTCTTTAAAATGACAAGGCTTGACTATAGTAAGGAAATATTGTACCACAGATGAGCTCTTGCTCACATTTCTAGGTATAAAGGACTTTCTTTAGATACCTTGGTACAAATAACAAAATACATTTTTAATTTAATGAACAGGCAACCCCCCTCCCCAGGACAAACACACACACGCACGCACACACACAACACACACACGCTCAATTGTGGCTTCAAGAGGTCTGTCAATAGCAATTACTTCAGTTGTTGCAAAATTTTAAGGAAAATCCTGTGATCAAAGAAAATTTTTATTTCTGTCTAACGTCTTCAGAGACAGCTATGACATTTATCAAAAGGACTGCAGCAACTTTAGAAATATATATATGTATGCATGCAGAAAATCTATTTTAGACTAGTATTTATAAAAAAACAGTTAAAAAGGTGTTCATTGCGTTTCACATTGTGAGCATACCTTCCCAGGGATTGTAAACCTATTTCTTTTATGGAAAGCTGTAACAAGTTTATTAAGACATTACAGACTGGAAAAACTTCAGGGCAGTGTTTGTAGTAAATGGAAACAAACAGATACCCTAAATGCCTTACTAATTCTGCAACTTACCAGAATGTCTCAGTATTTTAGAACCTGTCAGAAATATAAAATTGCTGGAAAGGAATTGAGTTTGGAGCAAATACATTTGATGAGTTTTCTGCTAGCTCACTATCAGAAATACAAACTGTCTGACCTTGGAGTAGAGTTGACTAATATTTCATGGGAGCCAAGATTCAGTTTAAAAAGCCATAAAACTGTTCTCTTACTACCCAGTTCCGAGCTCTTCTCCTTTTTCATCTGGATGCCTCAAAGCATGTTGCAAAGAAGATAGCCCCATGTTATAGATGGAGAAACTGAGGCACAGAAAGCAGGTGACTTAGTAGGCCAATGGTAGAAGCAGAAATAGAACAGAGGCCTCTTCAGTCCCAGTCTATTACCCTCTCCACCAGACTACACTGCCTCTGGCTGGGAAACTAGGTATTGGTATGGCTATACAGAGCCATGATTACAGCCATTTCTCATTAATGCTCTTCCAGTCTAAATCCTCTGAGCAAAAATAACCAGCACACCATTTATCCCTTCTCATGACAGCTAAACTGATGAGCACTACCTTCCTTGCTTGAAGAATGACAAAGACAGACCATCAAGAATGCCTGCCCTGCATTGCATCTGTTTATGCTACATCACTTCTGGTGTTTCAATGCTTAATGCAGCAAAGACCCTGCAGAACAATTCACAGGGCAGAATACGCTTTGACAAACTTTGCACTGCAAAATAACTCAGCCTTTTTCCCCTCAGAACATACAAGACAACACTATCAGCAGAAAGAGTGTTTTTCACATATTGCTCTTTATGTGTGCTGTATTTTATGGATGCCTTCAGTGGTATGACTTTGTTACACCAGCTGAGGGTTGTAGATCATGAAAATATATTGTAAAATATTGATACGTACAAGAAAACCCTGGTTCATGATTCAATAAACAAATCTATTTCCATAATATGCCTATTGGTCTTTATTGGTTCAGATTCACCAATATTGATACTTGGGCTCAGATTAACAAATTACTATTGACTGCAAATGCCTAACCCCTAATGAGCTAGTCAGTTAACTAGTCAGACAACTGTTAGTATTGACACACTGCCTCGCAGCCACTCAGAACACACATGAAAATACCCACTTTCTGATCAGCTTATTATTAGTAGTTTTTTGGTGAATTTGGAGGAAAACTTTTTTCTTGAGGGGGCAGTGAAGCAACGGAATGAATTCCCTAAGAAGGTGGAGAAATCTCCATCCTTAGGGAATCTTACGGCCTGACTTGATAAAGACCTGCCTGGTATGATTTAGTTGGGGTTGGTCCTAACCTGAGCAAGAAGTTGGACCAGATGACCACCTGAGGTCACTTCCAACCCTAATCTTTTCAAATTCTATAAACTGGACATGCTTTTAAGCCCACCACTGAGGTTTCTGCAGTCACCTACTAAGGAGACCTGGAGTTCCGGCATAGCTCCTGAATAATTTTGTCTAGAGCAGGGGTTCTTAACCTGGGGTGCCCACACCTCCTAAGAGTGTGGGATGGGAGTCCAAGGGGTGCAGGATTAGTGTATAAATTAAACATAGAACATTCAACTAATATACTTCAAATGTGATGTCATCATGACAGATGATTTTTTTTTTTTGGTGGGGGTGCAAGGTTACCACATATCACTGTAGGGGCCTCTAAAAGGCTATGAACCCCTGATTTAGGGCAAAAATTATCTGCCCCATGTTCAAGTAGAAAATAAGGGTATGTCTACATTGCTTTGTAAACCAGATGTATGGACTCAGCTTATGGACTCAGTTTATCCAAAGCCATGCTTGAATGTCTGCACTGCACTGTAAACCTCAGTTTACAGTTCCTGGGCCTGGGCCTTACAGCTAATGTTAATGTGTCCATGTTGCCAGATGCATATCTGCTGAGCCAGATCTGTGGTTTGAGTTGCATCCATATGTAACCCATATGCATGAAAAGGAGCTATGTCTTTAAGGAATCTCTTAAGGTTGGGTTATGTTGCTGGGCAGATTTGGCTACTCAGATCCAGAAGCTTCTGGAAACTAAGTGGGTGCTTGCATTGAGCATGCACTACAACATTTTATTACTACTGCTGTGGTCAGATGCCTAAGATTAGCAGTGAGAGCAGCCTGTGAGCAGAAGCAGCAAAACTGCAGTGAGAAGAGTCCATGTAGTCAGTGTTCATGAAAGAAGCTGAGCCAGGAGCAAACAGCAAAATGTCTTCTCTTTTCTACTGTGTCTTCTGCAGCAGAGTTTGTGCAAATGCATATGGGACTGAGGGCTGGTTAACCAGTAAGCTGACTGCATGGTGCTGGTTCCAGAAGAGAAAGAAAAGCCTTCATGGATGCCTACTTAAGATCCCTGCCAACAAAGAGAACTGCTGTTTCCTGCAACTGAAGGAGTTGAACAGAAACTGCAGCTGAGATATGGGTAACTCCACTTATTTTGGGACTCTTGGGTCCCCCCCCACAATGTTTCTGCAGGGACTGTTCTGTTTAAGTTCATTTTGTTTTCCTAGGATAAGATTTATAAAGTTAGTAGTTAATTAAGTTCATTGTTATGTTTATTCTAGGTAGTATTTTAACATGGGATGGTAACTCTGAGCATTCTTTGCTGTGGGTCCTTTACAGACTGGATCCTGGATCTCCAGCTCCTTTCTCCATAGGGGTTGGGATTTAGCTCTGTTAGGCACTGGAGAGGGATAATAGAAAGAATTTTAACCCACCTGAAGCTTACACGTACAGCAAAGTGATGGGGCTTGGGCCTGATTGACAGAAAAATTAGAGCTCTGACTCACTGACCTAGGAGGATCATAGGGCATGGGTCCTAAGCACTTGCTTTATGTTTGTGTGTGTGTAAGTGTAAGTGTAACGAAGTGAGGCTTGGGCTCAAACCAGAGTCACAGCATGGACTTAATGTCTATGTCTACACTAGCAAAGTCTGGATTAAGGAGGCTAGTTAGTTCAAACTAAGTGCTTAGTTTGAACTTTAGTTAAAGCTAGCACAATCTAGCCATGCTAGTTCAAACTAAATAAGTTTGAACTAAGCAGTTAGTTCAAACCAGCCATTTTTATTTTAGTTCAAATTAAAAAGTTAAGTCAAACTAAAAAAGGCAGCTAGTTTGTACTAAAAAGCCATGGTTAGTTAGAAGTATCATAGACTCATAGAATCTTAGAGTCAGAAGGGACCTCATGAGGTCATCTAGGCCAACCCCCTGCCAAAAAAAGTAAGACCACTCTCACTAAATCATCCCAGCCAGGGTTTTGTCTAACTGAGCCTTAATATCTCAAAAGATGGAGATTCCACCACCTTCCTAGGTAACGCATTCCAATGCTTCACCACCCTCCTAGTAAGAACGTTTTTCCTAATATCCAACCTTGCCCTCCCAAGCTGTAACTGGAAACCATTGTTCCTTCTTTTGTCCTCTGCTACCGCTGAGCACAGCTGAGCTCCCTCCTCCTTGGAGCATTCCTTCAAGTAGTTGAAGGTTGATATCAATTCCACCAGTAGTCTTCTCTTCTGCAGGCTAAATACGCCTAGTTCCTTCAGTCTCTCTTCATAAGGCTTGTGGTCTAGCCCCTTGATCACTTTTGTTGCCCTCTGCTGGACTCTAATTTGTTCATGGCCTTTTTGCAGTGGGGTGCCCAAAACTGGATAAAGAATTCCAGATGTAGCCTCACTAGTGCTGAATAGAGTGGAATAATCACATCCCTTGATCTGCTGGCAACCCTTATACTGATGAAGCCCAATATGCCATTGGCCTTTTTGGCAACAAGAGCACGCTGTTGACTCATATCCAGCTTCTCATCCACTATAACCCCCAAGTCCTTTTCTACAGTGCTGCTACGTAGCTGATGGCTCCCCAGCCTGTAGCAGTGCGTGGGGTTTTCTTGTCCCAGGTGCAGAACTCTGCACTTGTCCTTGTTGAACCTCATGCAATTTCTTTTGGCCCACTGCTCCAATTTGTTTAGGTCTCCCTGAATCCTGTCCCTGCCCTCCAGCATATCTACCATTCCCCCCAGCCTGGTGTCATCTGCAGATTTACTGAATGTGCAGTCTGTTCCATCATCCAGATCACTAATGAAAATGTTGAGCAGAACCAGTCCTATGACCGACCCCTGGGGCATACCACTCATTTCTGGTTGCCAACTAGACATGGTGCCATTGATCCCTACTCACTGAAACCATTGATCTAGCCAGTTTTCTATCCACCTTACAGTCCACACATCTAACCCATACTTTTTTAACTGGATGATGAGAATACTGTGGGAAACTGTATCAAAAGCCTTGCTAAGGTTAAAGTACATCACATCAACGGCTCTTCCTGCATCCACAAATCCAGTCATCTCATCGTAGAAGGCAATGAGGTTAGTGAGGTGCAATTTACCCTTGCTGAAAGGATGCTGATTGTTGCTGATCACTATTTTCCTCCAAGTGTTTCAGGATGGATTCTTTGAGAATCTGCTCCATGATTTTTCCAGGGATTGAGGTGAGGCTGACAGGTCTATAATTCCCTGGATCCTCCTTTTTCCCTTTCTTGAAGATAGGTACTATATTTGCTTTTTTCCAGTCCTCCAGCACCTCGCCAATTCACCACAAGTTTTCAAAGATAATGGCCAGCAGTTCTGCTGTCTCATCTGCTAACTCTCAGCACTCTTGGATACTGAAATTTTTTTAAGGAGGAATTGTCTGTGTGCTGTTTTTGACTGCCTTACATCCAGGACTGCTATGTATGTGTAAATAAAGCAGACTGCACTTAGAATATACCCAGACTCTACCTCACTGACTTTTTCCCCAATGGGAAGATGACATGCAAGACCCCAGAATTCTCCTACTGCTCACCTGAGCTGGTAGTAGCAGTGGGACAACCATGTTCAAGGGAGAAGAAAAATATTTTGCGTAAGGTAGATATTTAAAAGAACCCTCATTATAAATACGCTTCCTCCAAAATTTCACAGTGACTTTGGAAGAGCCAGGAACAGAACAAATGTCCATGCTCCTAGACTTGTGCCAATCAGGACAACTCAGTGTGTCAGATTTAACATTTAAATAAGTTGTCAATAGTTACATTTTAAGAACTTTTGTTTCTAGTAGGAGGCCTATTTATGATGTTTTAGTTGCTCTCAGGACAACATGAAAGAAATAAAGAAAGCACAGCAGCAGTTGCATTGGCATAGGCAACTCTAATAGCCCTTATTAGCGTCATCCAGGGGTGTCGCTGCCCTGGGGAATGACCTGGAACACCGGCCCAGGCCACACCCCTGGCTAGGGACAGGGCAGAGAGCAGCAGCAGCAACCACGGGCGGCTGGGCCCCAGATCCCCAGCGAGGGACAGGACCGGGAGCAGCAGCCATGGCCACGGGGCTGCTGGCCCAGGAAGGGTCCGGAAGCAGCCACAGCTGCCGCAGGCAACTGGGCCCCAGATCTCTGGCCTGATCTGGCTGGAGACAGGGAGATGCGGGGTGCCACCAGGACCTGGGGCACTGGTGCTGGCATTTGGGCATGGGCCCCGTGTGCCAGGCACCAGCGATGCCCCTGGCATCATCACACACCTCAGATTTTCAGCACTTAGCTCTTCCCCAGTTAGATCTTACTTCTAAACCAAACACTCTCTTACATGAATCAATAATTTGCACATTAATAATCTCCTTCATAACACAGTAACAGCTGCTTGAGCCTGTTAACTCTGCTGTGATGAGCAGTTTTACTTTAAAAAAAAAAGAAAAAACCTCATTCAGCAGTTTGAAAGTGCTCTGGAGAAAAATATAGCCTTTCACTTCTGCCAAAATTCCTGGTCAAAGAAATAATTTTACTCTATTTGGTTCTATATTTTTTCCTTTATATTTTCATTGCAACCTGCCTATGAAATTTAATAGTTTTTTGGGGGGTTTTTTTGTTTTTTTTTTTTACACTGTTCCTCTCATTCGTGCTCCATGAAGACAGACACCCCCACAATGATAACAATCCATGGTAGTAATGCAGCTGTGCAATTTTTGCCATGCAGCTTACACTCAAAGGAAAAATCCTGCCGTTCTCATTATTCAGACAAAATTGCCATTGAAATGCCATTTGTCTAATGCACACAAGAGATTCATAGATTCTAAGGTCAGAAGGGAACTTGTGATAACTTATCATGATGTCCCGTACAATACAGACAATGAAACATCCCCAAAATAATTCCAGGAGCATATCTTCTAGGGAAAAAAATCCATACCTGATGTAAACATTGATAGTGATGGATAATCCCTTGGTAAATTGTTGTAGTGATGATTGGATTACTCTCATTGTTAAAAATTTACACCTATTTCCAGTCTGAATTTGTCTAGCTGGAACTTCCAATTCTTAGATCTTATTACAACTTGCTCTGTTAGACTGCAAAACCCATTGTTAAATATTTGTTCCCCAGGTAAGCAGTTATAAATGCTAATCAAATAACTTCTTAACCTTCTCTTTGTTAAGCTTAGTACATTAAACTCAATAAGCCTATCATTAGATGGTATTTTCCTAATATTTTCATTATTCTTGTGACTCTTCTCTGAACTTTCTCCAATTTATAGACATCCTTCTTTAATTGTGGGCATCAAAACAGGGCACATTTATTTAAAGACTGTTTGCACCAGTGCCAAATAACAGAGGTAAAATAGCCTGTCTATGCCTACTTAAGATTCTTCTGTTTATGCTTCCCAGGATAACATTAATTTTTTTGGGCACTGTGCCAGACTAGGTCATGTTCAGCTGATTATTCATCACAAACACCGATTCTTTTTCAGAGTTACTGCTTCCCAGGATAGAGGTCCCCATCCAATAAGTATGGCTCTCATTCTTTGTTCCTAAACACATACATTTAGCCATATTAAAATACATATTGTTTGCTTTTCCCTATTTACCGATCCCATTCCAGATCACTTGGAATCAGTGACTAATCCTCTTCCCTATTTATCATTCTCATAATTTTATGTCCTCTGCAAACTTTATTGGTGATGATGGAATGTTTACTTCTAAGTCATTGATAAAAATGTTAAATAGTGTACAGACGAGGATCCTCCCATGGGGGACCCAACTGGAAACAGGACTATTCAGTGAGGATTTCTCATTTACATTTATATTTTTAAGACTGATCAGTTAGCTAGTTTTAAATCCACTGATGTGTGCCATGTTAATTTTATATCATATAATTTTTTTAAGCAAAACATAGCACATGCCATTATATACACTGTGCAGGAAATCAAATAATTTATGCTTGGCTGAAACTCATGTTCCAGACAGGCATCATTTCTTGATTTGAAGACATCAAAAGATGAAAAAGCCACCACCTCCTTTGATGGTTTTTTCCAGTGATAAATCATTCTCACTCTTAAATTATCTCCTGCAATTCACTATGGTCTCCTCTTGTGGGGTGAAGGGAGATAGTGCATTATGGGAGATGATGTCCTGCTGGGGACCATGAACCATAGAGAACAGCATCATAATAATCTCAATTTATAACTCTCATGAACCACCGCACAGGTATTTCAGAATGAAAATATTTTAACTTTGGCCAAATCAAACCATTTTTAGTTGAAACTGTTTTTCAAAGAAAAATTTCTGATCAGCCCTGCTCTTGCACCTATGCTTTCTTTATTCTTTAGCCATCATTAGCTCATTCAAGAAAGCTACTTGTCTAAGCACATCAAAACATTTTACTCCTAATATACAATTATTATGAAGGCACAGTAGAGATTCCATAATAATGGCAGTAGCTTGCTTTGCAACAGTCTGATTTTGATCCTATATAAAACTAAAAGACTCAGACTCTAAGGTCAGAAGGAACCAATATGATCATCTAGTCCGACCTTCAGCACACTGCAGGCCTCAAAACCTCGCCCACCTACTCCTACAATGAACCTCAAACCCATAACTGTGCTATTAAAGTCCTCAAATAATGATTTAAAGACTTTAATACAGAGAATCAACCAGTAAGTGAGCCATGCCCAATGCTACAGAGGAAGGGGAAAAAAAAAAAACAAAAAAAAAAAAACCCAGCACCCAAGCCAATCTGCCCTGGGGGAAAATTCCTTCCCAACCCCAAATATGGCGATCAGTTAAACCCTGAGCATGAGGGCAAATCCACAACAGCCAGTCAAGAAGAACTTCTCTGTAATAACTCAAAACCCACTCGATCCAATGCCCCTTCCCAGGTCACTATCATACCCATCACCAGTAGTAAAAGACAGACAATGGCCAAGCTACACTGTCCATCATATCATTCCCTGCATAAACTTATCAAGCTCTGTTTTAAAGGCACCTAAGGTTTTCGCCCCCACCACTTCCCTTGGTAGACTATTCCAGAACTTTACTCCTCTGATGGTTAGGAATCTGTGTCTAATTTCAAGCCTAAATTTTCTGAAGGACAGTTTGTATCCCTTTGTTCTTGTGTCCATATTGGTGCTGTATTCAAATAATTCCTCTCCTTCCCTTGTATTGATCCCTCTAATGTATTTATAAAGAGCAATCATATCTCCTCTCAGCCTTGTTTTGCTCAGACTAAACAAACCAAGCTCTTTAAGTCATCTCTCATGAGAAAGATTTCCCATTCCATGAATCATCCTTGTAGCCCTTCTTTGCACCTGTTCCAGTTTGACTTCATCTTTCTTAAACATGGGTGACCAGAACTGTACACAATATGCCAAGTGAGGTTGCACCAGTGCCTTCAATAATGGTACTAACACCTCCCCATCTCTACTGGAAATACCCCTTCTGATGCACCCCAGGACCGCATTAGCTTTTTTTTCTGCCACATCGCATTGGCTACTCATTGTCATTCTGTGATCAACCAGTACACCCAGGTCCTTTTCCTCCTCTGTCACTTCCAGCTGATGCATTCCCAATTTATAAGAAAAATTCCTGTTATTTGTCCCTAAGTGCATGACCTTGCACTTCCCGTTGTTGAATTTCATCCTATTTGTAATGCTCCACTTTGCAAAGTCATCCAAATCATTCTGTATGCTATCCCGATCCTCCTCTGTATTAGCAATACCTCCCAGCTTGATGTCGTCTGCAAACTTAATTAGCACATTCCCACTTTTAGTGCCAAGGTCAGTAATGGAAAGGTTGAATAAGATGGGTCCCAGGACCGACCCTTGGGGAACTCCACTAGTAACCACCTTCCAGCTAGACAGTTCACCTTTCACTATGACCCGCTGTAGTCTCCCCTGTAACCAGTTCTTTATCCATCTTTCTATTTTCATATTAATCCCCATCTCCCCCAATTTAAGTAATAATTCCCTGTGTGGAACTATATCAAATGCCTTGCTGAAATCTAAGTAAATTAGGTCCACTGCATTCCCTTTATCCAAAAAAATCTGTTATCTTCTCAAAAAAGGAGATCAGGTTGGTCAGGCATGATCTGCCTTTTGTAAAGCTGTGTTGTATTTTATCCCAGTTACCATTTTCCTCAATATTCTTAAGTACTGTCTCCTTCAAAATTTTCTCCAAGACCTTGCATACTGCTGAAGTCAAACTGACAGGCCTGTAGTTACCTGGATCACTTTTACTCCCTTTCTTGAAAATGGGGACTACATTAGAAATTCTCTAGTCATAAGGTACAACGCCTGTGTTCACCGATACTTTAAAAATCCTTGCTAAAGGGCTGGCAATTTCATGTGCAAGTTCCTTCAAAATTCTTGGATGAAAATTATCTGGACCCCCTGATTTAGTTCCATTAAGCTGCTGAAGCCTGGCTTCCACCTCAGATATGGTAATTTCCACTTCTACATTCCCATTGGCTGCCCTATCTCTGTCCCCAATCCCACCATCACCCTCATTAAAGAGGGAGGCAAACTACTTATTTAGATATTCAGCCATGCCTCAATTATCCTTGATCTCTATGCCATCTTCAGTGTATAGTGGTCCAACCTCCTCCTGTGTTTGCTTTCTATTTATATGGCTGAAGAACCTTTTACTATTGGTTTTGATTCCCTTTGCAAGGTCCAACTCTGCTTAGCTTTTGGCCTTCCTCACTTGATCCCTACATGCTCTGACTTCTAAAAGGTAGTCCTCCTTTCCTATCCCTCCCAACTTCCACTCCTTGTAGGCCTTGTGTTTCCTCCTAATCACCTGTTTAAGATGTACATTCATCCAGCTTGGTTTAGAACACATGCCTGAAAATGTTTTCCTCTTTTTTGGAATGCAGGCTTCAGATAGTTCCTGCAGCTTTGTCCTGAAGCAGTTCCAAGCATCCTCAATGTTCATATCCATAAATTCTTTGGTCCAGTCCACTTCCTTAGCTAATTCCCTTAATTGTTTGAAGTTAGCCCTTTTGAAGTCAAAGACTCTGGTCACAGATTTATTTTTGTTTACCCTTCCATTCAGTTTAAATTGGATTAGCTCATGATCACTAGAGCCTAGGTTGTCCCCTACAACTAATTCCTCTATGAGGTCTTCACTACTAACTAATACCAAATCTAAGATCACATCTCCTCTCTGTGGTTTGGAAACTGCTTGATGGAGAAATTCATCTGCTATCACCTCCAAGAAAATCTGGGCCCTTTTATTGCTGCTAGCGCAAGTCTTCCAGTCTATATCTGGGAAGTTAAAATCTCCCATAATGACACAGTTCCCAGTAGTGTTTACTTCCTTAAATGCCTTAAAGAGTTCTCTATCCATGTCCAAATCAGATCCCGGCAGTCTGTAACACACCCCAAGCACTAATCCAAGAGAAACTCTAGTAGCTTTCTTCTCCAATGTGATTTTGGCCCAGATAAACTCTGTCCTGCTAATTTCATCACTCTGAATTTCTTTGCAATCTACATCATTGATATACAATGCCACACCACCACCTTTGCCATTACATCTGTCTTTTCTAAAGAGCACAAAGTCTTTAATGCCCGTACACTAGTTGTGACTACTATTCCACCATGTTTCTGTTATCCCTATAATATCTGGTTTCAATTCCTCTATTAGTAGTTCCAGCTCCTCCATTTTATTACTTAGTCTTCTTGCATTGGTATATAAACATTTTAGCTTATGCTGCTCAGCTGTGCTCACATTCTGTATCCATCATGGCCTTTTATTACTACTGCCAACATCAGTCCTCAGACCAGCATTTGTGCTTCCCTCCTTTCTAGTATCTCTACTGTCTTTTCTGAATTCAGTTTCCTGCCCCTCAATGCTAGTATCAGGCACAGAGATTGTCTGAGCATCTCCCTACCATCTCCCCACAGTCCTTAGTTTAAAGCTCTCTTAATCAGTTGAGCTAGCCTCCCTCCCAAAAGTCTGTTACCCTCCCTACTCAGGTGAAGTCCATCCCTAGCAAATAATCTTCTGTCCATGAATGCCTCACAGTGCCCATACATCCCAAAGCCCTCCTTGTATCCTCACTGCCTTAGCCATCTGTTAACTGCTAGAATCTTCTCACAGCTGTGTTGTCCTCCTCTAGGCACAGGCAGAATCCCACTAAAGATTACCTGAGCCTCCAGCTCCTTGAGAGTATCCTCCCCAGCCTGGCATAGTCTCCTTTGATACATTCCAAGGAGAATCTAGCTATATCATTCGTACACACATGAAGGATAATCAGAGGATTCTTTCCTGCTCCCATTATGATCTTCTTCAGCCTCAGATCCACATTGTGTATCTTAGCTCCAGGCAAGCAGCACAGCCTTCTGTTCTCAGGGTCACTTCTAGTTACAGGCCTGTCTGTCCTCCTCAGCAGAAAATCCCCAATCACATACACTTGCCTTTTCCTAGAAATAGTGTGCTTCTCCAATCTATCCCCAGTTCTCCTGGCCTGGGAGTCATGATGTCTACAGTTGCTGTTCACAATCCTCTGCATCCGCTCCTGAATGCTCCCTGCATTCTTATTTATCTCCAGATGCTCAGCTCCCCCTTGAATGGGACTAGCTGCTCTCCTCTTCTTCCTCACACCCCCGCCTTCAGTGTTCCTCTGCTGGTCTCCTTCATTTGCTAATTCAGCAAACCTGTTACTGAGTTCTATTCCACCTTCACTAGCTGGTCTTTTTCTCTGCCACCTTCTCACAGTCACGTGTTTCCACTGCTCACTTTCCTCACCTAGCAGTCTCCCCTTGGAAGCGGTTGCTCCTATTTCCATCTGCAGGTCTGAGTTTTTGTCTCTAGCCTCTCCAATCCTCTGTTCCATCAACTGTTCAAACACCCTTCTAAACTCAACCATAGTTGCCACCTGCATCTCCAACCCTCAGATTTTCTCCTCCAACAGCTCTATGAGGCAGCACTTCATACAAACAAAATTCTTTGGGGTTATCCCCTCCAAGATAATGTACATCCCACAGCTTCCACATCCTCTCATCTTCATTGTCTCTTCCCTTGTTGGAGTGACTTCTGCTGCTACCTCCATCTCTGCCATAAGTCTGTCTTTCTCCCTCCAAACTCCCCAACCAACTCCCTCTCAAACTCCCCTGTTAACAGCCCTGGTGCCTGCAGCTGGTGCTGCTGCTTGCTTGAGTGGCTGCTTTTATAGCTCCCCCAACAGGAAGGCTCCACCCCAAATTGGGGTCACCTGATCCCAACTGCCACTCAGCCCCTGCAAACTGAGGAAAAAAGAAAAAGAAAAAAAAAACCAAACCAGAAAACAAACACACACACCACTCTCAACTGCACAGAACTCCTCTACAGCCCCTAACTCCCTCACCTGGAATTTCTCAAGTTTGGTTTTCTGATGGTGTGTTTTTGTTTGTTTGTTTTGTTAAAGAACGTTTAGGTTAACTCCAGTGGGCATTTCTTGGACATGAACTGTTGAAAGTTGGAGACCAGATTCTGATAAAGATTTTGCACTGTTGTAACTCTGAAGCACTTTAATTAATGAAGATCAGAATTTTGCTTATAGTATCGTTATCTTTTTTTAAAAGTGTAATTTTACACTAATCCCTAAAAATTCCACTAAATTTATATTTTTCATATGACTGTATATGCTTAATATTTTGGTGCTATTTCCTTCAAAAGGTCTGGTGGAGACTTATGCTCTTTCTTCTTCCAGCTATTCAAGATGAATTTTCCCCAAGGGAAAATCAGCAAAGGGTTGTGGGGTTTTTTGTCTTCCTCTGTAGCATGAGGCATGACTCAATTGCTGGTGGATTGTCTGTACCTTAAAGTCTTTAAATCATGAGTTGGAGACTTTAGTTATAGGCTAGAGCTTCATTATAGGTGTGAGTAGGTGAGGTTCTGTGACCTGTAATGTTCAAGAGGTTATACTAGATGATCATATTGGTCCTTCTGACTTTGCAATCTGTGAGTATGTATTTAAATCTGGGAGGATGTATTTGGCATAAACCCAAAGTCTAACATTTTGGCCTTTATTCATCAATAGTGACAATTCCATACCTATTCTACCTATGGCTTCAGTGCTTGACATAAAATGGCACAAATTATCATAAAATTTAGAATTTATATCATGTAATTTAGGAGCATGGTAACACTAAGTCTAGTCTTTGCTTTGAGTTTGTTCTTCTGCCAAATTCAGCTCATTTTCCATTTTAAATCTTTCATCTGTTTCCTAGGATTATAAATTTATTTATATACAATTTCAGTGGAAAGACTAAGTGTGCCATGATATTATCTAATGCAGAAACTATCTGATGTTTCCACAGAGGAATTAAAATCACAAGGCTCTTCTCATGGCAGCTTATTATATATGCATGTTCAGCACATTGTCACAACACAGGCAAAAATCAATTAGCTCTAGAGGATAATTCCCAATGACAAACTGAAATGTAAGTTATGCTGACAATTGAGAGTCTAACATGATTTAACTGTCAATGGATATTTGTCAGAAATTAAAATAGATGAGAGTTAGCATTTTAATTTTTGGTCAACAGCTGCTATGGTTTAAAATAAGCTTCATTATTTTAGCACAATACCATCTACTCTAAATATTGTATTTGTCTTAAAAAGAATCCTGTAACATATGCTCACATATTATGCATGGGAACACTTTTCTGCTGTGACTTGTCATACAAACCAACATGTCAACTGTTATCTTACAAAAGATGGTAAAGTTAAGTAAATAGTAAAAAAAAAATTCTAGGCAAATATTCTGGCAAATATTAAGTTAAATTTCAGTTGACCAGTTGCATTCACCCTTCTGTACTCAGTTTCATGATCATGGACAAATTGGAGAAAGTCCAGAGAAGAACACCACAAATTATTAGAATGAGCGACATGAATGATTAGAGGTATGGAACACTTGATTTATGAGGGAAGATTGAAAGAGCTTGGTTTGTTTAGCATGGAAAAGAGGAGACTGAAAAGGGACATGATAACAGTTTTCAAGTATCTCAGAGGTTGTCACAAGGAAGAAAGAGAAAAACTGTTCTCCTTAACTGCTGATGATAGGACAAGAAACAGTGGGCTTAAATTACAGCAAGGGAGGTTTAGGTTGGACATTAGGAAAAAATTCCCAAATGTCCGGGTGATTAACAACTGGAATAAGTTACCTAGGTAGGTTATGGAATTTCCATCATTGGAAGTTTTTAAGAGCAGTTTAGACAAGCACCTGTCAGGGACAGTTTAAGAGGGTATTTGGTCCGATTGTTTCTACCACCGTGCCAAGGCTGAAATCGTGGACAAACAACATCCCTAACATCATAACCTCAGCCATGCAGAACGCAATGCCATCCACAGCCTCAGAAACAACTCTGACATTATTATTAAGGAGGCTGACAAAGGAGGCGCAGTCATCATCAGGAATAAATTGAATTATGATCAGGAGGCTTATAAACAATTCTCCAGTGCAACATTCCACAAAGCACTTTCCTCTGACTCTACTGAAGAATACCAGAAGGAATTGCAACACCTACTCAAGAAACTCCTTGAGAAAGCATAGGAACAAATAAAGACATAAACACCACCAGAACCCTGATCAAGGATATTCTATCTACTACCTAAAATCCATAAAAAAACAACACCCTTGATGGCCCATCATCTCAGGCATTGGCACTCTTACTGCCAGCTTATCTGGCTATGTGGACTCCCTCCTCAGACCCCATGGGCACATCTACATTGCCCAGCATTTTAGAAAAAAACTTTTTTCAAGATAAGTATTTTGAAATAATTTTCTTAAAAAAACCTTTTTTCAAAAATGCTTTTTTGGGACAACAGTCCATTGGCCAGAAATACTGTGGCTTTTTTTATTTCAAAAAAGAAACTGTACACCTGACTTTCTTTTTGAAAGAAACAAATCGATGGATGAGATAGGGAGGATTTTTCAAAAAATAGCCTTTGCCGTGTTGAGCAATGGCTTTTTTGTGATAAAGCTATCTCAAAAAAGGCTTTTTATTTTGAAAAAACTGGTGGGTTTAGCTTTTTCACAAATGCTAAACCTGGCTGAATATTGAAAAAAAAAAAGCCTTTTTCAAGATAACTTTTTAGAAAAAAGCCATCGTAGGACACAGCAAAGGCTTTTTTTCAAAAAATCCTCCCTATCTTGCCCATTGACTTGCTTTTTCGAAAAAGAAAGTCTGGTGTAAACTTTCTTTTTTGAAAAAATACAAAAGCCGCGGTATTTTGGGACAATGAGCCATTCTCTGAGTGTTGTCCTGAAATAGCATTTTTGGAAAAAAGTTTTTTTGAGATAATTGTTTTGAAATACTTATCCTGAAAAAAAGTTTTTTCAAAAATGCTGAGTAATGTAGACATAGCCTATGTTATCAACATCCCTACCTCTCTTCAAAATATCACTGACTTCCTGAGGAAAATCCAAACCATTGGTGAGCTTCCAGAAAACACCATTCTGGCCACTATGAATGTTGAAGCTCTTTACACCAACATCCCACATAAGGATAGATTATAAGCTGTTAGAAGAATCACCCAAGATGATGCCACAGCACAGCCTGTGACTGAACTTTGTGACTTTGTGCTCACTCACAACCATTTCAGATTTGAGGATAATTTATATCTTCATGTCAGTGGCACTGCTATGGGCACCCACATGGCCCCACAATATCCCAAACTTTTTATGGGCGACTTAGAACAATGTTTCCTCAAGTCTCATCCCAAAACACCTTTCTCTGTCTACACTACATTGATGACATCTTCATCATCTGGAGACACAGCAACAATGCCTTTGGAGATTTCCACACAGGTTTCAACAATTTCCACTCCAGAATTAAACTCCCCTGGAACATTACACACAGGAGATCCACTTTCTGGACACTACAGGACAAATTAGGGATGGGCACATCAACACCACCCTATACCGAAAACCTACTCATCGGTATAGTTACCTACATCCCTCGAACTTTCATCCAAAACACTCCACACAATCCATTGTCTACAGCCAAGCCCTAAGATATCACTGTATTCGCTCTGATCCCTCAGAAGACAGACATCTTGAGGATCTCTATCAAACATTCTTAAAACTACAGTACCTACCTGGGAAAGTAAGAAAACAAACTGACAGAGCCAGACGAGTACCCTGAAGTCATCTACTGCAGGAGAGGCTCAAAAAAAGAAAGCAATAGAACGCCACTAGTCACTACATACAACCCTCAAGTCAGACCTCTACAACAGATCATTAAGGACCTACAGCCTATTCTAAAAGATGATCCCTCACTCCCTCAAGCATTGGGAGACAAACCTCTCCTAGCCTATAGACAGCTGCCCAACCTGAAACAGATACTCACCAGCAACTACGGATCTAACAACAGAAACATTAAAGCAGGCACACTCCCCTGCAACAAACCACGTTGCCAGCTTTGCCCACGTATCTGCAAAAAGATACCATCATGGGTCCTAATCAAGCCAGCTGCTCCATCAAAGGCTCATTTACCTGCTCATCTACTAATGTGATCTATGCCATAATGTGCCAGAAATGCCCAACACCTAATGCATTGGACAAACAGGACAATCCCTGTGCAAAAGAATAAATGAACACAAAACTGGCATCAGAAATCACGAAACAGAAAACCAGCTGCTGAGCACTTCTATCTTTCTAATCACTCTATAAATAATTTGTTAACGACCGTACTCAGGGATGTCAGTGGGACATCAAGACTTCAAACAAAAACAGCTGAATTGGAAATAATATGCAAATTAGATTGTGTGAACGCAGGATTCAGTCGAGACTATGGGTTGTTTTTTTCCCATTACAACAGGTAATTTGACTTCAGCCTTCCCAGGGTTGGAACCTTAACAACTGCTCTAATTTGCTGTTACTGTATGATCTGATCCCATATTTTACACTCCCTTGCATTTATTTTCATTTCATTCTGTAAGTTCCCCCATCTTCGAAGCATCTGATGAAGTGCAATTTTCTCCCATGAAAGGTCGTGCAAAAAAAAAAATGTTAGTCTTTAAGTGTCGCAGGATTCCTTGGTTTTTTTCCGGGGGGGGGGGGTTGGTTTGCTTTTTGGAGAGGTGTTGGTTGTTTTTTGTTTGGTTGGGTTTTTTTGCTGGACTTTCTGACCTCACATGGTCCTTTCCAGCTTCTTTGATTCATACTGATGAATGTATTGTAATAGAGGCATTTGTGGAAAACTCATTTTAGTCGTGTAAATAGAAGTGTTTTCATGAGGTGGGGTTGTTTTTTGGGGGGTTTTTTTGTGTGTGTCTTTTGTTTTGTTTGTGGGGTTTTCTTTTTAATGTGAAAGTAGTCTGATTTTACCAGGCATTTGGAACAGCAGAAACTTGCTATTTCTTTGCTGTAATTAGTCACAGGCTGCTACCAACAGAACTTTTATTATGCCCATGTGTCTTTACTGCAAACTCCTTCCTTTCTCTACCACTATTCCCCTCCAACTGCAGCCCTGCGCAAGAAAACAGAAAGTAAGAGGAAGATATTTTCAGCTACTTCTAGAAGAGGTGGAAGAAGAAAAAAAACAAAAGGAGTGATAGGAACTATGTAGAGTAGACAAAGCTCTGCCACTAACCTATTGTGTGACTATTTGTAAGACACGGCCATTATGTCTCCATTTCTTTGTCTGTAAAATAAGGATAATAATTTCCATCCCCGCTGCACAGGGCATTCAAGGATGATAGAGTGGACAGCACTTCAAAAAGACTGATTTGTAGGCAATGGTGTGATCAATAATATTGCATATGTGGGAGTCTGGATCCTATGCTCGCTGTTATTTCACTCTACAGACTGTTTTATTTCATTTGGATGGAGTAGCTGACGATGATTGTCTCAGTGTAATCGCAGAATGGGGATTTTATGGTTTAGATTCATGTTCACAAGCTTTTTATGAGGATTGTGAGCTTTGGTTCACTGCATGTCACCAGCATAAAGTACCTTTTTTAAACAATGTGGAGAAAAATGTTAAGTGCGTAGTGTTGCCTAGGAGAAAGCACTGACGTGAATGACTATTACTTATAGCACCTGTTGCGTCTTTCCTATTTGCAGTGTTAGTGAGAGAGATAAACATCATGTCATAAAAGCCATCAGTTTCTGTGCACAAAATCTCATTTGCTGTATTTCATTTTAGCCTTCCTTTCCATGTGTGATTTTAATTTCTTTGATTATTTTGTGGCAGCTTTGCTCCTCACTACTGTTTCCCCACAAATGTGGTCAGTTACTTACTGGAGCATGCTAGAAACAGTCATGAGGTTTTTTCATAAGACAGCCGGTAAGAACAGTCTTCTCAGTTTCTTAAGGAGATATGAGGAATAGCTGCATAACTGTTATAAAAAAAAAATACAAAACAAGACAAAAACAAAACACTGCCCCCCCCCAAACCCAACAACAACAAACAGAAAACCAAACCAAAAAACTCAGCCAAAAATGGGAAGGCCAGGACAAAAATTTATCCTTCTACCATGGGGTTGATGGCCTGGGGGTCAGGTACTCCTCTAAAAAATAGGAGGGGAGGGCACAGGGTGATTGGAAAAGTATTTCCCTGCCTCCTGCAGATTACAATTTAACACTGGAGTAGACTGATTTATGGTGGGAAGCTTACAGGTTTGTATGCACTTAATCACATTTCCTTTATCTAATACTATAAATTGTAAGTCCCTGTTTTGCACACTACATCTCCAATATAATTTTGTATAGGTACCCAGCCTCTCAGGGTCTAGATCAGAGAGATCCACCCCTTCTTCTAAATACCCATTTTCTGATTTCTCATATCAGAAATGTGGCTGGCTTCTCCACTGCCACTAGCACACTCTGTACCCTTAAAAGAGATCCAGGGTGGACATGACTGTAGATGGTGCTATCTTGTGTAGCATTCGCAGTGATGAGTTACTGGATGAAATTTTTCAGGAGTGAGAATTGTATACAGCAGCTGTTGCTCACCATGCATCACATGACCCATTTCTACATGAGGAATGCACAGATCCCACCCCACCCCACTTCCCAGGGCCAGAACTAGCTGTTCTGGAAACTGAGGCAAGCAGCCCCAAAGGTGCCCTCCCCCGACCTGGCTCTGCTCTGGTCCCAGCTGCTGCTGGGAGGCATTAGGGAGCCTGATCCATCTCCAGTGGCAGCAGAGAGCCAGATCCAGCCCCCCTCTGTCTTCCAGTGGCTGGGGACAGATCTGGCTCCCCATCACCCCAGGCACTGAATTTTAGAGGGCGGTCACAATGCTATGGGTGCCACCCGTGCAGCTCCCTCTACGATTTGGTGCCTGGGGCTTTGCCCTGTTTGCCCCGCTCTAGTTATGGCCCTGGCCCTTCCTACCCATGGATGACCCCACCAAGACTCCTAGTACATGTCAGCCCATTACTTGTGGAAATAAGATTACATAGAGTAAGTGCTTCAGTTTTCCTTATTTCCCAATTTGCACAGAACTTCACTCCATTTCCCTCCATGCTCTGCAGAAGAAGGGAACAGATTTTGAACTTGATCTGCCTATCCACAGAAGCCAACACAGAATCACATGTGAGTAGCACCTACAAAAATAAAATTCTGAAACAACAGGCAACTAGAGCATTTTTCAGGCAACTCAAGCATAGATGTTGGCAAGACAAACCAATTGGACAGAGCAAAAACTAGGGCTGGCTGAAAAACAACAATTATTTCTTAGAAAAATTGAGGTTTTTGAATTTAATTCCAATATGGAATGAAAATAAGACTATTCAAAAACTTTCCTGTTAAAAAGACACGAGAAACCCACCTGAGAATAGCTATTAACCTGATGGTTAAGGCACTCCACCTTGAATATAGGTGTTCCTGATTTGGAGGAAGGGTTTGAATGTAGGTGAATCCACTGGATTATAGGAATTTCTACCTCCCCTGCCTGTGTGTTGATCTGAGAAACATTTCAGTTTCTGTGGAAAAGTTTGGTCAAAAAAATTTTAAGCAGTTCTAGCCCAGAGATTTTCTGGAGATGAAAAACTCTCAACTTCATCTCTTTCCAAGGTGTTCATTGACTTTGACAAGATTACTGCTCTAGGCGTAAGCAACAGAGACATACTATGCCTTTAACCAGCAGTTCTTACTAATGTCCAATCTCAGAAATTTTATAAAACCAAATAAAGTTTATTTAGATGTCTGTGAAAAAAAATTGAAGGCTTACAATTTTAAAGCCTCCTTTCAATGGCCATACTGCAATACAAGATATATTATCCTCCTTCAGGAGGGCTAGATCTTTACTATCTATCACCGTAGTAAAGAGACTCCTTCTCTGACCACGTCATTACCAGTTTCCCTTAAAGTTCAATAATATTGTGTGTGTTCAGTAAAGCACTTGGCAGGGCTTACAGAAGCAGCATTGGCTAGCTGTAAAAGCACTCTTTTCCTTTCAGCAAGCAGAATGAAAGCCTTACTCGTGACATCAGCTACACAATTCCATTCTTAGGCATGTCCAGAGGCAAGAACATGCATGCATATATGCGCAACCCCTCCACTCTCCATTAGAGAGAACATCCAGTCAAAGAGAAGTGTTAGAATAATGAAGAAAACACACTGCTGTGAGCCAAATGGTTAAAAGATGGTGCATCAAAATCGATATCGGGGGCCAAATCATGAGCCCAATGTGCATGGAAATATCCTTACTGCTGACAGACTTGCTCAGCACCAGACTTACTAATGTAGAGGAACATCAGGCCCAGTATGTGAGGGAAGGCAGAAGAAACCTGCATATACTTCACAATCCAGAGCCACAGAACTCCTGTAAGAATGGCATTACCAAGTGAAACAAGCAAGGAGTCCTGTGGCACTTAGAGGGTAACAAATTTATTTATCACATGAGCTTTTGAGGAAGAAAATCCCACTTATCAGAAACTTTGGGTATGTCTACACTTGCAAGTTAGTTAGAATTAAGGAAGCTTAATTCAAACTAAGGAATTCCTTAAATCAGGGGTTCCCAAACTTCTGAAGGCCAGGGATCCCTTTAAAAAAAATTGCGTGCCCCCCGGAGGAATCAAATGTGGGAGTGACTCCGTGGGGAGGGGTGCTGTAGTGGCGAGGGGGAACCTCATGGGGGGTGCTGGAGGAATGCAAAAGTGCCACAGCTGGGTCTGGCCTCCATACCACGGAGCAGCAGGGCCATGGTCAGAGGGTGCCGGAGGAATCCTGCAGGGCCGCAGAAGGCCATGGCGGGGGGGGGGGCACCAGTGGTGTCCAATGGGAGTCACCCCAGCCCCCTCTCTATCCCCCACCCTAGCCCTGGCTTCTTCTGCTGCCCCGGACAGGCCCCCTTTGTGTACCCTTTCACTGGCTGCTGGTCCCCGAACCTGACTCCTCCGACCCTGGGCCGCCTTATCTGGCTGCCGGAGCCAGGAGCAACTGTGCTGCTGGCTGTTCTTCCCGCCCTGAGCATGATCTGACCATACTCAGGTTGGTGGGGGAGTTTGAAAAACTCCCAGCCTGGGGCAGAGCAGCTCCCTACCATTGTCTGGCTCCTATAGCTCCCACCGCTGGCATCATCCAGCCCTGGCTCCCAGCCTGTTTGCAGACCCTTTTAAATGGCTCTGCAGCCCCCCCCCCAGGGGTCTGCAGAGCACAGGTTGGGAACCACAACCTTAAATCAAACTAATGAAAGCTTAGTTCAAATTAGTAAGACCTGCCAGTTAGTCTGAACTAAGCCTTTAGTTCAATCCTTAGTTTGAACTAAGGATGGTGTACGCGACGATTAACCCTTAGTTTGAATTTAATAAATAGGAATTAAGGGCAGTTAGTTCGAATTAACAAACTGGACTAATTTGACTTAACATTAAGTCGAATTAGTTCACTTTGTTAATTCAAACAAATAAGTTTGAATTAACAAACTCAGACTAACTTTTCCTAGTGTAGACATACCCTTGAAGATGGGGGAACTTACAGAATAGAAGGAAATAAATGCAGGGAAGTGTAAGTCATAGAATTAGGTCATACTGTAACAGCAAATCAAAGCAGTTGTTAAGAGTCAAACACTGGCAAATGGCCCAAGTGGTAGTTCTATTTCTTATTCTATTGTCCAGAGATCCTGATCAAGGATGGGGCCTCAGCATATTAAATTCACCACAGACACACAGGAAAATGCTGACCCTTTCTTGAAGAGTTCATAATCAGAATTTCCTGTTCAACACACAAACTGCAGTTTGCATATTCATGCTCACTGCTTATGCATACTTTGAAAAGTTCCCAATAGCTTTCTTAGATAGTTGTCTGGATATTCAATGAAGTGCTTGCCTCTCCTTTGGAGAACTAAGACTGGAATCTGACTACTGCACTAGATACCCCCAAAATGGATGTTTCATAGATAAATTATTCCTTCAAATTAAGAGCTGAAAATGGCTTGAATAGAACTCTGATTAAGTGAATTTATTAAACTTTGATGTTTGCAGCTTTCTGAAGTGGGAAGGAGGATCAATACCCCAGTTGTTGCAATGTGTAGTACATAAAAATGATATCCAATGATAAAAAGTTTAGGACAGTGAAAATGAAAACAGAAAGAGGGGCATCCTTACCTGTTTTCAGCTCCCACTCTCAGATAGCAGTGGGGCCAGGATGGTCTCTGGGATAACTGCCATCAAAATTAGTCAGAATTTTAACCTAAGCTCTGAAAATATTCCCAATTCTTTCCCCGTTCTTGTGTCACCCAGATACTGGTTAGTTTTTAATATTTCAAAATATGGGTGATGTGGCATACAAACAGTGAGGACCAGAAAGGCAGTGCTATCCCTTCTTCAGTTTTCAGTCCTGTAGTAAAGATGGCTGGAGAATCTTTAAAACATCATTTCCTTTTTTTATACAAGTAACACTGTTCAGAGACTGTGTATCAGAAAAATCAAAACTCCTGTAATAAACAGATCTGCTCCTTAACTGTGAGCTTTGGGATCTTCAGAATCACAGCATTATGTTAGAGACACCTTAGAGGTCTCTAAAATGTGTTGATTTTTAAGATAGAGAACTATCTCACAAACAGACCCTATTCAGTTTTGAATTTGCCCAAAGCACTGGATTTTTTTAATCTGGAATTTTGATTTAAGTCCATCTCTCATTCTGAACAATAAAGGAAGTTTGAATTTAATATTTGTGAAATATAAAGTGAAAACTGTATAAGAAGTTCTGTTCTTAGTTTCTCCAGTGAAATTCATAACTACTGTACTGAGATCAGTTGATATTCCAAATTTATGCTGATATATGGACCTTTATCAGAATTAGCTTAAAAATAATGGTGATGTAGCTATGCTATTTTTGCTCTGAACTAAAAAAGTTATATAAAATTGAATGAAAATAAAAACAAAGCATGTTTTGTAGTCCTTACCAAGGTCTATGTACATTCAAAAATTATGAAAGTCATACATAACTACTAGATATACTACATCAACATGAGTGAAGTTAGTTTTACTATATAGCAAACTAAGTTCTTTCCTGTCTTGCAATTGTATGCCAGTGAAGTCTGTGTGGTTACATGACTGCAACTCTGTGCAGAATGTGCCCCTATAACTATACATTTCTTCACAAATAGGGCACAAATTAAATTATTTTTTCCTTATTAAAATAACCAGATGTGTGAAAAACCATAAAAAAAATAAGGCTCCTATTCTTAGTATGATTAGGGGAACATCCCAGGTACCTCATCAAAGTCAGTTCTGCACTGAAAGTAACTGCAATAATCATTCTCTAAATGGTCCCAAGTCACTACTGTGGCTGTTTATAAAGAGGTGGAATTCAACCTACTCTAACACAATGTTCTCAAATACTTACATTTTGAAGGATGCATTGAAAAGGGGATGATAGCATCTCTTTTTGTTCAACAAGTCATTTTTCACAAAGGTATAGGCATGCAATCAGTACAGCTACTGCATAGGGGTAGACAGAAGACAGATAACTCCCATTTAAATAGGGTTGCATATGCATGCCTTATATGCCACAGATCCCAGGCATATTAGGGTAACTGTTCTTGCAACCTGTGCAATCTGCTCATAGATGTCCATGTTTCTACAACTCCTCAGGGATGGACAAACTTATGGAACTCAACAGCCACACAAGTTGATTATTAAACCTTCAAGAGCCGCACTGAGGCATATAGCCATATACTTTAACCTATTCCAAAATTACTAAGTTTAAAATTCATTGCATAAGAAGAGGGCAAATATTGCTCCTACTAATGTCAGATTCTAATAATTACTTAAGGTTACCATGAGAACTAGGCCTGTACAGTAAATGATCTATTTTCTTCTTCACATTTTCACTTCTTATTATTCAACATCATGTTTAGAAGGACTTGTAAAACACAATTTTATTTTAACGAGTAAACCGCATTAGGGCCTACGAGAAAATCTAAACATGCTGCACTTCTCCCTGCCACCCCTGACCACACCATGCTTCTTCCTGCTGTCCCCGACCCCCTAACCTCCCAGCCCTGACACTGGCTTCCCCAGGCCGAACTCCCCCTCCCCAGGGCCCCCTTACCTGGCTGCTCCAGCGGCTAGGCATATGCTGGGGCTCCCCCCAAGCATGCTCAGGATGGGAGAGTTAAAGCTCCTAGGCTGGGGATGCTTTCCTCTCTCTGACCCACATATAAGCCGAGTTCTTCCGCAAGCCATACTTTTTCATTCAAGAGCCATATGCGGCTCCCAAGCTGCGGTTTGTCCATGCCTACTCTATAGCTTGGTGTGTTCAGCTTCTTCTTTCCTCTCCCCTACCAGGCACAAAAGATCCGGTATTTCTCATTTGCTCCAGGAAGGAGAGTATCTGCAATGTGAAGCCAGCCTGGTTGGCATTGGACAGTAGCACACAAAGTCTTGCTGCTTAGGGTACATGCCTAGCTGTGCAGTAAGGCAAAATGTCTGTGCCCTCCAGGCAGTGGAGTTCATAACTGTGACCAGAACAGTTTCTTTCAAGCATTATAGGATAGCTGCTGGAGGACTGTTAGGCTCCATATAGACCATGCAGCAGAGCACTATAGCGAGGACCATGGATTAATGCAGCTCAATGAGGTAGGATTACTGTATTGCTGTACCGGAGTGCAGGCAGGCTATGTCTACATCTGGCAAACTTACTTCGGACATGCTAGTCCAAACTAAGAAGTTCAAGCTTAGTTTGAACTAGTCTTGGTTTAGTTCAAACTAACCGCAAGCCAGTTAGTTTGAACTAACCGTGCATTCTAGTTCGAACTAATTCTTATTTCGAACTAGAACATGTTTTTAGTTCAAACTAACTGCTTAGTTCGAGTTTCTTGAGTTCAAACTAAGCATTAGTCCAAGTCTCGCCCATGTCAAGTTCAAACTAAGCACTTAAGTCCAGACTAACCCCCAATACTGGCAAGTTTGAACTAAGCTTTTCTTAGTTCGGACTAGGGAAAGCCTCACGTAGCCATGGGCTAAATTAATCCGGGCTCCTTAGTCCAGACTAAATTTGCCAGTGTAAACATAGGCATCAAGGGAGACAAATCTGAGTATAGACACATGTGCAACTAGGTCACTGCAAGACAGCTTATGTCAGCCTATCTTTATAATGTAGATCAAGCCTTCACAAATTGCCTACTGTCACAAAAACCAAGCTGGTGGTGGAGATTGTGAAAAGAACTCAAGAGTCCTTTATGCCTAACCCCTGCTATAAACCCCAGACTACACTAAAGATTATGGACACAGCTTGATGAAAGACTAGAAGTTGCCTTCCATTGTATTTCTTATGTGATTATTGCACAAAAACTACATTCAAAATGTTACAGAACACAAAGTACATTGAAATAATGGCCAATGAATTGGCCAATTTCCATTGCTATTTAGAATGAACAGGATCCTGCTGTCTTATTTAACGATTTTGTAGAGCGTAGAACTGACTATCCTAATAGCTTATTTAATAACAAATTATCCTCAGTCCATTTGTATGCAAAACTATGTAAGAGAAGCAAGATAAGGGAAAATTTATACATAAATATCCGTCTTCAGCATGTAGCGTTGAGGATAAAATAACCATCTATCTTCCTAAGAAGATCAGATTTGTTCTTACTGAAGACATTTCACTCAAAAGAAGAGCATCTTTTGTGATGCAGTCTGGGCATGAGAAAAAGGGTTGGCTTTTTTACCTGTTACATTACATCCTATTTCCTTTTCAGAGGGAAAAGAGATCTGTCAAAAGATTTCTTTTCAAGGGAGAATCTGTGTTCTTTTCAGGATTATTGTGTTGAAAAATGCACTGGTAGTTTGATGACTTCGTGCTACAACATACAAAATGGTGTGCATGTTTTTCTCCTCCTTGCCCCCACCCCCACATCTAAGTATCAATTTACATTGTACTGCATTACTAATTGTATCAGGTTTAAGGTATATATGCTGAAATCTCTTTATCCCATTCTTTCTGTGTTAATAGATGATGTTGTTATTGTATGAATTTAGAATTTGCCTAACATTCTCCCCCCTCAAATATTATTCACTTCACTGAAATATACTGCCTGGCTGTTCACAGGCACAGACTTGAACACTTCATATAAGGGCTCACTGCAGCTGTATGCTCTAGCTAATTCTTCTATTTCCCACCACCCACCACGAGATTGCCATTTTATAAGCACAAATCAGGCTCTCCAGAGGTTCTGGTGTTGCTAGATAACACACTTCTAAATAATATGCCCTTGAGCCAGGTGTTATCTCATACCAACATATGCTTCCTTGTACATTAATGCATAATGTTATCCCTCTTTCTAAAATGTTATTTTTTCGTTTTGTTTTTAAGAAGGCATTTTGAATACCAATCTTTAATGCAAGTTAATGTAAAAAATAAAATAAAATAAAATAAAATCCAGCACTGATAAAGTAGATCAACAATATTTACAATGCCTATTCATCCTTTCTCATAGGGACTCTTATTTTTAGCTAGATTAAATATGTCAATGTGAAATATTGGCCTGATCTACAAACTTTTGATCCCACCTTCTACAAAGATCTATTAACAGAAAAGCTACCTCCTGAGCTCCTCTTGTGGCCTGTGATCATTCTGCATACCTGCCTCTGTTTCCCTGCTTTTGGGCCCCTTAATTCCACACAATCTATCTCATTCTAGCCATCCTTCCTGGGGTCTCATTTTATTAAACATAAAGTTCCAATAAACAAACACCAAAACTCTTCCACTCAGCCTTAAACTGGATACAGTCCTTTATCCCTGAAACAATCTTTCTTCTTTCTGATCACCTGGAGAAGATGTACAGTCTGCCCTGCCTTGACTTATTCTGAAAAGAGAAAACACAACATTCAGCTGCATCTCCTTATTCAGAAACTCCCTTTATTGGGGACCCCTGTAAGGTATCCTCTTTTCTTGCACCTTTACTCTGCAAGTTCTTCCTCTTTTCACAGGCTCCTGTTTCTCTACCTTTCCAGGAGCGGTTTAATCACATGACTTGCTTCATACTTCCAAACCTAAGGAATCAAATTAGCTATGTCACAGTGGTTTGGGATCTGCCCCTGCTCCATTTTTCCTCATCCTTCCCACATCCCATGCCCTCACCCCACACCTCTCACTTTCATTTCTGCCATGCCTTCTACCCCATCCCCCTCCTTATCCCTCCAATGCATTTGGTACTGACAAGTGGTTGCACTCCACCTCCTGCCCCCATCCACTGCCCCTGCCGCCCTTCACAGTTTTCCACTGTTTTCAATATTTCACGGTGACTCTTCAGATAATTGAATGGGGTGCTCACTAGGACTATGACTACACTTAAGACATTAGTTCAAAATAACTCACTTTCAATTAATTATTTCAAACTAATAATGGTTAATTTGAACTAAGTTAATTCAAACTAACATGGCCCCACTAGAAACCCAAATCAAACTACCATGTGCATAGACAGGACTTGCTAGATTGACTTAGGAAGGGGGCACCATGGGAAGTGTGGCAACATGGCACCCAAGAAGGGCCATGCCCACACCTGATACATAGAAAGAGGAAGGCACCCTGGGATGGGGAAGGCAAACCACGTTAATTCGAACTAGTCTTTATTTAAGAGGGGTTTTATAACTTCGAAGTAAGTGTTCATTACTTCACGCTGAGAAATTCCCTAGTGCAAAGTAATGGAAACCGGTGTAGCCATTCATTAATTTAGTTCGAATAAATCCTCATTAATTCAAACTAAATTGTAAGTGTAGATATACCCTAGGGGAAGAAACCGTGATTTTCCCCTGTCATGTTTGACAGGTTACAGCTAGTGTTGTTATATTTCATTTATACTGAACGAGTCATCCCAAGTAGTATCAAAGCAACAGATGTACAGGCATCATTTTCCCTTTCTACTGAAATATAACCAACTCATTTGTGGAAAATGGCAATTCAGCAGTCTCAGCAATACTACACAGTTGGGAAATTTGAAACAAAAATTCTGATCACACTTGTCCTGCATATTTCTCTTACTCTTACCCAATGTATCATGCTGCTGTTGTGGACTGTTCTTTGCTCAGGGATGCTATGTATTTGAAAACAGGAAGCATTAACTGTCTTTCCATATGCTCCCATTCCCGAAGAACCTCATAGCCTTATTCTGTTGCTAAAGGCCAAGTCTTGTTTGTCTTTTGAAAGTGCGTTACAAGGTGTATGATATGTTTAGTGGATGAAAACAATTCTTCCCTAGAGTGTTTGGTCAAGCTCATGAGACTTTCACCTTTATTTTAAAATTCAGATGAAGCCCCACTGAGACAGAAAACAATGTCAAACCTCGTCTAACAAAGATCCTAGGTCAAATGCACCCTTGATATCAGATCCATTCACCTTAGGGTTTTTAGTCCAAGGTTGAATTGACCCTGCATACTTAAAAATCTTTAGGTTAACTCTACAGTAGAAAGGGTTTGCCTGTATAGCTATAGCAGGCGTGGCCAAACTGCAGCTCAGGAGCCACATGCAGCTCTTGAATGAAAAAGTGTGGCTCCTGGAAGAATGTCATCAAATCAGTTTAGGAAAGCAGCCCCAGCCTAGGAATTCAGGAGAGGGTAGGGACAGTGGGGAGAAGCGGTGGCATGGTCGGAAATTTAAAAAACTCACCACTCTCCTGCAGTCTTCTACATCGAGCAACAGCTAAGTTTTTACTTTATATGCCTAATTTTCATGGTAACTTTAAGTAATTATTTGAATCTGACATTAGTAGGAACAATATTTGCCCTCTTTTTTACAATAAAATTAAAGTGTGCAATGAATTTTAAACTTAGTAATTTTGGAGTAGGTAAAAATATATGGCTGTATGTTCAGTGCAGCTCTCGAAGGCTTAATCAACTTGTATGGCTCTTGGGTTCCATAAGTTTGGCCACCCCTGAGCTATAGCAATATATGTATACCAGAAACCCTCCTAATGTAGGTGCAGCTTCTATCAGCCAAAAAGTGGTGGTGGTGCAGTTTATGGTGGGTTGATGAGAAAAATACATGATACTAGTGTCTACTAGGCCTTTATAGGCCCCTATAAAAATGTCACAATAATAATTATCAACACGTGTAAATAACTAACAGCAAAAATGTCTCATGCAGACCTGGCTTAAAAAACCAAAACCACTCACTCAGTAGCTGTAGCCTGAACATTTCTGAAGTTCTACTGGGAAAATGATAGGCAAACGAAACTTACCTATACATTTTATGATGGAATAGTGTTGTTTTAATGGAAATCTCATTTCTTGAAGTTGTATGACTAAAGAAGTTTAAAATAGATGCCGTCTCCCAAAGAAACAACTGGAACTGATAAGGACCCAGGAACAAAATCACTTGTCCCTACTTCTGCTACCTTGCAAACTCTTATAGTAGATAGGATGGGTAGGTTTTATTTTCTAACCCTTGAAGCTTCTCAGTGAGTTTTATATTATGCTGCAGTACTCTAGGCAGCCTTCCTGGTAGATAATTTCTGTGATGGTGTTGCTTGGTTTAACAGGCACTGGTTCCATCCATTTTTCTTTTCATTCCATTTTTATTAGTGTTTTTGCCAAGGGCAAAAAGAAAAAAAGGAATGAGCTCCACCATAAAATGCACAGTACCACTGGGGTCCAGCAGAACCTCTTCCCTTGTATCTTAATTCTCAATACATTTCCCCATTAGCTCTTACATAACTAGGAACTATTAGGCTAATATGTAATTGGTTGGGGGGGGGGGAGACAAAAAAACCTTGCTTCAGCTGATGCCAAATTTGACCCAGTTCTTGCAGTTGCAATTCCATGCCCCTGTTAGGACAGTCTGAATCTTTTGATGCTATGTTTGACACTGTTAATAAAAATTTCCCAGGGGGGTGGAGGGAGGAGTGATAAAGACCCTTGAGGAGATAAAATTTCCTGAGCTTTGGAAAAAAATTAAGTCTCCTGCCACTCACTGTGTTATTCATTGTTAACTCAGAATCTAGCAAACCATATACAGAGTTTAATAGCAGGCTGGGTGGTGGCAGAGCTGGATTAAAGCAGTCTAGACCGACACCCTAAGTATGCCGCTTCACGTGGATTTGCAGAAGGTGGAGCTCTGGGGGTGCTCCATTCTCCCGCAAACACACACACACAAACATTTCCTGGCATGGCAATAAGGCCCTTTCTCCTCATTCCTCCACAGAACATCATCTTAGGTGACAGGTTTCCTGTCCATTCTAGTAGCAGCTGCTCCTCCCCTGGCTGGTGGCTATCTGAAGCACTTACACTCAGTTCCCATTCTCAGGCCTTTTTTGTAACCATAATGGCTAGAAACATTTTTCCCCACTAAATGGAAGTGAAAGTTTGATGTCTTCACATGACTCTTGGAGCCAAGACATACATCTATTGTGCCTGCATGTGAATTTGACCCTATATTGTGGAAGCACTAACTAATGCTGTACTATTAAATTCCTTCTCACCAGTTCTTCAGGATACTTGATAAAAGTTTTGTACACAAATCGTTAGGCATGTCTGCTCTTTATATGCATGTTCAAATTAGTGTTTGTGTCTTATGAGAGTGTATGTTGAAATGTTATTATTATTATTATACATATATATTTCCACATTTTTTAAAGCTACCCATGCTCACTGTGAAAAAATATCTTTGTTTAAGGCAGAATTTGCTGTTTTGATTTTTCTCTGTTTCTTTTCTCTTCCTTGCCAAGTTTTAAATCATCAAAGATCAAAAGCATTTTACATTTTTTTGACTATGTTGGCAAAACATTTTTGATTTTCCAAACTTAGAATGGGAAAAACAATTTTTAATCATGATGAGGCTTTTTTAAAATATTGATCCTATAGATTCTTTACTGGATTTGAGAAGAGTGACTGTAATCTATTATATAATGCAAAAACAATTGTTAAATAATTCAAGATGTACCGGAATTAAAATATTTGTAAGTTAAGATGATTCCTTTCACAGTTCCATTGGAGCAATCAGATTCTTTTATGAAAACATTCTCCATATCTGCCTGTTACTGGCAGCCTCTAATGGTGATCATGTACACTCATATTCTCGTTCATGATAAAATACACTTTTGAATGCAATAGCATCAGAATTTTTTAAAGATATTACAAGATTGCTCTTTTTGCTCTTTAAATGCTGGTTACTGATAGTAAAAGTTGGCCTTTAACAAGGCAGTGTTAGAAAAAGATACACATATTTACTGTATCCTCATTAGAGCAATAAAAACAAATTAAAAAGATCCACGACATGGTGTTTCCAGATACAGGTCTCAAGGTTCACATTCACCACAATACAAGTGTTCTGGTTATTTGTTTATGCTGCAGGGGAAAATTTAAATGAGAACTCTGTTATGTTTACAGTGGACCAAAATGTAGTCAAATATTTGCATAGGATTTTAAAGAAGGACCACTTCAGCCATCAAAGTGCACATATACGTAATTTATGTAGATGTATGATTTTATTGTTACTCCTCATTCTCCTTCCCCCACTTTTGTCTGTGACACACTTGTTGAATTTTGTCTTTAATCAGTGCCCAAGTCAGCAAATCAGATCTGCTAGCAAGGGCCCTCTTCACACTCAAGTCAAATGTAGTTTTAGTCAATGTAGAAGTCAGCATAAGCAAACCTTGCACAAAGTATCTGTTTAGCTTATTCTACCTCTGAGGCAAATGAAATTATTTTTACAGATAGATTTTCAGGCATTTTGCAGCCACTGGAAGCTTTTTGTGCACAAGCAAGTGTTCAGCTTGATGTCAGTCAAGGCTAGGGCACAAATCCATTTTCAAGTGTAGATGTGTTATGTCTTCTCTCTGAGCCAACACCAGGGATTGAACTGGAAGTCTTCAAAACCAGAAGGATAAGCCTCTCGGAAGTTTGAACTAAAAAGCCAGGCTCTGAACTAGGCCTTAATAGTCTCTGTGGAAGATACAAAGGGGGCACGTAACACAAATCGACTGTTGGGTTACAGATAGAGCTTGGCAAAAAAATTTAGATGAGAAGTTTGACGAAAAATGCAATTTTAGTTGTCCAGAAATTACTCACAAATTTGACATAAAAAGTTTCATCCATTCGCAAAATATCCAGAACAGAAAAAGAAGGAAATATAGTAGATGATGGCATCTGAAGTGCTACTACCCCCTCTTCCTTCAATAAATAAATTTGTTAGTCTTTAAATGCCACAGGACTCCTTGTTTGTTTTTCAGTTGTTATACAACTTACCTAGGATGTAGGAGACCGCTGTTTGAATCCTTGCTCTTAACCCATTCCATTTTTACCCTCAGAACTGTTCCCAACTCTGCCTCTCCCTGCCCAAAAGGGTTATTTGGCCAGCTTTAGTTATAGATTTTTGTGTTATTTTTCTGAGCATATGTACATTTATATAAATGTTAAACAGAATTTGATCTAGAGTCTTTAAACAGAGGTCACTTCTCTGGAGGACAGTTATGACAAGTCCCAAAACAGACAAAAAAGAAAATTTCAAATGGAATAAGAGTCTTACTCTTTCTTTTCAAAAAAAAAAAAAATTTTGCTGTGCTTTTTTTTTAAGTTGGAATGTAATTTCCAAACTAAACTTTGTTCACTCAGTAAACATAATTTTCTTTTCAGGTGAAATTAGTAGGAACGTTATTATTCATAATTTACACAGATGTGTTTAAAATATAAATATATAGAGAGAGCAATATGGTGCTTTAAAGATGTTTATGAGATGGTTTTCTCTTTTCTGCCTACGACAAACAGAAAATGAAGACAAAAATATATCTATTCCTAAACACATACTTCTGAAAAATACCTGTGGTACCCACTATCCAAACAACTCTTCAGTTTTCACAGCCTTCCAAAGCCATACATATTTAGCTTCCATTACATTTCTTCAACTCTCCTAATTAACTAATTCTGCTGTTTCCACATAAAATTAAGTCTCCACCCAATCTGCATCATATCGGTTTTGTTCCTAAATCAGTCTTGTCCCCAGTCTGTCTCCCAATCCAATTAGCCCTGCACCCACATGGTTATGGCTCCTGCTTACCAAACAAAACAAAACAACATATCCTTAGTCAGCTTGGATCTTCTCAGTGTAACTAGCTGCCCCTGCACTCCAATCACAGCCATTAATGCTGCCATTTAACCATCTCTCCTTTTCCTACAGCTACCACTTCCACTACAGGTTGCTCAGGAGTCCCTTCACTTCTCCATGGTTTGGGATGCTCTGATGTTGGATGGAGCCTCACCTTTAATATATGAATGAATTCATCCCCATAGTAATATGTCTTATGTATTAGTAAGTAATCCATGTACTGCTACAGGCTGGTGACCAGTTAGCTAAGTAGCAGCACTGTAGGAAAGGACCGGGGCTTATGGTGGATGGGAAGCTGGACATGAGTCAACAATGTGTTCTTATTGCTGAAAAGGCCAATAGCATATTGGGCTGCATCCATAGGAGTGTTACTAGCAGATTGAGGGATGTAATTATTCCCCTGTATTCGGTGCTGGTGAGACCACATCTGTAATATTGTGTCCAGTTTTGGGCTCTACACTACAGAAAGGATGTTGACAAATTAGAAAGAGTCCAGCAGAAGGCAATGGAAATGATTAGGGTGTTGGGGCACGTGACCTATGAGGAGAGACTGAAGGAACTAGGCTTATTTAGTCTGCAAAAGAGAAGACTGAGGGGGGATTTGATAGCAACCTTCAACTATTTGAAGGGGTGCTCCAAAGAGGAGGGAGCTAAGATGTTCTCAGCAGTAAAAGAGAACAGAACAAGGAGCAATGGTTTCAAGCTGCAGCTGGGGTGCTTGAAGTTGGATATTAGGAAAAACTTTCTCACTAGGAGGGGGGCTGAAGCATTGGAGTGGGTTATCTAGGGAGGTGGTGGAATCTCCATCTTTGGAAACATTTAAGACCTGGTTAGACAAAACTCTGGCTGGGATGATTTAGCAGGAGTGGTCCTGCTTTTAGCAGGGGGTTGGACTAGGTGACCTCATGAAGTCCCTTCTAACCCTATGATTCTATGATAAGATTTAAAAAAGATGCAGGCCAATTCATTTTGTCTTTGATTAGAATATTTTTTAAGAACTATTGGTACAGTATTTAAGATGCCTCAGTTCATCAGCAGACCTCGCAGATGCCTCTGTACCTGCTAGATCACTTCCATTTTCATAGAGCTTTCTCCACTCAGATCTCTAACTAGGTGCTTATCATTTTTGTAGTAACAGGTTTAAAACTGTCCCTTCCTAATTACGTTGGTCTGACCAAAAGCAAACCAATTAAGTGACTGATAAGATTAGACAGAACACATGATTCCCAAGGCTGAAATAAGAGTTTTATGAATGAAGATTAGTATACACAAAACTCTTGTTGCCTGCTGGGAGATGGGGAAGACTGATTAGCTCTTCACTGACAGCCAGAGATACTGATCCTGGGTTACATGGGATTAAGTGATGCTTTAGTCCCTCAAACATTCCTTTGTGCCAGCTCTGCACTGGCCTGACTGATCCTCAGGACTGAAAGAGCAACAAAGAAATTAGTGTTTGCTCTGTGGTTGGACATTCAAAGGATGTGTGACATTTCTTGCCACACGGAGAAGCCTTCTGCAGTTCCTAGTCCCCTCCCTCTGCTCTAAATCCAAAGTGATACAGAGCTGGTACAAAAAAAAAAAAGAGGAACATGATCAGAGTCCTAAATTTGGGGGGGGGGGTGTTAAATGAACTATATCTTTGTGACACAGCAAATCTAAGAAATTACAGGAACCCGTGTGTGTTTTCCTCCCCATCACCAGTAACTGCACTAATGGAGGGAGATCACTCATCTAGAAATCTATTGTCCTCTTCTATTTTGTTGGTATCTAGGATGCACAGACCATTTAAATTTTTATGTGGATGGCTAACCAAACCCACTCTTTGTCCCAAAGTCAAGGATACACAGACTCACTGGAAGCCTCCCCAGTGGTAGTGCCAAGAGCCAAAGGAGTCAGAATCATGGACTAACTCTTAGGAAAGGAGTACAATTTAGGTGACACGCATGGGTTGTTCCCCACCCCTCCCTTCAAAAATATATTTAGTGCTGTACTGGCACTGAGGTGAACCTGGCTGTGGAGCTGTAGGGCTGGGACCAGGATTTGGCCCCAAATCCTCCCTTGGACCACATGCTTTATTGCATTTTCTGTCATGCTTGCTGTCCTCTTCACAAAAACCTGTTATAACACTTGCTCCTCTCACCCCCTCTTCATCACTTATCTCATAACACAGCCACAGCGGAGCAACTTACCAAGTCTGAAAATGTTCCTTGGGTGCCTTTTGGGAACAGGAGCTGTTGAAACATCTCTATATTTAGAGATGCTGAGCAGATATTTATATCAGTGTGCACCACAGATCTGGAGCCAGGGTAACCTCTTTGCCCCCAGTGTGCTCTGCTGCAAAGGGAAATTTGAGCAGGCCTGATTTTCTTTTGCTTTCTATTTTTCACAGCATTTTTAAACCACTCATCACTACACCATCTGATTGCCTTCCACTACTATATTAAGCAACATGAGTACACATCTATCACATGTTTGCAGTCTAATCCTCTTCCCAGAGGAAGAAGGTCAGAGAGTAGAGAGTTTTGGTTTGGTAATTTGAGTTGGTTTTTTGAAGTTGTTTTCCCCTCCCCTTCAAGAATTAGATTAGCTATGCTAAATGGATATAAAATAAATTTTACTCACTTTAGACACTTGCTTTGCATGGGCATAAACACGTACATGTGATCTGATTTTCCTTCTCAAGTACCTTCTGTGACACTGTATGGCTTAGGGGTGAATGTTTATAACATTTTCCATCTCAATATTGCAAAATTACAGCAAAGTATGTCCTGTAAGATATCACTGGAAAAGTTATTATTCATAGAATATTATAAAGTAATCTAGATATGTGTGTCATCTCTGTATAACAAGCTATGAATGTGTGTGATATTTCTGTATCTAGAACTTCTGCTGTGCTGGTGGGTGACATCCCCAACAAAGTAGCACTAGCACTGTCCAGCCTGACTGAGGACAAACCCAAGCCCCTCAGCTATACATTGAGTCTTGGAAGAAAAGCCAGAGGTTATGACTACAAATCATCACAACACATAGGGACATTCTTGTGTATAGGAAATTCCAAGTGCTTTTCCAAGCACACATGCTGTGGCTTGTGTTTGAAACAGGTCACATGGCAAAATGATATAAAAGGTAGCTGTGCTATCTCCATCTTTTCTTAATTTCTACTTCCTACCTCTGGATCAATTACTCTACATCTGAAGCTGTGACCAGGGCCAGTCCACCCACAGAGGTGATGTAGGCAGTTGCCTAGGGCGTCAGCCTGTAGAGGGTGCCAAGGGCTGGGCTGGGGCTGGGGCCGGGGCTGGGGCCAGCAAGCTTCTCGCCCAGCTCTGCTGGCATTTGGCTGCGGGCAGGAAACCAACCCTGCCTGGGGGAGCAAAGCCACCACAGGCATTGGGCTGCAGGCAGAGAGCTGACCTTGGTCCATGGAGTGAAGCCACCACAGCCACGATTGGCCTGGCAGCCCACGTAGTGCCCGCTTGCCCACTACCTGGCTGGGCTTGGGCGGGGGGCACAGGGGGCACTAAAATCTCAGGTGTATAGGGCACCAAAATACCTTAGGCCAGCCCTGGCTGTGACACAGAAGATTGAAACCCAGCCAGGTACTGGATGTATACCAGAGGAACAAACAAGCCTGCCAACTCGAAAATGGAAAAGAACCCGATACAATGACTTTAAAGTCCACATATATGTATCTGATTGTTTTGATCATGTAACTTCTTTAATCTTTTTATTTTCTTTTATGATAAAGCTTTAGATTTTTATACTAAACGATCAGCTGGTAGGATGGTATTTGGTAAGATCCAAACTAATATTGATCTGGTAATGTAGCTGACCATCTGAGGATCAGGAGAACATTCTGGTAAAGCAAATAGAAATTTTAAATAAATTGCCTCTTTACTGAAATTGGTTTGGAGTCAAAGACTGAAATGCAACAAAGAGGACTATTTCTTTTTGGGGGCTTCTGATAATCATTGGGTTCAATCAGAAGTACTGCTTGTGACCAGTGGGGAAAATCTAACTTCAGTGTTAGCCACCTGTTCTGGGAGAATATGTTGTCCTTTTGCAAACCTCCCCTGACATTGGTATTTTCAGGTGGGCTGCAAAAGGACAGCATATCGGTCACACCTGTTCTGTTTCAGGGATGTCTGCTCTTTGCCTAACATCAAAAAAATTTTGAGAGTAGCTCTTAAAACTATTGAGCAATGGATGAGCTGGAAACATTTCTTTCAAAAGTGGAGAATATTATACAAGCATATTATTCGTAACTTTAAGTGCTTTTGTAAGTTGTGGAAGTAGCCAATGAATGACTGACAAAGCATGATATAAAACCATCTCTTTAATAATTGGAGTGCAACAAGAATGTGAGGGTAGCAACTTTATCTGTCTTCAGTACACTTATGGCACCCATTACCATAGTACCCACAATAGTCGGTATATTTATCTGCACAACGCCCTTAAGAAGCAAGCCAGTAGGATTATCCCCATTTTACAGATGTGGAACTGAGAGTCAGAGAAACAAAATGATTTGCCCAAGGTCTCACAAAGTCTGTGACAGAGCAGGAGAGCGAAACTGGCTCCCCCAAGTCCTAAATACCATAACAACTGACTTTTCCTATGTCTGCTTTCATAGCATTTAAATGTATTAATAAAAAGGAATTTAATGTACATGATCACTTTTTATTTTATGGTCTAACTACTGTAAAATATGAGATGGAGACAAAAAATCCATGTATCATCAATGGCATAGTTTTACAAATTCATGTGGTACAAATATAAGGTAACTAGAAGAGCTGAAATATGGTACATTTTGTCATTGCCCAGCTCTCTATCTGAATGTAAGTAGAGTTACAGTAGTGCCAGTTGTGCCTTCCTTAGATAAATATGATTATGAAGTAGTTTGTACATTTACTATAGAAAATACTGTAAATTTAGTTTCTAGTTATCTAAAGGCAAAGGGGGATTAAGAGAGGCCCTTAAACAAGTAATCTCCAAATTCTAATTAAGTAGAAGTACACACAAGCTGGCTTAAAAGGTAGGTGAAATAAAGACTTATTTAGCTGTTCACTCTTCTATCCATGAACATCTTCAAATAGTGCAATAAGTGAAATGACAGTATTTTTAGTATTCACAATTCTTTTTCTTTTTCTTCTCTCTTCCAGTGCAAGGAAGGAAAATGTCAGTGTGGGGTTTGGTTTTTCAGACATACCCCATATTTTTATGTCAAGGTGGAAGAAGGTCACCTTGGTGAAAGTGGGATTTGTAACAATTCTTAGAACCTGCAGGTGTCTCTTGGACCATTGGCCAAGAATGTATCTGGCTCTTACGACTGGAAACCAAATTTACCTAAATCATGTTGTCATAGGATGCACATTTGTGCACCCCGGGCTATTATCTGTATGATTTTTCTGTTCACTTTTGCATTGTAACTGTATGGTTTTATGCCAATTATGCCATGTGAGGTTCCTTTATAAATGTCCGTAAAGTGTTCTACCTGATTTCTATAGTACCACATTTCCTGCAGCATCATGTATGTGTACAGATGTGTAGATGTGTAGCATGTATTGCATGGCTTAGGGAGACAGAAAAAACTCTCTTCAGCATGTAAACTGCCACAGCTTCAGGCAGAGGCTAGAGAGGTGCATAACAAAAGGATCACCTTGGCCCAGGAGGGAGGGGCAAGGTAGAAACTGAAAACAAAAAGAAGGTTTGAACTGGGGAAGAAACTGCTAGCTTGAGCCAGAGAAACACCATTTTAGAAGCAACTCCAAGAGACTGAACCTGCCCATGAGGCCAGGAGGGCCAAGACCAACTGAAATCCATCCATATAATCAGTCATGTGGGTAAGAAAATGAGAATAGACTAAAGAGTAACTTTGGAATAGTGTTAGTAGAAAAATGCATATTTTTATACTTTTTATTTCCTTGTGGTCACTTCTGAATCCTTTATAAATTGATTATGCATTGATTTGCTATACAGTCACTTAAAATCATGTCCTATTCAATAAACTAGTATTTGTTTTATCGAAAGCTGTGTGGACTTTAGAGGATGTGAAGGAAGGAGGCTTGGTATGATCCATTTCAGTGTTAAATGGATGGATATGAGACTATGTGGAATGGGATAGGGTTCCAATCCCTGTAAGACAGAAATTCCCACTGTGGTGTCTGGGGCTGGGGATCCATTCCTTAAGTAGCCAGCAGGCATACACCCACTGCCTGGGACCAATTACAGACAAGAGGTTGCTGTGGACTGACTTAGGAGTGGGCACCTGTCCAAGCAGGGTTCAGAAGTAGAAACCTGGGGGGTCTCAGCAGCACACCAGACTGGATTCAGGGAGCAGCCTGTCACATGTTATTACATCCAGGGTACTTTGAGACAGAGAGAAATAGAAACATCCCCTCTGAAATCCATGCATCTCCTTCCAATGCACATCCCATAAGTGTATCTCTAGAAAGTGGCTTAAACTCTAAATCATCTCTTGGTGAAGACCATATATCTTTGTACACTAGTCAGGACTTCAGCATTCCTGATTACCATCCAAAGACTTTGTTGTGAACATACAAGAACCCAAGAACCACGTCAATTCCTCAGGAATGCATCAAATTGCTGTATGTCACACTGAGTTTTAAAACAGTGAAAATAGTAAGTAGGTAGTTTTAAAAGTAGTACACTATGACCTAATAGCATATACTTGAGTCTGCTAGAAATTAGTGAGCCCTGGGGTGTGGGGGGGGGGGCGTATAGCTTTTCTTACCAGCTCAATAAGCCTCTTCTTAAATTGAGATCAGTTACAAAAATATAGTTAGAAAATTTGCCTTTTTAAAAAAATGGAATTCTTTAAGTTCCTGCAACTTAATTTTTATTCTCTTGTTTTACCCAAAGACAACCACACAACTATTATCATCATATATTGAAAATACTCCAGAATGCATACCCCTCTGATTGGGATAATGAGGTAGGATTTCAATGGAATATTATGCCATTTAGTTTTGTTTCAATGTTATATGTTGCACCACTGCCAAGAATTGCTGATACGTACACTTACTACACTGAAAAGTTCATAAATGAATCTAATAATTTGCATGTATGCTTCACTGAGACATTATTATTATTGCAGCAGGCAACAACATTTGAAAGTGATTAACAAATATTTCAAGGGAAAAGTGTCTCCTGAGCCTCTATTAAAGTAACAGGGCTCTGGTTTTTGAAAGAACAGAGTGAAGACAAATAATAGGTTACAAAGAAAACACTCTCTCACTCTGAGTCCTATACTGAGTGGTTGCTGAACACCCACAAGTCCACTCTTAAATGAAAACAGCAGGTTCTCAGTGCCTCTCAGGATAATGCTTTATAAAGGGGAACACCTGAGATGAACAGTGAAAGTCCTTACAACTTCACCAAGAGGTGCATCATCATATCAAGTGTGCAGACCATGTTATCCCCCAATGGGCAGAAAGGACAGCAAGAACGCTGGACCTCAATTTTTCTGTTAAGAGTGTAACTGGGAGGAATGACGGTAGAAAACTTGCACTGAGTTACTCTTTGTGTCCAAACAGCATGGGCATAATCTTCCAAATCAGAGGCAAGGACAAGGCCAAATTCCTGTTATGTGTCATGCACCAGAAACCGCATGCGGAAAGAATAGTGAGCAAAGAACAGAGATTAAAAACTTCCCAAGGGAGCAGCCGTGCTCATTTGCCTTTTTCCCATGGGAATAAAGTCATCTGTGAGGCCATCACAGGCACTTCACCATAGAGGACACCTTACTTGTCAGTTTGGTCTAGATCCTGTTAACAAGATCTTTTATTTGAACTTTGGCTTTCCAGGCACATGATATTCAACTTTGAAATGGAGGTTATTCACCTTTCGTGCAGTAGCCGAAGTTCTTTGAGATGCGTGTTCTTGACATGCTCCACTTAAGGTCTTCGTGCGGCACCGCACCCCAGCTCGGAGATTTTTTGATCAGCAGTGGCTCTATCAGTGGGGAGAGAGACAGAGACAGTGCTGGAGCGCATCCCGCCTTGGTGACGTCATCCATTCGATCTCCCCGCCGTCCTCTCCAGTTCCCTTATACCGCGGAGACCTGGTGTTGGCCATTCTGAAGTAGAGGGGAGAAGGGTGGGTCGTGGAGCATGTGAAGAACATGCATCTCGAAGAACTTCGGCTACTGCACGAAAGGTGAGTAACCTCCATTTCTTCATCGAGCAGTGTTCTTGACTGCTCCACTTAAGGTGAGTATGTAGCAGTTACTCTGCGTGGAGGTGGATACTTCCAACGATAGGTCCCGTGCAGAGTTTAGGACTGCTTGTCCTAATGCCGTATCCATCACCGAGAGGCGGTCCAAAGCATAATGTTTGGCGAAAGTCTCAGTTGATGCCCAAGTAGCAGCTTGACATATCTCATGTAGAGGTACACGAGTGAGGAAAGCGATTGAAGACAACATGGATCTGGTGGAGTGGGATCGAATGTTTCATGGAGGAACTAGCTGTGAAGTTGTGTATGTGGTCTGAATACATGTCGCAATCCAGCGAGAAATTCATTGTTTGGAAATGGCTTGGCCCTTTGAGCGTTCAGCAATTGACACAAAAAGTTTAGGTGTTTTCCGGAACGTTTTGGTTCGCTCCAAGTAAAAGGCTAGGGCTCGACGAACATCGAGAGTGTGTAATAGGCAGTCCTGTGGTGTGGCATGGGGTTTTGGACAGAAAACTGGGAGGTGAATAGTCTGATTAAGGTGAAATGCGGATGAGATTTTTGGGACAAATTTGGGATGAAGTCATAAGGAGACCTTGTCCTTATAAAAGATGGTGTAAGGTGGATGGGCCATAAGCGCCGCAATTTCCCCCATGCAACGGGCAGACGTGATTGCCACTAGAAATGCTACTTTGATCAATAAGTTTAGAAGAGTTGTAGAAGCAAGTGGCTCGAAAGGAGGTCTTGTCAAAGCTCTTAGGACTCTTGTGAGATCCCATGGGGTAGTCGGGGGGTGTATATATGGAAGAAGATTCTGTAAACCCTGCATGAAACATTTAACCGTAGGGTGAGCGAAAATCGAAAAATTGTGGGCTGGTTCATGAAAGGTAGAGATTGCTGTAAGGTGAACCTTTATTGAATTTATTGATAGATTGCTCTGTTTCAGATTGACGAGGTATTCGAGGATTCAAGGCACCGGAACTATAAAAGGGTCCAAAGAATGCTGCACGCACCAAAAGGAAAAACGATGCCATTTGTGCAGGTAAGTAGTTCTGGTTGTGGGTTTCCTGCTGTTTAGCAGAATGTGTTGAACATCATGTGAACACTGCAGTTCTATGCCTGTGAGCCATCTGTTTTCCATGCTGACAGATGGAGAGCGTCCAGGTGGGTGTGGAGAAGTGTTCCGTCATTCTGTGACAACAGGTCTGGGAGGAGAGGTAATGGAATGGATGATACTGTAGACATGCTTTGGAGGAGAGTAAACCACATCTGACAAGTCCATGCTGGTGCTATGAGTAATACCCTTGCCTTGTCCACCTGGATTTTCAGGAGGGTTCTGGGGATCATTGGGACTGGGGGAAAGGTGTAAAGTAGGTTTTTTTCCCCAAAAGAGAAGGAATGCATCGCCGCTGGATCCGTGACCGATTCCTGCGCGAGAGCAATAATGTTTGCATTTCTGGTTGTGTTCGGAGGCAAAGAGGTCTATGGTGGGGAATCCCCAACGAAGGAAGATGCTGTGCAAGATGTCGGTGCGAATTTCCCATTCGTGGTGGGGTGGAAAGGATTGGCTCAAGGAGTCCGCTAGTGTATTGTGCTTGCCAGGTAAGTATTCCGCGGAGACGTAGATGTTGTGTTGTATATACCAGTTCTAAAGGATCATTGCTTCTAGGCAAAGAAGGGTGGACCTGGTGCCGGCCTGGCGGTTGATGTAACACATACATGTCATGTTGTCTGTGCGGATTCTGACATTTGTCTGCAATGGTGGGGAGAAAAAACTGGCATGCACGTAAGACTGCTCTGAGTTCGAGGATGTTTATATGGAGGAGAGTTTCTGCGGGCGACCAGCAGCCCTGAATCGTCTGCTGTTGGAGAAAAGCTCCCCATCTGATGAGGGAAGCGTCGGTAGTGATGGTGAGGAGTGGTTGTGGCAATAGAAAGGGGACGCCCTGCAACAAATTGCTTGGATTTGTCCACCAGGCCAAGGTTTGTTTGATGGAAGGTAGAATGGCTAGCAGTCTGTTGACGGCCCGGTTGAACGTGCGGCACTGAGACAGGAACCACAGCTGGAAAGGACGCATGCGGAGAGAAGCATATCTGACCAGGTAAGTAGGTGCTGACATGTGTCCCAACAATTCCATGCAGCTGCGAGCAGAAGTGAAGTTGGAGTTTTGAATTAGCCAGACGAGCTGAGTTATTTTGTGGAACCTGTCAGGAGGGAGGAAAGCCCTCCCTAGAGGGGAGTGTATTCTTGCCCCTATAAACTGAATGACCTGTGTGGGTCTTAACGTTGACTTTGTGTAATTTATGCTTAGGCCTAAAGCGAGGAACAATTGCTGAGTGTATCATACTGCCTGTTGTACCTGAGTATATGTGGGGCCCACTAGGAGGAAATCATCGAGGTAAGGAAAAATGTTGATATGACGTTTCCGGAGGGATGCAGCTACCGGTGCCATGAGCTTGGAGAAAACTCTGGGTGCCATGCACAGCCCAAAAGGGAGAACATTGTATTGGTAGTGTTTGGAGAGAAGGGTAAAGCGCAGGAACCTTCGATGAGCAGGAATGATAGGGACATGAAAGTATGCGTCCCTGAGATTGAGAGAGGCCAACCAGTCTCCCTGATGTAAAGCCAGGAGGACAGTGTTTAGAGTCACCATTTTGAATTTTTTTACTTATATGTAACGGTTGAGGCGCCGGAGGTCTAGAATTGGTCTCCACCCGCCTGTTTTTTTCTTTGTAAGAAAGTATGGGGAGTAGCAGCCCTTTCCCCACTGATGGTTTGGTACTTCTTCGATTGCTCCGATGTAGAGAAGGTGTTGGATCTCCTCTTGAAAAAGTTGTACGTGGGTGGGGTCCCTGAAAAGGGACGGGTAGAGGTATTGGGATTTGGGGCATGCAATAAAAGGTATGGACTAGCCCTGTTGAACGATTTCTAATACCCATTTGTCCGACGTTATTCTGCGCCATTGTTGGACTAAGGGTTGTAGTCTGTCCTTGAAGATTAGATGGTGGAGTGGTGACTGAGGTTGGTATGTTACGGTGTGGTTGGCGGCTCTCTCGACCGAAGTGTCAAAAGTGTTGTGTCGACTTTGGAGGTTGTGACATATGCATGGACTAATTGTTTAGTTTCCTGCGAGGCTGACGGGGTTTCGGTCTATAAGTGTCGAACCGACGGTTAGACTGATATTGTGGAGGCCTGGAATTGTACGTCTGGGTCCCGTGAAATCATTTGTTTAAAAATGAAGGGGTATAAATACCCAATGTCCGCAAAGTAGCATGGGAATCCTTTAAGCTGTGCATTATCTCGTCTGTCTTTTTGGCAAATAAATTGTCTTTTTCAAAAAGAAGGTCTTCAATTGTGTGTTGCAGCTGTCTGGGTAAATCAGCCGAATGGAGCCAGGAGGCCCGCCGCATGACGATTGCCGTACTGAGCGACCTGGCGGCGACATCCGCTCCGTCTAAAGATGCTTGTAGGGCTGTCCTTGCGACCAGGTAACCCTCCGAAATCAGTGACTGAAAGTGTTCACGTTTGTCATGTGGAATGTCTTCAGTGAAATCCTTGAGTTTGTTGTATAAATGATAATCATAATTAGAAAGTAGTGCGGTATAATTGGCTATCCAGAATTGTAACGCTGCGGAGGTGTAGACCAGGGGTACTCAAATGGCGGCCCGCGGTCCACAATCCAGACCGCAAAGAGGTTTCCGGTGGACCGCGACAGTGGCCTATTTGCCCGTTTGAGTACCCCTGCTCTAAGGGCAGCTGAGCAACTTCTGTTGCTCGCTGCGCTCCCCCTCCCCCTCACGGAACCTGCTGCGCCGCCGCTGCCCTGCTCCCGGCGGCACCTCCCCCTCCCGGCATCGCCGCCTCCCCACTCGCCCCCCCATGCTCCTGGCATCGCCAGCCCCCCGCTCCCACTCGCCCCCCCACACTCCTGGCATCGCCGCCCCCCACTCCCACTCGCCCCCCCCCACGCTCCTGGCATTGCCGCCCCCCGCTCCCACTCGTCCCCCCGCTCCCGGCATTGCCGCCCCCCACTCCTGACATCACCCCCCCCGCTCCCACTCACCCCCCACCCCCACCCTAGTTGTTTGTGGACCCTGGTCAATGGTGGAAGGCTGAATGTGGACCGGCTCGCAAAAAGTTTGAGTACCCCTGGTGTAGACTTTCTTACCAAGTGTATCTAATATTTTATTGTCCCTGTTCATGGGGGCAGATCTGGAGTAGGATTGTTTGGTACGTTGGTTGGCCGCCTCCACCACTAAAGAATTTGGGGGGGGGGGTGCGTGAACAAAAATTCATTGGTCGTAGAGGAGATAAAATACTTTTTGTCGGCCCTCTTATTAGAAGGGGGATTAGCTGCCAGCATTTGCCAAAGAGTAGTTGCAGGCTCTAGAATACCAATATCCATTGGAAGGGCCAGTTTGTTGGATCCTACTGTTTGCAAAATTTTATACAACTTGTGTTGACTCGTGGTGTGGGAGTCTAACGGAATGTCCATAATGTCTGCGGCTCATTAAAAGAGCTCGCAAAATTGCCTTAGGTCATCAGTTTTAGTATCAGAACTAGGGGCGTCTGGATCCTCGGGGTACTCCGAAGTGGATGATGGCGCTGTGGACCCAGCAAGCTGCGGTTGTTGGTGCTTTTGAGCGTTTGGGCTAGGTTGTGTTGGTAGGTAGGCATGCATTGCAGGCGGCACAGTAGTGCTACCTGGCCAGTTAGTATAAGGCATCCCCAGTAAGGAGGGATAAAAATAGCATGATGGATATGGCCATGTAAAAATAGGTGCAGGGTTCTGGACCGGAGGCTGCTGAGTCTGTGGAGCTGCTGGTTCTAGCGATCTGGGGCTAGAAGAGGCAAAAGAAAGTAAGTGATAGGAGCAGCCTGGAGTCGAGGGCAGACTAGATTGGGAGGAGTCTGACCCAAATAAAGGAGACCCAGGGGCAGAATGAATGCTCAAGTCATCCCTGGGCTCAATGTGCTTTGTTTTATTTTTACGTTTGCTGTGAGCCTGTTGCTCAGGCTGTGGCTGACTGTCATTGTTTAATGGTATGTCAGGCTGCGGCGCCGGCAATGGCAGCAGAGTGGAGAAAGGAGCTGGTGTAGGAGGCAGAAAGTGAGGGACCAGGTGCTGTGAGTTCGGTGGTGCCATACCTGGTACTGAAAAGGTGGTCGGTGTGCTTGGCGCCTGTGGGAGCAGTACCGCTGCTTGCGGAGCTGGGATTAGCACCAGAGACTCTGTCGGCGCTGCTGAGACTGCTGCGGCTTTAACGGTGCACGCGCGGTTTGCCTTGGTGGTTTTTGGCTTGTTTGAGTCTGCGAGGGTTGCCATGCCCGAAGGAGGACCCTTCTGCAGCTCATTAGTTCGAACATCAGTGGTCCTGACATGTTTAGGTGGGACCAGAGGGGTCAGTGTAGAGCACCGCTTTTGCGCTCCCTCAGATGACTGAGGAGAGGCACCGGGGTCCAACGCGGGGCGGAGAGCCCCCTCCAAAAGTAGGAGCTTCAATTTGTGCTCTCTGTCCTTTCTTGTTCTGGCAGTGAGATTTCTGCAATGTTGACATTTCTGAGAGAGGTGGCTTTCCCCCAGGCACCTAATACAAGATTGGTGTCCCTCCGATGCTGGCATCGTTTCATTACACAAAGTGCAGCGTTTAAAACCCGCTGGGCTTATTAATTTAGCTCCTTGAATTAAGGATTGTTCAGTCATAATAAGAATTGTTTCTGTCACTTTATAGGTAGAGAATCACGCTGGAGCCACCTCGGACTCCGTCTGGAGTCGGAGGCAGTATGAGGGAACTGGAGAGGACGGTGGGGAGATCGAACGGATGATGTCACCAAGGTGGGAAGCGCTCCAGCCTATCATCACCGTCTCTGTCTCTCTCCCCGCCGATAGAGCCACTGCTGATCAAAAAATTGCCGAGCTGGGGTACAGTGCCGCACGAAGACCTTAAGTGGAGCAGTCAAGAACACTGCTTGATGAAGAACTAGTAGATGCTAGGGCACTTTGTCCATGATTCATTCTGCTCAAAATAGTTAATACTGTAGGTCTCACATATTTGATACATGTTTCTTGGCACTGATCTGTAATGATCAATGTTAAAACAATCTTTTCCTATTAGCAGGGCAAGGGAACAAGTCTATTTCCCACAGAACAACATCAGCTTTTCATACCATGCTCTGAAATGATGTGCTCACTAAACGGTGGCCGCTGTGAATTTATAGCTGCTGGAACCTCACCACATAGTGAAGTACTTCCACAATGTCTGCTTGTGACAGCTAGCCACGACCTTTAACTCCACAATGCAGCTCACATCTAACCCTGTAATTTGTTTGATGATTCTTCCCCTATGATTCCCCTGTTCAGTGTTTCATACAAGCCAGCCTTCTTCCATATTCCTATCTTTAAGCTCGTCTGAGCGGAGAGCTGCTGACTTATACTAAGCAAGACATAATATAACTGGAATCTTATAAAAGCAGAACTGACTGTTATTGTTCTGTGCCTTTTGTGGTGTGTTAGGTTTGCAGGAGCCAAATATGCTGGAAGGCTTTGGCAGCTGAGAAGGGTCAGGCCACTTGCCACTCAGAGAGCAGGAGGACGCTGGTAGCTCTGTGTAGTGCCAGTCAGGCTTCTTGTCACTGGAAGGCAAAGCTTAGAAAAAGGGGATTTTGTACAGGGACAACTCTGAGTTTAACACTAGAAGCAGAGCACTGTAAAACTATTTTTTGCCAACTCACAAAAAAACAAGGGAAATTTTTGTCTTTACTAACCACACCTTCAGCAAAATTCTGTAAAACTCACTCTCCTCTCAATTCCCTCCCATTCACAAGCCCGTGCCTCCCAGCCAATGGCTATGTCTACACTAGAGGGCTCAGGTAAGTCAACATAATAAGGTCAACTTGAAAGCTCTATGACAAATTGAGATATTATTCATAGCTAATTCACACACGATTATAAAAGTTTAAAAAGTCAATTTTTTTTACTTCAGATAAGCAAATGGGACACTGACCTCAGCCGTAGTGCCACCTGCTCAAACCATGACAGTATGTTGCTCTAAAGAGTTAAAAATAAAGCCTAAGTGTCTGTGTCTTCTAAAAACTTTTGCACTGTTTTCTGTAATGTCTTTACATATTTAAGGCCCAAGTTTGAAAGACTGGCAGGCAAGCTAAGTTGACCTAATCATATTCCATGTGTTTCATGAAAATTACCTATGCAAATATGATATTTGCATGCCCATGTGGCCAGTCTGAGCTATAAGTGATCATATGTGCAAATACTCAAGTAGCGCACAGAGTTGTGGTGTTTACATATGGAAGTTAGATGTGCAATTTTGCAGACCCACGAGGTTTTCCAACCCTTCGGTGATTCATTGATGAGCAGATGCAGAGCAAATAAAGTAAATTAAATTAATATATTATTGAACTTTCATGAACTGCTTTTCATCTTTATGAGACAGGCAATTCAGTAAAGGGCAGAACTAAATGAGCTATTTGTTGCAACTAATGAAGATCCTTTTTTCCTCCATGGCACAATGAGACCAAATTCAGTGGTAGAAACTCCTAAATTCTAGAGCAACATTTCTTGGGATTCTTGCCAAAATCTTTTCACTCATTTTACCCAGAAACACCTCTTACAGTTCTGGGAGAACACTACATGCAGTTCTCCAGAACACAGAAATTCAGTTCATTTCCTGCTTATCACTCAGGTTACTTTATAAGTCATCTAACATCTCTATGCCCATGTTGGCCAGGTCCAGATTCAAAGGGTTTAGACATCGGGTGACATCACAATTTGAAATCATATCACAAATTACACAGAGTTTATATATATATATGTATTGCCCTAATTATTTACTCAAATCTCATTGGTTTGGATAGCTTATAGATCACTTAAGGACTAGTCACTTATGTCCTCAACTTGTCTACATTTCAAGGTTATCAGCTGAAGGCACTCATACTTATCTCAGCTAGTCCCAAAACATCTCCAGCACACAGTCTGTCACACCCTTATTTACAGTTTAACCTTGCACTTGAATTGAGCCATATGCAAGAGTGTACTCATGCCCAGTAAGATCTATGCTTATAATGTTAACTTATTCTCTCATAAAATACCCATCATTCCCAGTGCATTCCCTACAGACACAGCTACAGTTTGTAGGTCCAAATTGTTGTAAAGCTTGTTGATTATTTTTACAGTGATTTTGGGGGCTGGGAGCAGGGAGGGCTTTACCCTCTATGCTGTCCAGGCAGCTTGGCTCCAGTCTTCAGGTCTTGGCTCCCACAATGCTGTTCCCAGTAACCTGGCACAGAGTCAGTGTTTTCTTCCGCCCCATGTGCCAGGGAAGAGGGAATATGTAGAAAGCTTCAGAGGGTCAGCTTCATGAGCAGGCTGCCTCAGTACACTGTTCCCCAGGCAATGGAACACATCAGTCTACACTTTTCTTTTCCCTTCTTGCTGGTTACAAGTTGGTCTCCAGTCCTGGCTCTTTGAGACCCTGCTGCTTGGCTTCATGAAACAGTGAAAGAAACATGCACTAAACTCAATTTACTCCCACTAGTGAAGAACTCAGGGGAACCAGAGGCCACAGCAAGTAGATCCTGGCCATCAAAGGAGATTTAAAAAAAAAAAAAGACATTGGGCACATCATTGCAGCAAAATGGCAAATTCTGTGAAAGATGCTGGATTTTGCACTTAGAAAATTACGAAGTTCTATAGCCAGGAAACTGCTGAATTCATGGGACCAACTGTGAGAAGCAGAACACTTCATATTCCTCCAAGCTATTGTTTAATGCTATCTGCAGACTCTGTTTATATTGTCAAGGCTCTCTCAAAAGAATGTTGCAAGTCCTCATGATTGCAGAAATAAGACCTCAGATTCTGCAGTTTAATTCTGAAGCATGGGGTGAAAGTCCATAACAAGCTCTGTGCTGGCAAGGCAAGGCCCTGTGAATAATATTCATTACAAATCTGGTTCTCTTATTTCCTTTAAATTGGTCATAAACAGACTGATTCGTAAACCCATTCATAGTTATTTCAACAATTTGTGAGAACAAGTTTTACAGTCTATCTGTAGTCATAGAGCTGCTCAGTTAGACATTTGTGGGTTAGCATGTTTCTGCTTCCTGCTCAGATGACAAACATCATAAAAGAACAAATAGCATTAAAAAGATCATGAACAAGTACTTTTGCTTAAACTGTTCCCCAAAGCCATGTGAAATCCCATTTGTGTGAATGCTGTTGAGTAGTGAAAAAGTGGCATGAAGATGATCCAATCAAGTGCTATTCAGAATTCATACTCATGTTCACAAATATTGTTTTGGAGCATTCTATCAAAGCTAATATTAGACAACGTTAGCATTCTGGGTCTCTACTTTTGTGTTGGCTTCTAATCTTCCCATTTCTGTGGCCAATAAGATCTTCAATAACAAAACACTTCTTAAAATGTCATGCACAGATTTAAAGCAGTGATTACACATAATCTTTTCTGACCCCTGTTGATTTATTTTTACTATGTATCTCCAACATTTTGAACCCTTGAATTGCACTGCTCTTCAATTGTCGGGGCAAAAAATACCCTCCAAAATACCTAGAAATTAAGACGACAACCAATCACCTAATTAAATACTAAAAACTAGAAGCAAGCTCCTCAAAGGGTGGTTCTTATGTACAATTACTATGGAATATTAGACCTCCTTAACAGATTACTATCAGTGTTCATTCAGTCAACTTCAATGATAAGAGTGACGCCTGATCTACACTGCCTGGCAAAATCTGGCAGCAGTTGATGGGAGCAATGCAAGCCGCACAGAGTAGCTTGTGTAACTCCCATTGACTTTGTAACTTCAGTACGATGTACCACTTTCGCTGTTCAGAACAAATGGAATGCATTCCCATTGATGTAGTGTGATGCCATCTGAGGTGGAGATTTTATTAGATCGACTTTTGGATCACACAAGCATGTCTTCACTGACCATTCCATCCATCTGGATAAATTCATCTGACAGTGGCAATTTGCCACTGTAAGTGAAGGCATACCCATAGTTTAATTACTACTTCTGTTAGGTCTCTAGAACCAATATAGCCAAGAGAAGGAGCTGGACTTTCTTCTGCATTATTAGAAATGTTAACTTAATTGATTTATTTCTGGTGAAAACTCAAAAATCAGAAACAAAAAACCCCCTGACTTTTCACTTGTAAAATAAGGATATTAGGTCTGCATCACTGAGACTATAAACCTGGAATTCTACAGGGCAATTTTTGCCATCACGTCTCTCGGATTAAAATCTGTACTTTATGGTTTAGAAGCAGATGTGCAAACACTGCCATTTAAGATGAAAGAGTTTGAAACATGCTCTCTGATTATTGTTTCCTCTAGGGACAATGATCTACCAAACAGTACAGTGATGGACCACAGTTGGAGTTTTGATCATCACTTGTAACCTAACTTGTGATGACAAATACAGAGAGCTGCTTTTCTACATTCAAACACAATTTACTTTTCTGCAGTGCCAATAATAAGGGATGAAAAAAGTGAAAATTAGAGGGATGCTGTGAGTAGGAATGATGGGAGAAAACTGAGAAAATTGCTCAGTGCTTTAATAATATACAGATGAGAAAAAGAGCTGCCTGGCACTGTAGCAATATGATATATCAAGAGGAAAGAGTGTTTGGATTTGTGATTAGAGTGTTCAGTGACTGGTGAAAAACAGACCTCATTGCTGTTAGGAAAGATGGATGAGAAACAGTGCAGAGAAATAGGAAGCCTAGGGCTGTCTGGATGGAAGGGAAGAAAATGGAGAACAACGAACACTCAGTGTTACATCTTCTTGGAGTTATTCCTCTCCCTGTTATTCCTTATACTGAGGTGACAGTGTTAGAGACAGGGAAAAACAGGGCATGGCAAAGGTTAGTGTGCTCAAAAGACCCCCAAATACAATGGCCTAATTAAATGGTAGTTAGGGCCTTGTCTAGTCTAATCACTTGACTACTCACTGCTTGGCTATTTAGACGCTTCCTCGTATTGGTTCAGGGCAAGTTGTTACTCCTTATTTATCTCTAGTTTTCTCATACTATTGTTCAATAAACACCGTTGTGTTATTTTTCCATTTGGCATGGCTTACTATGGTAACACTTTACTAACACTATTCTGCCAAAATATGTCCCATCCTTCACGTCCATGTACAGGTAAAAGGATGTGGCTATTTCTGAAATAGCCACAGGTATCAGGGATTTGCCATCTCGCTCCTCCTCTATAAATTATGAGGAAGGGTCCATATTGCACAAACAGAATCATAGCCCCCAAAAGAAAGGAAGAAAAATGCATCTAGAAGATGAGTCTCATGTCCCTTTCATCCCTCATTTTCTCTGAAACAAGAGATATTTACATGTTCTAACAAACAATGAAGAGTACCAGGCAAAACAATTAGAGTCCCCTTACCTAATTTCCAGTTGAACTTTTCCCGTTGCAATGAAATGGAAGAAAGAGGAAATAAGACTGAAGGAACACAGGATATGAAGACAGAAGAAAGACAGTGTCACTATTCTCTTCAATTATCAGTCTCCTTTTTTAGGCTGCTTAAACTAGTTCCTTTCTTTGCTGCATCTGATGCTTCTTTCCACACACACAGTGAAATTCCTTGCCCTTGACCTTAGTAGCTTTACTAGATAAGTAGTTCTCTTTGCATTCAGCAAATGGGATTACTCACATATGAGAAGATTGCAGGATCAGCCCTTATGTGTAAAATTATACTGATTTTAGCACCTGGCCCTTGTTCTTAGGTGAAATTCACAGCCCCTTGGTGGTTTGTTTTGTTTTATCTGTCAGTAGCCCATGCAGTCCCAGTGGACCTAGATGTTCTAGCTGATCTAAAATGTTTCAGTTATGGAAAAAAGATCAAGTCTAAAGAACAACTAAAACTTATAAAGATGTGTCAAGTATATAAAAGCAAACCACTTTAAAAAAAAAACATTAACCTGATCAAATTAAACAAAAAGAACTAGGACAAGCTTGGTCCAAGTGTTCAAGACCTCCACTGTCAAAATTTGGACTGTGACATTTCAGTGGCATTCCATGAGTTTCTGTTGTAGTTGCAAAGTGATGTTTCATGCAAAATATTTTTAAAAAACAGTAACATACTTTCAGAAATGGGCAACTGCTCAGTGATCAGGTCTGTTGCCTTGAGCACAGAAATTCTACTCAATAAACAGCTGGTAACAGGTTGAAAAGAGAAACCCACAGCACATTCTAAAACAGGTAAAGTATTTCCTGTAGTAGTTTGCTACAAACTAATGAAAGTTGCCTCATTCTGAGCTTCAAAATTTGCAAACTGGTTAGAATTCATGTATAAGCTGAAGACCATCATCATTCTCTTCTACATAGAAAGGAAAAGGAATGCTGAAAGTACATGAGTGTGAGCATTTTGTTTAAACTGATGCCAAAATTAACAAGCAATTTCAGCTTTGAAATAGAGGAAGGTGTAGAGTCAATGACCATTCTGTTTTCTTGCAACTGGTTTAAAGCTACCCTCAATTAATCTGTATAACAGGTACACTAATTAGGATTGTAATATAGCCTGAATGAACTGAACCAGTTGGGTCTCCATGGAATTTTGTTCACATCAAATATCTAGCACATATCTGGCATCATTTAGCAGAGCTGACAGTTTTAATTTAAAGGAAATCCATAAGAGTACACCGTATCCTGTCACTAAGGGCCAGTACTAAAACAACTGTATTTCCTGATGATTTCAAATCAGACTTGCTGATGCTGAGGACCACTCAGAATCAGGCCCTAAAGACTGTATCATTCTGTTAGAGAAACCTCTCAAAATAGGTCTCTGAAAAGTCAGGAAATAACTGTGCACCAGCAGAGCTACAGAAAAAGAATCCCAATGCTTCTCTCATTCCCAGGTCAGTCTAATATGGATTTGGCTGGGGGAAGATTTTCGGCATCAGTTTTGAAGCTAATAGACTCTATTTTGATTATCTAGTCTGACTTTCGGCAGAACATAGGCCAAAACCCCTCAACCAATGGTTCCTAAAATCTAATCCAACAAGTAGTTGAACTATATCATATAATTTAGACATATCCAATCTTGATTAAAGGAGTTAAAGTGATACAGAATTTATTTTGCCCTTTAATCAGTTCCAGTGTCTAATTATCCTCACTGTTAAAAATCTGAATCTTATTTCCAGTTTCTTTTCTCCTGCACATTCATATTCATTCAATAGCTATTCCTCTATCAGGGTTAAAATTAGGTCTGCATTTCTGATACAAGATTGTGTTTTTCGACTGACAAACTCAAATCTAGCTCCTTAGTTTCACTTGTCAACATAAATATCCTCTCATCAACATAAATAGGCTCTGGCTTCATTTATACATATGGTTGCATATAGCAAGGGGACGCGGCTTCCCTCTGACGCAGACAGCGAGGGACTGCGACTCAACCCCAGGAGGTAGAGCAAGAGAAGCCTAGCCCATCATGCTGAAAGCAGAGGGGCAGAGCACAGGCAGGAACCAGAAGTATAAAGGATGAGACCTAGAGCTCAGACAGAAGGCAGCTGCTGGAGGGAAAGTCATCTCCAGCCTGTTGCTTCAGAGGGGAGCTGGAGAAGACCCCAGTTATCTCAAGGACTCACCTGACCTACCTGAGCCAATAACAACCTATCAGCATTGGCTCAGTGGCATTATTGCTGGCAGTGTACTCTGGGGAAGCAGATGATGAACCTTGGCTGCAGGTTCCCAGGTACTGGGTGGAGGAAGCAGCCCAGGGGTAGCCAACTTAAGTCCAGCTGGGCCTGCACCCACACCTTTGTCAGGGAGTATCGGCCAAAGCTTCAACGTTAGTGTACCCCACTGTGGTGTCACTGATTCATGTTGACACTGTGAATGCTAACTAAATGGTATCTGGCTAAATAGGACTATATTCATGTGAACAAGGTACCTTTTAGTTTGCAGGCCCAGTTACAGTGGAGCACACCAGTGTGCACTGTAATTTATGGCTCCATCATCCAAACTGTGGGATCCTGTGGAGAAGCTGTTAAACTCTAAATACGTAACTAGAGAACAATTCAAATGACACACTTATCAGACATCCCAAATACATTCAGAATCATTATGTTACTAGTGGCATTCATTGGGAGTAGTGTTCACTCATACATGAAGTATCATTATCAAACAATGGTCTGTGAACCATTTTTGGCCACAATAATAATGCAGTTCTTTTTATTTCTTGTCTTATTGCAGAGAGAAATCTGAGTATTTCTGGTGCTGGTGTGAGGACTGTGACTACTTTTCCCAAGTGATATATTTGTAATGCAGGATGCAACCCTCCCCCACAACACTACTAGCCTAATTTCATTGAGTTGTGAAGATTCATCGGAGAGTTTACAATCACTCTCAGGCTGTTGACTGACTACTAGTGATAAATATGGCCTGTGACTGGATGTTAGATGGGAGGGATTCTGAGTTACTATAAGGGAATTTTTTCTAGGTATCTGGCCTGTGAGTCTCACTCACCCACATGACCAGGGTTTAGCCGATAGCAATATTTGGGGTTGGGAAGGAATTTTCCACCAGGGCAGACTAGCAGAGGCCCTGGGGGTTTTTTTGTTTTTTGCTCCCCTCCCCACCTTCCTCTGCAGCATGGGGAACAGGTCACTAGCTGGTGATTCTCTGTACCTTGAATTCTCTAACCATTATCTGAGGACTTCAATAACTCAGTCATAGATCAGGGGTCTGTTACAGGAATAGGTGAGTGAGGCTGTGACCTGCATTGTGCAAGAGGTTAGACTAGATGATTATAAAGGTGCTTTCTGATCTTAAAATCTATGCATCTAGACATTCTCTGTGATTTTAGAAGTAGCAGATCAAGCTCTGTGTATTTAACACTACCTCTTTGCGCATGTCATGCAAAGATCACAAGTCATTTTATGGTGATAGGTAAATGTTCAAAGAAGCCTCTCAATTTTGAAGATGGGAAAACTGAGGCACTGAGACATTAAGTAATATTATTACTTATTTTCTAGTAGTGCCTACAATCCCTAACCAAGACTACAGTCACATTATGCTAAGTAATTTGTACCAGGTCACATAGTGAGTCAGTGTCAGAGATCAGAGGTTGGATTTAATTCTCCCAAGAGCACTTGGAAGAAACACCAGTCTACTTTCCATGAGTTACATGTAACATATAAGAAACAGGACAACTATCTCAAGAAGCTAACATTGCCCTGAATTCTATCTAGATAGATGCCACTCTTGTACATGTAACAGTTCTGGACAAAATATGCATGGATCTTGGAATGTGACCAGGAACTGGTGGATCTGAGTATATAAGAATGTTGCACCAGATAGCCTAATATATGTTCTTGTGTAGAATAATTCTCTGTTGAAGTACCCATCCTTATCTCATGATCTGTATATAAAGAGACAAAACCTGTATATGTGGTTTTATAACAAATGGATAGTTACCCTATTAACCACTGTCTAAGAAAGTATCATAAACTAAATTATCATATTTTGAAAATCAAAACCTGGGTACTTCCGTGGCAGTTTTAGGACTGTGAAACAGTCATAAACTTTACAACAAAAAGTGCATGCTGTCATCACTACTGCAAGGTTTAATTTAGGGTCAAGGTATGCCTACTTCTTCAAATGGAGAATTTTTTCCAGTAACTTTTTTCTTCCAAGAGAATTCGTTCAGAAATCTACACTGGAATTTATTCCTTTTGTCTATAACTGGATGTAGATTTGTGGATTAAATCTTACAACAAAATGACTAAGGGCCTGATCCTGGTAATCTTTTTCTCTTTAAATACATACTCACTTCCTTCTGGACTCTGTTGAAGCAGTGTACCTAGTGTCTCTCAGGATCAAGTGCTAAGTTGGGATGACAAACATGCCTCCTCGGAAAATTCTTCTGTTCTACAGTACCTTGAATTATTCTGCTAGTAACAGCAATGCTACTTAAATAAACAGTCTTGTTGTCATAGAAGCATCAAGACTACAGATGGAGTCCAACAGCTATTCTTTGCACTCCTTTCTATTAGAAACAATCACTTAAAATTGCAGGTGCCTAAGAATTACCAACATTATTTATATTTCACTGGTTAGAAATCTCTCTTAGATAAATATTTCTTCCCTCCTCAGTCTCCCAACTGCATAGTCTTGTCAAGGGTGATAACTTTTGCAAACCATTAGTTTGGGATTTTAACAACACTCTCTCAAAGACTTTAACAAATCAAATTCCACAATCATTATATGTGGACACATTTTAGTCATAAAGGACAGTTTTCTGTCATTAATAATCCCCTCACTGTTGTAGATATTGTCAGAGTTCAGGCCAGCTGCATCTGTATTCTCTCTCCCTCTAGCAAGAGCACCCATTCACAAGCTTCCATGCTTCCTGATGTCACTTCTTTTGGGCAGAGATATGTGTGTATGGATCTCTAATTCCTGACCAAGATTCTTCCAGGTTGTCCAGTTCCTTGTGTATATTTGGAATTCCCCAGCAAGTCACAATGCCAAAGCATTTGCCTTTTCTTCTGCATTGATAAAAAGCCTAAGTGCTCACTGATACAAGTTACCACAGAACTCTAGCTAGGCAAGCAGTTAATTAAAGCAGTAATTGTTAAGGCAGAAGCATTACTTAGTAATTGTTAAGGCAGAAGTATTAACATATTAAAAAGAACCTATATCTGTGCTAATAAGCTTACCAGAAATAACTGGATCTCAGACAAGGCCTCTGGCCAATGAATTGTCATTCAAATCCTAGAAAGAGGGTCCTTTGTGTTTATAAATTCATACAACTTTTGCTTCTCTCCCCCACACAAATAGGTCAAGCCCCTCCAATTCCTCCCAGGAAGGACTGGGGTGCCCCTTGAACAAAAGGTCCTGTCCATTTGTGGAATCTGAAAGCAGGCCCTCCTCAGTTTAAACGCAGGCTATTTATCCAAAAGTCCTTTGTTTGTCTATTGCTATCTAGAGACTCCAGTATGAACCAGTATACATAAGCCTCCACACGTGTTTGTACTTGGCTGGAAGTGTTAAAACTAGGGCTGTCAATTAATTAAAGTTTAACTTAAGCAATTAATTTGTTTTGTTTTAAGTCAATTACAAAAATTAATCATGATTAATCACACTTTTAATTTAATTTATTTTTAATAATACAACCCAGTTTAAATATTTTCTTTTTTTCTTAATTTTCAAAATATATTCATTTCAGTTACACAGTATACAAAGTGTAGTGTATGGTGCTCAATTTATATTTTATTATAAATATTTCCATGGTAAAGAAGATAAATGAAAGAAATATTTTTAAGTTCATCTCATACAAGTTCTGTCATGCAATCTCTTTACCATAAAAGTGTAACTTATAAATGCCCATTTTGTTTCATAACTGCATTCAAAAACAAAACCCTCTGAATCTTATAGAGACTTCAAATCCACTCAGTCCTACATCTTGTCCAGTCAACCACTAAGACAAAGCTTGCTTACATTTGCAGGAGACGGTACTGCCCACTTCCTATTTATAATATCACGTGAAAGGGAGAAATTCTCATGGCACTGTGATAGCTGTCACTGCAAGGATACTTTTTTTTAATCTATGATCAGCAAAACCTGCAGCTATTTCCCTAAGAACATGCTGAGCTGTAAGTCCCAATTCTATATTTGGAAAACAGAGGAAACTCTGATTTAGTCCACTGATTATCATCACCTACAAGATCCCATTTCACAAGACAGAATTTTTTTTTTAAAATCTTTCCCATGATGCATACAACTTCTAGTCCTATCTCTGCAGCCAGTGCCTATGAAAAGAAGCTTTTCATATTCCCTGGTTTAAGAGAACTGACAGCTACAGTGCCTGTTTTCCACAGGCAATTTATTAAAATACCTTTTAAACGCAATCATATTTAAGTCTCCTATTGCAGTTTTGCAAAATTGCCTTAGACTTTCATCACTGTATTTTCTCCCATAGCTCCAGTAAGCAATACCCAGTGTGTTGTAATAAAGGGGAAAAAAGGGAGGGGAAAAATGACAACCTTCAAATGAAATGTATTTTTTAAACCCTTGACCCTAGAAGGATTTTAGTTCTTACAATGAATTAGTAAAAGGTCAGTATTAATACATGTTCTGCTTAAAAAGATTGAATTGGGAGCTGCATCTTCTTTTAATGCTAAATTTATTGGGAACAGTTTTTCATTTAATAAAAGCAGCATTCAGCTACTATTAATCAGAGCCCAGACTTGTCACATGGACATGCAGAGCCTTGGGATTCTAATGTGGACACTAAGTTTATTTAAATAAAATAAAAAGAATGTGAATTTTTAGATTGCTTTTAATACACCTCTCTGTCTTTATTTACTGTACAGGCACTACATTCAGTCCAAGACAAACCAAAGAAGGCAACATGAAAGGAAAATGTGAAGAACAGATTGACATAGCTGCATCATTATTTGATATGGTAGTATCTACAATGCTCGTAGATCAGCAAGTAATCATCTGAATGCTCTACAGCAGACAACATTCCCACAAAATCTATGCATCCAGTTTTAAAAAGCTATTCTGTTTTAAACACCAAAAACGTAGAGTATACTGAAAGCTACAAGAGTCCAGCACTGAAAAAAAATATAAACTCGTGTGAAATCATAAACATTTGAATCCCATCCATGGATTCCCTAAGGAGATGATAAAGAAAATAGCACAAAAGGGAAAATGGCTCTATTATCCTAAAATCAACCACTCTGTTGGGAACAGACAATTGTCAGCAACCACCATCTTCAAAAAGCATCGGTTTCAAAACTGATAATTAAAAAAGCTACTTCTTACTCAGACTTGTTCTGTCTACATGTTACTCTGATTATACATGTGGAGCCAGTGCAGCTCAATAGGTTGTATTACATTATTTCTAGTGTATCAACCACATCGTTTACTCAAAACCAAGTAGTCATACCTAAAGCACCAGGGTTGTATACTTGTAATATAGAGGCCTAAGCAAAACACAATCAGAGAAAACAGATATTATCAAAGACATACTGTAATTAGCTCTGCAGAATGTGATGATGATACAAAGGATCTGCACCTGCAGTTGTAGTGCAAAGGAGGTGAACAGAGGAGGGGGCCACACACTGCCATAGCATTATGGACATGGTGTTCAGCAGAATACAAGAGATTAAAGATCTGGAGGATGGACCCCCTGTTTTTTCCCCCTTGACATGGTCATTTTAGCCCAGAAAAGGATAATGTACCAGCGGGACTAGAAGAATATGGGAATTTCCATTCATCTATAACACAACACTACACTGCTCTCAAGTGATCACTTAAACTGATGGACTTGTCAGTTCTGGTAGATCCAAAGGGGCAGCCATGTTAGTCTAGTTCAGGAAAACAAACAAGGAGTCCTGTGGCACTGAAAGACTAACAAATATATTTATCGCATGAGCTTTTGTGGGAGAAAATCCCACTTCATCAGACATTTCAAAGTGTCTGACAAAGTGGGTTTTTCTCCCACAAAAGCTCATGCAATAAATATATTTGTTAGTTTTTAAATTCTGGTGGACTGTTTCATTGTTTTTTTGTTTGTTTGTTATGAGGATACCTCTCCTCTATTAACTGAGTGAGCCCATCAACACTTTTCACTTATAGAACTGAACAGTCATCAGGTGGTAACAACTTTTGATCATTATTCAGATGAGTGAGATCAGCACTGAAGACAGATTAAACACTCTTTCTTGTTACTAATCCCTTGAGTCATCCAATTCCCAGTATTCAGCTCTTTACTCTCTGTTGCTTGCCATGAGGCAGCTGTAACACAGGAAGCTCCCGTGATTCATGCTTTGAGTCACTTGCCCACCATCTGAAGAAGAGAAGCAATATACTACTACTACTCTCATCAATCTCTGGGTGCATCTCATCAGTCTACTGAAATTACCAGCTCTTTGAGACATGAACTGCATCTTGTGTAATGCTGAGCACATCACCTGTGCTTAATAAAGCACACTGTAAAGATGTGGGCAGTTCCCACATGCCCCTTAGTGGGCTACTGTAGTACTGCAGATGTGGCCCACCATACTGACATGTGGAGTAGCAATTTAACTTAATATTTACAGCCCATGGGCATGGAGAACTTGGAACGTATAAACAAAATCCCACATTCCTTTTTAAAATAAGATTTCAGGACAGGAATCATTACAACAAAGAGTTCATCAGAAGCCTCGTTCAGAGCTCCCAAACTTACAGCTCACACCCAAGTTCCTACATCAAGTCAAGTTAGGGTCATCTTCTAGAGCAAGAGTGCCAGGATTCTGCTCCCTGCTCTTTGTGATGTGACTTCCCATTCCTCTTTATATGGTTCAGCTACAGGGCAGGGCTGGATCTCCTTTATTATCCCCAGGTCCCACTAATGTTACCCTTCCACTGAAACCAAAATTATTGCATATTCACTACTTGATAATGTTGTTAATGTTGTTACTACTCAGTTTGAAGTCTTGAAGGCCTTGAAGGTGGTATAAAAATGCAGAACTCCTGGAGTCAGAAGGAAGATTTCTTAACTCAAACGGCTGGAAACAAGAATAATCACTCTTTTAAGAAAAGGAAAATTTAAACTCTAAATGAAAAGGTACAGTGTCCAGTTATTATTCCAAGTCACAGGTCATATCTGGGGATACTGTAGAAGAGTCAGTTAAGAGCAGGTGTTTCTTAATGAGACTGATCTCTTGTAAAGGTCATATTCTTGACAATATGCTTATATACAAGCTCTAAGTATATGTTTTCCCTCTCATCCCCACAGACATGTGAAGTTATATATATAAAAAAAAGGCACAATCAAAGAACATTAGGGTTACAAAATCAAGCATTGAAATGCTAGGAAATGCCAGAGTTAAGGTTACCTATGCAACTTTAAGTTCAGTCCACCTTCTGTCTATGTATTATAATATACTTGTTAATTACATGATCACAAAATATTTTCGTCAACAATTAGAACAGTTGCCCATAAATAGGAGGATAAAGTTTTGACCCAAAGTCCGTAGTAATGTAACCAAAACTGTGTATTAACATGAATGAGACCACATACACATTGTGTTTTCCAGGTAAGAAAAAGAAGAATAGTGTCTACTCTCTTACTCTGAGACCCTAGAGGTGTCATTTCCAGTGACTTTCTCTCCTCTTCATACTCTCCTTTCATGACTCAAAGTGTGACAACTCTCACTCCTGGATTCATTCCCAAGACAATCAACAATGAAATTTCTACAAGCAAAATAAGATAACTCCTGTGTTGGAGACTAATTGCACAATCTATTGGCCTCTTTCCTAGGCTCTGCCGTCTTGACAGCAAAGCACATGAGATCAATTCCAAATGATGGACCTGTCTGTTGACCAACTTGCTGTATTGCTAGATTAGCATAACTAAATGTTCACTTGAACATCACATACTTGTATCATGTTCCACCTGAGTTCTTCAAAGTAAGCTCACATTTACTGTGCCCAATAAAAGGAAATAATGTAACCCAAAGCAAAATCTACTCATCACATGTCCAGGCACCACACAGAGTACAATAGAATTTTCATGCTAGACTTGTTCCAAATTCTTGCTTTGTTCAGGCCACACTGTTCTGGATTGTGTGGAAATAGTCACCTGAAAGCTTCATGATATTTTCAGATGGAGATAGTTTTTCATGACATCTGAGAGCTTGCTTAGTACAGAATGGATGGATATGATGGGAAAACCCCATACAGTCCACTCAGAGAAGGCCCTGTTGTTTCCAAGGGATGCATAGAGATGCCTTGATCAACACCACCAATTAATATAAAAAAAAAACCAGAATAAAACAAAGACTTCTTCACATGATCTCTTTTAAAAGGGGATGGGGGGGTAAATGATATCAGAAGTGATTTACCAGAGAGTGGAGCCCATTTTTAAGGGAGGAGCAGTTTGGTTTTAGAAAAGCAACAGGAATGATAAATGATCCATTCATCACTAGACAGCTGGGGGTGGGGGGAGCCGAGAGAAATGTCAAGCATTTTGAGGCTTTCCATGGTTTGAAGAAAGCATTCTACAAAGTACCTAGGCAGCTGTTGGTACCTCTACTACAACTCTGTGGTGTACCAGAGGACCATAACCAGATGGGGTTATATGACAATTCCATGACAAAAGCGTTGATACTGTTCAGTGTAAGAGTTTTGAGGTGCAGGTAGGGTTCCGTTAGAGACAAGCACTTAGTTTATTACTACTCATAAAAGTGATGGATGTCATATGTGAACAAATCAAAATAGGAGGTGGTGTTGCACTAATGACTGAAAGTGAAAAAGATTAGATCCAGGTGACTGATACCTGGAACAGAGAACTAAAACTATGACCCCAAAATTAGTAAAGACTGAAGTAACATGAATGATTCACCTGAAATCAAGACAGATGGCATCAACATTGAGGACCAGTGCCTGTATTAGGTTTCTGCATTTAAATATCTTTGGGGCTGGTTAGCAATAAATAGAGGTCTCAACAGAGAACTGCAAGCAAGGCTGCTGAGGGTAGGGAAGTTTGGCACACGATAAATGGAGTGATTTATGATAAAGGCATGCTCAGACTACTTAAAGGAAAAGCTGTACAATGCCATGGTAAGACCAGCTGTCAGCATTGATCAGAGGTATGCATGACTAGATAGTGGCACTTGAGAAGACCTGAATCCATTGAAATGAAATGTTTAAAGGCAGTGAGAGGAGTGACATTGCTGGGCCACCTGTAGAAATACATCATCAGGAGTGAGCACAAAGTCTGTGTTAGAAGAAGAAGATGCAAGAAATGAGAACGATGGTATGGGCACATACTAAGGATAGATGAATGGAAGGAGTAGAGATTAGAATTCGTGGGAGGAGAAAAAAGAACATCCAAGAAAAGAGTAGGTAGACTGTGCTTGGAAGGATGGAGTAAATATAGAATAAGCATTGGACTGGCAGGCTGGAAGAGACTAATTTGGCAACCCAGGGTAACTGGCAAAAAGAGATGATCAAAAGTGACATTTTGCTTACTCCCTGGAACCGAAAAGAAATTGAAACAGCATATACTCCTATATGAATTCCTATTGCTAATACTTACATGGCTCTTAAAGCCTCCTAAACCAATTATTATTTATTTGTATTTCAGTAGGACCTATGTGCCGCAGTCATGGACCAGCAACACCTTGTTGTACTAGTTCTAAAGGGATAGCTGTGATAGTCTAGTTCAGCAAAACAAGCTTGAAGTCTTGTGACACTTTTAAAGACTAACAAATATATTTACTATGTGAGCTTTCGTGGGAGAAAATCCCACTTTGTCACATGCTTTGAGGGTGGGAACTTAAAGTCTGGGAGGAAAATAAATGCAGGGAAGTGTACGTCATGGGATCAGGTCAGACTCTTACAGCAAATCAAAGCAGTTGTTTAGATTCAAACACTGGGGAATAGCATATAGAGGAAGGTGACATAAAATCACTTTTTTGTAATGAGAAAAGCTACTAAAAAATTTCTCAAAACTACAATACCTACCTATGTAAGTGAAGAAACAGATTGACAGAGCCAGATGGATACCAGAAGTCAACTCCTATAGGAGAAGTCAAATAAAGAAAACAACAGAACACCACTTGTCATCACTGAGAGCCCTCAAGTCAAACCTCTACATCACAGCCTCAGGGATCTATGACCTAGTCTACAAGATGATCCCTTACTCTTTCAAGCCTTGGGAGACAGACCTCTTCTCAGTGGTTAGCACTGCTGCTTAACATACAAAAGGGCCTGGGTTCAAGTCCCAAGGGATTGGACTTGATGATCTCATGAGGTCCCTTCCAACCCTCTGGTTCTATTCTATTCCACACTTACAGATAGTCCCCCCAACCCTAAGCAGATACTCACCAGGAACTACAGACCTAACAACAGAACATACCCCTGCAACCAACCACATTGCCAACTTTGCCCACATATCTGCACAAAGACACCATCACAAGGCTTAAAACAAACCAGCTACTCCATCAAGGGCTCATCCACCAACATGATTTATGCCATCATGTTACAGAAATGCCTTCCCCCTGCCCCCAGCTGTATGTATTGGAGAAACAGGACAGTCTCTGAGCAAAAGCATAAATGGACGCAAGCCTGACATGAGAAAGCACAACATTCAAAAACCAATAGGAGAACACATCAAATCTCGCAGCTCACTCCATTGATGGTTTGTTCATAGCTGTGCTCAAACAAATGGATAACAAATCGAAGCTTCAAAGAGAAACTACAGGACTGGAATTTGTGTGGAGATTTTACACCGTTTCCTCAGGGTTAAAAGGGACTGCAGATTTTTTCTCAATACAAAAGGTGATTTGACCTCACCTTCCTCTATATGCTGTTCCACCATGTTTGAATCTAAACAACCGCTTTGATTTGCTGTAACAGTCTGACCTGAACTTATGACTTACACTTCCCTTCATTTAGTTTCCTTGCATTCTGTAAGTTCCACATCTTCAAAGCATCTGACAAAGTGGAATTTTCTCCCATGAAAGCTCATGCAATCAGTACATTTTTTAGTCTTTAAAAAGTGCCACAGGACTCCTTGCTTGTCTTTTTGTACTAGACACTGCACAAACAGATTTAGCTTTTTCTGTAGCAACTTTTTTCTGTTTGTGACGGGGCAGGCCTGCCCTGCACTCAAGCAGGCCTATATGCCCGGAAGAGAAGGGAAGCCCCGCCCCTCAGGCCCTGCTGGGCATGCTCAAACAGCTGCCCAGGTATAAAAGGCTGCGATTCCCCTCAGTTGGGGGCTGGCCAGTGGAGGGAGCAGATGCAGGCTAGAGGCTCTTGCCCAGGCTCTAGTCTGGCTCCTACCTCAACGGGGCAGATGCCGGGGACGCTAGACACGCGGAACGCAGAAGGCACGGCTGACCAGGGCGTCCTCAGCCGTGAGGATCCTAGGACCCAGACTGAACAAGGCACCTGACCAGGTGGACATCAGGAGTCCAGGACCGGCACCTCATAGCGACCTCAGGTAGGAAGTAGCCCAGGGTGGGGTAAATCAGGGTGAGCATTGGCCAGTCCGGGCCTCAGTCGGCGCGTTGTGGCTTGGATCCCTGCCGACTGGGCCAGGATTCCTGTACACCCCAGGGCCCTGGGCTGGGGTTCAAAGGAGTGGGAGGGCCTGAACCCCCCTACCTGGGCCTATGTCCCTCAGGGCGCCCAGCCGGGGCTGGGACTCATTGACTCCGGCCGTTGGGCCGCACTGCCCTGATGTGAAGGGCTGGGACTCATTGACTCCGGCCATTGGGCCGCACCGCCCTGCCCACAAAGCACCCCGTGGACAGGGTCAATAACCATAAGGCCATCCAGCCTTAGACCGAGAGCTTCCCTGCTCGGGAGCACGTGGAGCTAGGACACTCCGTGACATTGTTGATCTCCATTATTATGTTTGTTTCTCACATACATCACCAATAATATCTGAGCAGTACATATTTTAGATCTCCATAAATGTATACTGTGTTTTCCATAAAGGCCACATGACACCACATCAGTATTTCTGTTATAAACAAATAAAGCATGTTGTGATGAGCTATGAAGCCTTCAATATTAATATTGCCAAAAGAAAATTAATTCATATACTGTTTCACCTGCAAAGTATGAATCCTTATTTTGCTCAAATCCAGATCTGAACACAAACTATTCCATTTGCTTGCTGTGTTTCTTTTGGTGAAAATCAAGATGATCTCAGTGCTCATCATAATTTCTATGATTCATATATCAGATTTCCTATGTTTATTTCAGATAAGTTTTTATTCATTCATACCCCTAGAAATGAACCCTGAGTTATGCAAATCACCCATCTCCTATCTATTTCTGATATTCCAATCAACATTAGACAAAAATGCTCCTCAGGCTTTTGATGTGATTATCTTTGTTGATTGTGGAGATGATTAAGAGGCAGCTGGATTGGCAGCTTCAATATCACAAAGCATATTCAATTTAAATCTACAAAACTAATAAAACCAACCCTCCTCTCTTTTTCTTGACTCCCTGAAGGACTTCCTTTCATCAAACTGTTAAGGCAAAATGACACAGCAGCCTCTCACATCTGTATCATGCACCAATGCAAATTGATGCTACACATGAAAAAAGGTTAATAAGGTCAGTTTCACTTCCTCACATAGCATAACCACAACAAGCTATATATCAAGGCATGCCAGCTATCAGTCTCTATTTTAGATTTGTGCCTTATGAAAATTCAATCCACAAAAGTTTGTTTGGATTCTTAGAAATGGTTAAGCTGGATTTTAGAAATGAAGATCAAACAAAGTTTCAAAAAAAGCTGCAAGGATTCATCCTCAGCCTCTATCTTGGATAATAAGGAAGACCTAGAACGGTATGCTATTGAAGCTGTTGAAAAATATAAAATGATCAAGCCTCTGCCACAAAAAGCTTGTAATTCAACTGCAATGTAGTGAATTAATTTCAGACACAAACAATGCATTGGCAGAGAGTGCAGTTCCATGGAATTGAACTTTGAATGGTGAATAATCAATCCAAGTATTATTTCACAGTTAGCATTGTTTGTGTAGGGGCATTATAGAAAATACGGTCTTTTAAAAGGTATTTAAATGAAGCAAATTACTCTGTCTTGAAAGTCAATTTCTGCATCTGGTTATAGCTAAGCATCACCAGTATAGTAGTATAGCATATTTAACATATAAATGTTTTCCCCCTGGATTTATTCAGCTTCAAAAGTTCCATTAAAAGGAGTTCATGAGAAGTATGGGATATAACCTATGTTTTTTAATATATGCTCTAAAATGTATAAGCTTCCTCTGATGGAGCCAGACCAAGATGAAAACCAGAACTTTGCAGATCCTTGAAGAGCCTGTTGAAAACCTAAACCCATCTAACAACATTTTAAAATGACTGTTAACATAGAGTACAATACTAATCAATATATACGTTACTCTTGTCTGAACCCAGTAATATACTCTACAAAGGAACAGAGTATGGAGATATACTGTGGTATGCTAAGTTCCAAAGAGGTAGTCGTGTTAGTCTAGTTCAGCAAAACAAACAAGAAGTCTGGTTCTACTTTTAGGGTATGTCTACACTGGCAAATTAGTCTGGATTAAAGAAGCTTAATCTGGACTAATTTAGCCGATGGCCACACTAGACTCTCCCTAGTTCAAACCAAGAAATTTCTTAGTTCAAACTAAGGAACACCTAGTCTGGACTAATAAATACTGGCACTTAGTTCAGACTTCAGCACTTAGTTAAAACTTTACTAGGCACAATGTGGACCAGGACTAATGCTTAGTTTGGACTTAAGAATTCTGAACTAAGCCAGTTAATTCAAACTAACTGCGTGTTCTAGTTTGAACTAAGCATTTGTTTGAATTAAAATGCGTGGTTAACTCAAACTTAGAAGCGTGAGGTTCTAACAAATCCAAACTTCCTGTGACTTATATAGACATAGCCTTAAAGACTAACACATTTATTTATTGCATGAGCTTTCACGGGAAAGAATCCCAAAGTTCCCCATCTTCAACCATCCGATGAAGTGGAATTCACTCCCACGAAAGCTCATGTGATAAAGAAAAGTGTTAGTTTTTAAAAGGGCTACCAGACTCCTGGTATGCTATATTCCCTAAACAATCAGGGTCAAAGTACATAGGCCCTGTACAAAGTATACACAGTACTGCACTATAATATAGAAAATGAAAACAAATGTGTGACTTGAGTTGTGATATTTTACAGTATAACCCTCAGCTTTTCTAGAGGAAACTTACAGAAACCTGGGGAGAAAAATAAAGATGCATAGGGAAAGTTGCTAAGGGAGAGAGAATTTAAAGGGGGGGTGTAGAGAAGAAAAAGAAGACTCAGAACAGAAGGTAGAAATAGTGGGAGCAGGCAGAGAAGAAAAGCTTAGAGGGAGAGAATTATAAGATGGTGACAAGAGGAAGAGACCTTTGGAAAACTAGAAATAATAGTGAGAGATGGGTCAGGTATGTGGAAAGGAAGACAGAGGACCAACCAGTAAAGGAGGGCAAGAAGGAGGTACAACTGATCAGAGAACAGGGAGGGAAAGTAGTAGAGGGAGAGAGAAAAAATTGAGAACAAATAAAAACATAAATGGAAATTATAGCATTATCACTTACTTGAGATAGCTATGTCAGTTTGATTTTAAAGCTATCAAGTTAAAGTTATGCAAAACCCCATGTTGACACCTCTTATTTCAGTTTAAGAATGACTTACTTCATTTTAGTTTAAGTCAATTCTTAATTCTCAAGCTGAACAGAAATAAACCTGGTTTAAATTAAAAAAAGGTTCATTCAGTGAATTACAGCATTTCGACTGAATTGGTTTACAATCAGGCCTTTCTGTTGTAGCCAAGTCTTTCTGAATTGTTTCTGTTTTAGCAGCGAATTACAAGTTCAGAATTTGCAGACAGCAAACAGTAAATGCATTGGCAATCCAAAACAACAGAAGAGATGCTATGTGTATTGTATTGGCCATGTGCACATTTAGCACATTAAAAAACTTCATTCTTAAAACTGATTTGTTGCTGCTGGTGGGGAATTCCCAGTTTGCTGTGGAATTCATTAAAGCAGTTCCATAGAACACTAGGGGTAGGGGAGGAGACTTGCCCCAGAACTTTTCCAATTTCAAACATGAGCAGGGGGAAATACTGAGAGTATTCAAAGTTAGAAGTCCCCCCCCCCATTAATTTCAAAAGGCAATCTAGCAATTGTGAAGTGTGCATTTTGCCTGACAGACAGATTTTTGTCGTGTTCTCATGTTTCTGAGCAAGAGTCTATCCTTGCTGAGCTGGTAACACAGGCAGAGGATCTCTTCAGAAAATTACCTGCTTCTCAATAAAGGTGGGAACTAATCTTGAAGAGGAGTTTTATCTAGCAGAGAGAGATACAGCTTTGAGGTATATAATACACATGAAAACTATCATTTATTTGAATAAAGAGAAAAAGACTGAAAATAATTCAGAGAAAAACAACCTCCTCTTGCAGGGAGCACAAAATATCTATCTTTTCATCCTCAAGCCAAAGAGCTACGCAAATTTAACAATCTAAGTTTAAAAAGCTATAAAAGCTGCCATCAGCAATCTCAATGTGCAACTGCTGAACAGCACACTAACATTTTAGCCTAGTAAGAGAAAAACAGCCAGTAGAAATTATACGGGGGTAATTAGATAGGCAGAATAAACAGCAATTACCCGAACTGGATGCTGGCCAGGATCACTACTCTTGCTAGATGTGTCACAGGAAATAATGACCACATGCACCACTTTCTGCAGGCCGTAGGCCCTAACCCGCGATATTAACCTTGCTTGATCCCACTTAGAGTGGAATCTGACAGGATCACAGTAGAATGCAGAAGGCAGATTTCAGTGGTATTTGATTTCTACCTGAGTGTCTCACAGGCTATCAAAATGCACCACAATCATTTGGCTGATCAGCTTAATGTGGCCAATTATGGTCAGTGTGTAGCAGGAGTAAAATGTTAGATAGGCAATATCCTGAGGCAAACTTCCTGTAATTCTCTCAGACTGGGTCTCAGAGGGAAATTGCCAAGTGTGTTATTTTTAGAATGCTTTTATTCCTCCACAGTGTTTAGGCAAATTATGCATAGTTGTATCCAATCATTTCTCTCCTAGGCTTTATGTGTTAATCAGTTAACTGTAGTTATCTGCATATTAAAAAATACACTTCCATCTTAATGCACATGTAAGTTCTTGTGCATCGTCCCATTAATATTAATGGAGTTTTGTGCAGATGAGGCCTTATATACACTGGCATAGCTGGTGCTGCCAAGGTTGCAGTTATACCATTCTGCTTTCAGAGTTTTATAATCTGGTGATAAAAATTCTTGGATTGACTTGGCACACAAGATCTTAACCCAGCAGTAGATTGTTTTTCACAGAACTGAAAAATAATGACCTTTAAGCAAGGGAGAATTTGTCTGACTGGCTGATAGAAGGGAACAGTGGCTTTATGGGTAGGGATGGTGGGGAAAGAGACAGAGGTCAAACTGCTGCAAAAGAGGACAAGGAGCCAACATGCTGACACTGTCATCCCCTGGAAACTGGACGGACAGAAGAGTTTAAAAAGAGGCAGCCTCCTTTTAAACACACCAGGCAAAGACAGCACCAACCTTCCCCTCTCTTTAGGTGGTGAAATACCAAGTTTGGAGTGGGCACTGGCAGTGAACACTGCACTAGCAATCTTTGTATGAGGGCTAGTAAGGAATTTTTCCCTTAACACCAGATCAGCCTCTGTGGGGTTTGGGTATTTTTGCCTTCCCCTCAGCAGGTTTAGGGAGGGCTTTACTGACGTGCCATGAAGGGAGTTAGATAAAGAATTGGGACATATAGCCTAAGTCTAAGGATATGTCTATACTGATGGCGGCAATTTGCCGCCATCAGCCTAGTGTTCTGGGAGCACTTAGCAGTGAGTTTGAACTCTCAGCTGCTCTCCTGGAAGTCAGCTCCATAACTCCTGGGGGCCAGGAGGCATACAGGAAATCTGACCACAAGGCATTTCCGGTTGCCTTTCCCAAGTGTGTCCCGGTGGCTAAAAGTCGCCGACATTTATGCAAGGCATTTTACCAGCCTTGCATAAATGCCGGTCGACTGCCACTGAAAACTAGTTCGACTGTAGACTAGGGCTAAGTGTGAGGGGGATGGCCATTACAGGCACTCCATAGGGAAAACATAGTGTCTGGATGAATGGCTTGGTAAAGGACTTAAAAAGATGATGTTGCTTGTAAGAATGTAATATGGGGGGAGGAGGGAGATTTGAGGCTCTGATGAATGCTGTATGTAATAGCACTGATGCTGTATTTGTAAAAACTAAGGAACAACTATAGAAAAAGGTACAAATACAATCACAACATTCTATATAAAAATCTAATGCACATACAAGTCTTGCTTTGAAATTTGACCAAATTGTAATGCTGTTAAAAACCACCAGTGGGTATAATCCATCATTTGACAGTATTCCAAATAAGGGTGAATACTATTTTAAATCTTTTACTTGATGTTGTGATTATCAGTAATATAAAATACAAGCAAATGAAAATGATAAACTCTTCCATTTTTAACAATGTAATTGCAATCTTATCACTTAAGGTGTTAATCTTTCAAACAAGTCTGTATTTGCTTATCTTTACACAAGGAAATAGTTTAATTAGCTTCAATGCAAAATACTCTTATGCAAAAAGATAAGCATAGGTCTAAGTGCTTGCAGGATCAGGATCTAACTGTTCTGAACCAGCAGATGTAGAGTATCACTATAATAAAATATCTGCAAAATCTTTCTCTACTACAGCATGGCCATGATTCTGGATCCCTTTTTGTATTCCAAAATTTGTTTTCAGTTTCTGCAGCCTATTTAAACAGTAGTGCTTCCATACATACTGAAAATTGTATGTTCCAAAGAGTACCCGTGTTAGTCTAGTTCAGCAGAACAAACAAGGGAGCCCTGTGGTACTTACAGACTAACAAATGTATTTATTGCATGAGCTTTCATGGCAGAAAAGAATGGGATCTTCTCCCATGAAAGCTCATGCAATAAATGCATTTGTTAGTCTTTAAAAGCCACCAGATTCTTTGTTTTCCTGATATGTGGTTATTTAATGTCTGCAAAAGGAGTTGTGAAGTCTTTGTAGTAACAATTTTCAATTTATGCTTTTTAAAAAAGTGTGACTGGCCAGTTTGAGAGGTATACAATCTTGTTAGTATGCTGCACTGCAAAAGCCTATGCAACATGATAATGTGGGCAAGTGTTTCTGTAAGAACCCAGTATATGAATGTCAGCAAATCCAAAATGATGATCAAGATCTTATGGCTGAATTTTAAATTTTGCATTCTGTGCTTGTCAAAATATAGTTTTATGATCATCTTTTCCTTTTATGCAACTAAGGAGCCACATACCACAGTTTAAAAAATGTCAAATGATAAGTTGTCTTACTGAGTTATGACAATATAAAAATCATTTGAGGATAATTCTTCATTTCACAGACAGTCAAACGTCTTATGCATGGACACTCAGAGCAAGCATACCATGTGGTATGCAGCTTTTTGACTTTAGCCCATACATTCTGAATGAAGGTACCCACAAGTTCCAATAACTCAGCCATTTGTTGTCCAACTGTAAATAAGTCAACTGAAAAGAGAACCCTTCCTATTTTATGTCAATTTAACTGTGAAACCTGAATTTATTCCCCTAAGTACATGAAGTATTCAAATAACCTTCCCATTTCCAAAGTTAAAACATAATTATGAAATAAACACTTGTCTACTAAAATATCATGGTTTTAACAGATTCTAGTCCTAGTTCTCCCTAGCTTACCCTTTGCAATGATCTTCACACCTGCACAAAATGGATGTAAAACTCCAACACCAGTGTCAACAAAGAAGCCCACTTGAAACTATTTTACATTCACTAATTTGTCTCAAACTGTGGGATTCCTCAATGGGGCCAGTTTTACAATACATGTAAGATGAGTGATTGCCTTCAGCAGCAATGTTCTGTGTCCATCTCTTGCTTGCGAGATTACAGTCCTAGGACAGGATTACCCTTCTACAGAAAGTGTTTCATCATCTTACCCAACAAATTCACCACATGCAAAAAGTCCAAATATTGTTTTGCAGCCAGCCACATACTAATACCACCTGTCCATCATTTTAACATCTTTCCTTTGGCCAGGACATTCCCGGTAGATAACTCCACACTGAAGCTATAAAGCAACCAATTAACTTCTATTTCTTTTTAAAAAGTGGTGAATTTCTTCACTTTAATGCTGAATTAATAAATGAACATGTTTGTTGTTGGCAGTAACGTTTAACATAGCCTGTACAACATTATGCTGTAACAGATATGTGGCCACCTAGAACTTTACAACTGTCAGTATGCTCTATGGTCATTTGGCAGATTATTATGGCAGAGCTGAGATACTCCTACTCCATAAGCACAAAAAATCATAACACATTGATTTAAGAATTATCATCAGCAGAAAAGGGCCCATCATGAAGTCAAGTAGTTCTGATTTCATCCAGTAAAGGGAGGTACTATATGTGTATTTTTATTTAGAACTGTTAACAAATTAATTGCATAGAGTCATGCATTCGGTCACTTGTATCCACAGAATGAGGACACTGAAAAATATAATGCAGAAAAAATATGTGCAGAGCTGAGGCTGACATTGGATAATGCAAGTTACTGGGACAGAGAAAGTGGGAGGAGAGAGACAGAGTTGAAGGAGGAACAATAAATTCTGATTCTTATGGTTTTTAAGACAAGAAAAAAGATGAAGTTGTGTAAATGAACTAAAGTCCTTCATAGGAGTAACTGGCTACTTCCACTGGAACCCTTTACTACTGAAGAAAAGCCACATTCACAAGTATGACTGATTATTTCTTTTCAAGTAAAATTAAATGCTTTTGGAAATAAGGGCCTCCATAAGTAAACTGCAGATAGAAGTCTGGTCTCACAGCAGTCAGAGAAAGACAGAGAAGGAAAACAAGATTATACTTTTCATGGGAATCTCAGACTCCCCACATTCCAACAGGGTAGCTGTGTTCAGAGCCAGATTAACGGCAGAGTCTAAAGGGGCTGAAGTCCTGGACCCAGCTAAAAGAGGGTCCCAGGCTCCAGCCCCTAAAACCTCTGCAATAATCTGCCCCCCCCACTCATCATCAGCAGGGCTTGGGAGACTGAGAGCTCCTACTCTGCCAGAGCTGGGGGAAGCCTGGAGCCGGAGGCTCTGTGCTCCTGCCTTGCCCCTGGGCCAGCTGGGCCATCCCCAAGGGTGCAGAGGGGTCGGGGTGGGCCAGCATCTGTTATATTAGGGTATACAGAACTTTTTCTGCTGTTTTACATGATGTACACTTCTGCAAACATGTTCTCTGAGAGATTCTGTAATGGAGAAGGTAAACCTATGCAATTATTATCCATTTTACAGGGTGTCTGAAATGTAGGTTTGACATCAAAATCTACCGTATATAATTGGGTATAAGCCAATCCTGGCACAAGCCAACGCCCCAATTCTGAGCCCCAAAAAGAAGCCAAAATTGGTGACCCAGCTATAAGGCAAGGTCCCCTTTCGGCCTTGGCCCCTAACCCCCCACCCACTGCTGCTGGCTTCCTCTGGAGTTTCTGACAACTTGCCTACCCCAAAATCTCTGCTGCTGCTTTTCCCTTGCCCCCTCGCTGTCCATTCCTCACTCCTGCTCTGCCCTTTCCTCACCCCTGCTGCCCCCTGCTCTGCCCTTTCCTCACTGCTACACCTCTACTCACTTCTCAGTTTCCTGCTGCTGCCCCCTGTGCTGCCCTTTCCTCACTGTTATCCCCACTGCTGCCCCCTGCTCACTTCTCATTTACCTCACTCTTGCCCCTTGCTGCGCTCTTTCCTCACTGTTGCCCCCTTGTTCCCACCTGCTCTGCCCTTTCCTCACTGCTGTCACCCCTGCTGCCCCCTGCTCTGCCCTTTCCTCACTGCTACCCCCCTGCTCACTTCTCAGTTTCCTGCTGTTGCCCCCTGCTCCTCCTGCTGCCCCCTGCTCTGACCTTCCCTCACTGCTGCCCCCCTGCTCTGCCCCTTTCTCACTGCTGCTCTCTGCTCCTCCTACTGCCCCCTCCTCACTGCCACCCCCTACTCCACCCTTTCCTCACTGCTACCTGCTGCTGCCCCCTGCTCTGCCACTTCCCCACTGCTGCCCCCCTACTCCCTTCTCAGTTCCCTGCTGTTGCTCCCCTGTTCCCCAACAACCTTTCCCTGTCACCCCCAAACCCTGCTGCTGCTCTTCCCAGCCTGCCAGGCACCCCCCCCAAATCCCTCGTCCCTGTCGCTGCTTCCCTGGGCTCCCCAAAAACCCTAGGTCCTCCTACCACTTTCCCGGACTCCCCAACCCCCCCAATGCCTGAGCCCTGCTGCCCCCCCCTGAAACCCACTCCCCGAAATCCTCCCGGCCATCCCATCACTTTCCCCAACTCCCCGACCCCCTCCCCAACACCCAGTCCCTGCCACCCCTTCCCTGGCCTCCCTGAATCCACCCCTCAATGTCCAGGCCGACCCTCCCCGGGTCCCCTCATGTGGCCGCTCCAGACGCCGAGGTCCCCTCCTCACTCCAGCCCCAGCCAACTGCCTAAGGTGGCCGCCCGGCAACACTAGGGCTCCGGCTTGCCACATGGTCTGGGAAACTCCTGGGAGGGGCTGTCTACCGTATTCTCTTGAATATAAGCCAAGAACCTGTTTTGAAGCCAATATTCAGGCACAAAATTTTTGGCTTATACGCGATGATATACGGTTCTTGAAAAGGAATTTAACAGACATTTAATAGCACTGATGAAAAAGGCATTTGCCAATTATTAAAGAGATAAACTAACATCATTCGTTAGGACCAGCTATGAGGTGGACAAATGCCTCAAATATCTTTGCTTTTCCAGAATTCAACCTCTCTTGAGCACAAATAACTGTGAAACTGTCAGTAATTTTGTGATAAATAGATGCAAAATACAAGTAATTAATGTCTTCTTTAAAATATAAATAATTATACCAACTAAATATGTAAACAAGATTAATATATTTGCAGTTGCACAGCTAGACTGAAAAAACAAATGACAGCTATCTTTATGCTTCTGATCATCAGTTGATTTTCTGTGTGAGTCAATAACTAATTTTCCTTTACGGTGCCATAAGGCTCACATGGCACTATGGAGTAGAGGATGGACCTTCCTTTGAAGCTGCTATGATATGGCATTTCTTATGTTAATATATTAGACTAGACTAGACCAACAACAAACAGTGCTTCTCTAGCCTAAAAACATATTTACAAATTAATTTGAAATGTAATTATGGTTTATTAAAAATATGGCCACCTACTTCTGATGGATTTTCTGAGGTAAATGTTGTCTTGTTGTTCTATTAAGTTACTGGACTACCTGCAAAGGTTTTTGAATAAATTCCCTATAACACATAGCAGACTCCTTTTCCAAGCAATCCAATTTTTGGTGGATGCACAGTATAGTTAATCTCTTTTCCAGATCAGAAGTGTGGTTTCCTTAGAAAACTCTTGTTAGTACACAACTGATGTATAAGCACCCTTTTCCCCCCCAACATACAGCTAGTGATGTGAAAAGTATGAAATTCACTTTGAATCTTACCAGAAAAGACACTGGGAATTTTGGAAAGAAAACTTTTGACTGTACGAATAGGAATCCCATTTTTCTCATCCTGCATGCGTGCTATGACGTCTTCCATCTGATAAACAAATAAAAAAAAGAGCATTATTTCCTAGTAAAAATCTATTCTAAAAAAAACTTAAGATAGGCCTTCATTTCTGAGAGACTACTACTTGTATTAGACTTCCCTCCACCACAATAATTTCAATTTTTGTTTGAAGAGGATAAAAACCCCACAAATTCTTTATTTAAGAACAACATCAATGCACTGAGAGTTTGTACTCTGACAAAATCAGAGAGAAATGCTGAGCCAAAGCAGGAAAATTTCATTCTGAAGAGATTACAAATAATTTTTAGAGCCAGAGTTGCACATTCTATTAATGTTACTCCATTGTATCAAATATAAAGGCAAATAGTAGCTTTTAGAGCATCTAAAGCAGCTGTCAAAACTCCCTCACCCCTCAAAAGATTTTAAAATGGTATCTGTGCAAGTTTCACTCACAGATGGTTTTGATGCCATAAAAGCTTTTTCCCACATTCAAACAGCTCAGTCCTTGACTGAAATGGAAGTTATGAGTGCTCACTTCCTTGCATGTAAAGGCCCCCGCAGTCTTTTTCATGATTGATACAGTCCTCAAAGATTATTTGAAACTGAAATGAAGCTTTTGATTCAAAGGAAGCCCATATTCCCAGTTTTCTCATGAGATGAAGAGAAAGGTAGGACAAATCTTCAAGGTGGGATTTGCTTCCCTTGGGCCAGTACAGTCAGAAATGCAGGATGTTCTTCCAGTAAACAGCTAACTAACAAAGGTCTTCATCATTTTTGTATTATTATTTTGTGGTGTTATTACTTTTATTGAAAGTAGTTAATTTATCCTTGATCAGACTTTATAAACTAACTTGGCCTATAGTTCTTCTAATTCAAGCCAAAACCAAGCTTCTTTTGACTACAAATGGAAACATAGGCAAGTTCTTTTATCAGGGAATCATGACCAAAATTCTGACAGGCTGATCAATGAATAAATTGCTTATGGAAAAAGATTTCCCAAACTTTATCCTGGTATATTGTGACATACTTCACCCTACACACAACCTTGTAATGGGAGCTATGCACTTTTCTTTTTCACTCTTACAATGTAACTGTATGATCTAATGCAAAGTATGTCCTGTCACGTGTGCTTGGAATGCTTATGGCATGCTCTACCTTACTGTTATCATATCACAGGGCTGGAAGGGACCTCATGAGATCATCAAGTCCAACCCCCTGGGAATTGAACCCAGGACCTTCTGCATGATTTCCTGTAACATCATACATGTGTATATTTTGCATGGCTAAAGTAGAGGCAGAAGAACAAAGCTATGCTCACATGCCTCAGAGGCATACATAAAAGCACAATGCAACTTGAGCACCTTGGTTCAGTGACAAAAAGCTGTGATATGATAATCACCTGACTGTGGCAGAGGAAGAGGGAGATCGAGGGGGTTGCAAAGAGAGACATTTTAAGATCAATGGGGCTTTTTCCATGGACACATTCTAAGCAATAGCAAGGATTGGCATCTACTCACAGAGCAGGGCCTGGCTAAAGTTTGTCATAGACAAGCCTGTCAGGTAAGCTGAAAATAGACTATAACAGGGATCTTAGTTTAGAATGTGGCCTTTTCTTTTATTTAATTGTGATATCTCCTAGACAGAATTCTGTTTTATATTGATATGATTTGTAGTCACAATGGTTATATCTACACTTAAGAAGTTAGCTTGAATTAACTTAGTTTGAATTAATTAATTCAAACCAATAATGGTTAATTTGAACTAACATCCCAAGCAGAAACTCAAATTGAACTAACATGTCCATGGACAGGACTTGCCCGTTCGATTTAGGAGGAGGACACTATGGGAAGTTTGGCAATATGGCTCCTGAGAAGGGCCACACCCCCACCCAATACATAGAAAGAGGAAGGTACCCTAGGACAAAGAAGGTCAAACTGTGTTAACTTGAACTAATGGTTAGTTCAAATTAACATGGCTCCATTGGGTTAATTCAAACTAATAAGATTGAATTAACCATCACTTCAAAGTTATAAAACTTCATTTAACTTTGAAGTAAATGTTCATTACATCTAACTAAGGAATTCCTTAATTTGAAGTAATGAAAGTCAGTGTCGCCATGCATTTAATTTAATACAGATCAATCTTCATTTATTTGAACTAAATTGTAAGTGTAGGCATACCCTTAAAATCATATTGTAATCAATAAACTTGTTTGTTTTATCTGAAGCAGTGCATGTTGAGTAAGAGTGTGTAAGGCCTCAATGAGAGCAAAGGTGGTGCATATCAGTTTCTTTGTTTAATTGATGGACAAGGGTTAATGAGCTTGCAAGGCTCAGTGGAGACACTAAGCATTGCAAGACACAAGTTCCCTGGAATGCATCTGGAAAGGGGGTGTTTGCTGGGGGTGAGGGACCATCCCATGAGTGGCTAGAGAGAGTGCTCTTCCACTGGGTCAGGGTCCAAGTACATGCAGAAGACTGGGCATAAGCTGACCCAGCAGTGGGGGTTCACACAGCAAGGCAGGGTAAATCAGGCCCTGCAGTAAAGAACTGGTGGGCAGAGCTACACACCAGTCCAGATTGCAGAAGGAGAATGTCACACATATAGTAAACATCAATAAAGGAACAAGTCAGACATATTCTCTCTGGACATATTCTGATCATGGGTGCCCATGTCTCCTGCTAAAGTAAATGATACAACTTGAGCAGAATTTGTCCTAGGATGGTTTTATTGTATCTGCCTCAGAGCACTATGCAATGTGTTGACACTTCAGGTTCATTTGTGAACATGCCCTGTCCAAAAACTGCTGACACTGTAAATATCAGCATTGTAGACTGACTGCCTTAAACTATAATCGATGGAGACTGATTAAGTATGTCTAGATGTTTTAAAACTAGATATAACAGAACATGTCCCTTTAGTTAGAGACATCAGAGATGAGTTCCAAAGAGGCAGCCATGTTAGTCTAGTAAAACATTCCTTGTATGAGCTTAGTTGGGTTAGAAAGACTAACTTGTATCTTCTCACAAAAAGAGCAGAAACAATGGATGTTTTTGGACAATAACTGTACAATACTATATGCAAGATTTCAAGAGAATGAAAAGTAGAAGAAAATACTGAAAAATCTTCAATCTAATTCAGTACATAACTCAATCCCCACTATGTACAATTTTTCCTGTTTCGCCTCTTTGAAACTCAGCAAATGTATAATCTCTTCCATTGCAAAACAATCTGTCCTCATTTAATTATATATGGGAAACAGTCCTCGAGGCACTTCTCCTCAATTAGTCATCAACATTGACTAAAACAATACAAAGGATTGAATAGCTTAATTAAGGAGATAAAAAGAAATCCTCTTCTAATTTTGATCAGGAAATTTAATCTGGGAAACAGAAGCTGCTGTTTGACAGAGTAGCCTGCTTTCATGATGTGCCACAGTTTCCTGCTCAAAAAGTATTAACTCCTTCGTTTTGCCTCTGCAGTGGCATCTTGTTATTCCTTTATCTGCCTATCTGTTTAAGACAGACCAGCTTTGAAGATACTTTGAGCTTTATCAATCTTAACCTATATAAAAAGAAAGAAAAATCAAAAGCTGGGGAATGAGTTTCTCAGGTTGGTTCTATACCCCTTCCATATGTAGTGTTTACTGCAATAAATAATCACATGGTAAAATTAAAGGCAGAAAAGATAAAACATTGAAAGCTCTAGTCACATTAGATGCAAGGGAGCAAATGGCCAAGGATTTGGAAAAGGGCAAATCACAGTATGAACAGATATGGACTCACAGGAACCCACCTATGCCCACTTTAAGGAAGCAATATCCACCTATTATTTGTACTGTGCAGAACTAAGTGAATAACTGATATTTCAGTTTACTGGCAGTCACAAGCACACTTACACACATGCTTAACTTGAGCTGAAACTGAAATGTTACAGAATTTTTGATGAATTGGAAAAGTCAACAAACATACTGTTTAGGGTTGAACAGAATATTTAGTTTCTGAGCATTTTAACTCTAAGAAAAATACATGCAAGGAATATAAAGAGCTAGGTTCAGAAAAAAAAAGATGATGAGGTGTGTGTAGTATCATTTCTCCTTCCTCCTCTTATAACCAATACCCTAAAGGCTGTGACACTGATCTGAGATGTAGCCAACCTATATTTGAATCCCTGCTCTGGAGGAGAAACTTGAATCTAAATCTTTCTCCTCCCAGGTAAGTGCCCTAACCACAAAACTTAGAATATCTTCTGGGATTTGTTGTAATAGTCTGACCTGGCCCTATGGTTTACATTTCCCTGAATTTATTTGTCTCCCTTTCTGTAAGTTCCCCATCTTCAAAACATCTGACGAAGTGGGATTTTCTCCAATGAAATTTCATAAATGTGTTTGTCATTAAAAGTGCCACAGGACTCCTTGTTTGATTTGGGATCTCTTAGTTGCTCCTGTTGAAGATGTTCCATTTTACCTAAAATACTTGAATAATCATTACACCAGAGAAAGAACAGTTCTAGAATCTGGTGGCAAGAGCCTGCACTATGGAAGACAATATTCATCTCCTCTTCATAACAGAAAAACCTCTCTCCTCCACATACTGAGGATTCCAAAGTATACACCTCCTCAAGATGATTAGAGAATGACACCAAAGTTTCCTTGGCAATGTCTCCACTAGCCAAAGTTAGTTCAAACTTGTTTGTTCAAACTAATAAGTTCAAGCTTAGTTCGAACTAACCTCGAGTTAGTTCCAACTAACCACAAGCTTCTTACTTTGAACTAACAATGTGGACTAGTTTGAACTAACTGTTAGTTCGAACTAGTCCATGTTGTTAGTTCAAACTAACTGCCTTAGTTCCAAGTCTTTGCTGCACTTAGTTCGAACTAAGTGTTCTTTAGTTAGAACTAAGGAATTTCTTAGTTTGAACCAAAGAAAAGCTAGTGTGGCTAATTTATTTATAAATAATGGGCTAATTTAGTTTGAATTAAGCCCCCTTATTTCAAACTAAATTGCTAGTGTAGACATAGCCCTTGTGACTCTAGCCTGAAAATTTCTTTTCATAGGAAACTATTTGGTGAGTTCAGGTCAACTTCATAAATAGTTTTAGTTGACCTGAAACTGATTTTTTTTTTTTTGGAGATTTTTTTTTTTAACAAATAAGAGATGTAAAAGTTAGGGAGCATATATAAAGTACAATACATTCCCTTCTTATGTGTCTAACTGAAGCAAACAGAGAAGCAGAGAAGGGCATCTTTAATTCTAAAAGAAACCTCCAGGAAGAGATTCTGACCTTGGTAATTAGGGAAGAGACTAGGTTTACAGGGACTACATCATAAAAGTAGTTCCTTCATCCACTGGATTCTGTCCCACTAAGCAACAGAAATATTTAAATTGAGGCTTTATGTAACGTTCCCTAAGAAGAGACTACACACTACTCAAAACCATTCAGGTTTCCAATAGACAAATGTAGTATTAACTACTGTATTGTAAAGAAGAACCATTCATAATTTTACCCACATTACAAATAGTTCTCTGGAAGAATGGGATTCTGAGCATTACATACACTTTCAAGATTAAAAATAGATGAAATTACTTGTCTGCTGTGGTATAATTGAATGAACATCTTTTTAATATGCTTTGTGGGAAGGATGAGCTGAAAGCACACTTTGAACTGTCATGGAAATTAGCCTCTAGTATTAACAGGAAGATGGAGAAGTGGGCTACATATAGTTCATTTTTAAACCCAACAATATCCTTAAAATAAGAGATTCAGCCTTTATTTGTGTGCTGTGGTTCCCTCAAAGCTGACAGAGTAGGACTGAGCTGATGCAATGTTTGGATGAAAAATTTTAAAGGAACACACATTGTAGGTGTTCTAGAATGGTGCATTCAGTAGGCTACTCTCATCCACCCTAGTGATGCTGATGCTGAATCAGAACATGCATCTGCATGACACTGTTCTGTCTTCTGGATGAGATGTAAAATCAAACATTTGTCATTATGTCATAATTCTTTATGCAAAAGGTTGTTAGACCTGGGATCCTAGCAAAATTTCAGATACACCAACCATGTTATCTTCCTAAATATCCTCATAAGTTTCCACAGGATACCATGTAGTTCACGTCCTGCCCTAACTTAATGGGTTCTGTCATGCACAGCAAAAACAAAACCAAACCAGATGCATCCTAGCAGAGAATGTTTTCCCCCATTTAACTCAGTGTTACTTTTAATTTTTAGTGTTTGCATATTGCTTTGAGAACCCTGAATGAGAGTTATATAAAAGTGGATTCCTACTAAAACCCTCATTATTAGTATGACAAAACACTCTATCTTGACTTATTAGGGATTTGCTGTATTTGGCTCACTATTAATTATTTCAGCATTCACTTTTTGCTTGAAAAAAAGGGCAAGTAAGACTACACTAAAAACTTAAGACAACCTGTGCCAAGTCGACTTACAGTCACCACAGTAACTACTTATGTGGTCCACATATACACTACCCTTCTTCTGTTGGTAATGCACGTCCTCACCTGGAGCCCTTCTACTGACTTAAGAGGGAGAGTTAGGGGATTGGGGAAGGGCTGAGAGCCTGGATTCTCAGCTCTGCGTGTAGCTCCCAGCAGGAGCCTGCATGTCACTCCCTTGTCATAGTTCTCAGCTCTCTACACCCACTGGGAGCCCAGGTGCCCAGGAACCCTCCTAAATTTCCAGGACCCCTTCACACATGTCTGAGCCCCCTTCAACCACCCCCCAAACGCCTGCCCCCCATCAAACCCGTCTTTCCCCTTGTCCTCCTCAGCCTCAGTCCCCATTCCCTAAACTTCCTGGCCCATTGCCCCCACTCCAGCCCTCCTAGGCTCCCACCCCCCCATCTTCACTCCACCCCCTTTCAGTCCCCCAACCCTCTTCAAACCTCCACAGCCTACCATCCTGAGCTGCCTAAGGGGAGACGAGACCCTGCACTGTGCTCACTTACCTCCAGCGGCATGTGGACTCCTGAGGGCCTGGATGGTGGTGGGAGAGAACTGCCCCTTCCCCCCTGCAGGCCCGGCCCCCTAAAATTAGACCCAGTATTGCAGGGTCCCCAAAAATAGAAAATGGAGCTGGAACGCTGGGTTCTGGGCCCACTATTTTAAATGGCACCCCTACAAATAGTGGACCCCAAAATGCCGTTCTGACCCACTTTAACCCCTGCAGGTGCCGGCCCAATGCTTTCAGCTCCCCACTCCCTTTCAGGAGCCCAGATGCTGCATGGGTCCCCCAGTCCCTGCTGGGCTGTTGCTTGGATTTCCAGTTCCCTGTTGCCCACTGCCATGAGGCTCCCAGCTCCTCAATGGGAACATGGATTGCTGCCCCAAGCCTCTACCCCCCAGCTTTTGTCTCCCCACTCCTCATTGAGCAGCTGTGGCACTCCCAGTGGGGAACAAGAAAAAAGAAGGCCAAGGATGGGCAGCCATATTCATGGCAGGGAGTGGAGAGCCTTGGAACAGTAGCCAGGCTGCTCGTGTGTAGCAGGGAGCCAGGCAGCAGCCCAGCTGAGAGCAGAGAGTAGAGCTTAGGCAGCAGCCTGGCTGGATGAACGGAATCAGGACTGTGTGGGGCAGCCCAGTTCTATATGGGGAACCTGAGACTTCCAGGCTTTAGCCAAAGCCCACCCCTCTCCCCCGCCTGCAACCCACCAGGCTTTCTCGTCAATTTCACAGCTTTGGCATGAAGCTAGAATCAGCTCACAGACCCCCAGTGGGCTGCAGGCCCCTGCTTAAGAATCAATGGTGTAGAGCAAGCCAAAAACTGGAGATTTAAATACATAGGGACTTGTATCCAGTTCCCCCAAGTGACACATAAGAACTATGAATTAAGAACTAGAGCTAAAAGAATCCTTTTAAGTGGACACTGAAGAAAATATACAATTAGAATGTACTAGTTGTTTGACTCCGGTACCTGCACTATTAAATTTCATCCCATTTCCATTCCTGTTTTCCAGGTCCTCCAGCAGTTCTTGTATGGTATTCTGGCCTTTGTCTAGAGCATATATTTTGTCTATAGTCTCACTACTGTGTGTTATCTGTAAATTTTATAAGCACACTTGTCCTTTTTTGCCAAGGCCATTAATGAAAATGTTAAGTAAGATTTGTTCCAAGACAGTTTCCTGAGGAACTCTACTAGTAACCTTCCTCCAGCCTGACAAGTCACCATACTGAATTATGACCACTCATAACCTTCCCTTTAACCAGTTCTTCACCCACTTTCCAATTCTTGTATAAATCCCCATCTTCTCCAATTTAATAACTTCCTCTGTGGAAATGTAATGAATGCCTTACTAACATTCATGTTGATTAGATTTACTGCATTTCATGTGTCTACGAAATTTATCATCTTCTCAAAGAAAGAGATTGGATTGGTCTAGTATGATCTACCTTTTATAAAACTACATTATATTTTATCCTAATTACCATTTACCTCTGTCTTAGATTACTTTCTCTTTCAAAATTTGTCTCTAAAGCTTGTGTACAACTGAAATCAAACAAATGGGCCTGTAGTTGCTAGCTCAATTTTTGACTCTCTTAAAAATAGGTATTATATTGTCAATTCTCCAGTCACAGGACACAACCCTTAAGATTATGTATCCATTAACATTCTTTGCTTTCGGGGCTTGCAATTTCAGGTGCCAACACCTTTAATATTCTTCAGTGGAGATTGCCCATGCCCCCTGATTTAGCCCCATTAAGCTATTTAAGCTATCCAGCTCAAAATATTTTTGTAATTTTTACTATAGCGTGAGCAACACATCTGTGAATGTAGTCTAAAATCTCCCACTCCTATCTTGATTTTAGTCCATTTTAGAGATTTCTTTATTTTTTTTCCTCTAAATGGAACATATTTCACTGTTCTATTCAATTTTCTTGCTTACATGCTGCAAGCGGGATATGTCATCTGGCACTAATCCTATATCACCTCAAAAATAGAAACAAATGAAAAATATGTGTTTTACAGAAAGCTTCTCTACAACATATGAGAAGACGCTTAAAGAATTAGGCTACATGCTAGATGATTGTCCCTCACATAAATATCCTCCTTTGAACTTTGAATCTATCCACAGTGTACTTTTGACTATATCAGTGCTGTATGCAGAGCAGTGTCTGTGGAATTCAAGCAGGAACATGAGACAACAGTGCTATTATTTGTGTAATCATTCTCCAAGTGGTTTTAAATTTAAAAAAAAAAAAAAAAAGAAAAGGAAAAAAAAGCAAAAAAAAGTTAAAGCAAAATACAGGTTTTAGCAGAACCACTAGACTCAAAATATTATATAAATTCTTGGCACAACTCAAAGCTTTTTTCTTTATTACCTTATATGGCTTTCATCTGAAACACAACAGCAGGTGGCCCACTGATGGAAATGAGTTTTCACTGCCTTCATAATAAAACAAGGTGTTTCAAACATACAGCAGATTTTATGTAGGTTTAGTCACACGGTAGGCATGTGCCTTGCCCTCTTCAGTGACACAGTTCACAAATAAAGAAACAAAATAATAAATCACAAAGGGTAGGTCTATACTGGAGGCTTAAGTCGACTTAACCTGGTTTTAGTCAACTTAGATAACTCCAGGACTATATTTAGAATTTATTAACTCATCTTAAATGCTTGCTTAAGTAGACTTAACTCCTGCCCTGAAAGTCGACTTAAGCATTAAGTTGAATTTTGAGGTCAGGAAGGGTCAGGGCCCGGGGTCCTGCCCCCTGCCTCACCCTCTTCCCTGACCTGTCCCCAGCCACTGCTGGCAAGCAGCTGGGAGCCAGACCCAGCTCCCAGCCCCTTGCCGCAAGCAGAGGGGCCTGTGAGCCAGCTCCTGCCACCAATGACAAGGGGCTGGCAGCAACTGGGGAGACACCCCAGTGACCCAGCCTGGTCAATTTCACAGGCTACTTCTGAGATCAGGAATAGCCTGTATAATTGACCAAGCTGCTGAGCTGCCTGCTGGTGGTGGCAAGCAGCTCAGGGCTGGATCAGGCTCTGAGCCACTTGCTGCAGCCAATTCAGGGCCAGATCCAGCTGTGCAGCTCTAGCTGCCAATTGCAGGAGCTGGCTCCCAGCCTTTACTGCCTACAGCCACCTGCCCCCACTGCCTGTGGCAAGGGGCTTGGACCTGGATCCAGCTCCCAGACGCCTGCCGGCAGGGGCAAGACCTAGATCACGCCCCAGAGCTGGGTAGTGGGTGGGACCTGAGTGTGGGCCCAGGGTATGTCTCTTAGTGTAGACATACCCCTAAATCAACTTCATAAGGTCATCTTAAAGTCAGACTTGTGAAGTCAACTTAAAATACTCCCCCCCCCCCCCAGTGTAGACATAGCCAAGGATCCAACGTTCATTCTGAGGATCAGACATCTGGATATCTGACATGGGGCTGCAGTGCACATGTGTACAGATAGATACACAGGTCTCTGCAAAAACTGAGGCACCAAACTATTTTCAGTACCTATCAGGTTCAGAGGCAGGTGTGAAAGGATCAGGACTGTAACTCCCAGAGGGGTCCGATTTTAGGATTCAGGTGACTAAGTGCCAGTTAAATGCCTAAAACCTTTTGTGACTCTATCCCCTCAGCTGATAACTTTATGTTAGTAACATTGATCTTGGTTACTATGAGCTTTATGTATTACTGACATGCAACAAGGACAGGGGCACAACACTGTTTATGTGTGGTAAAGATTAATATATACTTCCCATTCCATGTTTATGTGTATCTATCTCAAGGTTTTTTACAGGATCCCATCACCATTGTATCTGATGGTCCTCCATGAGGGGCTTTGCTGTTGAATTTACATGGATTTTGCAGTCTGACACTTCTCCCTTTTCTGGGTAAAAACTGCTTTGGGTAGAATTTTTGTTCTGATTTTTAATTATTATTATTATTATTACTATTTTATTATTACTACCACCGAGTAGACAGGAGAGTGTTGTGGCTCATCTTTATGGTGTTAAAGCTTTTACAAAGAGAAGTTTGGCAAGTATTTCCTCAAGATGCTTAGACTACAGTTGATTTCTTGAAAGCATTCTGACATTCGATTGGTGACAGTGGTTGCATTAGTCGATAATTAGATATGTGGTTGAGTGCCATCAGAACATTTTTGACAGTTATGCAAATAGAGGTCTCATTACTTGACCCAGTGATCTCAGGTAGATATTGAAAAGAAGCAGGCACAATAGGGATCCCTTTGAGAGAGAAGGGGCGGGTACCCACTACTACAGCTAGCTGGAAAATATAACACACAAAATTCCAAAGGGACAGCCACGTTAGTCTAGTTCAGCAAAAAAAGCAAGGAGTCCTGTGGTACTTAAAGAGGAACAGATATATTTATTGCATGAGCTTTCATGGCTGAAAATCCCACTTAGTCAGACTCTTCAAAGCATCTGATGAAGCAGGATTTTCTCCCACAAAAGCTCATGCAATAAATAAATCTGTTAGTCTTTAAGTGCCACATAATTAGATTTGCATCTGGGTCTCTCACACCCCAGGTGAGAAATGTAACCACCAGTCATAAGGGAGGGCAGGGGACATCTGTTCCACAAGCTGGCTTGTGAAGTCAGTGAGGGTTAGGTGCCTAAGTCCACTTTGCCACTTTTGAAAATCCCAGTACTTGCCTCTTTGCATTTCTAGGTACCTAATTACCCCAGTAAATCTGGCCTCATCAGTTATTTGTGGATTAATGTGCTCTGCAAATAGAAAAATACACCACATGTAAAAAGCAACACGAGTAGAAAACAGTTATTTTCCACATTCACTGTATACCATATATACTCACGTATAAACTGAGATTTTTGTGCCTAAAAATCACCTTTTATAGAGCACTCAGCTTACATGTGGGTCAGAGATCAGAGAGCAGCCCCAGCCTAAGAGTTTTAAATCTCTCACCCTGAGAATGCTTTGAGCATACTCAGAGCATGCTTGGGAAGGGGGGGGTGGTTCCCCAGCATCTGTCTAGCCACTGAAGTGGCCATATTGTGTGCTCAGTCCAGGCAGGGCTTAAAGTAAGGGTAGCAAGCCCCAGCCTGTGCTTAGCTCCCAGAACAGCAAGGTAAGGGGGCCCTGGGGGGAGTGAACCCAGAGAAGCCAGTGGTGGGGCCCATGGGATAGGGAGGGGGTCGGGATGGCACAGAGAAGCGGCGGCATGGTTGGGGATGGTGCAGAGAAGCAGCAGCATGGTCGGGGATGGCATGGAGAAGCGGAGGCATAGCTGGGGGCAGCATGGTCAGGGATGGTGGGGAGAAGCAGTGGCATGGCCCAGAGGCTTGGGATGGTGTTGGGGAGTCCAGGAAAGCCCGTGGCACAGGGTGGGATGGGGCTAGATGTCTGAGGCTGTAGAGGGACCTCGGCTTATGTATGGGTCGTGTATTTTTGGTGGGTTTGGAGGGCTTAAATGCTGTCAGCTTATGCGTGGATCGGCTTATCTGCAGGTGTGTACAGTAGGTACCCATATTTATAAAGTTCCCTTTATTTATTTAATGAGCTGTAACAGCATTATATTTACTAACATGTTCAAATGAGATAAATTTGCAAAATCAACACTTCAGTTAAATTAAGGTTTCATTTACAAATCTAAATCTAAAGCTTGCACAGTATGGGCACTGATGAAATCAAATCAAATCATAGGGCTGGAAGGGACCTCATGAGATCATCGAGTCCAACCCCCTGGGAATTGAACCCAGGACCTTCTGCATGTTAAGCAGAGGTGTTAGCCAAATATTTGATTATGGATACTATAAAACATTACTTCCAGGAAGGTGACCATGTATACAGTATTTCCAATCTCAATTTCCCTTCTTTCCATTCCAGAACATATTAGCACTTACAGCATCCACTAAATGAATACATGAGTCCATAGATGCATTTTCTTTCAGATTGTAATGCATTTCCAGGATGACTTGATGTCCCATATTTACCACCAAAGTTTGCCCAATCCCTTTCTTGGACACCTCTCTCTTTAAGCAGTTAGTTATTTGAAGTCAAGATCCAAGTTCCTCATTTTTACTTAGTTTCAAAGTTAGGAAGATCACAAAGTTTAGGAACAACAATGCCCATTCCATTATGGCAGACTGTTGGATTCAGATACATATGGTTCCACCACTTGAGAATTTTCTAACTTCTGAGAGGGAAGTGATTCTTGAGACCTAGATGATTGATATAACTTCAACTGATTAGCGTGATAAATCTTGTCAATATTTAGTTTTCCTCCTGTTTAATCTAATTTTGTACACAGCTGGACTGTTTGTTTATAATTCAGAAAGGTCCGATCCATTGGTTACATAGTCCATGTTCTGGTACTTTATTAGTCAATAACATCACCTGGTCTCTCACTTTCCAAGTGGTCTCTTTCTGGTATTTATCAAAATAGGCTTTAGCCTTGCATCTTAATTTCCCCAATTTGACAGCTACCTGCAGATGAATTTGATTTAAATTGGTTTGTAAATTCTGCAGATAGGTATCCAATTTTATCGCGTCCAGCTGAGTGCCACTGGTAAGCCAAATTAAATGTTCTGGCAGTTGCATATTGCATCCAGTCATAACCTCAAAAGTTGTTTTACTGATAGATGCAGCAGATGTTGCTCTCAATGCCATAAGGATAACTGGGATACACTCATGCCATTAATGTCCATTGGCATTTACCAGTTTCCTCAACATAATTTTGATAGTTCGATTTGTCCGTTCCACCATCCCTGAGAATTGTGGTCTGTATGAGATATGTAATTTTTGAGGAGCTGCTATCAATTTTAGACAATCTGTAAAGACCTGACCAGTAAAGTGTGATCACTGATCAGACTCAATTCTACCAAGGATCCCCCATCAAGAGAAGACTTGTTCCACCAACACCTTAGCAGTGGTCTTTGCAGTATTAGTCTTTAGAGGAAACGCTTCAACCCACTTTGAGAAAAGGTCAATAACTAGCAAGAGGTATTGGCTGCCTCTTTGAGTCTTGGGTAAAAGTCCAATAAAGTCAATTTGCAATGCCATCCAAGGTCCTTCAAAAACTTGTGATCATAATAGTGCATTTCTTTTAAAAGGAGAAGGATTGACTTGGGCACATGTTAAACCGTTTTCACAGTATTGTTGTACATCCACTTTTAATAGTGGCCACCATCCAACAGACGCTAAGCGCTTGACAGTTTTTTCTGCCCCTTGATGTCCTCCTGTTGGAGTATCCTGAACTAGGTACATCAGTTCCCTCCATAGGTGCATTGCAACTATGCACACAAGGAAGGACCTCCAGTATACATGAGAACTCCATCTGTTACCCATAAATTTGGACCATATTGTTTATACAAAGGATCTGTTAAAGTCCATTCTTCTTTTGGTTTAAAGAGTTCCTGAAGAACTTTCATTATTGCTTTATCCTGTTGTAATTTCTTTAGGTCTGGTACATCCGTTTTGACCATTTTAGTTGCAACAACTGCGCATATTGCTTCTGGGTCCTTTTGGATCCAGGACTGTCCTTTGAGCTCCTTCTCTGCCTAATTTATCAGCTTTGTTATTTTCTGTAGCACAGGGGTCTGATTTATAGTGGGCTTTTAGTTTTTTCACTTGAATTGGTTTCCCTGAACTGACAAGGTTTGCTGCTAACTCACAGATGTATTTGAGGAAAGAAGCATATTTGACAGGTGTAACATCTGATGATGTAAAACCAGTAATTTCCCAATAAGGTAAGAACACTGTGAGAGAATTACAAACCCGTGCTGAGTCTGAAAATAGACAAATATCTACATTTTCAGTTTTTATGGATAATTGTGCATAATACTCCAAAACACAAGCTACTGCTGCTAATTCAGCATATTGGGCTGAATGTATAACACACGAGAATGCTCTCTCCCAAGGTTCTTTTCCCACTTCTTCAGGGGGAATAGCATAGATTCCAAATCCAATATAGGTTTTGCCTTCACTATAGCAACTAGAACCATCTATGAAGAAGTACTATCACAAAGTATTTTGTGTCATTGGTAGGAAAAGTACTCCTTTTCCAGTGCAGTATTGTTTGTTGTGGACAAACATGTGGCTCTCCTTCGTACAATAAAGCAGTTGCTAGGAGGGAAGGTGATCTCTCAGGTTTCACCTTCATGTCTTTTCCTTGTAACAACAGAGCCCAATGAGATAATCGGGCATTGGAAACTTGGCCGTCTTTCACTTGATTAGACAACAAAAATTGAAGAAGAGTGTGCAATGAGTGCAATATGACAGGGCTGAGGCCAATCAGGAAAGAAGAATGGTGAATGGCCCAACTTGTGGCCAGCAAATATTTTTCACAATTGCTGTGTTTAAGTTCAATTGACTTTACCTTGTGAACCACCCTTCTTTGTATGTATATATTTATAGCTAACATGCTACAATTTCCATTTCATTCATCTGATGAAGCAAGATTGTGCCCATAAAAGCTCATGGAATAAATAAATTTGTTAGTCTTTTAAAAGGACTACAGGACTCCTTGTTTATTTTGATAAAACACTAACATGATTGACCTACCCTGCAGGGAAGTCCAACCTTTTTGGATGAGAGGCCACATGGCAAAAGACCCCCTAATGCCTCACTTGCCTACCTCGAATATGAGAGTGACACAAACTAGGAGAGTCATGCCAGCTCAGATGTCGCCCGTATTAACAAGGTCTGTGCCAGATGTTGGGGAACCAGGACAATCTGATAAGTGGGCTACTGGAACAAGCCCTACATGGACAAGACAAGAGAACCGAATTGATGGACTGCTACTACAAAAGTAGACCTAATGAGTGGGGATATATGAAACGTATAAGGGAACTATGGATGGACAAAAGACCTACATCCACGCTAACTGAGAAACAGCTAGTTACCCAATGTTTCAACATAGTAAAGAGGAAGCTGCTCTCACAACTTGAGATAGACCAACTCCACATTACATCCTGGACTCAACAAGAAGACCTGGAAGAACAACTAGATGTGCAGCCAACACCTGAAGCTGGAACTTGTCTGCCCTCCATTACATAGCACAGCAGCTGATATGAGGCATAAGATCATGGATAAACTAGCTACAGTCAACCCTCGAGACTGATTACCAAGGCTCGTTGGAGAAGTACCCTCAGATAATATGCTAGAAGATGCCGCCAATAGAGTCCTAACGGCAATTCCTACTACCACCATAACTCAAACCAATGAACTGGTATATGCTACAGCCTCTGTAATCCTGGAGATGCTTGGCTACACAATCAAGAAGAACAGCAGTACATACCCCCCCCCCCGGAAAATGAGGTTGGAGGATAAGATCAAGGTAGCGCGGAGAGAAGCTAGTCAGCTGGTGGAACTACAGAAGGGTGTAGACATTAAGGATAAGACTCGGCTACTGAAAAAATACAAGGGCCTGACAACATCTGAAGCCCTAGAGACTGCTAAACAAAGGCTCACAGCGCCAGCTACCAGACTAAGGAGATACACTAGAGAAGCAGAGGCCAAAAAGATAAATGCCCTGTTCTCCAAAGAACCATCCCACGTGTACTCCCAACCGCAGTGCAACAACACAATAACAGCAGAGCCACCAACAGCAGAAACTGAACAGTACTGGAAGAACATATGGGAGAAAGAGAAGACCCATAACACCAGTGCAAAGTGGTTGCAGGACCTGAGAACAGACCACTGCAATCTCTCAGAACAGGAACCAGTCACCATCACAGTAGCAGACATCCAACAGCGGGTCAAGAACATGAAGAGCTGGACAGCACCTGGACCAGACATGATCCACACCTACTGGCTAAAGAAACTAACAGCAGTGCATGAACACCTAGCAGCACAGATGAACCAGCTGATAGCAGCAGGCTCCCACCCAGACTGGTTAACACAAGGAAGGACAGTGCTGATCATGAAAGACCCCCAAAAGGGAACAGCACCGTCCAACTACCGGCCAATAACCTGCCTCCCCACAACATGGAAAGTCCTATCAGGCATCATAGCCGCCAAGCTAGAGGACCATATGGGCCAGTACATGAGCACAGCTCAGAAGGGCATTGGGAACAACACCAGAGGCTCAAAACACCAGTTGCTCATAGATAGAGCAGTCGCGCAAGACTCAAGTTCTAGACAGACCAATCTGAGCACAGCCTGGATTGACTACAGGAAAGCCTACAACTCAATGCTGCACACATGGATCTGTGAATGTCTGGCGCTATACAAAGTCAACAGGAAACTAAGGACCTTCCTCAAGAACTCAATGGGACTGTGGAAGACAACACTGGAAGTCAACTCAAGACAGCTTGCACAAGTGGCCATCAAGTGCGGCATATACCAAGGTGATGCGCTGTCCCTGTTGCTGTTCTGCATTGGCTTGAAACCCCTCAGCCAGATAATCACAAGGACTGGATATGGATACAAGTTCAAGAGTGGAACTACCATTAGCCACCTCCTCTACATGGATGACATCAAGCTGTATGCTAAGAATGAACGAGACATCGACTCGCTAATCTACCTGACACGGATCTACAGTGAGGATATTGGGATGTCATTCGGACTGGAGAAGTGTGGCCGGATGGTAGTAAAGAGAGGGAAGGTAGTCAAGACTGATGGGGTGGAACTACCAGCAGGCCACATAGCAGACATACAGACCAGCTACAAGTACCTTGGCATCCCACAGTCACATGGGAACCACGATGAGGAGGCAAGGAAGACAGCAACATCCAAGTACCACCAAAGGATAAGACAGGTCTTGAAGAGCCAGTTCAATAGGAAGAATAAGATCCATGCTATCAACAGGTACGCCCTGCCAGTCATCAAATACCCTGCCAGTATAGTGAGCTGGCCAAAGGAGGACATGGAGGCTGCCGATGTGAAGACTCGGAAGCTCCTCACAATGTACGGAGGTTTCCACCCCAAGTCCAACACCCAGAGACTGTACGCCAGACGGAAAGAAGGCGGGCGGGGTTTGGTGAGTATCAAAGCCACTGTCCTGGACGAAACCCAGAGCATCCAGGAGTACATCAGTAAGATGGCACCCAAAGATGAGCTGCTGAGAGAATGCCTGAGGCAGCAGCAGCAGACATGGGAGGAAGATCAAGCAGAAGAAGTGCCATGGCAAGACAAGACCCTGCATGGGATGTACCATCGACCAATAGCTGAGGTGGCTGACATTAGGAAATCCTACCAGTGGCTGGAAAGGGCTGGACTAAAAGACAGCACTGAGGCACTGATTATAGCAGCACGAGAACAGGCACTGAGCTCCAGATCCATTGAAGCAGGGGTCTACCACACTAGACAGGACCCAAGGTGCAGACTGTGCAGAGAGGCCTCACAGTCCAACACATAATGGCAGGATGTAAGATGCAGGCAGGAACAGCATACACTGAACGGCACAACCAAGTAGCTGGCATTGTGTACAGGAACATCTGCACAGTGTATGGGCTAGACCCTCCCAAGACCAGATGGGAGATTCCACAGAAGGTTGTGGAGAATAACAGGGCTAAGATTCTGTGGGACTTTCAGATCCAGACGGACAGGCAGGTACTGGCCAATCAACCAGACATCGTGGTAATAGACAAGGACCAGATGACAGCGGTGGTGATAGATGTAGCATTCCATTCATTCATTCGTCCGTCGGTAACGACAAAGACCATCTAGTCATCCAGGGGTTGGGGTGGGGGTCCGTGGGTGCACAAATGACTGATCAGACCAATCTGTGCCCAGAAAGTTCTCTGACAATGCGGACAGGGAATCATGGTGGCTGATGAAAGTTTGCTGGCATTATCTTTCCTGGCTCGTCTGCATTGCTCAGCTGCATCAATCCAGTTTGTTTTGCATGTTTCCATGCCCCACCAGACAGCTGAACGTCACTCTCCTCTGTCCTGGGCTATCAGTTCCCATGTAGAGTAGCTGATACTCAAGGCCTTTAGTGACGCTTTTAAAGTATCCTTGAAGCGTTTTTTCTGGCCCCCTTGGGAGCGTTTGCCTTGTTGGAGTTCACCATATAACAGTTTCTTTGGTAGCCGATGATCTGACATGCAAGCCACATGACCTGCCCAGCGAAGTTGTGCTTGCATGAAGATGGTATAGATGCTGGGCAGGCCGACACGAACAAGGATCTTGGTATCTGGGATCCTGTCTTGCCACTTGATGCCAAGAATTTTTCTAAGGCAGGTGATATGGAAATGGTTTAGTTTTCTTGCATGACGTTGGTAGACTGTCCACGTCTCACAGCCATAGAGCAATGTGGAAAGAACTATGGCACGGTACACTTTGATCTTTGTCGCTGGTGTTCGTGCCTGATGTACTAATAAGGGGCCGCTTGCCCGGGCACCCCATTTGCCACCAAGTGCACACCAAAAAACCCCTTATGGACAGAGTAAGAGGCTCTGGCCTGGAATCTGGGAGGCTACAGACTAGCATAACTCAAAGGCACTAACTTCGTGGGAACCAAAACCCACCTAGGAATTTATGATCCACCTAGGAATCTGGACCCACCTGGGAATTTAAAACCTAATTGAAAAATTACTATCTCAATCGTGGGAACACAAACCCCCACCAGTGTGGGAACCAGAAAAACACTGAGCTAAAAATCCTATAAAAAAGGGGATGCCAACTGGCAAAAGTTATGGAGGTTCACGTGTTACCTGCCAGAACTGATCACTCTGACAGTTGGGTCTCCCGAGGAAAGCTAGCTCGTGTCGTGTCTCTTACCATGCCTCTTGTGTTCATGCTGCTGGTCAGTGGAGCCTGGGTTATGGTACGTATATAGGAATCCCCTACAAGTACATTGCAGTTTGTTTTACCTTGCCATTTTGTCTTGTTGGGAATACCTAGCAGTTTTACTTTGTTGCAAATACCTTACAGTTTCATCTTGCAGTTTTGCTTTGCTGTTTTACTGTGTTACTTATATAGATTTGCGGTTTTGTTTTACAGTCTTGTTGTGTCACTTATATAGACTTGTAGTTTTTTGCTTTATCGTTTCACTGTATTGCTGGTATAGATTTGCTACCTCAGTTGGTCTTGTAAGGTTGCTGTTTTAGTTGTTAATTGCTACCTCAAGTGTCACTGTGATTACCCATTGAAAAATTTTCCCCGTTGTTGCTCTAAATAAACGAACCCATTTCTCAGTTAGAACTACTGAGTCTGGTGTCTCCTTCTCCCATCGCGGTTGGGAACCAACAGCTGGGGTGATGCATCTCCTATTCCACACATTCTTGTGGAGTCTGCCAAAAGCAGCACTAGCTTTCGCGAGTCTGGCATTCACCTCGTCGTCGATGACAATATTTCTCGATAGTGTGCTTCCAAGGTAGGTGAACTTGTCCACTGTGTTCAGATGCTGTCCGTTGATAGTGATGCTGGGTTCAACGTAATGCTTTCCTGGGGCGGGCTGATACATTACTTTCGTCTTTTTTGTATTGATAGTAATGCTGAAGTTTGTGCAGGCCGCAGAAAACTTGTCAGCTATGAACTGCATGTCAGCTTCGGAGGCAGTGTTAAGGGCACAGTCTTCGGCAAATAAGAAGTCAACAACTGTGTCTGTCATGATCTTAGTTTTAGCTTGAAGCCTCCTGAGGGTGAAGAGTGAGGCATCAGTATGATAACTGATGCTGATGCCTATTTTCACGTCTCTGAAGGCATCTGTCAACATGGCGGAAAACATAAGACTGAATAGAGTGGGAGCAAGAACACAGCCCTGCTTCACTCCGTTTGAGACAGAGAATGGTTCGGATGTCTCTCCGTTGCCATATACTCTAGCCAACATGCCATTGTGTACCTGTCGTACAATGGCAATAAATTTTCTAGGACATCCGTATTTCGCCATGATCCTCCATAGGCCATCCCTGCTGACTGCCAAACGCCTTGGTCAAATCGACATAGATAGAATATAGGTCAACATTTTGTTCCTGACACTTCTCTTGAAGCTGTCTGGCAGCAAACACCATGTCGATAGTCCCACGACCTTCATGGAAGCCACACTGGCTCTCTGGCAGGAGACCTTGCTTAAGGTGTGCAGTGAGGCGGTTGAGAAGAATTCTGGCCAAAATCTTGCCAGCGATGGATAGCAGAGAAATTCCACAATGGTTATCGCAGACCTGACGATTTCCTTTACGCTTGTAGAGATGTGTTATGGAAGCATCTTTGAAATCTTGTGGGACTGTCTCGTGCTGCCAGATATACTGGAACAGCTGATGGAATTTCTCTGCTAGAGCAGTGCCACCTTCTTTGTAGACTTCAGCTGGAATGGAATCTGAGCCAGGTGCTTTGCCATTGGATAACATACGAGTTGCTTCCTGTATCTCCTCCAAAGTGGGTGTAGTGCCCAGTGTCTCGTTAATCAGAACTTGAGGCAGCCAATCAATGGCATCATCATTGCTGGTAGAAGGGTGATTCAGTACGCTGTCAAAATGTTCAGTCTATCTTTCAAGAATTTTCTCTTTATTGGTAATCAGTGTAGACCTATCGGCACTAAGGATGGGAAATAAGCCCGAGATGGTAGGGCCGTAAACTTCTTTCAGCCCTTTGTAGAAGTTCCTCATATCGTTCCTATCTGCAAAGCCCTGTATCTCATCAGCTTTGTGGCTCAACCAGGAATCCTGCATCTGACGCAGTTTATGTTGAATAGTGCTGCGTATGTTCCTCAGCACATCTTTTTTCACTGTTGACGTTGGGTCATCCAGATGAGCTTTGTAGGCACGGCGTTTGTCCTCTAGTAGCTGTTTTATCTCTGTGCTATTCTCGTCAAACCAGTCTTTATGCTTCCTAATAGAGGGTCCAAGACACTCCATGGCCATGTTACACACTGTCTCATGTAGTGCAGCCCATGCTGCCTCCACATCCTGATTGTCCAACACAGTTGACTGCAAGCGTTTGTCTAGAGTATCGACAAAATGCTGCTTGATATCGCTGACCATCAGCTTGTTGACATTCAGACGTTTTGATACTTTCACACCCTGTGGATGTCGCTTGGGCTGACCATGAAGCTTAAGCTTGGAGACAATAAGGCAGTGGTCAGTCCAGCACTCGGCACCACACATGGCCTTTGTGATTCGTACATCCTGCCTGTCCCTCCTCCTGATGATGACAAAGTCAATGAGGTGCCACTGCTTAGAGCAAGGGTGCATCCATGATGTCCTATTACAAGTGGGAAGATGGAAGATGGTATTCGTAATCAAAAGACCATGTTCTGCACAGGTGTGAAGGAGCAGCAGACCATTACTGTTGCAGTTACCAATACCGTGCTTTCCAATCACTCCTTTCCAAAAGGTGCTGTCACAACCAACTCTTGCATTAAAATCACCAAGAATGATGAAATATTGGCATTGGGAACAGCGGTGATGACATCATTCAAGTCTTCATAAAACTTGTTTTTAACCACATCCGAATTGGTCATGGTGGGAGCATAGGCGCTAACAATGGAGGCAAACTTCTGCCCTCCTAAGAGGGGGAGTCTCAACATCATTAGGCGATCGTTCACACCTCTAGGGGGGCCAACCAACCTGCCAATAAGTGTTTTCTTTATTACAAAGCCGACACCAGCTTCTCGTCACTCTGCAGGTCCTCGTCCACTCCAGAAGAAGGTGTAACCTGCACTTTCTTCACAAAGTTCACCCACTCCCACCAGCCTGGTCTCACTTAAGGCAACAATATCAATATTGTATCTGGCAAGCTCACTTCCAATAAGTGCTGTACGTCTCTGAGGTCTATCTGAACTGTCTCTGTCAAGAAGTGTGCAAAGGTTCCATGTAGCAAGGTTCAGAACTGTAGTCCTTGCTTTATTCTTGATTTGTTTCAACCGCATATGTAGGGTTCCCGCTGGCCACGATAAACTGGCTAGGATAATATGGAACAAGCAATTTTTAGGGCACCTTTTCTAGCCCCTTCCTCAATACCAAGGAGGTAAGCAGTGCAGTTCTAAACAGGGCTGCTCAGTCGCTCAGACGGCTTCAGAACTCCACCACTGCTCCATTCAGTGGAGAACGACCCTATAGTCTGAGCCGCCTGTGTGCAGGTTTGCAGCTACGACTATCAGTGTACCCACACCTGTCGCTACGTCGCGTGCCCATCGCCACTTGGGGACAATGGAATGGGTAAAGGAAGACTGATGACTTGCGCGAAACTTTGAAGTGAGGAAGAGTTGCGCAGCATCAACCTCACTCTCTCGTCCGAGACCATCGATTTCCAGTGACAAGAACAAGTCGAGATGGCTGGAGATGGGGACGGATGCAGTGGATGACCAAGATAACCTATGTGCCTCATCTTGCTCTCTGCACTCCACAGTGCACTGCTGTATCCACCTTTCTCTCCATTGAACCTGATAGAGGTTACATCCACAGAGTCAGCCAGAGTCCAGTCTTCGCATGCAAGGTAGGCAAGCCCAAAAATACCAAGGGTATGAGACCCGTTGGTTACCCTCACCTGGTTTAGCCTGCCAGTCAAAGCAGTTTACCGGGGTGTGGCCGCTGTTGCATACAAATAGCTACTTGGAGCCACAGGTGAGAGTTGGGGGCCAGGTGGGGACCAAGGCGGACGAACCACCCTGAAGGGTGTGACTAGACCATCCGACAGAGGTACTACCCCTGACACTGGCACCCCATACACGCCAGTGCCAACCCAGTAGCAGTGCCAAGTGACAGCAACATCAGGAAGAAGGAGTATGAGAAGCTAGAGAAATACCAGGGCCTGAAAGAGGAACTAGAGAGGATATGGAAAGTGAAGGCCAAAGTGGTCCCAGTAGTGGTAGGAGCACTTGGGACTGTGACTCCTAAGCTGGGAGAGTGGCTCCAACAGATCCCAGGAACAACATCAGAGCTCTCTGTCCAGAAGCGTGCAGTGCTAGGAACAGCTAAGATACTGCGCAGAACCCTCAAACTCCCAGGCCTCTGGTGGAGGACCCGAGGTTGAGGAAGACACATACCACCCATAGGGGTGAGAGGGGAATTTTTTTTTAGATATATATATTACTAGCCCTGCATAGCCCACACAAGTGCATGTGGTGTCTCCACAGGCTGGATAAGAGCCCTTGGCAGGCTGGATTCTGGCCAGTAGGCTGCAGGTTGGACAAGCCTGTGTAACTCCATTGATTCTTTAATGTTTTATGTTTGCAAAATTAAAAACTTCTCAGCACTGAACACTGTAAAAATATAGGGAGTTTTACAGGCTGTGATAGAGAAAACCAAGCCTGCTTCAAAAGGATTGAAGTCCAACTCAGAGGATGAGCTCCTAGCGAAAATGAAGTAGCAGTTTTGCCATTGAATTCCATGGAATCAGAATTTTATCCAAAAAGTGCAGGAATATGGAACAGCTGTTAGAATGGAAAAGGACAAATAGGCATTAGAAAAGGGAGATGGATGGAATCGACTTTGGGAAACCTAGTGAAATAGGTGGTGTTTAAAAGGGGAGTTTGTGGAATGGAATTTTGAACAGAACAAAGCCTGAATTATCAAACTAGCAAATATATAACTACCATTTATGATTTGAGCCTCTAAATGGTGTTAATTGGAGTTGGACAGAATAATTTTAACAAAAATGCATTGAAATATATTAATTTCAGAGAAGTTTCTGAGGTGCAAGATGACCTTTTTAATTCAAAAACAGATATTAAAAATAGATATAATAAAATTCTGTGTTTCCAGAAACATTTAAAAGGTTTTTGCTTTGCTTCAATGTGCAACAAAAACAAAATTTGAAACCCCCAATATTGTAGGAAAACATAATCATCATCCTCTTGCAACCTTCTAAAGCATTTATTTCAAAGCAGATGAAAACAAACTGGCTCAGAGTAGGTATTGCACCTTCCAACAATAGAATGAGGAACAGCTGATAGTCAATTCTGTATCTTGGGTGGCTGTCAAACTGACAAGAACCACCTGCAAAACCACTAGCTACTAGATGACAGCATGGAAACAGGACATATTCACTAGCTGCAACAGTCATGGACCTCATAAAAGTACCTGGACTGACTTTAAGAGCCAATTATTCCATTCCAAGACAGACAACTCAGATGGCATCTCAGATTGTAGCAAAGCTTTCCTAGTTCATCTGCATGTGTAGTTTTAGATGTGTATTTGTATTATTGGAGTTATCTTCCTTGCCTTCCATATAACCCGAAACAAATTCACATGGAACCTCAGCTCATCTGCTCTGTTTGTTCATTTAGGAGTGACTGTTTCCAAGAAAGGAGAATGACTTAAGAAAACATGCATTAACGGTAGTAGAAATTGAGGAAGAAAAACTCAAAGGAACAAATGAATAGTCTGAAGGAAAAGCAACATTACAGGTGACAACATCTTATAGAAATAAGATTGCTACATTAAGGATCCAAGGCTGTGACTTTTCTGTTTTCTGAGTCTCCATAATGTAGGCTTTGGTTAGTGGGGAATATCACATAGCACCATACTATACAAATCTAGAAGGAGGAATGTTGATTTGCAGCAAATAGAAATGTGACTATCTTGGTATTAGTGTTAGTGTTTCCATAAACATCTTCTCTTAAGTGGACAGAAATAAAGACCAATCTAATTTCCTCATACATTCACTATCCAGGATCTGAGGCCCTCTGGAGAAGACCAGTTTTCATATAATTTCAAACCTTTACATTATTCTGAGGCTTTGAACTCCATTAAATTCAGAAATACAAATATTACAAATATTAGAATTTGTGCACAGGTTCTAATGGAAACATTTTACTCTCTACTAAGTTGTCTTTAAGAACTGCATTAGTGTTTAGAGTTTAATTCACTCTGAGTGTGTTTCACACTGTCATTTTCTCTGTGCTCCGTCTCTGTTATAATATAAATTTTAAAAAAACATTTTATTTTACATAATTTGAACAGAAGGTAAGGGGAGAACAATGAAAATCCAGACAGTTACTGTTCTTGGAGCATGTGCTGTTTACCGATTTTCATTCTTAGAACAAGGTAATAGGGAAGAAAGCAAATGAAGACTGTGTTAGTGGCATAACAGAGCAGTGGACCAGAAGACCAAATCTCACAAAAATGGTTGTCTCGGCACAACCTGATGATGTGTGTTACAAAGGATATATGTTGACATACCCCTATCCAAAGAGCCTTGACTCTTAGAACGCAAGTTTTTAGGTCCTGGTTTCAGACCCTAATATTGTGACCATCACATAGATTGGATATCTAAAGGCATGCTGAGCAACAAAGCAATAACAGTTAACTACTTACAGACAAATTTTAACAAATTTTCTATCAAAATTATGTTAGCCTCATATAGAACCAGATTTTTTTCCCTTCTCACTGCAGAAACGCATTCGTTCTTCCCCTTCTGCAAGTAGCAATCTCAGTTTTGCTACCTAGATACCTATTCTTCAGATCATCATCATGTGAAATGTAAACCTATTAAACAGAATGATTTTTTGCCTGCAGCAGCCTGAGAACTACAGTGCAGACTATAACCACTTATAGAAAGTAAAGCAATGGATGAGAATTCTAATCAACCCTCTGGTGGCAGTAAAGGGGATTTCTCAAAGCCAAAACAATAATTCATCACTGTCCTGTGCTTGTTATGCTATTTGCTAAAGCTTCCTGTTAATTAGGCCATGACAAAATTTGAGAAATACATGGTTGTCCTCCTCATGAAAACAAAGTGCCTTTAGTTAAATGATTATGCTGAACTTATATATGCATCTCATGCATAGATAATGTGAATTGTGCCAAGGTCAGAAGCTGGATTTCAGAAAGAATTTTTGGTATTTCAAAATATGGTTCTATCCTGAAGGAAAGTAAAACTCTAATTTTTTTGTTTTAAATTTTCCAAAAAAAATCCACCCAACTGTATAAGTTAAAACATTTTGCTTTCTTAAAATAATGTTTTGTTCTGGTTTAGACTTTATTTTGTATTTATATTGCAATATGATACAAAATCATCATTTCCAAATAAAAATTAATCGGAATATTTTTGAACTCCCTGGCTCCCTTACTTTTTTTCTAAAAATATTTTTTGGCTAATTCAACACAGTTTCATAAACCCCTACAACTGGGCTTTTAACACATTCCATAATTCATACATGCGATACCATGTTTTATATCATGGAACGTTTCTATGGTATCTACAAAAATCTGCTACGCAGAACATATGAATTAATTCCCTCCCCCGCTATTAATGGCAGTTCAAAACTCTGACTTAAAATGATCTAACTAATACAACATTTCCCAGTACTTAGAAGTTTATTTTTAAAAACTCCAGCTCTAACAGATACAATTTTCCAGAAATAGTTAGGTATTCATTGTTGTAGTAAGCAAATACATAACTGAGGAGAAAAAATAAAACAATTCTCATGTGAGTGGGCTGAACACATGGCAACTATAGCAGGCTTCATGCTGGGGCCAACAAACTCAGCAGATTGGCTGCAGCCTAACAGTCACTCCAAGTCTTGGGACAGCTCTTCTGAGTCCAGGGAGATTGTAGCCAAGGCAAAGTTCATCGCCATCACCCCTGGAGTCCTCCATAATCTCTTAGGTGGTGGGAGGGAGGAGGGAAGGGCAGGACCTAGGCAGAGATGGACTCCATCTTTCAAGGAAAGGGAAGAACATATTTGGACGCAGACTGGCTGACCTAGTGAGCAGGGCTTTAAACTAGCTCTGAAGGGGGAAGGAGACCAAAGCCCACAGGTAAGTGACAATGTGGGAGACGAGGGGGAAAGGATGGAACTTGTGGGGTGCTGGGGCTGTAACTCCAGGGATAGAAGAGAGGGTAGTTGGAACATGCAGGGGGAATCAAATAATCATCTTAGGTGCTCTGATGAAGCCCTAATACCTGAGGCAAGTGGGGGAGGTCAACACCAAGAGGAAGTACAGGGAGGTAGATACAATAGAACTTAAAACTGAAATGGGAAAGTAGGGCAATTGGCCTGGTATCTCAGGTGCCTGTAACATGAATGCGAGGAGCCTAGGAAACAAGCAGGAAGAATTGGTAGTACTGGCGCAGACAAAGAACTATGATATAATTGGGATAAGAGAGACGTGGTGGGATAGTTTGCATGACTGGAGCTCTGCAATGGATGGGTATAAACTGTTCAGGAAGGACAGGCAGGGAAGAAGAGGGGGAGGAGTAGCACTATATGTAAAAGAGCTCTATGACTGCTCAGAGCTTCATTATGAAAGTGGAAACAAGCCAGTTGAAAGTCTGTGGGTTAAGTTTAGAGGGGAAAGCAACAAGGGGGATGTTGTGGTGGGTGTCTGCTATAGACCGCCAGACCAGAAGGAGGAGGTGGATGAAGCATTTTATGGACAACTGGCAGAAGTTTCTAGATCACACGCCCTGGTTCTCATGGGGGACATCAATTACCCTGACATCTGCTGGGAGGCCAGTACAGCAGTGCACAGGCAATCCAGAGTTTTTGGAGAGTGTTGAGGTCAACTTCCTGGTACAAATGCTGGAGGAACCAGCTAGGGGCCTTGCACCTCTCGACCTGATGCTCACAAACAGAGAAGAATTGATCAGGGAAGTAGAAGTGAATGGCAACCTGGGTAGCAGTGACCATGAGATGATTGAGTTCAAGAAGCTAATTAAAGGAAAGAGGCAAAATGCAGACCCTGGACTTCAGAACAGCAGATTTTGGCTCCCTCAGGGAACTGATGGGCAGGATCCCTTGGGAGGCTGATCTGAAGGGGAAATGTGTCCAAGAGAGTTGGCTGCATTTTAAAGACACCCTGCTAAGGGCACAGGAAGATACCATTCCGATAAAGAGCAAGTATAGCAAATGTGGAAGGCGTCCAGAGTGGCTTAACAGAGAGCTCTGCACTGAGCTGAAGCATAAAAAGGAAGCTTACAGGAAGTGGAAGCTAGGACAGATGACTAAGGAGGCATATAAAGGCATTGCTCGGAACTGCAGGGATAAAATCAGAAAGGCCAAAAGGACAAATGGAGTTGCAGCTAGCAAGGGATGTGAAGGATAACAGGAAGGGGTTCTGCAAATATATCAATAACAAGAAGAGGATCAAGGATGGTGTAGGTCCCTTACTGAATGGGGCAGGTATCCTTGTGACAGAGGATAAGGAAAAAGCTAAAGTGCTCAATGCTGTTTTTACTTCAGTTTTCACAGGCAGGGTCAGCTCCCAGCCCACTACACTAGGTATGGTAGATTGGAGAGAAGACGAGAGGCCCTTGGTGACAGAAGGTCAGGTTTGGGACTACTTAAAGAAGCTAGATGTGTACAAGTCCATGGGGCTGGATGTCCTACATCCAAGGGTGCTGAGGGAGCTGGCTGATGAGATAGCAGTACCATTGTCCATTATCTTTGAAAACTCACGGTGAATGGGGAAGGTGCCAGAGGACTGGAAAAAAGCAAATATAGTGCCTATCTTCAAGAAAGGGAAAAAGGAAGATCTGGGGAATTACAGACCTGTCAGCCTCACCTCAATCCCTGGAAAAATCATTGAGTGGCTTCTCAAAGAATCCATCCTGAAACACTTGGAGGAAAATAGAGTGATCAGGAACAGTCAGCATCGATTCACCAAGGGTAAATCGTGCCTGACCAACCTTGTTGCCTTCTATGATGAGATAACTGGATTTGTGGATGCGGGAAGAGCTGTTGATGTGATGTACTTTAACTTTAGCAAGGCTTTTGATACAGTTTCCCACAGTATTCTCATTGGCAAATTAAGGAAGTATGGGTTGGATGTGTAGACTGTAAGGTGGATAGAAAACTGGCTAGATCAATGGTTTCAGCATGTAGGAATCAATGGCTCCATGTCAAGCTGGCAAAAAATAACGAGTGGTGTGCCCCAGGGGTCAGTCATAGGGCTGGTTCTGCTCAACATTGTCATTAGTGATCTGGATGATGGATCAGACTGCACATTCAGTAAGTTTGCAGATGACACCAGGCTGGGGGGAATAGTAGATATGCTGGAGGGCAAGGACAGGATTCAGGGAGACCTTGACAAACTGGATCAGTGGGCCAATAGAAATCTCATGAGGTTCAACAAGGACAAGTGCAAAATCCTGCACTTGGGATGAAAAACCCCATGTACTGCTACAGGCTGGGGAGTGATCAGCTAAATAGCAGCACTGGAGAAAAGGACCTGGGAGTCATGGTGGATGGGAAGCTGGATATGAGTCAGCAGTGTGCTCTTGCTGCCAAAAAGGCCAATGGCATACTGGGCTGCATCAGAAGAAGTGTTGCCAGCAGATCGAGGGATGTGATCATTCCCCTCTATTCAGCACTGGTGAGGCCACATCTGGAATGATGCGTCCAGTTTTGGGCTCCCCACTACAAAAAGGACATGGACAAATTAGAGAGATTCCAGCAGAGGGCAACAAAAATCATCAAAGGGCTGGAGCACAAGCCCAATGAAGAAAGACTGATGGAACTAGGCTTATTTAGCCTGCAGAAGAGAAGACTGAAGGGGGATTTGATAGCAACCTTCAACTACTTGAAGGGTTGCACTAAGGAGGATGGAGCGCGACTGTTCTCAGTAATAACGGAGGACAGAACAAGGAGCAATGGTTTCCAGTCACAGCTGGGGAGGTCCAGGCCAGATATTAGGAAAATCTTTCTTACTAGGTGAGTGGTGAAGCATTGGAATAAGCTACCTTGGGAGGTGGTGGAATCTCCATCTTTGGAGGTGTTTAAGGCCCAGCTGGACAAAACCCTGGCTGAGATAATCTAGTGGGAGTGGTCCTGCTTTTTTTGCAGGGGATTGGACTAAATGACCTCATGGGGTCCCTTCCAACTCTATGATTCTATGACTTAAACCTTACTGGGTACCAGTCCAGGGGGGGACAGTAGTGAGATGTGGCTCAGTCCACATCAGACTCCCCAGGGCCAATTCAGATCAGACTCCCCAAGGTCAATTCTTACCTTTCCTGTTCTCCCTTCCATCTGGGGCATAGCAATCTCAGTAATTTAAAGACCCAAGAGTGGTGGGTAGGGTAGCTATTTCCAGGTCTTACAGAGTTCAGTTGTTTCCTCTGATCAGAATGGGGAAAGAAAGATGGTCAGCCTCTCTTTTTCCTGGACAAGTCTTACAGGCCTGATTCCTCTCCCATAGATAGCACTGTTTCAACAGATACCATCGAAGTGCCTTCTTCCACCATCTCTCCTTCACTCTTTTCCCAGACTGACTACCAGAGCTCCCGTTTTAAGCAGGTCCTACATACGAAGCATAGATCCTGAGGGGTGGGACCTTCTTTGCCCAGTGCTGCTCCAGCAGTCCTTTAAACTTAGTGTTGGATCTCTAAACCCCATCACAGAAAAAAAAAAATATAGTGCTTGCTTATTACATGAAAACAGAAAATTAAGTTAGACATGATACAAAGATTAATGGACTTTCTTCCGGAATGCTCTGTAAAAGAAAATTTATAGCTATATTTGGGGGTAAACTGGAGCCCATTGGAGAAACTCTGACAGAACCATATTCCAGTGGAATACACAGTTCCATAGAAATCAACACACTTCACAAAATCTGGTCAATTTTACCAGAGGGAAAATTGTCATTTTGTCAAAATTGTCAATTTATATCATTTTCCATAATGACAATTAAATTATAAATATCCTATTATGACCCCAAAAATAAAAATGTTAGCATCAAAACAAAATGTTAATTTAGCTGAAACAAAGCATTGTGAATGACCTGAAACAGTTCTCCCCTCCACAGAATTTTCCTTCTAAAGGGATGTTGAAGTTTTCAGTTCTCTTACCAAAATAGAACTAAACCAGATTTTGAAAACTCAAAACAAAACTTCTACCTTCTGCACAGCTGTAGTGTATGCTTGAGATAAAACCTAAACAAAGGTCATAATGGTCAATTCCCCAAAGGTTAGCGGTTTTAATTTTCAGAATGCATTATATGAAATAAATAAATAAATAAAATTCATTACTCTTTTAAAAGTGCCACAGGACTCCTTGTTTATTTTGCTGAACTAGACTAATGGAACTACCCCTTTGGAATGATATTTAATATTATATTTTTGTTCCATTATTCAGTTGAATGCATTCCCAGCTTGATAGCACTTTAAAAGAAATCCCTAGTGGATAGATATGTGATCAACTGAAAACCAGTCTAGAAATTGTTAGAGTTCTTTGCAGATCAGACCTCAGTTATCAATTAGGGATTGATGCAACTCTAAAACTGTAGGGGAAAAAAACACAATCATGAAAGGCAGGTGTCTATTTTCAGTTTCACACTCTCTCAGCTATGTATTATCAACCCACTGTTCACTAGCACATCACAAAGATTATATGAAATTACATAAGATTTTTTTTTAAAAAAAATTCAATTCCACAAAGTTAACCAAATTTTAAAGATACATCACTGACAATTACAAAAACCCATCCCCTTTCCCATTTTTCGGCAGTTTATGCTTACAGAGAAAAATTCACCACAGTCCATTGATCTTTCCAGATCAGCTGAGCATATCAGTGGAAACCCATTCAATTGATCAGGAAGTCGATAGGATAAGACCACTGCCAGAAAAAGAATAGTGCTGAGTTGACAGAAGGCCATTCCTAGTCAACTTGGTGCACTGAAGACACCGTGGTGAGTAAGTGTTAGGCAGTCAAAGAAAGATACACAAGTTATTTCAAGTAACTTGTATATCTCCCTTTGTCTGCTGCCGGAAACCACAGTCAGCGTAGACCAGGGCTCAGAAACAAGGTCTAGCTTCCCTCAGGCCTATGCTACCTGACCCTGATTCATGCAAGTTACAGAAATGCATGCCTGATAGTTAGCCAATGAGAAATTCTATTGGCTTTAATGGGACCAGTTACATGCTTAAAATTAACCATGTGTTTGGAGGCACACATGCTAAACTTGAAATATTTGCTTAAGGCTAAGCTATTCTAAAGGGACTGAAGGAGACAGGTGCCTAACTTCCTGGTGGGGGGAAATATCAATGGTCAGAACATGTTCAGAACTACGTATATGTCCAAGTACTTTGCTGAATTAGGGATCAAATGACTATAAAGTTTTCAGCGTCTTAGACGACAGCTAATGTTCTTTTACCATTGTAATTAGAAAGACTTTCAGTTATTTTCCAGAAATTCCTTTTAATTTTGTGTCATTGTTAGATTGTCTAATGTTCCACTGAAGTTGCTCTTCACTGACGGAAGAGATCAAAATGATAACCCTGTGTTATTTCTTGCAGTAATTTTATTTATTTATTTTTCTTGCTTATGAGAATAGACATTCCTCTTAGGAACTCAGAGCCGTCATTAATAGAAACAATTATATTTTAATACCCTGGAGGACAAGAGAAATGACTTTATAAAAGACTAATTTGCCTTAAAAATACTGGATGTTGTATTGTACCAGTTTAGACATTCCTGAAAGATAGCCACATTGATTTGTGCAGAATATTTGAACAAGAAATTAGTTCTGAATTATTTTGTGCTTTGTCTATTTTATTATAATCAGATATTCACTGCATTTTCATTTTATTTTCCTCTCTGGAAATGTATTTCTCTCAATTAGGAGTATTAAGTGACTTATTTTTCCTTTTGTGATTAAAGGTGCTTTTTGGCAAGTATAGCATAAAATATTAGATTTGAATTCTATGGGTTCTGCAAATTGTGATTTTGATTCTAGATACTTTAGAAATAACAAGAGGTGTTCATAAGTTCACATACACTTCATGTTCATCTGATTATTTTCATATAAAACCTTTGATGTTCTTGTAAACGTGGGAAGGCACACATAGGTATGTATCTTTTTTAAATATTGGTCCTGAAAGTCTGGTTGTGAATGTAAAAAAAATACTTAGTGAACCAAAAACCAGAATTGATCATAATATTATCTCTGATTGTGGTGAGTAAAACATCTGACAACAGTTACTCTTATAATCACAAATGGTGGGCAAAATTGTTCCATGTGATGCTCTGGTTTACTGGTAGGGGAACAGGGCACAAGGAACCTCTTCCTCCTCCAAAGCCCTGTATAAACATGCTGAGCTAGATCTCTCATCAAAGATAATATTAAGGGAGGGGAAAAGAGGGAGACTGGAGAGATTTCTTTTGACATTTTGTCAGTTTAGATGTATTTGTACAGTAAGTATAACTGATAGCTGTGTATTATGTACACAATATTGTTGATGGGTGCATTGTACGAGTTAGAATAAAATAAATATATACAAACAGATCTGAACATTTAAAGAAAATGATAGTACAAAAAGACTAATTCTGAAAAGACAGAGGACTTGAGGTGACTGAGTTAATGCACAGTTGTTTACTTTGAGAGACCTCACATTAAATTCAGGCTACATCACAAGCTACCCAACAGAAATTTTAAAAATCTGTAAACATTCTAAAAAGACTATATTTCAGAGGAATATTTCATAGCCATCTTTAGTCACATACACTAAAGAAGCCTCAAAGGCAGTGATGGATTATTGCACAGGCCTATGGGGCCCGTGCCCATGGGCACAACACAATTGGGAGCCCTGTGCCCTGCCAGCACTTGTGGGGAGGGGCAGACCAGCCCAGAGGCCAGGTTCCATGCTCCCACCCCACCACTCAGCTGACTGATCCACACTCAGGGGCGAGGTGGGTTAGTACAACTGATTGTTCTCCTCCAACGGTGGGGCTGGCTGGCATATAGTATGGCACCTGGTGCGTCCCCTGAAGCTGCACAGCACATGCCAGTTGGCCTCACCACCCCTGGTGGCCACCCAGCCAGGCCAGGGCCAACCTTTGGCTCCGTGCCCTCCTCAGAGCTGGCATACCCACAGAGGACCAGAGCCCTAGGCTGGATTGAGGAACAGAGCCTCAGGTAGGGGAGCAGTGGGCCCAGGAGCCCTGCAGCTCCTAATCTGTCTCTGCTCAAATGGCTGGTGATAGAAGAGAGAGATTTTCACCTTTAAGTTCTCATTCCATGATTGGCCATTCAAACTCACACACCTACTTGAACTCTCCCTACTCAGGGACAATACAGTTCCAAAATACATTTCTTCTCTCAAGCAGGTAGACAGACAGAGACCTTCCAGATTTGCACTGCTGACAAATCTCCTTTCCCTGCAGTCTCTTTCCCACTCTAGCCCAGCTTATTCTTTCTGTCTGCTATATAAAAATAGCTGGCTTTCTTCCAGGTGGCTTACCTCCCAGACTTGCAACCCAGTCCTCACTGTGTCTTCCATCCTGTCAATAAGCATAGGAAAATGAGGGAAGAGGAGTGCTGACCCTTCATGTGGCCCCAGTTTCAAGATTCTTCATGAGATCTGGGAAGGCCGTACGGACCAACTGTCCAAGTCACTGGCAATGTCCATGTTTGGTAATACTATATTAGATTTCATCCAACATCTTTATATGGGGTGTTACTAACATATGCAATGCAGCTGCAGTCAACTTCAGATTATGCTGCATATCATTATCAACTTATTTTGACAATGGGCTACTAGCTCTCCACCTGATAATGCCATTAAATGAGTGGACACATTGCCCATACGCCAATGACAATGATTTGGTGGCTGTTCCATTAAGTACTATGTGAAATGAGTTCTTAATCACAAGGCTTGTGCTTACATTTTTCATACACCTAGAACTTTGTCTGATGGGACAAGTTGTTTCCATCACAAACCACTGCAGTTCATTCCCTTCTCTCAAAAGCAGACAGACCAAGGTTTGAATGAGACAGAAGACTGAGCTACCTTTTCGCCTACATTGGCAAGATCTTGCAGAAAATCTTCTTCCTCTGCCTGCAAACTGTCCTCTGGAGAGCAATGTCTCTAAAATAAAACTGGGTATTTATACAAAACTTGGCCTGTTCTCAGTGAATTTGCATAATCAAGAGATTGCAATTTCTTGTAAGATAACCAGTACTACTGATCTCAGATGGAAAACAATCCCTCTGTCTTTCAACTGAACATCTCAGAGCCTAAAATCAAAATTGGTTTAAGTAGAGGTGCAAATTAGAGTTGGATGGTTTCTTATTTTATCCTAGCCGTGTTTGCCTAGCCTTAATTGTAGCTGCCTTCACTGTCTAACACTGTTAGACAAGGACTGGTGACTGCGGGGTGTTTGGGCTTCACTGTAATTATGTCAGAGATGATGAAGTACATTAGGCACTTGTCTACACATGTGATTTGCTTATCTGAGCTGTTTAGTAGGATGTGTAAGGTACTGACAGACTGCAGACTGAGTATCTTTAGTTCTATAACACATTGACTTGCCTCTGATCACTTCATGTGGTATTTGCATTTTGCAAAGACTTTCTAAATGAAAGTTCCAAAAGAACACTATATTACAAAACTATTATATCCAAGAGGAAAACAATTACACAATGACATAGAAGAAATCTGCAAGCAATCATCTGTCCCAGGCACCTGACATTACAGAAAGTCCAAGTTAGCCTATTCACAGGGTTTGGCATTGTTAACCAAGGAAACGCCTTGATAAAAAGATTTGCTCAACTCTCCTCCTCATCCAAAGATTTAGGTGCTTCTGGGGTTTTTACCCTTTGACTGTTCAAACTGCTCTCTAGGCTGTACGATCTTCTCAGAGTGTCAGTCCCACCTCTTGTATGTTCAGGGAAAATAGTAAGTTGCCAGTGACTCACTGAGACTAGTAAAACCCAGTAACCTTCCTTCTAGTAGCAGCAGCAGCAGCATCTACTAAAAGACTAATGTGTTTCAAGCAAACACTGCCAGCCTGTTACAATGCCATAAAAGGCAAAGGACAGGAGATTAGCAACAATGATTTTGTTTAAGAGAACAAAATGACATTTTGGGTTTTAAAAGACGTATCATAATTGAGACATTAAACTAGCCAAGAGCTCAGTAGATAAACTTTTCAACAATTTTCGCCAGCCTCTTCTTTGGGAAAGTGAAAGCATGGCATATAATGGAATTGGTAAATCAAGTTTCAGTAGTTGCTTAGTATCTTGAGTTCAAGATCATTAATCCACCAATAAGAGTTTGCTCAGATACTTTTTTAGAAAAACTTATTACTGTAAAATCTTACTGAAATGGTAGAAAAACAAAGAGAAGCCTAAGACAGTCAATAATCCTGAAAAACACCAAACAATACAGCAATGGACTACTTCTAAAGATCATTGACATTAAAATTCTCTGAGCTGGACAAACTACTTAAAGAATTTACCATTTACTAGGTTATGTCAGTATGTTTTGCAAATATTGGCCAAACTCAAAAGGATGTTGGCCCCAGTGAAGAATGAGTGAAACTAGAAGTGTTAGTCCAGTCCAGCAAAAAAACCAAGGAGTCATGTGGCACTGAAAGACTAACAGATTGATTTATTGCATGAGCTTTCATGGGAGAAAATCCCACTTCAAATTTCTCCCACGAAAGCTCATGCAAAAAATAAATCTGTTAGTCTTTAAGTGCCACACGACTCCTTGGTTTTTTGCTGAAAACAGCCTGCTTCTCATTTACACTGCTATAGTCATGTAAGGAGCTTTAGTGTAGTATAAATATAATTTATGACCAAGATATGGCCCCTTTAAACTGCCAGTGCTTTAATGTAAATGAAAATCAGGTCATGAATAATTATATCAGGATCTGGCCCACTAATTTTGACTGTCAACATCTGTGTGAAATAAGTATCAATCCCATTTTACAGAGTGTCAAAAGGCACTAAGAAAGATTAATAAAACTACCAAAAGTCCCGCCGTGACTAAGTGGTAGAGCTGAATACATAAACCAGGAGATATTATTTCTAATTATCTGTAACACACTTATGCCCTGAAGGCCCAAACAGGATAGTGTTAAGAGCTGTACAAATAAATAAGTGAGAAACAGGAAGTTTTCGTAGTTAGTATATACACAAGACACTCTTAAATGATCTCTTTCCAGGGTGATGGTAGGAACCAATGAAGCACAATGTGCTACATATGGTCTGCAGGTAAGAGGTTTAAGGAATTATGATTTCTGCAACAGGATAAACCTTCTAAATTTGAGCAAAACAGATGTGATGGGGAAGAATCTTCCCATTATTTCATTGCTTTTGTGGTGGGGGGACACAATAGCAGCAGCAACACAGAGTACCTTTGTACAGGTATTGGGGTAGTACATTTGTACAGCTGTGGCTTAATGAAGAGACAAGTTTTACTCAGTTCAGTTTTTGTGTCTGTAAAATGATGATAATGATATTTGCAGCCTCTGTAAAGTGCTTGGAGATCTCTGGATGAAAAGCTCTATATAAAAGCTAAGTGCTATTATTAGATACTGACATTTCCCGTATTTTATTCTTTCACTTAGAAAACTGCCAAATAAAGAAGAATTTGTTTTCCTCATTATACTGTCTCTTTATAAAGGCATGATTCAAACCTGCTGAAGTTAATGAGTCTTCCCATTGACCTCAAGTACCTTGAAATCCAGTCCAATAACTAACTAAGTAGTAGCTCTATGTAATTTAATCCTTTTAGGGGTATCTCTTCCGCCAAAAGCCAAATAATTTTAAAAACATAGTGAGAAACTATTATAGAGCAGAAGCTGAAAATGCTTATTTCCATCTAGAAATATGCATATTTGAGTCATTTACGCAGTGTTACCTGCCTGCTTATTGACAAGGTGGACGCCGGCTGACTGGATGGACAGCTATATTAAAAGAGAACTGAAAATTCATGAAACAACTGTAATCATGAATAGAAAGATATTTTGTTTACTGCCCCTCTCATTCATTTTTTTCTAATTACATCCTGCTCAATTATATCATGTTTTAAGAAAAGTACTGAGACGGCATAACATAGTGAAACATTTTTAAAAGACCCTGAGACCTTTTAATGTAAGTGCTACAATGTAAGGATGAGGAGAAAAGGAGAAACAGTCTGCTTGCAAGAGTATTATATTTGAACACAGCAGAGGAACAGGTACAGGAAAAGAACATTTAAGCAGGTGATTTGAAAAAAAAACCTCTTGGAATACAAGATTCATAGAGGGTAGATGGTTTCTCAGGATGCATTTGAGGTCTTCCTGCAAAACAGTACCTGTGTAGTGGAAGCCAAGGCAAGATCTGCATGCTTGTAGGCTGGCTACTGGTGTCAAGACTGTGATCTACAAAAGCATAGGAATTAAGGCACTCAAAGTTGCAAGACAAATGATGTTGACTGAACCCATCACTAACCTGGGTGAACTCCAAAGTGACATGGGCCTATTTATAGTTTATGTACAGTAGGTAAGCCCAATCTAATGCCCACTGAAGCCAACAGAAAGACCTTGGTTTCAATGGTATTTGGATCAGGCCTTCTGAAGCCCACAGAAATAGCAATAAGGCAGGCTTCCAAAACTCTACTTCTTCAGTGGCTTTATACTAGTAACTATTTCTAAGATGTGAGTAAAATATCTTGAAATTGTTTTGAAAAGATGAAACTAGGGGAAAGATTGGAGAACATGTTGTGATATGATTGTTTTTTATCTGACCTGATAAACTCCCATAATATTCTTGGAAGATGCTTAGAAATAAATGTATTTGTAATGTTAGTTCATTCTTTTATCTTAAAATTAATAAGGACATATGAGTGGCTGTACTGGATCAGACCAATGGTTCATCCAGCCTAGCATCCCATTTTCTGTCAGTGATTGATACCAAGTTCCAAAGGGGCAGCCGTGTTAGTCTAGTTCAGTAAAACAAACACGGAGCCCTGTGTCACTTAAAGACTAACTAATTTATTTATTGCATGAGCTTTCATGGGAGAAAATCCCACTTTGTCAGATGCTTTGAAGATGGAGAATGGGAGGAAATAAATGCAGGGAAGTGCAAGTCAAAGGAACAGGCCACACTATAACAGCAAATCAAAACAGTTGTAAAGATTCAAACACTGGGGAACAGCAAACAGAGAAAGAGGAGGTCAAATCACCTCATCTTCTTCTGTATGCTGAGAAAAATCCAATGTCCCTGTTAAGACCTGAAGCAATGCAATCAAATTTGCAAATAAATTTGATCTTAGCAGTTTTGCTTTGAAGCCTCAATACGGTATTCACCTGTCTGAGTACTGCAATTACCAAATCATTAATGGAGTGATCACAAAGACTGAAATGCTGACCCACTGGTTTTAGAATGTTGTGATTTCTGATGTCTGATTTGTGCCCATTTATTCTTTTGTTCAGAGATTGCCTTGTTTGTCCAATATATAAGGCAGAGGGGCATTTCTGGCACATGATGGCATAAATCACATTGGTAAAGGAGCAGATGAATGAGCCTTTGATGAAGTAACTGGTTTTTTTAGGTCCTGTAATAGTGTATTTTGTGCAGATATGTGGGCAAAGTTGGCAGCATGTTTTGTTGCAGGGATTTGTGCCTGCTTTAATGGTTCTGGTTGTTAGGTCTGTAGTTGCTGGTATGTATCTGTTTAAAGTTGGGAGACTGTCTGTAAGCAAGGAGAGGTCTGTCTCCTAGGCCTGAGAGAGTGAGGGATTGTCTTGTAGAATAGGCTGTAGATCCTGTGGATGTACTGTAGAGGTCTGACTTGCAGCTTGTAGGTGATGACTAGAGGTGTTCTGTTGTTTTCTTTCTTGGGCTTCTCCTGCAGTAATTGACTTCAGGGAACTCGCCTGACTCTGTCAATCTGTTTCTTCACTTCCGCAGCTGGGTACTATACTTTTAAAAATACTTAACAGAGACCCTGAAGGTGTCTATCTCTATCTGAGGGATCAGAGCAAACACAGTCGTATCTTAGGGCTTGGCTGTAGACAATGGGTCGTGTAGTGTGTTTTGGATGAAAGCTCGAGGGTTGTAGGTAACTGTACCAATCAGAAGGTTTTCAGTATTGGGTGGTGCTTATGTGTCCATCCCTAATTTGTACTGTAGTGTCCTGAAAGTTGATTTCCTGTGTGGAGTATTCCAGGCTAAGTTTAATAGTGGAGTGGAAATCATTGAAATATCTGTTGAAATCTTCAAGGGCATCCTTACCACAGGTCCAGATGATGAAGATGTCATCAATGTAGTATAAGTAGAGGAGAGGTGCTTTGGGATGAGACTGGAGGAAAGGGCGTTCTAAGTCGCCTATGAAAATGTTGGCATATTGTGGGGCCATGCAGGTACCCATAGCAGTGCCACTGACTTGAATGTATAAATTATCCTCAAATCTGAAACGGTTGTGGGTGAGTACAAAGTCACAAAGTTCAGCCACAAGGTGTGCTATGGCATCATCTGGGATGGTTCTTCTAAGAGCTTGTAATCCATCCTTATGTGAGATGTTGGTGTAAAGACAGCCAAATGAATTCCTTCATTTACTTATTGAAAGCAGTAGTGGTGGCTTTTACATTACTGCATTGTCAACATACTCAGTGCTGATCAGTGGGCATCATCACTTCTAATGAGAAGAGATTTGTGTACCCTCTGTGTGCATTTTAATCCTTCACCACCACATTTGAAGTCATTCAGACAGATACACTCAAGCATTCCCAGTAACATTAAAGGAAGCCACTTACATGTAACAGACTAGAACATGATCCAGGTTTCAGAATTTAGGAATAGATTTTGAAAAGGTTTTGAGTATCTAGTAAAACTTCCAAAAGCATTTAAGCACTTAAAACACTTGGAGTTCCAAATCAATGAATGTTAGGTGCCTAGGTACTTCTGAAAATCTCACTAAGTACTCAGATTCTGGTCATTAGTGTTTTTGGCATCAAAATATTTTCTTCAGCAATTTAACAATTTTCCTCAACATTTTTATTGCAGTAGCACTATGTTCTGTATTTTTAACACTGTATTTAGACAATTCAATGAAAAAAATACCTTTTTGCAACACTATTGTTAAATTTCATATTAAGCCACCCACTTTAGCATTCTGCAGAGTAGGCTGTACTTACTAATACTGAACAATAATAATTTCTGTAACCAGGTTATTTTCCAAAAGAACAAAAGACACGAGAAGGAAAGGCATCCTTCATCAGAAATAAATCAAATCCAAATTTGTTTCATGTCTCTCAAAGAGGTGGTGTGTTTTACTTTATTTTCTTTTTTGTTATTATCAATTGTTTTTTATCCAATCAGAAAGTTTCCCATGTGTACTGTGAAGTGTTTGAACTGAGTTTTGGTGACAGACCAGAAAGAGTGAATCAGAATTTGGTCTGCTATATAGTGCTGGTACCACGGAGAAGAGATCTATTGTTAGGAAGGGAGAAATGTCAAACATATCCTTCTGTCAATCACAAACTCTTCAGAAAAAAAGATGGCCCTTGTCCTATCTAAATGTTTATGCTGTGCCCAACACAGCAGTATCCAACAACCTACTATTTTTACAGGTTATAGCATTCAGTGCTGAATCCATTGTCCATTCTAAACTGTACTGAAACTATAATTTGTTCTATACTAAGTGGTAATATTATCACACTTATGTAACTGTATAGTCATATACATGAGTACATCAAAGGTGAGCCATGCAAGCCCCATTATATGTCATACATTAAATGCACTTATGTAATTTAGGAGAAATACAGATATATATAGAAAAACTATATGACCACATTGTCCATTTCTCCTTAATGAGGTATTTTTGGCTGTGTTCACACACAGGGGGTTATTTCGATACGGTTGTTTCGAAACAACCGTATCGAAATAACACCTTATTTCGAAATAACTTAATTCGAATTAACAGTTTGTTAATTTGAATTAAGGAAAAAAGCTCAAAGCAAAATAGCAGGTTCAGGCAACAGTTATTTCGAAACAAGTCACTGTTGTTTCGAAACATGTTCGCATGGCGTTGTTTCATCCCCGCATGGGGTTTAACTTGTTTTGAAACAACGCCATTGTTTCAAAACAACAGGACCCGTTGTTTCTAAACAACCATGCGTCATGTGAACAGCCTAAATCTTATTTCAAAACAACCTCTGTTGTTTCGAAATAAGAGGGCTGTGTGAACACAGCCTTTGAGTCCCAGCACATACATAATCAAGAGACAGGCTTTCTATCCTGCCCTTGCTTCTTACACTATGGCTATGTCCACACGTAGCTCGTTGTTTTGAAATAAGTTATTTCAAAATGAGTCGTTTTGAAATAAAGCCCTTATTTCAAAACAAGTTAAATCAAAGTAAAAAGAAGTGCAATCGAAATAAGGGAAAAGCCCCAGTTGAAATAGCATGTCCAAACACAGGACTTGCTATTTCAATTTAGGAGACGGGCATGATGGCCCAGCAGGGCCATGTTGCCAACCAATCCCCTACCACTGGCTCTCCAGAGCCAGTGGCAGGGGAAAAAAATGCAGGGGGTGGGGACAGATGGGGTAGTCCCTCTTCCCCTGGCTTCCCCCGCTGTCCCTCCACCCTAAGCTGGGGCATGGGTCGCCTAACCCCCTGCTACCCTCTTTCCCCACGCCAGCCTCAAGGCAGGAGCAGGGGTCTAGGAGCCCAATGGGGCTGGGAACTGCTTGCTGCAGACCACAAGCAGCAACCAGCCTGATCAATTTCGTCGTTTTGAAACAGAAAAACATCATGTGGACATAGTCTTTTTTATTTTGAAACAACCAGCATTGTTTCGAAATAAAAGAAGTGTGGATATACCCTATGATGCTTATGCAATTTATAAAGAGAACTTTTCTGATACCATAAATACCCACAAGTATTGTGCATATTTTTCTTCCAAGTACAACTTAGGTATATACAAGAATTTCAGCTTGTAATTGAATTTGCTGTATGCACAGTTAACAGAACATTCCATAAGATACATTTTTTCATATTTGAAAATATCATCCATAAAACTAACCAATTAAACAATTCCTTTCAGCTCCATGGAAAGGATATTATTATCTATTGCTAATCACAGAAATTCAATTAAATGATTGTTAACATTGTGCAACAATGTATACAAAACTTCACAACAAATAACATACTGAATATGTTTATAAAATATTCCCAGCCCTGAGGAGATTTTAGCATAAAAATGTATGGGTATAATACAGTAAACACATTGAATGGTAAGGGTAGGTATACCAAGCACTTGGTAGAGCAGATTGGTTTTCTGTAGCCTGTGCATGCGTGTGGGGGGTGGGAGGGTGAGAGAAAGAGAGAGAGAAATAGAGTTCACACACATTGAAAGGCTTGTCCAAGAAGGTCTGGTATGAAATAAACCCAGGAGAAGGAAATAACCTAGTAAACCCAGAAGGAAACCCAGTAAAAATGGGAGAAGGAAACCAAGCAAAAATGTTTGAGTATAGCATAAGGACTAAGAGGCATAAGAGGAGGTGCTGGCAGGACAAGATCATAGAGATCTTTGAAGGCAGTAAAAAAGAAGGATTAATTCTGTGGATGAACACAAGAAGGCTGTGGGTAAACTGAACAGAAGAAAAAGTGAACATATCAGGAATGTGTGGATGGACTAGATGGAAGAGATAGAGAAGCTGATGTATTTCAGAAGCATATAGACCCCTATTTCCTTAAGGAATTTACGATCAGATCAGCACTTCAGATAATGCCAACATACCACCAAGAATCATACTTTAAATTTCTAATACTGCTAAGTTCTTAACTGGATAACTAATCAAGGATGACCTACATGTTTCTGAATTGTCACTTTCAGACGTTTTCTTCCTGAATCAATTAAAAAATAACCCATGCATCAACCTTAAGGTGAAAGTGTTGGCTTTGACTCTACCTACCTTGGCTTCCCATATTACAAACCCTGTCTCCCAAACACAACACAACATGCACACAAAAACCACCACCAAAGCACAGAGATTCAGAGAATGGATTTTCAAGAAAATCTAAAATATTAAAAGATACCTCACCAAGAGGAATATTTCTGGCTCAGAGTGTAGAGACCTCTCAGACTCCATGAGAACACATGGCAATGAAATTAGGAAGAATGCCTGAGCTGAAGAAAAGCAAATGATGACCCAAAGCAAACATTCTGGAGGTGCTCTCTGAATTTAAGTCCATGAGAGATTATCTGATTATAGGCTACACTAACAAGAGCACAATGCTTGGATATAGCCATCAGAGTAAATACAGTTTATGACTGTCAAACAATGTGTTTTGTGTGACCTCTGTGGGTCCATTCTAGCACAGAAAGGAATCCTGGTCTAAAGTACACAGAATTCAGAATTTTGCTTAGCTAGGACTCATTCAAAAGGCACCTGTTTACCTAATAACATCTCACAGCTCTGCACCAATTGATTGATTGTCAAAACATATTCCATAAGCAGTTCTTTACAAATCTTTGCTAGTCAGGTTCTGCTAGTCAGGGTTTGTCACCCAGTTGTGACTCTGCCTGTTCAGCAGAGCTCTGGTATCTATATCTTCAATACTTTAATAATGAATGTGTTTCTTTAAAAAAAAAAATCACCCGAAATCCAAGAGTTAGTCAGTTGGGACAGGGAGGGCAACAGGTGCGATCAACTGCATTATTAACTACCACCCAAAGAGAGAAAGATAGAACAAGAATTGCCATTGCTGATTACCAATCCTTACATTATTAAGTAGAAAATTGCTGACTAGTTGGAAGAACAAGTCACAGTTCTAGAGAGTGGCCTAAGAGAGAGAAGCAAATGACAGAAAGACAGAGCTGCGGTGTCACATGGCATTGATGGAATAGAGAGAGAGAGAGAGAGAGTGTGTGTGTGTGTGTGTGTGTGTGTGTGTGTGTGTGTGTGTGTTGGGGGAAGGGTAATTAAGCTTAAACTGGATGATATAGAAAACAGATGAAGAAGAAACAATACAAGAAATAAAGGACTCCCTGAAAATGCTGAAGGAAAAAAAAAACAACACACCAATCTGGAAAGTATAAACCACTTATTCTGTCAAGGGATCATTCACCTGCTCATCCACCAATGTGATTTATGACATTATCTGCCAGAAATGTGCCCCCCCCACCTTATACATTGAACAAAGTTCCTGAGCAAAAAAATAAATGGACACAAGTTTGACATCAGAAATTGCAATGTTCAAAAACCAATAAATGAAAATTTCAGTCTCCCTGCTCACTCCATCAATGATACATTTATTTTTAATATGATTGTTTTAGCTCATTCACTTGCATATTCACTAATGTGATAGATGCCGTAATGTGCCAGCAATGCCCCTCTGCCATGTACATTGACTAAACTATACTGTCCATATGAAAAAGAATAAATGGACACAAATCTGATATAAAAATGGTAACAACCATAAACAAGTAGGAGTGCGCTTCAATCTCCCTGGGCACTCTGTAGCAGAGCTGAAGGTTGCCATTCTTCAGCAAAAGAACCTCAAAAACAGACTTCAGCATGAAACTCCAGAGCTGGAACTCATCTACAAACTTGACACAATCAGACTGGCTCTAAATAGAGACTTGAAATGGTTAATTCATTTCAAAAGAATTATCCCTGTTCACACATTCTCACCTTCTAATCACTGTTGTGAATGGACATCATCTCCCCTAAATGAACTGACTGTTTTAGCATTTGCCCTCCCCATTGTAATATTTCTCACTCTTGCAAGTGTATATATACACATCCTAACTGTAGTTTCCACTTCATGCATCTGAGCAAGTTGGTTGCAGCCCACAAAAGCTTATGCTCAAAGAAATTGGTAGGTTCAGTGGTTCCCAACCAGTCGTCTGTGGATCACTGGTGGTCTGCAAGGATACTGCAAGTGGTCTGTGGGGGGTGTGGAAGATAAATTACTGCAGGTAAGTGTACTGCAATGGGTGCAATATGTTTGTGAATGAGCATAATAAATTATTAGAAATAGCTGTAGTTTTAATACCCCTTGTTATACAAGTTTGCCTCCCATCAGCCATAGGCTATGTTAAAAATGTTTAAAATAGCTTGCTTACACGGTGGTCCACAAAAGCTTTCAATGATGATGTAGTAGTCTGCATAAAGGAAAAGTTTGGAAACCACTGGGTTAGTCTTTAAAGTGCCACTGGACTTTTGTTGGTTTTGATCTATCTGTGTCACATCTTTCTATACTAAAATTAATTTAATGTCCATTTTGATTAGCGGACTTTTTATCATTAAATTTTACTATTAATGTAAAAATTTAACAAAGAGTGAAAAAAGTTGTCTTTATAGTTAGTTCTTCCTATTTCTGTATTTTTTCAGTCCAAAATTTTAGAACTGTCATTTTTTTGATGCTTAAACCTCATTGTTTTACAAATACTTTGGTTTATGTCATTCTGTATAACCTTAAACAAATGAAAAAGCTAATAAAGCCAGGGTCCTTCCAATACTATCTTGTCTATGTGTAATGGGACAGTTAGACTAGTTCTCTGTTTAAAACAAAATCAACCTTTACCTCAGCATGCATAACACTAGACACTGTTCCACAAATTTCCGAGCCTGTCACTTGTGTTGCTGCTTGTGTGACTAGATAAAATGCTGCTTATCTCTGTTTGTTTGGGTAAGATGCCAGAACTGGTATTGTTATGCATGGAGTGCTGTTACCCATGACAACCTCAGCAAGAAGCCAAGAAGAACCACATGCAGCATAAAGAATGGCAAGAACGACAGTACGTTTGAGGTGAAACATATATACAAGTAAATAACTTAGATTTTATTCTTAGGGGAGAAAGTAGAAAATTTGTTTATTTTCTTCAGAAAACTGATGTATAGTTTTATACAGTCTTGGTGTCTAGGTACTAAGAAAATGTATGCTAGAAATGTAGATACTAATTAAGACTTGGTAATGAACTTATTGCTCAATCTATAAAATGTTTTGTCTTCTTTTAATAAGTGTTAGATAACACAATCATAGAAATATATTGTTAAAACAAAGGATGTAGCATTGGGAACTGTTTATTTAAATATTTTAGCTTTGCAGACAAGAAACAGGAGACGGATGTTGTAGAACTCATTCTGTTATGCAGAGGCAGTTTGGGACTGGGGTACTGAATAGAGAGGATCTCCATCAAGCATCTTGGGCTCAGAATGATTATTTACCATTCCAAATGCAAAATTTTAGTATGATTCTCCAATACCTAGCAAAGAAATCTTGGACTCCAGAGCCTAAGAAGTCTCTAGCCAAGAAACAAGTTTCTAGATTTCAAACTGCAGGCAAGAAAATACCCTAAATATCCAGGAAAGTTCCTTTGACTATCCCTAGAGTACTGTTTGTTTCAGCCCATCAAGATAACTGCACTATTTGCCTGATGCAACTGAGAATTACTATCACATCTTCCAGGTTTATTAGGAACATAAAGAAATAGTGGGATTTCTATTCACAATGTCCCAGATGGCTGTCCTGAACTATCATGCAAACACAGGCTTCCAGTTTTAGTCAGGCATAATCTGAGATTTAAACAAATTATTTCATAGCTAGTGCCAAACTGTCATAATGTGTTATACAAGGAGTTTGAGGTAACCAGGCTTATGATGATTTTCCCCCATTATGGGGTTAGGGTTTTTTTTTTGTTTGTTTGTTTGTTCCTTTTCTGCCCACCAGGCTAAGACCTTATCCAACTTTAGTAATTTGAACACCAGAGTAAATAGCTGATTTATAGTATTATTCATTAAATTATCTGCAGTTATTCACTATAGTATGTTGCTCTATTTTACAGCCTTACAGAAGATCCCCCAGCCCCACAGATGTATAGGAAGTGTGCCTAAGTCCAGCACAAGGTACAGAGATCCAAATTGGACAAACTAGTATCAGTATCTCGTTTACGCCAATGATCAACATTATACTACCCTCTGGTACACTTAACTCATGGATTTTGATGACTTGAGTATAAAGAGGCCAGATTGTTGTTAGTACTGTAGCAACATCTGGACTCCACAACCCCATTATGCAAGGCACTACCCAGATGTAACAGAAGAAGTCATCCCTGCCTCAAAGCATTTACATTTAATTAAGATCTTATTTGAAACCACTCCTGTTAACCCAATCCATATGTGGCCCGGTATGGTGAGGCCACCTCCAGGCCAGAAGGCATGACAAATTGTGCCTTTCAGCCATTAAGAATTCAGGATGTGGTTACTATGGTCATGTATCCTACCCTTTGGGATGTACAGTGTCTAATATTTGCACCAAGGAAAAGAATGACCTAAACCTTTGTAAATATGTCACCAGAGTAGGAATATGGAACACGAGCTCTTATGTCTGAAGCGAAGCTTGCCATTGTGACCAAAGAACTGGAAAGATATAAAAGAGAGAGGAAGTTTAGATTTGTTTTCAAAGGAAAGGATCATTTCATTAGGATGGCTTGATAGGCAGTGTACTACCCAAGATCAGAGAAAGAAAGAAAACAGTGTTGCATTTTTCTTATTCAAGGAGACAAAGTATGTGCTTGTATATAATCTCATCAGAGACAGAATTACCACCATTCACCTTTGAATGAAGCCAGTCAATCATACAGTTTTATGCCCCCACTATAGCAATTGACATTGAGGTGATCAACAAGCTCTACGAATGATGAAGAAAGACTAAAACATCAAGTTAAGACACCACTCTTGTAATTGGGGACTTGAATATGAAATTTGGAACTGCAAGGTTTCAAAGTAATGTAAAACCATAGTCTAGGATGCTCATAAAATGAGAGGGAGGGGCTTAGTGAAATTATGCAGTTCTAATCATCTGGTCATTACAAACACTAGCTTCACACAACATTCTAGATCTTTATATAGATGGTCGTTACCTGATGGTGTGACAAAGAATTAAGTCAACTGTGGTGTGCTACATGGCTAAACCAATACTGAGGATAGAGTGTCTAATGAACAAAGATTTCCTGAGTGCAGACTGGATCAGACCATCGACTGCTAACTTCAAACAAAATTAAAACTTAAAAAGATATGATCTTCAACAGGTCACTTCATTTGGACTTGCCCAGAATCAGTAAAAGCTATATCATTTATGTCCAAAATGGGTTTGTGGCACTGGCAGAGATGAAAGAGGAGACCAGCTTCAGAATAAAATGGGAATTATTATATACTTGAAATAGGCAAGGGGCACGTTACAAAAAGTCAGTTTTGGACTCCGCCATACTGAACTGTGGAGGTGTTTGACAGGGTAGAAAAATAATACAGAGTGAAAGAGAATGACTTGGAGATTGAAGAACATAGGAAAGAATATAAGAAACTCAGAAGTCAGGCAAAATTCAAAGGCAGACTAGAGAAGACAAAAGTAAATATGTAAAATATTGTATGGAAATGCATGGAACTTGAGAATGAGATAGTAAAAATGCAAAAAGTTACATTTACAGTGATCAGACTTCTTACTAGAAGGCTTTCCCCATGGTAAAAATATAATAAAAGGTCATGATGACAGAGTCCTTACTGAGGGTGATTGTATCAAATGCAGTGGAGAGATTAATCAACCAATTTGTATCATGACACAGGACAGCAGTAAAGGAAGTACAGAGGGAAAAAAAATGTTAATTGGGTGAGAGAAAGTGGTGTGTGCTATTGTGAAAATGAGGCTTGGGCGTAACCTGGATTACATGCCAGCAAAATTTGTAAAAGCAATTGGTGAACAAGATACTGATTTTATGTGGAAAATTTGTAATGTTGCATGGATGACTAGAAGATTGCTGAAGGACTGGATGAAGAGAATTTTTCTGCTCTTACCAAAGAAGGGAAACAAACTGTAGTAACTATTGTACCATCTCCCTAATATGGCACATGAACAAAGCTCTGCTCTATGTAATCCAGGACTGCAGTGACTCAAGGATAGAAGCAAAGCTATCACCACAACCTGGTTTCAGAGAGGGCCGAGGCACACATGACTAAATCATGAATGTCCACTGCATCTTTTAAAAAAATGCAGCAAGTTCCAGCACTCTCTGATCATATGCTTCATTGACTACTCAAAAGTATTTGATAGCTTCCAACATGACCATCTTTGGAAGATACAGGGATTCCAACACATCCCAGTGAAGTCATCACAAGTCTACCACCACCACCAGACCACGGTAAGATGTTAACAGTGAAGGTTTTCCATAGGACCAGGTATGAGACAAGGGTGTCTTTTAACTCCAGACCTCTAATAAAACTTGCAAAACTGGAAAAAATCAGATACCCATTGGTGGACACCTCTTAATGGACCTCAGAGCTGCTGGTGACATGTTGCTGTTTGGACCTATCAGTGATGTGATGCAACAAATGTACAAAGTTAGTGATGAATAGGGACTATTCATGAATGTAATGGAAAAAAATGAACGTATGTTGACAAACATCACATGATTAGTACACAGGATGTAAAGACAGATGAGTTGAATTGTCTGGAATTGTATACCTCCAGCCAAGGGGGCTGTTTCAAAAGAAATGGGAAGATTAGGGGCAGCTTGCTCACATACAACCTTTGTAACAGGGTAACTAGTCTATTAAAAGAAACCAAGCTCAACTCTTGTTTCTCTCCAGGTGCTCTTAGCCCCAGTCTATACTTGCCACATTTTTCTGCAGCAGTTGACAGAAGATACACAAGGTATGTCAAATACCTTGCATATCTCCTGATGACTCACTAATTGGCTCCTACACACTAAGGTAAGCTGACCACAAATGCATTGCAGTTGGTTTACTGCAACTCCAGTTCCAGGGCTGGAGTTGCTGTGGCGATTTCAGGAATGATTCGGCAGATTTATACTGACTGTTGAATCACACCTGGAAGATTGCACTGCTAGCAGTGATTTTGCCACCATCATTATAGGCTTACCCTTAGGCCAGTTAAGAGGGCAGGGAAGCAGCTAGGCCTGTTAAGAATGGGTATGTCTAAACATCAATTAAAAACCTACAGATGCTGTATGCCAGCTCATTGGGCTCATGGGTGTTAATTGCCATGTAGGTATTCAGACTGAGCCAACAACCCAAGCTCTCACTTTCCAATGTCCTAGAGATTGGACTCCAGACTGGGACCAACATCTGCACACCATTAAACATCCCTGCAAACTTGAATCATCTGGCACAGATCAGCCATGAGTGTCTAATTGAAGTTTGGACATACCCATAGAGACCTGTGGAGGTCGGAGCAGACTGAGTCAGTCAAGAGAAGGGCAGAACAACAGCTGCCAGAGAACCAAGGTGATTTCTGGGAGAATGGTGAGGCCAAAGAATCAACAGCAATGAGTGTTCCCAAGCCAGAGGGTTAGGGAAGGTTAAAGGCCAGAGTAGCTGCAGAGGGAGTAGCTTGCTGGCACTATGGTGGAGAGATGGAGCCAAGGGGCAGACAGCACTGAAGGCAGGGGAACAGGAGAGGTGCTTCCCCACCTGACATTGACACTGACAATGCCGGAGAGCTGAACCCACAAGTACTGTGAAATGGCAAGGGGAGAAATGAGGGATGTTCTCCTGGCAAGGATGCTCTCAGCAGAGAGGCTGTGGGTGTATCTATTGGAAGAGGAGGATAGCCCTGGTAGCCTTTGGCTATACCCTATATTAAGCTTGCATGCGTGTATTACTCTCTATTTCATACAAATATATCTTTCTTTATATAAGTTTAAGAAGCCATGGTTTTATAGTATATCACTTCTTAAAGGTAAGAGTTCTTGGTACTAATTCTTTCCATAAGCTGAAACACATGTATCCTACAGACCTTTGCAAAAGGTGTGACTCAGTTTGCAAAGACCTATAAGTAAGTTTGCTATGCAATAGGATAATACCTGCAAGCTTTGTAAACCAAGGCTTGTATCTATCTGTGCAACAGAAGAAGGCTAACTAGGTAAGAGGTGAGTGTAGGCCGTACAGAATTTGGCAAATTGGGTTTTGATCATGTTCTGCAGATGAACAGGTGGAAAATATCTCTGCAAACCCACCACAAAACCCACAAGCTGATAAACAAAAAAAGGGAGAACATGCCAGAAAAATAGATGTTATAGACCCCTGAACCAATAATTTAAAAGTACCCCCAGTAATTTCTGGAAAACATCCATATTTGGGCCAGGAAGAATGAGATAATTCTATTTATTTTTAGAGGGTTACTGTGCAGAAAGAGTATTTAAAGCCCCCACATTTGTAGAGGGGTTGAAGCTTCCAAGTTCCAGACAATGAACTCGAACAATGCAAGAGGAAACTGAACAGGCTTCCAGCAACACTCTACCTGACTTCTTTTAGCTAGGTTTCTTTAATTTCTTTAATCAGTTTAGAACTGTTAGCTCAGTACTTCAACTTATCTTTACTTCAAGTGTGAGTATAACTCTTATAATTGTATCTTAAAGATAGGAAATCTTAGCAACAATACTGTTTATAGTGGTTAGAGAAATGTATTGATGTATCTCTTTATCATTTATTTTTCACAGTATTCATTTGTATTCTTATCTATCATGTGCCATTTGCAGTTAGCAATAAAGAATTGTCTTAAAATTTCAATCTGAGTACTCCTTGACTGCTTTTTTTCAGGGAGGAAGTCCTATTTAATTAACATACCTGTAGTCAATCTGTACTAAGAACACCTGTCCTTCAAATTGATCTACATTGGCCATCCCAAATTCTGAAAGAATAACAGAAATTGGCTACAGATATTGGTGACCCCAACGTGATCCTCCTTGGGAAACAGCTGGAAAAGGACTTTTAAAGACAATTGATTCTTACAGGGTTAAAAGTTTGCAAAGTTAAATTAGCTGACTTAGTATAAGTTGCAAGATTTCCTGTCTGATAGATACTGTCATCTTCCTGGATTAAGTAAAACCACAGTTTGCTTTCTATTTGCTGTAACAGTCCTCTGCAAGGTATTTTTCTTATGTGCACATTAAAAAGGGGTAATTAAAAAAATATATATTTTGATCTACTGATACATAGAATTAACGGCAGCGCAGGCGTTTAAAGACATAAGGTGGCAAGGCAGCTGCATTAAACCTGCCAGAAAAGGGAGGTTGTTAAAGTTCCATATCTTGGAAACTGGTTAACAGAAGTCTAAGGACTCACTGTATTATTGTAAATCCTGGAATATTAGTCCCTCCGCAACTGTCCTTGGGCCTTGCCCCAGAGTGCTCTCCACTAGTTGACCCTGATAGTGATAGAGGGACTGAGTGAAAATACCTCTTGATTTGCTAGAAAAGTTAGAGGGAAGAGAAGGGAACTAACCCCATCTCTTCTGTGATTAATGAGACAATAGATTTTAACTTGTAAGTTTGACTGGTTGGGGTAATATATATATAAATTTTGTGGTCTCTGCAATTTTTACTGTACATGCTACAAGTCACTAAATTCCTAGGAAATTAACTGCAGGACAGTTAAATATAGAGCCATTCATATGTTTTATAGAGAGTCTTTTAGAAAGAGATTTTAGTTGTTAGTTAAGGAACATATGGCAAGATTTTAGTTTTCTTTATCTTTTCCCTCCTTTCCTTCTTAGATAAGTTACAGTTTAGGGTTTAGATTCTGTTACTAGATAATATGTGGTGTTGTGATGGATACTGTTGGAACTGCCAAACTAGAGACTTCTGGTTCAGCCTTGGAAGACTATCTGGTTAAATATCTCAATAGTCATCAAGGAGGATTAATACAGTTTAGAGAGGAGGAAATGATTTCTGCTCAGAGAAACCCATGGGAGTTTCTGAAAGGGGTTTTTGAGCGAGAGGTGAATCAGAAGAAAAGAAGGAGTGTTCAGATAAAAGGCATCACATTACAACGTTTGCTAATAGGTTGTCATGCACTGGAGAAACAGCTGAAGAAAGAGAGAGTTTTCTCAGAGAATGCAAAAGGTTATAGATAGGAAAGAAGAGGATATTTTGAAACTGACTCTCCGATTGAACAGGATTATGGAGGAACAAAAGGGTATTGTAAGGAGGAGTTTTGATTTAGAAGGATGATTGGAAAGGAGTTTGCTACAGGTACAGGAAGCTGAGAGGGTAATTAAGGTTTTGCAAGAGGAGGAGGTCAGTAACAGGAAAGCTCTTGAGGACTGCAGATTGCAGCAAGATTGGCTGAAAAAATTGGTGCAGGGTTACGTGTTGGAGTGGAGTCAATTCAGCCTTTGGAATTTGGAGATTTGGGTGAGAACTGGTTAGAAAGAAATCTTGACCTAATTCTAGAGTGTATTGAGGCAGGAGATATAGTAGCAGGAGTTGATGAAACAGGAATAGTTGACAGTGATGTGATGGGAGAAACTGTTAGCCTGAGTTGTGGAAATGAGAAATTAGTTTCCTTTCCTGTGGACATGATAGAGCTGGTTCAGGCATGTCAGCTTGCTGGTATGGTAACCCACCATTGGGCAAGAGAGCTGGCTCAGGCTGAGGTTACTAAGCAGCAAGAAATTGGTGGTGAAGAAATTGAGGGTTTGGCAAAGGAATCAGAATGGTCTGGTGCAGAGATACAGGAGGAGGAGCCTGATGTCACTAGTGTTGAAGAGAAAAAGGAGGTGGTAGATGATGTATGTGGAGCAGGAAAAGAGGAGGAAGAAACAGCTTCTGCTGTATCAGCTCAGATTAGAGAGCCTTTACAGTCCTTGATTGTGCAGGGTCTGGAAGAAGCAGTTTCTCAAGTGACTCAGGTTGCAAATGCCTGTGATGTAGTGATTTCAAGATTACAACAGGGAGTAATGACACAGCCTGGGATACTTATTTCAGTCCTGGTGCTTCAACCCATATCTGATGTTTTGCAGATTCCACCAGGTTCAGGGAGATTTGGTCTCAGTGCAAGTCCACAATTACAGGCAGGATTTATATCCTATAGATCCTCTGAAGTTAGGGAAGGACCATCATGGTGTTTTGTAACATCACCAGGTGCACCTTCGACAGATCCCATTCAGGGTATAAGTAACTTTTTGTATCAGTATGGGGATGCTTTAAGTGGAAAGAATGAAGAATTCTAAGGGACTTCTCCTTAGATTCCCTCTTCCCCCATATCATGGGATGGGGAGGAGAGTTCTGAAAGCTCTGATGAGGAAGCCAGTGGGACACAAATCTCCCCCCCACACACACACACACACCCCAAATCTAGAAAATCAGCCTCCTGAGGAAACTGTGAGAAGAACTGGATCAGGGAAAGGCTCCCCTGACATAGGGTGTCCTATAGCAGTGGTAACATATTAAAACTAGAAGCATTGGTGACATGAAAACAGAAGACTCTATTGCAGTGCATGAACAGTGAGTGTGAGAAATGGCTCAGATTTTTGATATACCAGAAGATGACTGGGTTAAAGTTTTACAGCTCACAGTGAACCAGGCATTGTGGAGCACTTACCTCCTGAATATAGAAGGGGTGAAAAATCTTTTGATGAAACAGTAACAAAATCAGCATCCAGGCCAGGCGGGAGTGGCTACGCTGTCTAATTGAAAGCAGAGACCTAACGAATCTCCTCATCAATGTCATTTGAGACTAAATTCAGCCTGGCTTAGACATATGAAAGATAATTTGGATGGGTCCTAATATATCAGTTTATTAATTAATAATTCTCTTCCCTATCTGCGGGCAAAAGTCAACATGCATGTTAATGATCATACTTCCTTGAAGGATGTATTAGCCTTGCTAGTGAAAGCATACGCTGATAAAGGTTCTGAAGATATAAAAGGCCTACAAGGCCGATGTGGTGCTCCTGTAGCCTCATTCCAGGAACCACAAACCAATTCTATTGTAAGAATTGAAGGACCCTTGAAGAAACCTCAAGAATCATACCAAGGAGTTCCCAAGCCTGGTGGGAACCAAGGTAAGCCAGTTAATTCAAACCCTTGGAGGGGCGAACCTTTCAGAAAGGTTCTACAATGGAGCCTCAGAAGGGGCGGTGGGAGCATTTTGCTTCTGTTTCAGATGCAGTCTGGAAAAAACAGGGATCCAGAACACCTTCCCACCATGATGATGATGGAGCTGTTATGACTGTGGTTAAGAGAGTGCAACAAGATGTGCAGAATCTTAAGACGCAACAGGATATCCAGAACCTCCAGACCTGTGTGGCTGACCTGTGTGTGACAAGCCAGAATCAGACACAGCGACCTATAGCTCCCATTAATTCTTTCCCCTCTCTCTCCACAGCAGAGTTAGAGGAAGAGGCTGATAATAAGTCTGCAGACTTTGTCTGCTCACTGTTCAGCTCGACGCCGTGGCTGTGTTCACACAGCCCTCTTATTTCGAAACAATAGGGGTTGTTTCGAAATAAGATTTAGGCTGTTCACACGACGCATGGTTGTTTCAAAACAATGGCTTCCGTTGTTTCGAAACAACCACGTTGTTTTGAAACAAGTTAAACCTAGTCTGTGGTTGAAACAACGTTGTTTCGCCATGGTTGTTTCGAAACAAGGCCGTGGGAACATGTTGTTTCGGAACAAGATGTTCCGAAACAACAGTTCATGGCGTGCCCCCTCAGCACCCTGGCTAGGGTGCTGAGGGGTGTCCCCTGGCCAGCGCCTGCACAGGGGGGCTGCAGGCACCGGCGGGATTTAGGGCTGCCCAGCGCTGCTCCCCGCGGGCTTAAAGCCCGGGCTGCACCCCCGACACCCCCGGCAGCCCCGCAGCCGCTCGCCCCCCCCCC
>ML681972.1:17686025-17801516 GCA_007922195.1 Podocnemis expansa | reverse complement strand
GTGGATGCTGTAAGTGCTAATATGTTCTGGAATGGAAAGAAGGGAAAATGAGATTGGAAATACAGTAATTCATCTAAATATGAAGTTGTTGCAAGTTGGGAATATTCTGTGGGATAGAGAGGCTGTGGGTATATCTACTGGAAGAGGAGGATAGCCCACAAAAATTCTCTGGTGAAATAGGGCAGTACTATCTCCACTTTACAGATGAGGAAACTGAGGCACAAAGAAGCTAAAGTCCAAATGCACAAAAACAGTTGGCCTCCAAACTTCCAGTGATTTTAACGGCACGTAGGAGTTAAATATCTTTGTGGATCTGGGCCCAAGTGACAATCAAGATTACCCAGGAAATCCATGGTGGAAAAAATTGAACCCAGGTTTCCTAAATGCCAGTTGAGCATCCTACCCGGTGAACTGTCCTTCCTCTTTAAAGAGGGATAAGTTATGCCTTTAAAGGGATAACAGGCTCAGCAAAATAACTGCCCAATGTCAAAAAGCTAGTGTATTCCCCCCGCCCTTCAGATATTGGGTAGTTTGCCACAGCTCAGTGAAGGCTGAAAAATTGCATTTCAGTGTTAAAACTATCAGGCAAAAATAATTGTTGACAATTTTAAATCATAGACATTACCAAGAAAGATCAAACCAAAATCCTTTGCAATTTTTATAGTTCTTCTGTCCAAGAATTGGCAACAGGTACCTTTAACACCAGCCACATTTGCTGAAGAACTAGAATGGTAGGCTTTGCTTCACTTAACAGCCTTGGTCCTTACTTTCACATAGTACTGCATGTGAAAGGGTGCAAACTGCACTTGCGATTCCAGCTGTCAACCTCATTTTCAAGGCTAAAACGACCCTCAGCCAGCAAATGTTCAGCTGTTTAATCATGAGTTTAAAACCTCAGTTGGCATTATGACAGTTCTGGGCAAAGGTAACGAACTGCAGCAGATCTATTTGTCATTTTTTGCGGCAGTGTTGCTTTGATTGAACCCATGGGTAACACCAGGCTTGAACTATTTTGCAGGATTAATGAAGGTCATTTCAGCTGTAATGTTAATAAAATGCTGATTACAGCATTGGAATGCCCAGTAGCAAGTGGCCACCTGAGATTTCCTATTTTAACTATTTCCTTCCAAACTGGTGACCATTTCATTCTTCCAGAATATGTTAGATAGAAGTCACAGCAGAATGTACTATATGGAATACCCTCTAATGAGAGAGACAGAAAGCATTTATAAACTTATATGATTAAAAACACATCCCATCACAATTTCAAAGCTTGATTGCTTTACTATTTTTTCTATATTTGTTTGCCACTTGGAGTGTAATTTGAAGGTTTACCTATGTTCTCTTTCCAAGACGCTTCTGTCCATTACCAGCTTACCTACATTAGCATTCCAGTCCTATCCCAAAATTACTTTAAAAACTGTTTGTAATGAAACTATTCATAGAACAAATATCTAGTTTTCTCTGAAAACAGCATTGTTTCTGGTACACACCATTGGCTGTATTTAGTCCTGCTCCTTTTTTCTGACCTTTCTCTACCAATTCCTTATTATTATATTAAGCACTTCAAGCAATGACACAATGAACAATTAACAATGAAACAAGCAAGGAGTCCTGTAGCACTTAAAGACTTAACAAATTTACTTATTGCATGAGCTTTCGTGGGAGAAAATCCCACTTTGTTAGATGCTTTGAAGATGGGGGAACAAGTGGGATTTTCCCCCACAAAAACTCATGCAACAAATAAATGTGTTAGTCTTTAAGTGCCACAGGACTCCTTGCTTGCTTTGCTAAACTAGACTAGACTAACATGGCTACCCTTTTGGAACTTATCAACAATGAATAACTGAACATCATCTGATCTGGCTTGCCCCTGCATCTCCAAGTTTGACTTTTGGGTTTCTATCCTGAAAACATTTGTTTCTCCTTTAGCTTACAATTACATGATTGCTACTTCCATACTATGCTGTCTTTCTAGATTTGCAGTTGAAAAGCTCATAGGTGTGGCGCCCTCTTTATGTGTCGTTCTCATGACTGTAGCAGATGTTGAACAAATTAATTTCCAAAGTCATTTTTGAATTATTATATTTTTGGGATGGTCAAAATTCAGAATACATTTGAAATACACAAGTAACTACATTACCGTGAAAGATGAGGTGTCAACATAAGACAAGTACCTTAAAAGACTGATAAAGGTCATATTCAAAGATGAGTTTCTAGCTATCTTGAGAAATCATATGCATCAGGGGCACTTTTCTTCCTTCTGCACCTGTACAGACAGCATCCAAAAATCCCATGCAGTTTGAGCTGCAGGTGCAGAAAAGTGTTAGCAAACACCAGCTGGCTGTTTTCAATGCCACCTGGATGTATGTGTCTGGCAAGCAGTCAGTAAATAACCCAAGGTCACATCGGTATGGTAATGTCAAAAGCCGCTACAGGCCTATCTGTAAATCCAAGGCATTAGTCTTCAAGATTTTATTCTCAAACCATCTGACATATTTTCTGCTAGTCCACTGCATTACTGGAGCTATATAAATAATTGAAATGACTAAGAATACTGAATAAACTAACAGAGAGCTCACATTGATACTGCTTCCTTATACTGTACCACACACTACTGTGGGATTCGTCTTTTATTTCAGCACTTAAATACCAAGGTGACGGGCATAGTGTAAGTGCTTAAGAGAATTCCTGGATTCTTTAGTACATAAAGTGTGATTTGGCTCTGAGTTACTCACTTGGAGTCATCTAATAGTGATCATATTACTTTTTTAATTTAATCTGGGTTTTCTAAACAAACATTTTAATCAATTAAGTATAAATGAATCAAAGAACTTATGAATGTGATAGCAAAGAACAAATTATTGCTCAGTAGGAAAATTAACTGAGATGATCAATTTCTGTCATAATATTCTGGCAACACATGGCAGATTTTATAGCTATAGCTCATCTGCCTTCTTTCTATCTATCACAATCTTTCAGGAAGTTAAGTTGCATAGTGAAAGTAGTTGTATGACTAGCACAGCAGAATTTTCAACACTGTTTACTGTATAGTCTATTTTTAAAACAGGTTTCCAAAAAAAGGTCTCAGAGCTGATCTTTTCCTACAGATCTCTATAGATTTACAGACATGGAACCAAATTTGATACTGGAAAATGAAGCATCTTCTTTATTAATAGGCAAACTGTTAACTATGAAGTGAAACCTTCACTAAATACTGCTTCTTATGGGCAGTAAGACCCCACACTCTATGTAGATCTTAAATGAATATTTTGAAATTTCCAGAGGATTCCATGACTTCTTTCCCCAAACTTTAGTTAAAGACAAAAAAATCCCCATGAAAATTGTCATTTCTTTATGAGACTGATCAGAATAGGATAGATAATCATATATCTGAATGTACATTGTAATATATATTGAGAGAATATTGCCCCCCCAAAAAAGCAGATGGGAATACTGCCACGATCATCTAATGAGGAGCCACACTTGGCATTGCAACACTGTTAGAAGTATGTATCCAGGCAGAAGTTCTTTTAGACAGATGACATTCTTAGGTTTTCCATTCAGCAAATACACACATTGCCTGTTTGTTTCTTTAGTCTAGGAGGCAGTTAGTAAACTCAAAAAGATGATTGTTTTCCAATATCAGCTTTTTATTTGGGTCACCTTGGATTTCAAAGGGCTTAATTTATTGTCACCACCATCTTACCAGCTCTGTGGTAACAGCAGCTGGTTGGCCCATAGATTCTGTATCTTACAGTGTATGAGAGCCAGTTTGACTAGAAGAGCTGATGGGATCAACCGGGAAGTTCTGTCATGGTGTAGCTAATATTCAAGTGAATTCTTCCAATTCAGAGAAAATCCATACAACACAGCTCTTCCTAAACCCCCTGGGAATAGCAGACAACTACAATAACCCCAATATATCTGTGCAATTTATTTTCTTTTCACCTTTAGAGAACTGGGTTTTAAAAAAAAGCAATAATTTGAAAACATTAATAAAAGCAACCAGCATCTTTAGATGCATTTTCTGATTCAAGTTTTCTGCATATGAGAAATCATGCCTCTAATACCACCTACTCCAAAATGATCCAAAATATTAAAGTAAGCAAAAGCTTCTTGTGCACATATCATTTTCATTGTATTTAAGGCACTAAAAATGTAGTGCAAAATCATCCTCTCCTGTAGAAAGAGCTGCCATAGAGATCCCAAGGTATCATGCCAGTGGTTAGAGAGGCTCTGATTTACTTACCTGTGGAGTGATATGGAGATGTGATGCTCTACTAGCCTCATGAATTTCCTAACATCAATGGAAGAATTCCCCAAACACCTCTGGAAACTCTAGAAGGGGTGGATCATTTGCACAGAAGGTCAGCCAGCCCCTCCATGGTCTTCCCTTGGCTTCCCTTGTCCTTATGTATGGCTGCCTTGAGTGGCATGTTTCCACACATATGCTCTTGCCCAGACCTTTCTTCTATCTTGTCATGTGATGCACAATGGGCTATGATCTGTGTAATTTTTCTGTTCACTTTAGCAATTCAATTGTATGGTTTGATGCCCAATATGCCATGCAAGGTTTCTTTATGAATACTCATAACATATTCTATGATTACTAGGGTATCATGCTTCCTGCAGCATCCTATGTGTGTGTCTGTGTGAAGCAGGTTACATGGCTCGGGGGGAGGAGGACAAACAGCAGCGCATAAACAGTGGCACATAAACCGCATGGAAGCTGGAGAGGTGCATCACAAAGGCAATAAAAATTCAATGGCCTAGGTCAGATGGGACAAAAAAAATATCACACATATGCACAAGAGAGGGAGAGACTGAGAGGAGACTGAAAACAAATGCAGACATATCAAACAGGGGAGAAGCTACTGCCTAAGGTCTAAAAACCACTGTCTTAGAAGCAACTGCAAGATACTGAGTCTACCCACATGGCCAGGGGGACCTAGGCTGGCTGAACTCCACCAGTCTAACAGGTAAGAACAATGAGAATAAGCTAAAGTGTGGTTCTAGATAGTGTCATTAGATCATCATGTGTTTTATGTCTTTCATTTGATTGCAGCAACTCTGACTGCTTTATTAAATGATTGTGTATTGGTTTGCTATATACTCATTTAAAATCATATTGTAATGAATAAACTAATAGTTTTACCTAAAGCTGTGTGAGCTTTAGAGAGTGTGAATGAGGAAGGCTGGGTGCATCCATTTCTTAATTAATTAGGCAGACATGGGTCCATGGTGATTGGGAGTGTGTTCCAGTCTCTGTAGGACGGGAGCTCCCAGTGTTGGGTTTGGAGCCTGAGGGTGCTCGCTTGGGGAATGTACTATAGGTGACCAGAGGGCACACACTCACTGCCTGGGACCAATTACACTTAGAAGGCTGGTGTGGATTGACTCAGAAGTGAGTGGTCATCCAGCAGAGCAGAGTATATCAGGGCTCAGGGGTGGGGACTAAGGGGTCACAGCAGCACACAAGACCAGATTCAGGGAGCAGCCTGTCACACACCTCCCAATCCAAATGCACTCATGAGCAGCAGCTGCTGACATTATGTAGTCTGCCATTTATCCTTGCTCCATTTCGCCTAGTTATTCATACTGAGAAGTTTCCATGTTGTCAGAGAGAGGTGGTTGCAGCTTCTTTTTCTGCAAGAAGAATTGAGGGTAGAGTGAATTTAGGTCTCTACTGTCCTAGCTTTAAGATGCTAAATCCATCGTTTCTTCCCATATCTCTCTTTAGACTGGGCTTAGGCATATACATCAAGAACATGGAGAAACCACAACCAGTCTAGTGGATCTGGAATAGCTCCCCTCAAGACAATGTATCCCTCCTGGGTAAACTGGAACCAGTCACTAGAGCAATTGAAGCATGCCTCCTCTTCCCTCAAGGTATGATGTGTACCCCTTACCTTAGCAGGCCACCCAGAACTCTTAGGCCAAGAAGTAGGAAGTACAGTTCAACCCCGACATTCTGTATCTATGTGGTGGCATTATTAGAAAGTGGTAGCAGCACCACAGTCTCCTATGCTATAGGTCTCTCAATTAATACAATTGAGAATCCATGATTAGACATTAAAATGAATTATTTGGACAGAATGTTGAGGTGGTTTAGCTAGAGAAGAAGCAAGGAGTCCTGTGGCACTTAAAGACTAACAGATTTATTTATCGCATGAGCTTTTGTGGGAGAACATCCCACTTCATCAGACACTTTGAAGATGGTGGAACTTACAGAATGGAATGAAAATAAATGGAAAGGAGCGTAACACATGGGATCAAGTCATACAGTAACAGCAACTCAGAGCAGTTGTTAAGATTCAAACACTGGGAAACAGCACATAGAGGAGGGTGAAGTCAAATCACTAGCTGTAAAGGGAAAAGAAGCCATAGTCACAATTTCATCCTGCTTTCACACAATCTAATCTGCATATCAATTCTAAATCAGCTGTTTCTCTTGAAGTCTTGATGTCCCATTGACTTTTTTCAGCATAGTCATTAACAAATTTTCCATACAGTGATTAGAAAGATGGCAGTGCTAATCAACTGGTTTTTACGTGTTGTGATTTCTGATGGCAGTTTTGTGCCCATTTATTCTTTTGCACAGGGATTGTCCTGTTTGTCCAATGTAGGGGCACTTCTGGCATATGATGGCATAAATCACATTGGTGGATGAACAGGTGAATGAGCCCTTGATGGAGTAGTTGGTTTGACTAGATCCTATGATGGCGTCTTTTGTGCAGATATGTGGGCAAAGTTGGCAATGTGGTTTGTTGCAGAGGTGTGTGCCTGCTTTAATGTTTCTGTTGTTAGGTCTGTAGCTGCTGGTGAGTATCTGTTTAAGGTTGGGGGCTGTCTGTAGGCAAGGAGAGGTCTGTCTCCCAAGTCTTGAGAAAGGTCATGCGATAAATAAATCTGTTAGACTTTTAAGTGCCACACGACTCCTTGCTTCTTTTGCTGAACTAGACTAACATGGCTGCCCCTTTGGATGTTAGCTAGAGGAGCTTATCCTCTATATTTTTGATCAACGCATGATGCAAAGTATCCTCTAACAATTTGGGATCAAGTGCCTTCAAAAACAAAAGGTAGTCAGGCTAGCAGAAGCAAATGGTCTATTGCCCTGCTATTTTTGAATTTATATCTGACTTAGGCGGATTGACTTCTGCAGTTTATGCTAGATGTCTGTAAGCATGCTATTATTGATATGCCATTAGTCAACTCACAAACACAGAAATTTCAGGCTCAAGAAGCACAGCTGCAGAATGATGAAAAAAATAAGGAGTGTATCATGGTTCAGATATCAAGAAAAGAGTGTTAATAAGGGATAAACTATAACAAACTCCCTTTCTCAACACACAGCTGTATGGAAGATGAGAAGGAGGCACTCCCACACTCAGGGCCATAAGAATTGGTTCCACCATGAAGCTAGGCAGTGATTTCAGTTTGCTTTCTGATTAAATTAACACATTTACTCTTATTCTCTATAACTGAAGAAGACAATTGTAAACTGCGAGTTTTTTCTTTGGCCAAGTCATTCCACCAGCTTCTATTGTTCAGATTCATAAGTTCTTAAAGAAAAAAACTGCGAACAAGGCCAGGCATGCTATGGATCATGCAACATGAAAAGGGAAGTGTAACGGAATGTGCAACCCTGCAATCACAGACCACAATGCATCATGCAGTCTCATGTGCAAACCATCCCAAAGACTCAGTCTCCAGACTTTGCACCACAGCTACAGTAACTCTCAACAGGTACTCTGAAGATTGGAGCTAATGATCCAAAAGAAGAGTTTCTTGCACATATAAAGAACCTTTGCTTGGGTTATCATCAGAGTATGGCCTCAAGAATATCAGTGTTTTGAGAAAAAAGAATCACACACCTCTGTTGCTTAAGTTAGAAGGAAAACTTGTAGCTGACAAGTATAGAAAACTCTTATCTCTTATGGAACTGCTAGGGAGGAATAAAACCACATTTGAAACCAGGCTGAAAATGATTTTCCTGTCCCAAGAGAATTTGATATTTCAAAAATTTTCTATCCTAATATGGGGAAAAAAGTCAAATTTCTAAAATTTTTAAATGAATGTATACAACAATTATTTTAAAAGATATAATAAAGCACCCCTACAATACACACACTCTCCTAAGAACAACGTCTAGGTTTCATTTCTTTTCTAGTTTTAATAAATCAGCATTTTCCAACAAACAAAGTTTCATTGACAAATTTCCAGCTAGCTCTAACCACTCTCTTAGCATATATTTCATATATGCAGTACAAGAGCTTTCAGAGATGCATGCATTCAAAAAGCAGGTGTAGATTCTTATCTAAGAGATGGAACAGAGAGGATAGATGGTATTTTGAAGTGAGAAAATGGAAGCCATTACAAAATACTTTGGCTAAAGCCTTCTTTGAGCCCAAGATAAATGTATACTAGAATGCAAAAAGCAGGAGGTTTGTCAATTCTGTGAACTGGCATTTCAGGTTTGGCAAAAGAGGCTCAGGGTCACCAGCATCTAACCTAGCCATTTTATTTATTTATTTATTTAGACCAAAAGAAGATTATATTTTTGCTTATCAAATAGTGTCTAAAGTTCTGGGCTTGAATCTGATTGCAGTAGGCTTAGACCAGGGATGAATTTGTATTTAAACCAGTGGTTCATCGGCTAGCTTCCAAACTACCAAGGTACTGGGCTCTTGGGAAGAGTATCCTGTTTCACATTAATTTTGTGTCCCAGCAGGTAAAAATCAGATAAAGAAAATGTGTAAGATAATATTGACATGTGAAACAACTGTTAGAAACATATACATTTTCAAAACAATGCAACTAGGCAGGTTTTTGTTGCGATAAGTGGACAGTCTTTATGTTGCTCTTGGATGTGCGCTTTGTGCAACAGTCTGTCACAATAATGTAACTGAACTACCTGCATGAGATACGAAGATAACCTTTTACATCAGGATCTGGCCCTCACTCCATGATTTCTGGGAAACATTGGTTCTCCAGTCCCCAACACATGCTAGTGTTAGCAGGACCTGGACTGAAGCCCACTGAAATCAAAGGAAAGTTTCCTTCTGACTTCAAGGGCATTGGATAAGGCCTACACTTGCCATTTCTGAAGTTTCACAAGCTACTGTTTCCACATCCTATTTTACTGATACTATCACATACTGCTGGGGGAATGTAACAAAGGCACAAAGTAGCCTTTATACATCAAGATATGGATAGTCAATCTCAGTGTCCACAAAAGTGAAAAAAATTATGGCTAGGAAAAAGCAATGAATACTGTCAGTTGCCCTGCACTCCTGAAAGGCAGACCATTAAAATTCCTTCTTCTGGTCTTCCTAAAATCCTACTGTCTCAAGTTCAGGAAGATAGAACATTGCACGTCACCCACAGCTTCTCTGATCTCCGGTCAGGGAGGGACCCAGAGTCATCTCCCTCCTCCCCAGTGCCTGTGTGTGTGTGTGTGGGTGTCCCACTTCATTAAAGATAGGCTTCCCACCATGGAAGAGCCAGTGGAAAAGGTAATACAGCCAGTTTAATCTTTTCTACAGTTACCCATGGGGCTGGAGGGAAAGTGGTTTGATGTGCATTCTCTGGACTATCCCTACCCATCACTGAGTCTCCAATATTCATGCACATACCTGTTTACTCACAATTTCTGGAAGGAATTAACAGTTGGCCCTACAAGTCTATAATGTTAAATCAGTGGATTTTTCTATTGTGAAGGAAGAATCTAACAGCAAAAATAAGATTTAGTGATACATTTGTCTTCCTTTGCTTTTTCTTTTCGTTCATGTACCTAAACCACAGGAGTCTTCCTTTATCTAACCAACCTTCTGAAAAGATTCAGAACCTATTCTGCTCCTATTGCAGTTCATCATAAAACTGCCAGCTTCAGTGGGAGTGGGAGCAGTCTTTCAATACACAGCTCACAAGCAGAATTGACAGGGGTCTCAAAGGAAGCAGTGGATTTAATAGCAGGCAGCTATATCTAAATCAATAACAATCTTTTTATGAATAACCAAAGCAAATTCAAAGCATAAAGCCATTTATGCTTTGAAGAATGACATGTCCTCCCAGTAACAAACTTCTAAAGGAGCTGGTACTAGTGCAAAGCAGGTCACTAGGCAGGCTCTGAAGTATCATGTTAAATAGTAATAGGGTTTCCTGGAACCCTGTATAATTACTCCATCTACCAGCAAGCATTTCATTGGTACCACTTACCTTTTGTAAGAAGGTATGCAGCATCCACTTAGTTTCAAAAGCCTCCCTCAGTAAATGAGTTTTCAAGGGGTTCATAGGGGTTTTTGGGGTTTTTTTTTGTTTTGTTTTGTTTTGTTTTTAAATACTCAAAGGAAATATGTGTTCTGCTTGTGGTAATTCCCTAGCATGAAAAATGAAATCCAGTAATCTTTACACAAGCAGAACTTCCACTGAATTAAACAGTTTTGTCTGACTCAGGACTGTAATACTTGGCCTTACATGAGCCCACAAACCAGCAGCCTTCGTATATTATTCATATTTATTTAGCACCTCAAAGATCTTAGAATTAAATCTGATAACATTCTTCAGTTGACATGCACAGCATAAATAGTTGAGGGCATATATCTAGATAGCAATACAGTTCTCAGAGACTGTAAAATTGTGTAAATTAGTGTAAGACCACACATTTTTACACTGACAACTGAACTATCTAAGACACTATATATCACCATTATACTTAATATCACCTCAATTACCACATTATTATTTCTCAATTTATGATTTATATCACCTCTATTACCATTATATAACCTCCATTGCCACAGTACCTAAGCACCTCACAGAGGTAGGGAAGTGTTGTGACTCCCAGTTTACAAAGAACTTCGGTACAGAGGAACTAGGCAACCAGGCCAAGGTCATATGTGGAGTTCCTAGAAGAGATGGAATTAACTCGTTGCTCTCAAGTTGCAGCACTAACCACTCTATCTTTGCATATCTTATGCGCATTAGAAGAATTTGCTTTGATTTTCTGGTTCATGCACTTCCACAGTTTACAAATAAATGAATTGCTTGATTTTTAAAGAAAGTTTCTGGACCAGGATGTAGGTGGTTTGACTTCCTGATCAGGGCAGGAGTGGTCAGAACCAGGCGTCAGAGTTGAAACCCAGCCAACAGGCAGTCAGAATTAGAATTCTAGAACCCAAGGATCAAATAAGAGTCTGAACTAGTACAACTGACAGTCAGAAAGTCTATGCTCTGCCAAGTTTTTCTGTCTCCTTCTGGCATAAACAGTAGGTTGGGTCAATCAATGGGGTAATTCATCATCCACAGGCAAGATCCTCATGGGTGGTGCTTCTGGGAAGGGCAAGAAATCTACTAGCCCCTCACTTCCAGTAGTTTTGGGTGAACTGTGCAGTGGTGACTAGGATGTGAAGGCTATCTGGAAACCCATGGACCTGCATTCAAAACCTGAGGCACCTTTCCCTCATCACCTGCCATTTCTACTGGCTCCTATGGCAATTATTATAACCAATAACAGCTGCAGATGCTCTGTTGCTTTAAAAAGCAATCCATTAGTTTTGCATTACCAAAGTATTTGCTTCTTTCCCAAAACCTAAGTTTAGTTTCAGCTTTAAAAAGTGCACTTTTCCTAAACAATCTTTTTCAAGAGGTTTTCTTGCAGTTTTGTCATAGTTGTTCATTGACACACAATTTATACAACTATAAACAGTTGATGATACTAAGAGATACAGCAGCTATTAAGAGTTTATTACATATTTAGAGCTTCTGGTATTCCTAAAGATGTAAAACAACTAGCAAATAAAGTTAAATGTTTCTTAGACTCAGCAACACAGAGTGAAAATCAGCTCTTTTAGGATTGGTAATAGATGGGATTTCTATCACAAACTGAAAAATCAATGGGAAAGAGGGGCAGAAAACTCTAAAATACTGTAGCTGGTCAGTTTGGGTAACACTATTAATATTACTGTTCACCTGTCACATTTATCTCCATTTGGTTCATTCTTCCAAACATTCAGTTGAGGCAGGAGTTAAAGACATGCTTAACTTTGCATGTGGCCCAATGGACTACAGATAGTCTACTTACTGTGCATACAGTTATGTACATGCATAAATCCCGGTGGAATCAAGGCCATAGTAAGTTAACTAGCCCTGAATTTTTTGGCCCAACACTAAGAGGCGCTTCTTTGGGTTTCCTTAATTGTCATATGGAAACTTCAACCCAAGGCTTCCTCCTCAGCTAGCTATTTGTAGGGGTTCTGCCTTTAATATCCTTTTTCCCTTCCCTACATAGTTCATTCTGCTTTAGTAGGCAGTAATCTTTTTCATGCTACTGAACTGATACTAGCTAGACCCACTTGATCCAGCTAATGGGGGAGTCAAACCAATATTGCATCTCTATGCAAGGTTGAAACACTGATATCCTAACACCTGCAACTCCCAGCCAGGAATCTGAGGTACTCAGTTCCTCTGAGGCTCAAACTATTTGTTTGCATTTTGTAATATTTCTCTTAAAGGAATAAACCAGTTGGGAAATGATTTCAAGACACCATAGAAAATAATAAATATATTAATAGGCTTTTTCCCACTCAGACTTATTTGCATTATGTTAAATGCTGTAGAAAAATAAGGTGCTTCATCAAAAGAACCTATTAAAAATCTCAAGAATGCTGGTTTATTGCATGTGAATTAAATTGCTTTTCAGTTGTTATCCAAAGCATCTGACTCTGGTGCTCTCAAATCTACATTTTCTACTGATGTTTGCAAAGAATTCCCACTGGTCTCAATGAGAGTTCAAAGAGTGGCACAAAGCCAGGAAAGTGACTCAAGGACAGGTGCAATAGAGATCACAGTCTGGGGAAAGGGAAATCTCATTAAAACAAAATCCAGCCAAAATAGAATGAGATATTTATCCAAGGCAAGCTTATCCTCCATATTGAGAAATCATCAGTAAACTAAATACAATAAGTGCCTCAGATCAGGTCAGGCTAGAGCCACAACAGAAGGAGTGTGCCCAACAGCAGGAAAGAACACTTTGAGACTGATTTTCTTTTATGTGCTGGAGCATTTAAAAACAATCGAGAAGCATGAACTACCCTGATCTGAAGTTTGTGACATTCCAGTTTGGCCTGGTGATGAAACATTCTGAAATCCCGAATCACACAGATTAGAGCATTTCAAAAGTTACAGAAAACTTTGGGTTCAAGTAAAATGCCCTTTCTGGAATCAAACAATTAAGCCATCTCCAGATTAAGCCAGATGGTTTACTGCTACACCAATTGCAGGTTTACACAAAACCTCCCACAAAATGTCACTATTTACATCACAGCATCTGAGTTTCTTTTCTCCACAAACATTGTATGCCTGTTAAAGTGATTACATTTATCTACTACTGCAGCATCTTATGAATGTGCAATTAATCCTCCTATACCATCACCTACACACTACCACATATTTTCCCAGCCCCCGCAATGTTGCTATTAAAGTCTTTTAGTAGGCTACTGACATCACTAGGCTTCTGGCTCTTTGCCCTACCCCCAGCTATGATGGCTCACTATTTTCCTTAGCTTCCAGATATGGTGAAGGATAAAAAACAAGGACTACTATTCTATCGAAACCTAAAGATGGGGAAACTAAAAATCAACCTGAAACCCTCCTCTCCAAGGGACAGAAAAAACAAGAACTCATTCCAATACCCAAGGCCAGATTAATCTTTTGTTGGCCTTGTGCCAAATATATCTGTGGGCTCCAGTGGTCGAGAGTACTGTAAGTTGGGGGTGATTCACGGCCGAGTGTTCTCCCCAGCGGGCAACCTCCCGCTTGCTTGCTGGGCGAGGCCGCGTCCAAGTCCCCTTCTGTGAGCCCCACATGGGTGGGGCTAGGTAGCTAACCAACGTCTAGGCTGCCAGCCCTTCCTCCAGGCGAGGCTGTAACGGAGTCGGTGCCTGCGAGCCCCCTTCAACGGGGCAAGGCAGCTAAACAAAATCTAGGCCTCCAACCCTTCCTCCAGGCGAGGCTGTGAAGGAGTCTGGGCCTGCGAGCCCCCTGCACCGGGGCGAGGCAGCTAAACAAAGTCTAGGCCTCCAGCCCTTCCTCCAGGCGAGGCTGCAAAGGAGTCTGTGCCTGCAAGCCCCCTGCACCGGGGCAAGGCAGCTAAACAAATTCTAGGCCTCCAGCCCTTCCTCCAGGCGAGGTTGTAAAGTAGGATTTTGGTGGGGGTTTGAAGCAAGGGTCAATCGCACAGGGTTAGCAAGGGATTGGGTGCAGGGGAGGGAGACGCAGGCCCACCCACTCCACTGCGTCTCAGCCTAGGACCCTATCTGGTGGCTGAACGGCTACCAGAAAGCCAGTGGTGCTCCAGCCGAAACACACCAGCTCTAACCCCACACTGACGGGAGATCCCCGCTCTTCCCTGGGCTACTTCCTCCAGGTTCCCTCCCTTTCCTCCCCTACCAAGTCCTCAGGGTAATAAGCCAGAGGGATCCCTGTCAAACCTTCATCCCCTGGGGGCAGCAGGGCTGGCAGGTCCTCTGTGAGGGGTAACTCCTCCAGGTCATTGCTGGTAGGGGCTTCCTGACCCAGGCAGTCTTCAGCAGATGGCAGCTCCTCTAGGTCACTGGGGGATGAGTCCTCCGGGTTCGTGAGGTCATCGGCTGACGGCAGTTCTTCTAAGTCCTCCCCTTGGGGTGGGAAGTAGAGTGGGATGTCCCACCACTTCTCCGGCAGCTTGTCCACCAGCTGGGGTTGCGCACCCTCAGGGATTGCAGCAGGTCTCCCTCTTAGACTCCCCCTGCTCTGCCTGGTCTGTCTCTTTTTATAGTCCTCCCCTACCCTGGGCCCACCTTCTGGGTTCCAGGTCCCAGCCTGGGTCCCTGCAGAGCCTTCCTCTTGCCAGCAGGGGGGCGCTCAGCCCCCGGGACCACTGTTCTAGAGGAGGGAGGTGCGTCCTGCCTGCCTTCCCTCCTACAAGTACCATGACATCCCCCTGCCCCACCTCTTTCTCCCTCCCCTCCAAGTCTTGCCACACACTGATCTCCATCCTCCCCCTTCCTGTCTCTCGATTCTCTCAACCCCCTTCCATTACACTCAATGATTTAAAGAAAAGTGAATGAAGTCATATATGCTTTTCCTTTATATGTTCTTATATTCCCTTACTGACAAATAAGAGAACAATCATTTGACTCAACTATCATCTTGCAAAAAACGCATGCATAAACATGCACTAAACTTTCCCCCATAAATGAGCCTAGCTTGATCCTACATAACCCCATGAAAATTGACCACTTAGTGCATGGAACGTTCTAACGCCAAAGTTTAATTACATTTATTTCTAAATAGTATCTTAATCTACTAAATAACAGTAACATATAATTGTTTTGGCATCCAAAAATCAAAAGACTGAAGAACATAAGAATAGTCTTACTGGGTCAGACCAATGGTCCATCTAGCCCAGTATCCTGTTTTTCCACAATGGCCAATGCCAAGAGCTTCAGAGGCAATGAACGGAACATGTAATCAAATAATCTAGCCCTTCCCACATTCCCATGTTCTGGCAAAGAGCAATACCTGCCCATCCTGACTAATAATTTTTGTTGGACATATCCTTCATGGATTTATCCATTTTTTTTGAACCCCACTATAGTCTTAGTCTCCACAACACCTTCTAGCACAAAGTTCCATATGTTGACTGAGCATTGTGTGAAGAAATACTTTTTTTTGTTTATTTTAAACCTGATGCCTATTAATTTCATTTGACGACCACTAATTCTTATGTTATGGGAAGAAGCAAATAACACTACTTACTCCACACCATTCATGATTTTATAGACTTCCATCATATCCCCACTGTCATCTCTTTCCCAACATGAAAAAAGTCCTAGTCTTATTAATCTCTCATGTACAAGCTTTTCCATATTCCCTAATCATTTTAGTTGCCCATTTCTATATCTTTACCAATTCCAATATATCTTTTTTTTCCTTAAGATGCGGTGACAAGATCTGCACACAGCACACAAGAGGTACATCTACATTGTAAAGATTTTTTCAGGATAAGCCTCCTTATCCTGAAAAAACTTTTCTGTATCCATGCAGGCATTTTGCTTTTTTGAAAAAAGTGCTCTGGTATTTCAAAACACCGGAGCACTTTTTTGAAAAAGTTAAACCTTGCTGTTTTTTGAAAAAGCAGCTTTTTCAAAAAAGCCATTGCTGGACATGGCAATGGCTTATTTTTGAAAAAAATGCCTTTTTTTTTCCAAGAGAGTCTAGTGTGGATTCTCTTTTTCAAAAAAAAGAAAATGCTGCTTTATTTCAAGGAGAGTCTCTTTTCCTGAAATAACATTTTTCAAAAAAAAGATTATCTCAAAAGGAGAAGTTACCTACCTGTAACTGGTGTTCTTCAATATGTGTTGCTCCTGGACATTCCATTGTAGGTGTACGCACGCGTGTGCATGGATAGCCGGAGGCTTTTCTTCTGGAGCACCCGTAGGGTCGGCTGTGGTGCCCCCTGGAGTGGCGCCGTCACAGCTCTCTATATGAGGCACAGCCGACCTGCCCTTCCTCAGTTCCTCCTTAGTGCCTATTCCACAGAGGGGAGGAGGGAGGGATGTGGAATGTCCAGGAGCAACACATCTCGAAGAACACCAGTTACAGGTAGGTAACCTCTTCTTCTTCGAGTGCTTGCTCCTGGCCATTCCATCGTAGGTGATTCACTAGTCTTACCTATGGTGGTGTGTGAGAATCACAGGAGCACAGACTGCAGAACTGCTCTACTCACTGCAGCATCGCCTCGAGCTTGCCGATCAATCACATAAATGTGTGTGCAGATGACCAAATGGCTGCCTTACAAATGTCCACAATTGGCACTTTGCTCAAAAAAGCAGCGGAGGAGGCTTGAGCTCTTGTAGAATGGGTCTTGATTGCCAGCGGGTCAATTTTAGCCAATGCATAGCATTCACTATACAAGAAGCTATCCAGGAGGAGAGACGTTGAGCCGAGACTGGGTCCCCTTTCATCCTATCTGCCACTGCTACAAACAGCTGGGACATCTTTCTGAAGGGTTTTGTCTTTTCTATATAAAAGGCCAAGGCACAGCGAACATCCAGAGAGTGAAGCCTTCTTTCTTCATCCGAGGCATGAGACTTTGGATAGAACACAGGCAAGATGATTTCTTGATTTCAGTGAAACTGCAAAATTACCTTAGGATGGAATGCCAACTGAAGATGCAGTTGAACTTTGTCTTTGAAGAAGACAGTATAGGGCAGAGAGGCCAAAAATGCCCGAATCTCTGACACTCTCCTGGCCGATGTTATCGCCATTAGGAAGACTACCTTTCACGAGAGATGGAGGAGCGAGCAGGAGGCAAGTGGCTTGAACAGGGGCCCTGTAAGTCTACAGAGGACCAGATTGAGGTCCCACTGTGCAATCAGGGAATGCACCACCGGGAAGAGCCTCTCCAAACCTTTAAGAAAGTGCTTCATCAGTGGGTTGGTGAAGAGGGAAGTTCTGCTTGCTGTCTCATGAAATGCCACAATCGCCATCAGGTAGACCTTGATCAAGGAAAAGGACAGGCCTTGGGTCTTTAGACCCCAGAGAAAATCTAGGATGGTCTGAACTGGAGCCCGACATGGCATGAGATCCCTGCTAAGCGTCCAAGCCACAAACTTGCCCCATTTGCCTTTATACGACGCCCTCGTCAAGAGTTTCCAACTATTGAACAAGACCTTCTGGACCTGCACTGAGCACTGCAACTCCCTGCCCCTCAACCATGGAGGTTCCATACGCAGAGGTGTATTGACCTCAGGTCTGGGTGGCGCGACCACCCTTGGTCCTGAGAAAGCAGGTCTGGCAGCATTGGCAACTATCAGGTCCCTGACTGAGAGATGCAGCAGAGTCGTAAACCAATGTTGCCTCAACCATGCTGGGGCTACCAAGATGATTGAGGCCCAGCCCTGTTTGACTTTCAAGAGGACTCTTGGAATCGGGGGAGGGGGGTCAGGGGCAACACATAGCTGACCTTCCCCGCCCAGGATATCTCGATAGTGTCCACAAGTGACCCCAGGCTCTGACCCCTGAACAAAACACTGAGCTCTTGTTGTTCTGATCGGATGCAAAAAGGTCCACTTGTGGATAGCCCCACAGACAGAAAATGGGCCTCAACACTTCCCATTTGAGGGACCATTCGTGAGAAGTGAATTTCCTGCTCAGAGAATCTGCTAGGAGATTGTGTTGGCTGGGAAGATATGAAGCCACCAGGTGAATCAAGGTGGTGAATGCAGAAGCCCCATAGGCAGAGGGATTTGCCACAAAGTGGGTCGGAGCTGGTCCTTCTCTGCTTGTTGATGTAATGCATAGTGGCTGTGTCGTCTGTTAACACTGACACCACTCTGCCTCTCAGCTCATGCAGAAATGCCTCGCAGGCTAGGTGGACCTCTCGAAGCTCCTTTACATTGACATGCAGGCTCAACTCGCTGCCCTTCCAAAGGCCTTGGGTTGTGAGGTGACCAAGATGAACTCCCCTTCCCAAGTCTGACATATCCATGCCCAAGAAAATCAAGGGCTGGGGGGGCTGAAAGGGGAGCCCTTGACACACATTCTGCTCATGGCACCACCAGTCCAGAGAATTCAGCACATTTGTGGGAATTGTGACCATACCGTCGATATTGTCCTTTGCTGGCCTGGAGACTGATGCCAGCCACATCTGTAGCAGATGCAACCTCAAATGGGCGTATATCACCACATGAGTGCAAGCTACCATGAACTCCAGCAGCCAGAAGCACAAGAGAAACCAATGTTAGTAGCAACTTCTGAAGGTCCCTCACGAGGGACCTAATATTCTCAAACCGAGGGCGAGGGAGGGAAGCTCTTGCTAGCAAGTCCAACAAGGCACCTATAAGCTCTGTCCTTTGAGTCAGGATGAGGGTGGGCTTTTGGACATTGATCAGTAGGCTGAGGTGCCGGAAGGTGTTCTGTATTAAGTCCAAACTGCGGGAGACTTCGTCCTTCAACTGGCCGCACACCAACCAGTCATCCACGTAGGGATACACCTGGATCTTGGAATGCCTGAGGAACTCTGCAACTACCACTAGGCACTTTGTGAAAACACGCAGGGCAGCTGCAAACCCAAAGGGCAGGATGAAAAACTGCAGGTGCCTGCCACCCACTATGAACCTCCTGTGCCTGGGAATGATCAAAATATGAAAATATGTGTCCTGAAGATCAAGGGTGGTGTACCAGTCTCTGGGATCCAGGGAGGGGATTATTGAAGAAAGAGAAACCATGAGAAAGCGTATTTTGTGCAGATAATGGTTCAGCGCTCTGAGGTCGAGGATGGAACGCAGACCTCCCTTTGCTTTTGGGATCAAAAAATAGCGGGAATAAAAGCCCTTCCCCCAAAGCTCCCATAGAACCTCCTCTATGGCCCCTTTGTCCATTAAGGCCTGCACCTCTTGGTCCAACACGTAATTGTCGGAAGGGTCCCCGAACAGGGACAAAGAATGAGGAGGACAGCCAGGGGGAAAGGAGGAGAATTGGAGGGAGTATCCCTGTGACACCATGTGCAGCACACATGCATTGGAAGTGATCCAGGACCGAGCCAGGTAAAAACTGGATAGTCTGTTAGCAAACAGTGGGTGCGGATCTGGAGGTAATGGTACGTCGTCCTCGATCACACCCTCAAAACCCCTTCTTGGAGCTTGAAGACTGGCATGAGGTTCCTTGGTAATGAGGAGTGGGATGAAAATTACTTTTTTGGCTGTTCCGGCTGAATCGAGCATTATAGTTTTGCAAGCAGTGGGAAGACCTGGGCACTGGTAGTGGCTTGAAGGGTCTTCTTTGGGGCACTGAGGTGTGTAGCCCTAGTGACTTTAGCATCCATGGCATCTAAAGCTGACTGCAACAGGGTTCTGGACACTATCTTGCCCTCTTTGCTGGCAGCTGATAACTCAGACTTTGAACTCAACTTCTCTGAGAATCTCTCCAATGAGGACCATGCATTAAAGGCGTAGCAGCTGAGAATCTCCTGTTGGTTAGCAATTTGCAGTTAAAGCCACCCCATGGAGTAGACTTTCCTTCCGAACAAGTCTAACTTTTTTGCATCCTTAGACATAGGGGTTGGCCCTTGATGGCCCTGCCGCTTTCTCTTGTTGGCCGCCGCTACAACAAGAGACCTCGGCACCAGATGCGTGCAGAAGTGCTTGTAACCCTTCAAAGACACAAAGTATTTCCACTCTACTCTCTTGGCGGTGGGAGGCACAGATGCTGGGGTATGCCAGATGGATTTTGTGGTGTTCTGAATGGTTTTGATAAGCAGGAGGGCCACTCGAGAGGGGCCTTCCAGCACAAGAATGTCAACCTTAGGATCTGCATCTTCTACAGTCTTCTCCGCCAGCAGACCCAAGGCCCAGGTAACTCTCCACAGGAGATCTTGATGCACTTTACTATCATCTGAGACAGGCTCAGGCCTGGCCCCCGCAACCATCTCATCTGGAGGGAGTGACGATGATTCTCCAGATAGATCTACAGGATCGACCCCAGGTTCTAGTTAGCCCCAAGTGTCTAAACTATCTTGATCCATAGGAGCCTGGGACCTTGCAGAGGACTCAACCTCTGAGAGGTCCCCCATCTCCAGGGGAGCACCAACCATGGAGGGAGACTGAGGGCAAGAGCTTACCACCAAGTGGGATCTGCTCATCCCAAGGTCTTGCTCCTGATGGAAAGCCCAAGGAGTCAAGAAAGGCCATTGTGAAGGAACAGGCCATTGAGGACGCCACTGCAGAAAATACGGAGCCATCCGTTTGCTCCTGGGCCTACTGGATCTGGACACTGAGGAAGCCTCATCCGAGTCCAATGGAGGGCCACTTCGATGAGATTACAGTGGTGCAGTACCAGATGCTGCCCTGTGGAGTTGCCGAGGGCTTCAGTTCTTGGGCACTGATGGCACAGGAGAGAGGTGACGGCTTCTCCTTAGAGCTGAACAGTACCTGGGTGCACCCACCGCCACGACTATGGTGGATGGTACCAGGGACTGAGACTGAGACTGAGATGGCACCGCTGATGGTGCCTGAGAGTCCTTTCCCTGAACGAGCACAGGTGACCAGGATCTCGGTGCCATAGAGCACGGTGAAGCTGGACGCACCAGCAGAGGTTTCCCTCTCGACGGCCTCAACATGGGTGCCTGCTGCCTCAGATGTTTTGGGCATCGAGGGCAACAGCACATCTTCCCTCAAAATTTCTTGTATCTGGGACGCCATAGGTACCAGAGCCAATTGCTCCACCTGGGCTGATGCCAACGGTGCCGTTGGCTGCTGCACCTCAGTCTGTGGCCCTTTCGGAGTGCCTGACCTCACTGGCGAGCTCATTATGTCTGACCTCCTCCACTTCTGTGGCATTGGAGTGAGGAAGCGGTGCCACCAATGATCCGAAGGTTTGGAGGTGGAGAAGCTGCGGATGGTGCCGTGGACCCCACTGGCGCTGGTGCCGAAGGTCGCTCGATGATCCTTGGTGCCCCAGTGCAGCCAGAACACTACTGACTGATGGTGCCACGCTGGAACTTGCTCTGGAAGCTGGTCTATGGGCTTCCTCCATCAAAAGAAGCTTCAGCCTTTGCTCCCTATCCTTCTGGGTATGCGGCTGAAAGCTTTTACATATCTTACACCTATCTTTGAGGTGTGCCTCTCCCAAACACCTCAAGCATGAGCGGTGCAGGTCATCAAGAGGCATCAGCTTGCAATGTGCTTCACAAGTTTTGAAGCCCGACATGCCCTGACCCAGAGACCAATGGCAAACCTAACACTGGGAACAGGTACTTTTTAATAATAGCACTGAAGGACTGTGCGAAGGCAGCCAAGTTTTACTCCAGCTACCACCATGGCAGTAAGAAGGAACTGAGGAGGGGCAGGTCAGCTGTACCTCATATAGAGAGCTGTGACGGCGCCACTCCAGGGGGTGCTACAGCTGAGCCTACAGGTGCTCTAGAGGAAAAATCTCTGGCTATCTGTGCACGCGTGTGCGTACATCTACAATGGAATGGCTAGGAGCAAGCACTCGAAGAAGAATAATTAACTCAAAAAAAGTTAATTTGAATTAATTATGTTGAGATAAATTCAAAATAGTTTTTTCAAAAATTCTTCTTTTGAAAAATGTTTTGAAGTGTAGACATAGCCAAGACGTGGGAATACCATGAATTACAAAGAGGCAATACAGTATTTTCTGTTTGGTCATCTATTACTTTCATAATGGTTCCCAGTATTCTGTTAGCCTTTTTGACTGCCTCTGCACATTCAGCAGATATTTTGAGAGAACTATCCACAGTAATTCCAAGATCTCTTTCTAGAGTAGTAAAAGCAAATCTAGACCCCATAATTTTATCTGTATACTTGGAATTATGTTTTCCAATGTGCGCTGCTTTGCATTTATCAACACTGAATTTCATCAATGATTTTGTTGCCAAGTCATCACATTTTGGAAGATCCCTTGGGAATTCTTTACAATCTGCTTTGAAATTAAATATTTTGTATTATCTGCAAATTTTGCCAACTCACTGTTTACCCTTTTTTCCAGATCTTCTGTGAATGTTGAAAAGTACTGGTCCCAGTACCAAACTTTGGGGGACACCAATATTTACCCCTCTCCATTCTGAAAATTGAACCTTTATTCCTACTCTTTGATTCTTAGCTTTTAACCAGTTACTAATCAAGAAGAGGACCTTTTCTCTTGTCCCATGACAACTTGCTTTTCTTAAGGTGAGGGACCTTTTCAAAGGTTTTCTGAGAATCTAAGTATACTGTATATGCTGGATCACCCTTGTCCACATGCTTGTTGACCCCCTCAATTCTATTAGACTGGGGAGGCTGTCTGACCATTCTGTTATTTACTATAGTTTTAAAAATTTACCAGGTACTGAAGTTAGGTTTACCAGCCTATAATTGATAGGATCACCTCTGGACCCTTTTGAAAAAATGACAAACTAATTATCTTCCAATCACCTGGCATAAAAATGAATTTAAATGATAGTTCTATCCCACTGTTTTGCAATTTCATATTCAAGTCCCTTCAGAACTCATGGGTGAATACCATCTAATGCTGGTGACTTATTGTTTAATTTGCCAAGTTTGTTCCAATTCTCCTCTAATGCCTCCTTAATCTGGGACAAGTCCTCAGATTTGTCATCTAAAATGAATGGCTCATGCTTGGGAATTTTATATCCTAATCCATGAAGACCAATGCAAAGAATTTATTTAGTTTCTCTGCAATAGCCTTATTTTCCATGAGTGCTTCTGTAGCATCTTGATTATCCAGTGGCCCCAGAAGTTTAGAAGGCTTCTGATTTACCTAATTTTTTCTGCTATTACTTTTGAGTCTTTGGCTAGCTGTTCTTCAAGTGCTTGTTTGGCTTTCCTAATTATATTTTTAAAGTTCACTTCCTAGAGTTTATGCTCCTTTCTATTTTCCCCAATAGGATTTAACGTTCACTATTTAAAAGATGGATTTTGCCTATAACTATTTATTTTATTTCTTCGTTTATCCACAATGACACTTTTTGGTCCTCTTATGTTGATTTATGGTATACATTTGAATTATGCCTCTATTATGGAGTTTTTTTAAAGTTTCCATATATTTTGTAAAGATTCACCTTCTGTCGCTATGCCTTTTTACTTCCATTTAACTCATTTTCTCCTTTGTGTGCAGTGTCCCATTCTGAAATTAAATGATGCCATGGTGGGATGCTATAATGTTAAATTTTATTATATTATGACCATTATTACCAGGTGATTCAGCTATATTCACTTCTTGGATAAGATCCTGTGCTTCATTTAGAATTAAATCAAGAATTGCTTCTCCTCTTGTAGGTTCCAGGACTAGCTGCTCAAAGAAGCAGTCATTTAAGGTGTCAAGAAATTTTATCTCTGTGTGCTGTCTTGAGGTGACATGAACCCAGTCAATATGGGAATAATTGAAATCTGCCATTATTATTGGGTTTTTATTTTTATACCCTCACTAATCTCCATGAGCATTTTGCAGGCACTATGACCATTCTGGCCAGGTTGTTAATAGTCTATTCCTACTGCTATTTTCTTATTATTCAAACATGGAATTACTATCCATAAAGATTTAGTTTAGTTCATTTAAGATTTTGTAAATTATTTGATTCTATGCTTTTATTCACTTATAGTGCCAGTTCCCCACCGGCACAACTTAATCTGTCCTCCTAATATACATTGAACCTTGGTATTACTGTGTCCCATTGATTATCCTTCGTTCAACCAAATATCTGGGGTGCCCTCTCATTTAACACAAAGGCCCTATCTTTCTACAGAGCATATGTATAAGTGCTTGTAAATTGTCTCTTTTTAAGCTATCTGCCATTATGCGATGTAACTGGACATGGTAAACTCCTCAATAAACTCCTCAATAGTAAAATTACAAAACAAAGCTATAGATTGCATATGGACACCACAGTACAATTAGAATTAAAATCCTTGAGATTTCAATATCTGCACAGAAGACAAAAAGCACAACTTCCAGTAACAAGAGAAAGTCATGTCTACTATTACTCTTGCTGAGTTGAAGCAAGGGAGTGGGCAGGGAGGTGTGTTGTTTTGATGTTTTCATCTACCATTATTTCTTAATTTCTACTTTGGGATCTGCCAAATTTGAAAATATTGAGAGAATTCAGAATATCCGAAAATTGTTCCAGGCTGCATATTGTGCTAATTATATAAGAGGACCTTTAAGATCCAAAAATAGAATGGCCAAGTTATTTTATGAATCCACTGTGGCAATTTCAATATCCATTTGGGTCAAACTAAGACAGTTCAGTATGAAGAAATTAGCTGTTTAAGAACGCTGTTAAAAAGTTCAGTTAATGCTACCTGCAACTGCAGCATTCTGCATTTACTAAGGTTATGCCTGGTGTGTGGTCAGGAATGGGCTGTCTTCATATTTGCTCTTTCTTGCAATCTGATTTACATAAATTGCTATGTAAGCATAAAATGTTTTCAGGTAGACTCATTGGCATATTTAATTTATCTGTAGCACTATAATCTGCCAGAGGATTGGGAGAAAAAAGCTTCAAGATGTGAATGTCAACTCCTTTGGGCTTACACAATGGGTCATCAACTCAGTACTAGCTTTGATGACTCATAACATCTACACTGGGAAACATTCATTTTCTTAGCGGGGCCCAGAGAAGAGCATAGTAAGATTGGTTCCGAACAAGGCAAGAGCTCTGGCACACTGAGTGAAAGGATGAGGAAAGTATCTTCCTCAGTTACTTCCTCTGTGCAACCAAGCCAGATTTGCTGTACTCCCTCCACCTCCTCAAAGGTACCTTCTGGGGAAGAAGGGCTTTGTCCTTCTCCCACTGCACCTCCCCTCTAAGGCATTTCTGGGTCACCTGGCTCCTCTCCTTAGCAGCCAGGCCCTCTCAGAAAGCCAAGGGGATGGAACAGAACCACCAGCTAAAGAGAACAGTGGCCAAGCAAGCTAGAAACATGCCATGGAAGAGACAGGGATCTGGCTCATATGGTCAGTGTCCCTCACAGCCACACTCAGGGGGCCAGCATCTCCGAGTTGTGAGCAGTGTGAGAAGCAGTTGCTGTTGGCCTTGCACTCACCACCTGGGCCCAGCTTCTAGAAACAGGGGCTGAGCATGATCAGGGGTGGGGTCAGAGCCTCTCTTGCTTTCCTTCATGACATGCTGAATGAGGAGGGGTCATGGTCCATGCTCCAGGGTCCCTTCTGAGTGCTGGCCCAGGGCCACGGCATCACAAACACCCTTCTAAACTCAGCCCCGTGAACACCTTGTACAGCATTTTCTACTGAAGACAGGTTTGCACTGCATCAATGCAGAGCTAATTTCAAAATGTTTGCTCCTGCCTACATCCCCTCACCCATTACTGCTACCTAGGATCAGATGTTTTCCTTGACAATCTAGGGTTGTATGACCTGATTCTCAAGCAAAACTGTGGGCGCTGGAACACAGATCACACAGTATTCAATGTGCAAACACTTTATTAACTGAACCCTTCAGCATTTGCTCAGTCAGACACTAGCAGCTGTCTCACTTGCATCTTTATTATTCATATGGAAGAGAAACAAGGTCAGTATAATACAAAATCTGATTGACAGATGAAAACAGCACTGCTATTTAAATGAAAAGAAAATAAAGGTTTTAAATGTTGAATTGTCAAAAATATTCATGGAAGCATTTTCATTTAATGTGACCTGCATACCAATTCTGAAGACTCATTGATACAGCTAAAGATGGTTTTTGGAATACTGCAAAGAATACTGTGCGCAATATTTACACACTTGCATTTACTACCCTCTCATTTACCCTTTTGTTTTGCCTTTAAAATTTCTTCGGTTCACTGTGCCCTCTCTAATGAGGCAAATTTAGCTTATTGTGTGCTCTATTATGTGCTTGTGTCATTGAGGAAACAATACCAGATGGTTACGAGACAAACTGACCTTTGAAATTCCACTAGTACCTAAAATTTAACTATTATTTTGATTGCTTCTTTTATTTAGAAAAACCCAACAAAAACACAAATGCCACAGAATACACAGCTACTGCAGAAAGGCCACAAAGTTAGAGCAGGTAAAAAGGGCAAATGAAAGCTTCCTCACAAAGTACAGAAAAGGATCCAAGAGGAAAGAGAGGTTTCTTAGAGGATAAGTTCCCTTAGATGAGGTGGGACAAGTGTTGCACCTTTTTCATTATGCAATAAGCTTTTCTGTTCTTCAGTGTCCCCCTCTTGTACTTTTCATGGCATCTTTTACTTGTTTGTATTCTGTGTGTGTGTGTGTGTGTGTGTGTGTGTGTGTGTGTGTGTGTGTGTGTTTGTGTGTGTGTGTGTGTGTGTATTTAACATATTCTATACATGACAGTGCAGGGTGAAGGATGTTTGGCATGAATTTGGAATAATCACATAATTCATGAGTGATTTATGCAGAAAATCCCTGGTACATACTGTGGCCTATGGTTATACCCTATATTGGGTTTGCATGCATATAGTATCCTCTATCTATTTTATATAGGTATATTTTCTTTTTCCTATAAAACCTAGAAACTTTGGTTCTATAGTCAGAAACTTGGTACTAGTTCTTTCCAAAAGCTGAAATGCATGTATCCTGCAGATCTTTGCAAGGAGTGACTCAATCTGCAAAGACTGTAAGTTTGCTGTGCAATAGGATGAGATCCTGCAAGCTTTGTAAACCAAGGTTTGCATCTGTCTATGGCATAGAAGGCTAACTAGGTGAGGTGAGCAACGGCTGTGCAGAATTTGGCAAGTTGGGTTTTTGATCATGCTTTGCAGATAAACAGGTTGAAAATATCTCTGCAAACCCACTGCAAAACCCACAAGCTGGTAAACAAGAAAATGGTAGAATATGCTAGAAAATAGATGTCAATAGACCCCTAAACCAATAATCTGAGAGCACCCCCAGCAATTTCTGGAAAACATCCATATTTGGGCCAGGAAGAATGAGATAATTTAGTTTATTTTTGGAAGGGTATAAGAGGTAACCCTTCTCCCTCCCCCCATATTGTGCAAAAGGGGTATTTAAGGCCCCAAAATTTGCAGAGGGGTTGAAGCTTCCAGTTTCTGGACGATGAATTCAGACAACGCAAAAGGAAACTGCACAGGCCTATAGCAATGCTTTACCTGACTTCTTTCAGCCAGGTTTCTTTATTTTATTTTAGTTGATCAGTTTTAGAATTGTTAACTCAGTACTTCAACTTATCTTCACTTCAAGTGTGAGTATAACTTTTGCAATCGTATCTTAAAGATAGGAAATCTTAGCACCAATACTGTTGATAGTTATTATAGAAATGTATTGATGTATTTCTTTATCATTTATTCCACATTGTATTCATTTGAATTCATATCCATCACTTGCTTTATATGGCTAGCAATAAAGAATTGTTATCAAATCTCAATCTGAGTTCTCCTTGACCACTTGTTTTCAGGGAGGAAGTCCTATGTAATTAACATATCTGTAGTCAATCTGGACTAAGAACACTTGTCCTTCAAATTGGTCTATCAAATCTATACTGGTTATCCCAAATTCCTAAAGAATTATAGAATTTGGCTACACATACACTGGGACTTATTTAAAGACCTCTATGTTTACCTTTATAGGCACCTGCAATAAGAACAGTAAGCACAGTCTCTCTCTCTGCTAATTATAGTACTGCCATGAAAGGCAGATGTTGAGTTTCTTAATGTTTTCCCAGGTGTATCTCTAACAAACTTACTTCATGTAAAACATTCAAGTTTGTATTGTGTAGTGTGTCACTGGAGAAATTACACTGTGAAATTAAGAGAACTAATTTTAAAAATTTAAAATATTTAGCTTCCAAACTTACCTTTGTATTTCCTGAATTGAGACTGGATTTGTCATCTCAACACTGCAACAGTGTTAGTTCTTTGCGTAGAAATAATCCCTCCTTTAAGAAATTATTCTCTTTCAGAATCAAATTGTATGATCTTGAAAATTACAGTACCAATACATAGTGTTTTAAAGGTGGCAGGTAGAAAAATCTAGACTCTTCCAATACAATGTTACTATATGATAAATAGCAATATTATTAAAACAATGAAAGTCCGGTGGCTCTGCTGAAGTGGGTTGCAGCCCACAAAAGCTTATGCCTGAAAAAATTTGTTAATTTCTAAGGTGCCACAGAACTCTTGCTGTCTTTGTTATATACAGACTAACATGGCTACCTCTCTGAATATTACTAAATGAGATTACAGATTGGCCTACCTTTTTCCCCAGTTCAGATTTCCTACCACATCTGTTGAAATGTAAATGAACCAACTTAGCATGATTTAAGCTTTCTCCCTTATGATTCAGAAAGACATTGCCCTGCCCCTTGCAAATTTGCAGAAATCTTTACAAATAAAAATATTGAGCATCTACAAAATGTTCTGTCCAAATAAATAAGTCTTGTCGCCTGTGCTATTTTAGAGAAAGCTTGAGTAATACAAAATTATATATGGTTGGTTCCAGAAGTTAAAGTATGGCAGAACACCCCAAAACAGCGTTCCAAGCCACCCTATTTTTAGGGGGGCAGTGTTCCTGGGGCCCCTAAAAATAGAGGAAAGAACTGGAATGCTGTGTTCTGGGACCCCTAAAAATAGAGGAATGTGCCAAAACGAAACATTCCAGCATGTTCCCCCAAGGGCTGGGCTAGCTAGAGGAAGGGGTTGCGGGCTGAAGTGAGCCTGGCAACACCCCCCTTTCTCAGCACCTGTGCCAGCTCCACCCCCTCCTGCTGGGCCTAGTTGCTGCACATACCCCAGACTCAGTCTCAGGCCTGTGACCCCTCAGCCATCTAGCATGGCAGCTGCCCTCCCCTCAACCCAGCTCCTTAGCCACATTGGTGACACGGGTAAGGGGGCCGGGGGGGTTGGGGACAGGCAGGCAGGTGGTGGGGAAAGCATGGTGGGGTCCTGGGAGCTGTGCAGGGGGTTGGGGGGTTAAAGGGGGTGGAGTGGGAAAATGGGGAGAAGGGGACTGAAGCGAGCTGGGAGTGTGTGGAGGGGGCTGGGGGCTGAAGGTGTTGAAATGAAGACAGGGGAGCTGGGGGGTAGGGGGTTAGGAGGGCTGCTGTGGGGACTGGGGAGCAGGGAGCTAAGGAAATGGAGATTGGGGCTGAGGAAGACATGGGGCAGGAGGGGTCTGGCAGGCGTTTTGGGAGCAGTAGCGGGGGGGGGGGGCCTGGAAATTTAGGAGGGTTCTGGGGCCCACCAAATTATACTTTAAGCCCTGGTTGGTTCCTTCCTCAGATAAGGCAATGTTTGTTCCACTTCAAACAAAAAAGGGTTTCCCTCATCTAAACCACAGAATTTGATATAAAAATCCTGCATTATATACATTTTAAAAATCTAAAGTTATTCAGGTTGCCAAAAATCAAGCACTCAAATGATAAGGAAAGTCAGAATTAAAGTTGCCTGTGCAATCTGAATTCAGTCTATTTATAAGTGTGCATTATAGTACAGACTTGTAATTATACACACATACACACAATTTTCCCCTTATCATGGATCAGATTACTGCTACAAACAGTGATGGTGTCAGGGGGCCAACACAAGAATCTTTTAAAAGGCCAGAGATCCTTATAGCTGAAGGTAAGCCTTGATTTTACAAAAGTTCCAGGCACATGTAAATCTTTCATAAAGCTTGTTAATAGCAAATATAAATAAAATTGTAAGGATGGAAAAAGACAAGGTGTGTGAGGTTAGGGCCATCCCTGGGAGTAGACTGTGAGCAGAGCAACGGTCCCGGGCTCCAGCAGGGCAGCACAGGGCCCACACCGCTGCGCCTCCACTCCTGTGCTGTCCACTCCCCCATCCTGCTGCCTTCAGCAGCATGCCAAAGGCAAGGGACAGAGCGAGAGTGCAGAGCTCAGCCTCTGGGCTGGCCTGCCCCACTTCCTCAGTGAGGGAAGGCACATGGAGGCTACAACTGGCCACTTAGCCCTAGGCCCTGCTCCTGCCTCAGGACAGCTCTGGGCAAGTTAATATCTTTTAATGGACGCACTTCAGTTGGTGAAAGAGTGGAGCTTTCAAGCTCCACAGGAGATTTCTACTGGTTCTGGTAAGTTAGGGTAGGTGTTCAAAATGGATATTACAGAAGAAGAATTTGGCGCACTGTGTATGTAAAATCTAAATCTATTTGTAATTTAATACAATTTATATGGATAATCTCAAGAGCATAAAAGTATCCTTTTATAAAGGTAACTATCCAATATTTCTTAGGAACATATCATGTACCCGTCTCCTATGTGATAGTTCCATCCATGTCAAATGTTGGCCTGTAGAGAAAGTAATTAGTCTTAACGACTTTTCTTTCGAGTCACAGACACATATTCAGCATGTTCCAATACTTGTCCATTCCACTTACAGTACTACTGTATGCCTGCAACAGAGGTCTATCATGAAAGCAGTTCTAAAGCTTTTTAAATAAACCTTTTTATGCTTTTGAAAAGTGAATATAATACCAAGGAAGGTATTTGTCAGAAACACTTTTAGACCCCCAAAGATTTGCAAGAGCGTCTGTGGTGGGATACATGAACACCCAGTTAGAACAGAAAAGGGTAAGGAGTAGTTCTGGGACAGGCAGCCCTAACTCAGTGCACCTGAATAACCTACACCAGTTGAATGAGGGTCTTCAAAGAGAGCCAGACATCTCCGAAGGCATAAAAACCTAACTCAAGAGCTCCTGAGGAAAAATATAGCAGAAATCCCTGCTTTAAGGGAGAAGCCTGCAGGCCTTAGGGGGGAGAGACAATTTTCACACACCAGCAAAAGACTAAAACAGACAAATAATACATTGCAGTCAACTTGTAGATATATTGTAAGGCAAGTTCTTTCAAGGTAACAAGACATGAAAGGTAAAAAAAATAAGGCATAATAAGAATAAATACAATCTCAATATCTAATGCAAAGGAGTAGAGAAGTATCACACATACTATACCATTGCCATGAAGAAAGCTCAATGAGAAATTCATAGTACCTCAAGCTGTCATCTTTCCAAAGCTTGGCTGAATTAGGTCTGATCAGTATTTACAGGAGGCAGGAAACCTCCAAGAAAAACCAGAGTGCTACAGAAAATAGTGGTGAAGATTTATTAGGAGGCATTCTTTCTTCTGCTGATGCCACAGCATGGCATTAGAATGTATTATGTTACTGGATGACTGATTAGTTTTGGGGGGGTGAGCCCTAAATGCCATGTGACCTAAAAATTGATATTTTCCATTCTAATTACATTCTGTCTGTCTTTACTTTTCAGCTGGAGACAGCTTTCTTTTGTCTCTCACAAAATCATTATGGACTGTTGCTAAAATGTTTTAGAATCATAGACTCATAGAAAATGTAAGGGATCATGAGAGGTCATCAAGTCCAGGCCCCTGTACTCATGGCAGAAACAAGTATCCTCTTAAATCTTCCCTGACAGGTGTTTATCTAACCTGCCTTTAAAAATTTTCAATGATGGAGATTCCGCAACCTGCCTAGGCAACTTATTCCAATGGTTAATCTCCCTGGCAGTTCAGAATTTTTTTCCTAATGTCCAACCTAAACCTCCCTTGCTGTAATTTAAGCCCATTGCTTCTTGTCCTATCATCGGAAGATAAGTAGAACAATTTTTCTCTCTCCTCCTTGTAACAACCTTTTAGGTACTTGAAAATTGTTATGTCCTCTCTATCTTCTCTTTTCCAGACTAAACAAACCCAGCTCTTTCAATCTTCCCTCATAAGTCAAGCATTCCAGATCTCTAATCATTCATGTTGCTCTTCTCTGGACCTTCTCCAGTTGTCCACATCCTTCCTGAAATGAGGCACCCAGAACTGGACACAATACTCCAGCTGCGGCCTAATCAGGGCCAATTACAGCGGAAGACTTACTCCTCATGTCTTACTTACAATACTCCTGTTAATACATCTCAGAATGGGGCTTGGGTTTTTTTGCAACAGAATTACTCTGTTGACTTGTATTTAGCTTGTGGTTCACTGTGGCTAAGTCTACAATGGCCACTTAATCCAAACTAAGCATTTGAACTAATTTGGACCATGTCTACACTAGGCTTAGCCAAGTTTAAGATAAGCAATTACTTAGTTCAAACTAGGCAAAGCTTAGTTTGAACGAGTTTGTTCAAATTAAGTGCTGAGTTCAAAAATTAGTTCAAACTAGCACGATTAGTCATGTTAGTTCAAAAGTAAAAAGTTCAAACTAAGCAGTTAGTTCGAACTAGCCACATTTTTTAGTTCAAACTAACTTTTTAGTTCAAACTAAAAAACTGCGGTTAATCCAAACTAGCCCAAGGCTAGTTCGGACTAAACTCGGACTTGTTTAGTTCAAACTTGCAAGTCCAGACTAAATAAGTAGATGTAGACACCACATCCTTTTCCACAGTACTCCTTCCTAGGCAGTCACTGCACATTTTGTATATGTGCAAAGGATTATTCTTTCCTAAGTGGAGTATTTTACCCTTGTCTTTATTGAATTTCATTTAGTTTGCCTTGGACCATTTCACCAGTTTGTCCAAATCATTTAAAATTGTGATCCAATCTTCCAAAGCATTTGCAACCCTCCCAACTTAGTATCATCAGTAAACTTTATAAGTGTACTCTCTATGTCATCATCTAAATCACTGATGAAAATATTGAACAGAACTGGGCCCAGAATTGATCCCTGTAGTATGCTGTTTGTTATGGCCTTACAGCATGACTGTGAGCCACTGATACCTACTCTCAGGGACTGGTTATCCCACCAATTTTTCACCCATCTTATAGTAGCTCCACCCAGCCTATACTTCCCTAGTTTGTTAATAAGAAGGGGATGTGAGACTGTATTAAAAGACTTACTGCAGTCTAGATACACCACATCTACTGCTTCACCTCCTTGCTACCCCATCATAGAAAGCTATCAGATTGGTTTGACATGATTTGTTCTTGACAAATCCATGCTGACTATCACTTAGCAGCTTATTCTCTTCTAGATACTTGCTAATGGATTCCTTAATTATTTGTCAATTTTAAAAGGGATAGCCGTGTTAGTCTAGTCCAGTAAAAAACAACAAGGAGTTGTGTGGCACTTTAAGACTAACAGATTTATTTTTTGCATGAGCTTTCGTGGGAGAAGATCCCACTTCCTCAGATGCTTCGAAGATGGCTGAACTTACAGAAAAGAATGAAACTAAATGCAAGGGGGTGTAAAACATAGGATCAGGTCATAAAGTAACAGCAAATCAGAGCAGTTTACAGGCTCAAACCATGGGAAGCCTGAAGTCAAATTACCCTTTGTAATGGGAAAAGAATCCATAGTCTCGATTCAGTCCTGCTTTCACAGAATTTAGCTTGCATATTAATTTGAGTTCAGCTGTCTCTCTTTGAAGTCTTGATGCCCCAGGTACAGCTCTAACGACAGTCATTTTTGTTAATGACTGTCGTTAGAGCTGTACCTGGAACATCAAGACTTCAAAGAGAGACAGCTAAACTCGAATTAATATGCAAGCTAAATTCTGTGAAAGCAGGACTGAATTGAGACTATGGATTCTTTTCCCATTACAAAGGGTAATTTGACTTCAGGCTTCCCATGGTTTGAGCCTGTAAACTGCTCTGGTTTGCTGTTACTTTATGACCTGATCCTATGTTTTACATCTCCTTGCATTTAGTTTCATTCCTTTCTCTAAGTTCACCCATCTTCGAAGCATCTGAGGAAGTGGGATCTTCTCCCACGAAAGCTCATGCAAAAAATAAATGTTAGTCTTCAAGTGCCACACAACTCCTTAATTATTTGTGCCATTATTTTGCCTGCTACAGAGGTTAAGCTGACTAGTCTATAATTCCCTTGGTTGTCCTTATATCCCTTTTTATGTATGGGCACTATATTTGTTCTTTTCCAGTCCTCTCCAGTCTGCCATGATTTTTCAAAGATAATAGCCAATGGCTCAGATATCTCCTGAGTCAGCTTCTTGAGTTTTCTAGGGTGTATATCATCAGACCCTGGTGACTTGAAGACATCTAACTTATCTAGGTAATTTTTAACTCGCTCTTTCCCTATTTTAGCTTCTGATCCTATCCCATTTTTACTGCCCTCCCTTACATCAGTCATCCAGTCACCATCAACCTTGATTAAGACTGAAACAAAGAAATCATTGTGTTCCTTTGCTGTTTCCACATTTTCTGTTATTGTTTTTCCCTCTTTGTTGAGTAATGGACCTACATTATCCTTGGTCTTCCCCTTGTTTCTAATGTATTTAAACGATGGGGGGGGAGTTGTTATTCTTTATGCCTTCAGCTAGTTTGATTTCAATTTGCACCTTTGTCTTTCTGATTTTTCCCCTGTATAATTGGGGGGTTTTTTGTTTTGTTTTATATATATATATAGTCATCCTTTATGATTTGTCCAAGTTTCCACTTTTTGTAGGACTCTTTCTTCACTTTTAGATGATTGAAAATCTCCTGGTTAAGCCAGGGTGATCTCTTGCCATACTTCCTATCCTTCCTGTGCATTGGAATAGTTTCTTCTTGTGCCCTTAATACTGTAAAAGTGGCTAGCTGTCTTCAGTTTTTCCCTCTTGGACACGCTTCCTATGAGATCCTATCTACAAACTCCCTAAGTGTACCAAAATCTACCTTCTTGAAATCCATCATATTTATTTTGGTGTTCTCTCTCCTACCATTCCTTACAATCATGAACACTACTATTTTGTGGTCACTTTCACCTAAGTTAGATTCCACTTTCAAATTCTCAACCAGTTCCTCTGTTTATCAAAATCAAGAATATTATGAGATATATGTGAACCACAAGCAACCATCACAAGGGAAGGAGCACATTGGGTAGAAATACTTGAATATTTTTATAAATATTTCACCAGCACTTGATAATCTTTCTTAACAGAAAGAAATTAGGACAAAGCAAGTTACTGTCTCAGCTTTCCAAAATACACTTCTTCCACCCAGCAAATCAAATTACACCACAAACCAGCTCATCGTGGTGTTAACCTGAAAAATTTAAGTTTGAGGAGAACGATAAAATTTCTTGTCTACATTATCTTCTACAAGGTGGTAAACATGGATCCATGCAAGGTGGCAGCTGTATCCCAATGGACCACACCAAAAAACCTCCATGGAGTTCAGAAAATCTAAGTGGTTCACTGAAGGGTTTTCCAGCATAGTCACTCCTCCACAATGCTACAAAAGGGGGTTCAGTTCAACTAGTTCTCAGATGCCAAAGCCACATTCAAATCAACTAAAATCAAGGTTCATCACAGCACCCATCTTGATCCCCCCAGATCACACAAAACTGTTTATGGAGGAATCTGACTTGACCAATTTTGCTGCAAGTGCAAGACCGTCCCAGCCAGTGGATCCTGGCAGTTGATTTCTCCTCTGTGCCTTTCATTCTCACAAGCTGGACCTGACAGAAGAGAATTATGATCTGAGTCAAAGAATTATTAACCACTAAAATAGGGTTCAAGGAATGGAATCATCTGCTGGAGGGGGCAAGGTTCCCCACCCAGGTTCTCACAGACCTAAAAATGCAGCATCTGTGAACAGCCAGGCACCATAATTAGTGGGTGATCTGCTAGTCCCTTTTCTGTGCCTAGTTTAACCTTGTAGTCAACTATGGCCTGAGAGCAAGAACCACAAAGGCCTGTAACCTGTCCTATAAGGAAGAGCAACTGGAACCTGGTGGGGGAAAATTCTTCCATGATTCTCAAGGCATTCAGTTTTATTAAAGGCACAGTAGTCAACAGACAAACAGTGTCAATTCATTTCTTGTTGTCCAATGGTTCTTTCACTGTTCACATCTGCCAGAACCTGGGTAATGCCAATGCCTCACCAGCCCGAGTTTTCAAGTTCCAAGATGGGATTCTATCTGACAAGGTCGATAGCTACATCTCAGTGGCATAGAGAAGAGTTCAAATTCTGAAATTATGTCATGATGTGACTTTTCTTGGGCATATTGGCTACCAAGTGCTGGAACCTAATCATAAGGAGTTTCTGGTGGCTAAGCATTGACACCTCAGTCAAGAACTACATAAGATCCTGCAACCTTTGTGTCCAGACCAAATGCCCAAGCTTGAAACTGTTCAACTTTCACATGCCGCTGCCCATTCTTCTGAACTATATCCATCAATTTCATTACTGAACTAGTGTATTCCCAGAGGTGTACAGCAATCTAAGTCATGGACTGTCTGATCTCCTAACCAAGATGGCATACTTCGACCCCTGCTGCACCTTTCCTACAATCCGGAAAATGGATCACCTTTTCCTGAACTTTTTGTCTTCATAGATTATCAACATGTTACACATCAGAACATGGTTCTCAATTTCTTTTCTTGTTCTGGAAGGAATTTCCCCTCAGTACAGGACCCCCAAGCTGTTGGGTCGGTTGGTCCCAGTTCAACTGTATTCACGGAGGTGGCAACCCACCCGGCCAAGACCCAAAAAAGAGAACCAGGTTTAATACAACTCAATTTTATTAGCACCACTTGGACTCCTTTAGTCTTTTAAGGAGTCTCCAAGTACAGATAAGCAAGCACACAAACAATACTTACAGCAACATTACAACAATAATTCCTACCCCAACTCCTACTTCTACTCCTGCTGCAAAGCTTTGGTCCCAGCCTGAATAAATACAATTACTCTTACTTACAATATGTACAAATATATTATTAGCTCGGAGACGCTGTGCCTGAGGTCACTTTTGTTTTTGATTTGTTTGGAGATGCTGTGCCCAAGGTTACTTTTAATTTTGATTTTTTGCAGCTCTTGTCTCTTTCTTCCCTCAGCTACCCCAGCTGAGGTGCTTCTGCCCTTGTTCAATTGCCCTGTGTGGCAGGAGAGTCCTCAGGGTGATTAATCCCTTGGCCTGACAGACGCTGAGCTGTCAGCTCCGATTCAGTGTACCCTCTGGCCCGTAGCTCTTACTGGCCTTGTAGTTTTGCTGATGTGTTAGCTTATTGGGGCTTGCTTCCCCTTATTCTGGCTCTGAACCTGTTTGAGCAACCTAGCCGTTGGCTGCTTGAGGGTCGAATTACAAGACCCTGCCTTTCTGTGCCCAGTTAGAATGTGATTTTTACTTTGTACACAGTGTAGTCGAACCAGTCCCTGGCCTTCCTTTGCCTTGTGCCCAGTATGGTGCATTCCCAGCAAAGCAGGGTGACTCGGGCTTTGACCTGTGTTAGCCTTGGGAGGCCACAGTCTTCCAACAGGAATGTCTTGGGTTTCTGGGGATTAAGCCCATCCTGTCACTTGCCTACAATCTGCACACTAATGGAAATCAGCCACATTTTTAAGCAACATCTTTGCTGCTCAATGAATTCTCATCAGGGCAACTAGTTGTCTCTACTTCCATATACCAAGTTGCTTGCAATTCTAGACACCTCTATCTACCAAAAGCACTTTTTTGTAAACTACAAGTTTCATCTTTGTTTTTATCTGAACATCCTTATTTTCTTCCTGACATTCCCACAAAACACCCACCACCTACTGCCACAGATCTAGCTACCAGGAGTTGAAGAAGCAATTATATACTGCTATGGAAGCATACTGACCAGAGCCAGCAGGCTTCCCCAGCCTTGCTCTAAATAATGTCTGTCTGTCCTCCTGCAATCTTAAATGGATTTACCCTTTAGCCAAAATGGGTCACCAGTATATGGACTCCTTCAAAACTGAGGCTAGCTCAACACATTAATCAAATTGCATCAACCTTAGTCGTTGAAGATTCACACAAATTTCAGATCTCTCTACTGGAACCATATAAGAAAATCCCCCTATTGCATTGTTTGAGCCTTCAGCCACATAGTTTAACAAATCTTTTACTCTTGACATACTAGGGGACAGGTCCAATATTTAGTGAACTAGAAGGGTCAAGGGCCAAAGAAATGGTCATAGGAGGCAAACACACACATATCTGTGTCCCGAATTTGCTGCTAGCTTTTCACAGTCAACTTTGAAAAGCTGAGCTTGAAGGGGTCCTCAAAAGGGGCTGCATCAGCTAGACCACCTGACAGAATGTTTTGGGTGACTGGCTAAAGAAGCTAGCAGAGTTACTCAAAGCCAGCAGCAATTCACTGGCTGTTCAAAGCACTCCCCTATGGCTGTGGTTGCTTCCACTTGTTCCCAGTCTTGCTCTAGCCTTGTACAAGCCCTGCTTCTGCCTTGGGCCTAGTTTTACCCTCATTTTGCCTCAATCCAGGTAACCAGATCCTGTCCACTTTGATTCCTGATCTCTGAGTTCACCTTTAATCCTTGGCTGACAACTGGGCTCTAAGTCTGTGTGTGATTCTGAGCTCCTATTCCTCCCTGCCACTATGTGCTCTAACTACTAGGCTTAACTGCCCCATCCCAGTCTTTCACTCTTAGGCTTTCTCCTTTCCTAAAGGTACTGCTTTATCCTTCAAGCCTTGCACACACAAAAAGGAGCTTCATGGGGACTGCTGCATGAGGCATGGGAAAAAAGGCAGACATTGCTGCTTCGAAAGAAGCTAAAAAGACCCACACTTTTGCTTAGAGTCCAAATGCATCCTCAAAACTCAACAGGAAACTTCAACAACAGATGATATAGTCTCATCACATAGTGATAATGACACATTTTCCATTGCACAAGTATCTCTCGAGGATGTTAAACAGAAGCCACTAAAGTAAGATTTTTAAATCAGCAGGTCCAAATAACTTGCATTGTAGAGTTTTAAGAACAGACTGGGGAGCTTACTGGGCTGTTAATGCTGGTTTTCAGTAAGCCTTGGAGCAAGACAGATAATGTTTTGCCAATTTTGAAAAAAGGTAAAAAGGAGGGCCTGGCTAATTGTCAGCTTGACATCAATCCTAGGCAAAATAATGAAGTAGCTGCTATGGGATTCAATTAATAAAGAATTAAATGAGGGTAATGTAATTAATGTGAATTATAATTAATACTATTCCATAATATAGAAAATAGACTGTGTCAAATTAACTTGATGTGTTCTATGAGATTATAAAGTTTGTTTGACAAAGCTAATATTGCTGATGTAATATACTTACACTTCTGTAAGGCATTTGACCTGGTATCACAGGACATTTTGATTAAAACTTACAACTAATATAAAATTAACATGTCGCACATTAAATGGATTAAAAAAAAAAAAAAGATCAGTTAACTGGTCTTCCTCAAAATGTAACAGTAAACTGGGAATCATGATTATTTAGTAGGCCTATTTCCATTGCGGTCCTTCCAGGACAGGTTCTTGGCCCTATGCTTTTTAATCAATGCCTTGGAAGGAAATAAGCATAACTGTAATGTTTGCAGATGACACAAAAATTGGGGGAGTGTTAAATAAATCAATAAATAGGACAGATCGGTGATTCAGAACAATCTGGATCACCTAGTAAATTGGGCACCAGCAACTAACGTGTTTTAATATGGCTAAATCTAAATATACATCTAGGAACAAAGGCTACAGGAAGAGAACTCTAGACTGAGAAGCAGCTATTCAAAAAGATTTGGAAGGAGAGATAATCAGCTGAATATTAATTCCCAGTGCGATGCTGTGGCCAAAAAAGCTAATGTGATCATGAGATGCATAAACAGGGGTTTTTTTAAGCTCTGTATTTTGCACTGATATGACTTCTGCTGGAATACTGTGTCCAGTTCTGATACCCACAGTTCAAGAAGGATGCTGAGACATTGGAGAGAGTCCAGGAAAAGTCAGAAGATGATTAAAGGATTAGAAAACATGTCTTATAGGGACAGATTCAGGGAGTTCAAATTCTAGCTTAGCAAAAGCAAGGTTAAATGGGGACCTGATTGCAGTTTTTTAGTACCTGCATGTGGAACAACTATTTAATAATGCGCTCTTCAATCTAGCAGAGAAAGGTGTAACATGATCCAATGGGTGGAAGTTGAAGTTAGGCAAATTCAGACTAGAAATAAGACAAGATTTTTTAAACAGACACAGTAATGAACCATTGCAATAATTTACCAAGGGTTGTGGTGGACTTTTCATTACTGACAATTTATAAATTAAGATCAGATACTCTACTAAAAGATCTCCTCTAATAACTATATGGGGGAATTCTATGCCCTATGTTTTAGAGGTTGTTGGACTACAGCAGGGGTCAGCAACCTGAAAGATTAGAAACATTTTTCACAATTCCTTCAATAACCAAGTGCTTTGAGAACTACAATGGATGTAGCCTCCTGTTGGGAAGAGTTGGGAGCTGGGCTAGACTGCCTGCTGTAGGGCCCCCTGGTGGAAAGGAGGGAGCCCAGCACCAGGAGCAGGCCCCTGCAGGAACCTCTAGTGGCAGGGGTGTCAGGATCCTCTAGTGCTGGATCCCCTAGTGGCAGGAGGAGGCCTGGAGCCCAGAGGTGCAAGGAGGCAGCCAAAGAGCCTTGTGTGGCTCAGGAGCTGTGGGTTGCAGAACCCTGGTACAGGAACTCAGTTATGGTCCCTTCTGGATCATGCATTTTGATGTTGCATCTGTAGAGTTTTAAGGGAGATTATAATCCAATAAGGAGGACAGCATATTCAGAGCTGTATAAGAAGTCTTTATTGAAAGAGAACTGAGAGAGAGAGAGAGGAGACAGACAGGTTTTCCTAGCACCTAAATGACTCTCCCATTTATCACTATGGCAACCCCAATGACCCTAGGTAGTCCAAAACACCACATATTCCTCCCCCTCTAATGAACACCCCCCCCCAGAATAAAGCTCTCCCCCCCAGAAAGAATAAGAACTAAACTAGGAGATGAGGGTAGACTGCCCCATCTCCGGCGAACCCCCGGGGAATTATTCTGCCCCATGAAGAGGGGGTCACCACTAGCTAAAGATCCAGCCGATTAGGAGGCCTTCTGTCACGAGGTGGATTACGGCGAACTTCTGGTGTACCCACCCCACAAGGTGGTATTGGTGGTGGTTGGATCACAGGTACTGGGGAAGTAGCCAGAACCGGAGACGATGTTGTGTCCGGTTGGTCCAGGGAGGCTGAAGGTGTTGAAGGGGTGGCTGGAGCAGGAGAGACAGAAATAGTAGTTTCATGCTCTGATGTTGTATCATCAGTAAGGGTGAAGTCAGATATGTCTGCTGGAGATGCATCTTCTGGGTGGATATGATGGAGAAGCAGCTGATCTGCATGCCGTCGCCAAACTAGGCCACTTCCTGTCTGGACAGAGTAGGAAACAGGTCCTGTCTGGGCAATGACCATTGCTGGGACCCATTTAGCTCCTGAAGCATAGTTTCGTGCAAGAACTGGCTGTCCAATACTGAAGGTGCAGCCCTTTGTTCTTGGTGAATGTCTGCTGACCTGGTCCTGCTGTTGGCATTGAACCACTTGCCATGTGTCTTGTGGTTTCAACAAATCAAAGCAAGAGCGCAACTGCCATCCCATCATAAGAAAAGCTGGAGATGCCTTAGTTGTAGCCTGTGGAGTGTTTCTGTAGGACAACAAGAAGTTGTCCAGACGCTTATGAAGAGGTGAACGTCCCTTTGCAGATTTTAGAGCTTGCTTCATAGTCTATACAAACCTTTCAGCAAGTCCATTGGTGGAAGGATGATACGGTACTGACCTGATGTGATGTATTCCATTGGCCTTCATAAAAGTTTCAAAATCCTGAGAAACAAATTGTGGTCCATTGTCACTCACTAGCTGTTCTGGAAGACTATAACGACTAAAAAAGCCACGCAGGGTCTGAATAGCGGCTTCCGTAGTAGTGGACTGCATTACCGAGACTTCTGGCCATTTTGAATGGGCATCCACAGCAATTAAGAACATACATCCTTCAAATGGGCCAGTAAAATCAACACAGATACGTTGCCATGGCCTTTCGGGCCAATCCCATGGGTGAAGAGGTGCCAACTGAGGTGCGTTCCGGACGCTCTGGCATAAGGTACAAGCTCTAGCCATTTCTTCAATGGCCCTGTCTAAACCCGGCCACCAGAAATAGCTCCGTGCAATTTCTTTCATGCGCACTGTGATGCAGTGACTTGAATGGAGCTGTTCCAACAAACGTGGTCTTAATGAAGGTGGGATAATGACATGCATACCCCACAACAAACACCCGGATTGGGTCGATAACTCTGTCAGGTAAGGTAAGTCAGGTAAGAACGTTCCATGCATCACGAACTCCATAACTCGTGAGAGTCCTGGGTCAACCCGTGTTGCTTTCTTCACTTGAGAAGCCGTGACGGGTGTGTTTTCCACCTGTTCAAAGTAAAAGATTCCTTCCTGGCCCAGATCCTGATGGTGTGCCGGTAAGGGTAGCCTTGAAAGGCCATCAGCATTGCAATGCAAAGAGAATTGCCTGTACTTGATTTCATATGTGTATCCAGAAAGTATCAATGCCCATCATTGCATCTGACTAGCAGCCAAATGTGGGATGCCTGTGTGTGGCCCCAAAATTGATGTCAGGGGTCGATGGTCAGTGAGAAGTGTGAACTTCTTTCCCCACAGGTACTGGTGAAATTTCCGAACGCCAAAAACAATGCCCAGTGCTTCGCGTTCAATTTGGGCATAATTAGTTTCTGCCTTAGTCAAGGAGCATGAAGCAAAAGCAATCGGCCTCTCTTCACCAGAAGGCATAATATATGACAATACAGCCCCAACTCCATAAGGGGAGGCATCACAAGCCAACTGTAGGGGCAAGGATGCATCAAAATGTGTCAGAACCTTAGAGTTTACCCGTGAGCATTTAGCTTCATTAAATGCAACATCACAGGCTTCAGTCCAGTTCCAGGCCTTTTTTGGCCCCAGAAGCTCATGTAGGGGTTTCAGGAGCATCGCTAATTGTGGAATAAACTTGCCATAATAGTTTAATAAGCCTAAAAAAGAGCAAAGTTGGCTTACATTCTGAGGTAGCGGAGCATCCACAATAGCCTTAACCTTGGCTGGAGACTTATGGAGACCATCAGCATCAATTATATGTCCTAAATATTCAACTGAGGGCTGGAAAAACTTACATTTGTCTCTGTGAACACGTAGACCATACTCTTCCAGTCTTTGCAGAGTAGCTTCCAAGTTTGTAAGGTGTTCCTCCTCATTTTTGCCCGTGACCAGGATGTCATCCAGATAGCACTGTACTCCTGATAAACCACTCAAAATCTGATCCATTGACCTTTGGAACAAAGCTGGGGCTGAAGTAATGCCGAAAGGTAAACGACAGTATCTGTACAACCCCTTATGTTTTACGATTGTCAACAATTCTTGAGATTCTTCTTCAACATGCATCTGTAAGTACACTTGACTCAAATCAATCTTGCTAAATTTTTGTCCTCCAGCCAAACTTGCAAAGATGTCCTCAATGCGGGGAAGAGGATATTGTTCTGCACATAACACTGGGTTGACAGTGACCTTGAAATCTCCACAAATCTGAATGGAGCCAATCTTCTTCACTATTGGGACAATGGGTGTCGCCCACTGGCTGTGAGTAACTGGCACCAAGACTCCCTCTTTGACTAACCGCTCCAAGTTTTCTTCCACCTTGGGTCTGATGGCAAATGGCACCATCTTGGCCTTCAAACATTTTGGTTGGCAATCAGGCTTTATATTTAATTTCACAGTGATTCCCTTCATACTGCCTAAGTCTGCACCGAAAACAGCAGCGTGTTTCATTAGTACTGCTGCTAAATTCATTTCTTCTTTAGTCAATTGATGCACTTGTGACCAATCGAGTTGGATTTTCCTGATCCAAGATCTTCCCATTAGGGCTGGGTAATTCCCCTTCACCACAAACAGTGGTAGCTTTATGGTCTGTCCATTGAGTTCTACTTTCACATCAATACTACCCAACAGGGGAACAGTCTCTCCAGTATATGTCTTCAAAACGACTACTGTCGGCTTAAGTGGCAGATGTCTAAAGTCCTTCTCATACACAATGTTAGAAACTAATGAAACTGCTGCGCCAGTGTCCAGTTCTATGCATGTAGGTTTGCCTTCCAACACAGGTGTTACCTAGAATTTACGTGGGCCAGCTGTTATAGATAAAACATGGAGGGAATCTTCATCTTCCAATTGGTTCGTTTGGTAGAACCTATACCTCTTGGCAGCTACTAGTGGCTTGGGGGAAAAATGTGCTCCCAGAACTTCCACTAGGTCCCCGTAAGGTTTCTGCTCTGGCTTCTCCGGATAAAGCAAATCACGTAGCAAATTATAAGTCTTAACTCCAATGACCGTTAGAAAAACTGGTACCTTCTTCTCATCAGTTATGTCGTTGGCTATTACAAAATTTTGAAATCGGGCTGTATATGTCTGCCAGGAAGCTGCCGAATGATCATATGCTTCAAAGGTTGTAGTAAGTAAAGCCATGATGCCCTCTTGTGGTTATTGTTTGTCTCTTCTCTTAACAGCAGGCAGATCAGCTTTCAGAATAGCCAGCTAGCCCTTAGGCAAACAGATCAGCTTTCACAGCTAGAACCCAACCCCCATGCAAGCAGTAAAATAAAGTTTTGCTTCTTACATTGTATTCTGGTTTTCCAGAGTTGCCAGGATTGTTGAGGATAGCCACTCCATCACATATCCCATCCACTGTCACCAGATGTAGAGTTTTAAGGGAGATTATAATCCAATAAGGAGGACAGCATATTCAGAGCTGTATAAGAGGTCTTCGTTGAAAGAGAACTGAGAGAGAGAGAGAGAGGAGACAGACAGGTTTTCCTAGCACCTGAACGACTCTCCCATTTATCACTATGGCAACCCCAATGACCCTAGGTAGTCCAAAACACCACAGCATCACAAGAGAAGTGGTTATAATTTTTTACCGATGCAGAGGCAAACTGATGTATAGATAAGTCAGATCCAGTTGGAGGTTTAAGCTAAATATCCCTTAACATCATAAAAAGCTAATTTAATCTACCATTCATTTGTATAGCCTTTGTTTATAAACTGCTTCAGTCTGTAGAGCAAAATAAATAAATAAATAAATAAATAAATATTCCAGAATTAAGTTGTTCAAGTTTTAAATTATTTTGCTTTCACCTTCTAAAAACTGTGAACATAGGGAAAACTGAGCACACTGATAATGACACTCTGTATTCTCTTTTTCCTCTAAAGTTAACTACCATCTACACTGATGTCTTAACATAATGGACATGTTTGAAAACAGCAGAAAGAAGCACAAAGATGGCTGTCAGGGAATGGGGATGCTACTGTGATTGGTAGAAATTCTAGTAGTCATCATTAGAATCCATCAGATAGAAACCAAAAGCTATCTGCCAGGTGTTGGTTTCAGTTGAGAGGCCAATGGTCCCAATATCTACCACTCTGTTCTAAAACTATCTGGCCAGTTGGAAGCAAGTTGGGCCACTTCTAAGTTTTCCATGAAAAAATCCATTTGATAGTTAAAATCCATGGTCTGGGTACTAATATTTTACTTACTGTTCAGAATAGGCACCCAGTAGAACAGCAGGCTTGAATTTAAAGAAAAAGCAGTCTGTAAACCATTCAAGACTTTATTTCCTAAAATATTGTGTCCAAGTAAAATATAGATTGTAGACTTCAGGCAAAAAGCAGTTAAGCACTTACCATTCTCAGTGATCTGAGTACAGCACCTCACTGGATCAGGCCCAAAGGAAGGAGTATAGTGTTACACCTTTATACATTAATAGCAGCTATTTTAAGATACTGCACAACTGAGTTACTTTTGGAGCTGCAGAATGAAGACTGTATGTACATATTTCAGGGTTTGACAAATGACCTATAACCATACTTATTTCTTTATTTTGATCCCAGTTCAGCTAAGCACTTATGTACATACCTAACTTTAAGAAAATGCTTACATCTGTCCCATCCAACAGAGTACTTGAGTGCATGTTTGATGTTAAACCTGTGCTCAAGTGCTTACAATTCAGCATATGCTTAACTTCTTTGCTATATTCACTTTTAACATTTTATTATATAAAACTTTTTAACACTGTCTTTCTTTCACCAGCCACATTGAACATGACTAATTCCTCTGCAGACTAGATGCCAAAATGACAATCATCTTTGGAATCAAAGTGAAGAAATTAATCTATTCTAGAAAAACAAATATTTTCTAAAATACTTTATTTTAAAAAACATATGGTACAGATACCACAACGGACCTCACTGTCATGCTACATGGGAAGTTTTATATTTAACTGCACTGAATTTATCTGATATGATTGAACTGCAAACCATAGAATGGTAAATAAATTCTTTTTTAAATATTCTCTTGAAATAAACAACTTTATCAATGCACTTCAGCTTTGATATAGTGCTCAGGAGCCTGTGCTTTTAAAAACAATGAGAGCCCTGTGCTATCTTAAAGACTAACAGATTTCTTCGGGCATAAGCTTTTGTGGGCTTCGTCTGATGAAGTGGGGTGGAATCCATGAAAGCATATGCCCAAAGAAATCTGTTAGTCTTTAAGGTGACACAGGATTTCCATTGTTTTTACTGTACAACAGAATAACATGGCTACCCTTCCGGAAATTTTCACTATGCTTTTGAAAAGACACTGATGCATCTTAAATGGACATCTTAGGCATGATTTTCTTTATTACCCCTGGTCTATACCAGTGTAATGTCACTAAGTTAAAAGCAGTTATACCTATGTTAACTGAATGGAGAGTCAATCTCTTCGGGGGGGGGGGGGGGGGTTGAGAACAACCTTAGCATATGACTAAGAGCTACTAAGCTCAGTTCTGTACACTTTAATTCTGATACTTTGTGCTTTGGACATCAGAGAAAAATAAATATTCATCTCATCACACCAACATATAGATTCTTTCCACTGAGCTGTGACTGGGCATGCAAGTGACCAAGGATATGCTTACTTTTATGAAGTATACCTCTAAATAAGTGATTGACACAACTCACAGTGTGCAAAATTTATGAAAACCTGGAGGTCTTTGCAGATTTGAGGTGCAGTGCACTACTTTGTGTTCATGTTTATTATTTTTCTCCTCTCCAAACAGAAAAGAGACACAAATACAAATAGCTAAGCTTTGCCTTGCTTTGATTTTTATGTTTGATTTCTGTTTTCCTTCTTAAAATAGCATCAGTGAATAACTACCTGTTTATATGAATGTGTTCTTTTGATCATTGCACACAATCAGAAAATCCCAGCAATGAGAGGATCTAAAACTGATCAGATGCTTGATGTTTTTATATGATTAGAATGGTTTGTCATTCACAGTTTAGTGGGGTATTTTACCCACTATTGCTTTAGCGAGACACTACAGCAATGTAATCTCGAAGATCAGGATGCAAATAAGAATTTTTCCCCTTCCATTTTAGTATTTATTTAGTTAGTTAGTTACAATAAAGACATACTGATCACCAGCACTTATGTCCAAATTGTTTCATAAAATGTAATTGTTTTCTTATATTTCCCAATATGTGTTATCTATTTATCTTGAGGTCATGGAAGTACTTAGCACCACTGTATCTGTGTGCCTCACAATTTTCGGTATATGCATCCTCACAACACCCCTTTGAGGTAGGGAGGTACTATTATCCTCATTTTACAGTTGAAGTACTTGGGTACAGAGCCTGAAAGCATAGAACACAAGCCACAGTGTCTGGAGGTGTTAACTACATGGAAGTGATTACCTACTGTCCTGCTGGATGTTTGTAGCAGAGCAGGGAAGTAAACCCATGACTTCTGAATCCTAGACTAGAACTCCAAACACCGGGCTGCCCTCCTTTCTAGGGATATGTCTACACACTACAGGGCTTGGTTAAACCAGTTTAATAAGGTCTACTTTAAGCTAGCTGAAAGTAGACCTTATTAAGTTGGTTTAACACATCCACACTCAAAATGCCAGGAGACTGCCCACGTCCACGCTGGCAGCTGCTAGGTCACCCTAGGAGTGATGCATTGTGGGTAACTGGCCCACAGTGCACAACAGCAGAAGTGCCCCTCTCTCCTGGCCACTCCTTTATTACAGGAAGTGAGTGACCACACCATCCTCCATACTGTGTGTGGCGACAGGGAGCCCAGGGAGCCTGATGTAGCCCAGTGATGTGCCAGCACAGCACTCTGCACCCTCCCTGCATTGCCCAGACTCATCTGGCTCTGGACCAGGCAGGGGCGTTGCTGGCACCTGCCATACAGAGCCCTTGCCCTGAATCCCGGCACCAGTGCCCCGGGTCCTGGCAGGGCTCCTGCCTCTCCTGGTCTTCACCCAGCTACCCGCGGTGGCGGCAGCCACTTCCGGCCCCTTCCTAGGCTGGCCGGCCCTGCGGCCGCAGCTGCTGCTCCCTGCCCTGTCCCTGGCCGGGGGAGTGGCCTGCGGTCAGGGGTTGAGGCCTGGGCCAGTTGGGTTGGATAATGGTAGGGACACCCAGAATCAGGCTGAGAAGGGCAAGGGGGGAGACAGGCAGGGTCGGGCTGAGAAGGGGAAACACACAGAGTTGGGCAGAGAAGAGCAAGGGGAGAGACACACAGGTTTGGGCAGAGATGGGGAAACACAGGGGGTTGGGCTGCAGAAGGGGAGAGAGACATGCAGAGTCATGCTGGAGAATGGTAGAGAGACAAACTGGAGAAGGGCAAGAGGAGAGACACACACAGGGTCAGGCTGGAGAAGGGGAGAGATGAGGGGTCAGGCTGAGAAAGGTGGGGAGATGCTGGGTTGGGCTGAGTTGTGTGGGGGAGTCTAGATATCAGGTCAGGCTGAGAATGGGGGGAGATGCTGGGTCGAGCTGAGAAGCAGGGGAGATGCCGAGTCGGACTGACAATGGGAGAGAGATGCCGTGTCAGGCTGAGAATGGGGAAGATGCTGGGGTGGGCTTAGAAGTGGAGGAGATGCCAGGTCAGGTTGGGGAACATGCGGAGCTTGGATGTGCTGCACACAGCTGGGAAAGCTCCCAGCTGTGTTGTGCCTTCTCTCCAGCCCCCAGCCCCATGTTTTCTATGGTTAGGAGGCCAATTAAGTTGACTTAAGGCAACTCCTGGGCCACATTGCCTTAATTCGACTTAATAAAGTCGACTCAATGATAAAGTCGATTTTATAAGTGGAAGTCATAAAGTCAACTTTAGCAACCAGGAAAGTCAGCTTTGCTGGCTTGCAGTGTGGCCTGGGCTTTATTTAAGTTGACTTGAAGCCACACTGTAGACATGGCCTAGGAAAGATACGGGTTAAAAAAAAAAAGTAGAGCTTTAATGGATTTGTTCAAAGCAACTGTAAGTCAGCATAGATGTGATTTGTTGGCTGCTGACTGACTTCTTTTAATGGAAAGATTCTATCTATTTCTCATATGGAACATAAATCTCCAAGCTGCTAAAAGTCATCAATTACACAGTTCCACGACTGTTCATGGTGCTTAAGTGACTCAAAGAGATGGTTTTTGCTTGGAAAATCTTGGAGTGTAAACCAAACTGAACAGATATGGAAAAACTCTGATGAGAAGGGGGAATTTAAAAAATAAAATTAAAAAAAAGTTAAGGGAATAAACAAAACTGTTCCCAAGTGACCATTACTTAGAAAAAAAATCAGATTACATAGTTTATATTTCATGAATCTTCATAAAAGATACATGCTCAGAAATGAGATGAAGCAGACATGAGGAGGAGACAGTGCTAGAGTTGAGGTTACTAATTGGAAGTATTTAAGTAATGGCACATTTTAAGGTTTCTAGTTATAGCCTAGTAGACAGAGTTGTTAGTTTTTGGATGAAATACACTAAGTAAGCCAGACATAAAAATCACACACTTTCAAAATACAAATGACTGAGCTATACAGCCTCTTTTCATTGTTCTGACTAAGTATTGGATCAGTTTTCAAAAATGAATGCTGTCTTTTGGATAAAAGAGGGAGGAGGGAAGCAATCATTACCCATTTACTGTTTGAAAAAGGCAATAGGCAGTCCTATCAATAATTAAACAAGGATTCTGTGGCACTTAAAGACTAACAAATTTATTTATTGCCTGAGCTTTTGTGGGAGAAAATCCCACTTTGTCAGATGCTTTGAAGATGGGGAACCTTACAGAATGGGAGGAAATAAATGCAGAGGAGTGTAAGTCATGGAGTCAGATCATGCTGCAGATCAAAGCAGTTGTAAAGATTCAAACACTGAGGAAGAGCATATAGAGGATGATGAGGTCAAACCACCTCTTATAATGAGAGAAAGAGCCAAAGTCCTGAAGCAATGCAACTGAATTTGCAAATAGATTCAATCTCGGCACCTTCTCTTTGAAGGCTTGATTTAGTATCCGCAAAGCAATTGGCAAATCATTAATGGAGTGATCAGGAAGATTGGAATGCTGATCCACTGGTTTTACAGTGTTGAGATTTCTGATGTCAGATTTGTGCCCATTTATTCTTCTGCTGTATATTCTAAATGTATATTAATAAAGTATTTTGTATTTTATTGGATGATAACTTCAAATCTCCATTAAACTCCTCCTGAGAGATAGGTACTATACTAATAGGGACTCCTATAGCTTGAATATGTGGCATTTATTTTTTTAAAATCTAAATCTACTAAATTTCCTTTGCAAAATAAACAGCATTTTTGTTAGTGTGAAAGACCTGCAGTAACTGCCTAAAACCAATCATGTTCATGTTCTTAGTAACAAACATGGTAGAAAACAGTTACAAAACAAGTGATGATTAAATACTGATTAATTACAGAAGATTTCAGTCAGAATGAGTCACAGCTCTTCACAGAATGAGTCACAGCTATGAAGTTGCTGCTTTAAAGCAGAGTTTTATTAACTTGCATCAATGAAGATTTCCTCATATACCATTTCAGTTCATAACTGTGTCTGACCCAACTTTCTACATATTTCCTGATCAGCTTTTTGTTGATTGGCAAAATCAAGTCACCAATTAGTCCTTTACAACTTATCTCTCACACAATTGGCATCAATTTTTTTGGTTTTGTTTTGCTAAACATCTGTTGGGCATGTCTAGTATTCATATGCAAATTGCATTTCTTTCAGTCACAATCATCTAAGATTATGTCATTAAAAATTATTTAAATTCAACATAAGAGGTATTTCACTGTGCTGAAAAAGAGTAATCACATTCAGTCTACTGATGAGTAACTCCCTTATGCCACTTTTCTCGAAAGAAGTTTCATAGCCTATAAAATGTATGTTATTACATTAATAAACTACCAAAATTGTTAACACTTTTTCTAGAAACTAACTTCAACTGCTATTCATATTTTTCTAGTGAGGGTCACTCAGTTAAGACTTAGGACAGTCCTAGAGCCTGGCAAATTTTCCAATAAGCTCATCTTCCTGTCTCAGAATTACCCTAGAACATTAACTGATTCATTGTTCACAATTGTTCAATGATAATTTGAGAACAAATTTTGGCCTATGACTTGTTGACAAAATTTGAATCTTTTCTATTCGTGCCATCTAATTTGTCACCTAATTATAGAGTTCTATTATTGAACCTCCACTGACCCCTGGCATGGACCCTAAAGGTGACCATGGCCAGCTAACCCTTTCTTAAAATGCACTTCCCCCTGTACTGGGTGATAAACAACTAAGCAATGTTGAACTGTGACTGCTAATGTGCTTTCTTTCTAGACTACTCATTTTCCCAGTGTAAACATAGCTTGAAGTATTTTCAAGGGCTTCCCTTAAATCACACTGAATCCTCTTGCTATATGCACTTCATGTCTCATGGGAATTCTCAAATTTCCTGATGTGGATACACTCTAATCTGTCAAAGTCAAATATAATTTCATTTTGCCTCCCTCATGTAAAAATATAATTTTTACTCTGCTGCCATCTAAGATTATTTTTGTACTTAAATATGGGTTTAAATATTCTCCAGTTTTGCATTAATAAAGAAATATTGGGAGATATTGGTCTAATTTCAAACAATCTTGGTTTAAAATGTGTTCTGAGCAGAGCAATGAATAGAAGTCATTCTGTGCCTAAACTATAAAAATGTACAGTGATCTTCTGGGAAGAAAGACTTGCTGCCCTCAGATTATATTTTAAATACAAATATATTTTACTTAGCAAGGGTCTGACCAGCTCTGCTAAATGCTCATAGATAAAGCATAGAGTCCCTAGAAAAATATTAACAATTGTTCTGAAGAGAACAGACCTCATTCACAGTTCTTTTCCTTCTAATGTGAAGAAAGAATGTATTGTAAAATGTTAGGCACAAGTACAACTAATAGGTTTTCAATAATAGACTAATCTTTAAGTGTCAAGACATTAAGATTTCTTATATATTTAAAATTTGTTCTCATAGTGAACAAGACTATTTATCAAGATCCAAAGGGATAGCCATGTTAGTCTAGTTCAGTAAAACAAACAAACAAGGAGTCCTGTGGCACTTAAAGACTAGCAAATTTACTTTTTGCATGAGCTTTCATGGGAGAAAATCCCACTTTGTCAGACCCATCTTCAAAGTGTCTGATGAAGTGGGATTTTCTCCCATGAAAACTCATGCAAAAAATAAATTTGTTAGTCTTTAAGTTTCACAGGACTCCTTGTTCGTTTGTAAGACTATTTATATTTTGCTAACTTGCTTATTTCTGCTGCCTCTTATGTGAGGTCCCTAAAAAATACAAGATTAAGAAAAACAAAAAATGCTGATATTGAAAACTATGGCAACAGTCTGAACAGCGTAATATAGAAACAGCACATCAACATTTGATCAGCAACAAGCAACTATCTGGCTGTGTGGTACTGAATTCATGCTAAGAAATTTGGCACATGATATAATGAAAAAGTGGAATGTTAGTGAGATGGATATGGAAATTTCCTGCAATATATTTTGAAAAACCTTACTAAAATTAATTTATAAAGTTTTAAGAACATAATGGCCATACCTAGGTCACACTAATAGTCCATCTAGCCCCAAAACAGTGAGGAGTCCTGTGGCACTTAAAGGCTAGCAGATTTATCTACCACATGAGCTTTCATGGGAGAAAATCCCACTTCATCAGACACTTTGAAGAGGAGGAACTGACAGAATGGGATGAAAATTAATGCAAGGGAGTACAAGACATGGGATCAGGTCATACAGTAACAACAAATTAGAGCATTTGTTAAGATTCAAACCCTTGGAAACAGCACATAGAGGAAGATGAAGTCAAATTACCTGTTGTAAGGGGAAAATAACCCACAGTCACGATTCAGTCCTGCTTTCACACAATCTAAGCTACATATTAATTCAACTTCAGCTGTTTCTCTTTGAAGTCTTGATGTCCCACTGACTTTGAGGACAGTCGTTAACAAATCGTAATGGAGTGATTAGAAAGATGGAAGTCCTCAGCAACTGGTTTTGTGGGGGGGGGGGTGTCTTGTGATTTCTGATGTCAGCTTTGTGCCCATTTATTCTTCTGCCCAGGGACTGTCCTGTTTGTCCAATATATGATGCGCAGGGCCATTTCTGGCACATGATAGCATAAATCAGCCTGGTGGCATTTGATGGAGTAGCTGCCTTGATTTGGTCCTATGATGGTGTCTTTTGTGCAGGTACGTCAACCAAACTGGCAGTGTATCCTGTCTTCTATTAGTTGCCAATGCCAGGTGCTCCAGAGGGAATGAATAGAACTGATAGTCATCACAGGCTCTGGTTCCTATGGGGGACTTAAATTGCCCCAACATCTGCTGGTAGGGCAATCCAGCAGTGCACAGACAATTCAGGAAGTTCTTGGAGAGCACTGAGAACAACTTCCTGATACAAATGCTGGAGGAACCAACTAGGGGCCTTGTTTCTCTCAACCTGCTGCTCACAAACAGAAGAAATGGGAAGGGAAGTAGAAGTGAACAGCAACCTGGGAAACAGCAGCTATGCGATGGTAGAGATCAGGATCCTGATCAAAGGAAGAAAGGAAAGAAGGAGAACACAGACCCTAGACTTCAGAAAAGCAGACTCTGGGTCCCCCACAGAACTGATAGGAAGGTTTCCCTGGGGGGATAATCTGAAGAGGAAAGGAGTCCAAGAGAGCCAGCTATATTTTAAAGAAATCCTACTAAGGACATAGGAAGATACTATTCCAATGAAAGAATAGCAAGTATGGAAGGTGCCAAGCATGGCATAGCAGAGAACTCTGCAGTGGGCTGAAACACAAAAGGGAAGCTAACAAGAAGTGAAAGCTTGGACAAATGACCAGGGAGAGGTGTAAAGATATTGCTTGAGCCTGCTGGGATAAAAGCAGGAAGGCCAAGGGGCAACAGGAGTTACAGCTAAGAAGGGATCTGAAGGGTAACAGGAAGGGATTCTACAAATATATCAGTAATAAGAAGAGGATCAGGGATGGTGTAGGTCCCTTACTGAATGGAGCAGACAACCTAGGGGTGGATGATACGGAAAAGGCTTTTTTTATCTTGCTTTTCACAGGCAGGGTCAGCTCCCAGGTTACTGCACTGGGCAATACAGAATGGCGAGAAGGGGACTGGCCCTCAGTGATGAGGGTCACATTAGGGATTACTTAGAGAAGTTGGACATACACAAGTCTATGGGGCTGAATGAACTGCAACAGAGGGTGTTGATGGAGTCATTCAATATGATGCAGAACCATTGGCCGCTATTTTTGAGAATATGTGGTGATTGGGGGGGGGGTCCCAGATGATTGGAAAACAAGCAAATATAACTATTTTTAAGAAAGGGAAAAAGCTGGATCTGGGAAACTATAGACCAAATCAGTCTTACCTCAATCCCTAAAAAAGTCATGGAGCAGGTCTCCAAAGAATCCATTCTGAAACACATGGAGGAGAACAGGGTGATCAGGAACCAAGAGCAAATCATGCCTGACCAACCTGGTTGCCTTTTGTGATGAGATGACTGGCTTTGTGTTTGTGGGAATAGCTGCTGATGTCATATACATTGAATTCAGCCAAGTTTTTGATACAGTTTCCCACAGCATACTTGTCAGCAAGTTAAAGAAGTATGGCTTGGATGAATGGTCTGCAACATGGATAGAGAGCTGGCTAGATCATCAGGCTCAGCAGGTAGAGATCAATGGCTCAATGTCTGGTTGGTAACCACTAGCAAGCAGAGTGCCCCAGGAGCTGGTCCTGGAGATGATTTTGTTCAACACCTTCATTAATGATCTGTATGAGGGGACAGACTGCCTGTGCACTAAGACTGTGGATGACACCAAGCTGGGGGGAATGGTAGGTATGCTAGATGATACGGATAGAATTCACAGAAACATAGATAAATTGGAGCACTAGGGCAAAATAAATCTCATGAGGTTCAACAAGGACAAGTGCAAAATCTTGAATTTAGGATGGAAAAATCCCATGTACTACTACAAGCTGGGGACTGATTGACTAAGTAGCAGCTCTGTAGAAAAGAACCTGAGAGTTATGTTGGACAGGAAGCTGGATATGAGTCAACAGTGTGCCCCTGTTGCCAAAGAGGCCAACAGCATTTGGGCTGCGTACATAGAGCATTGCCAGCAGATCAAGGGATGTGATTATTCCCTTCTATTCAGTGCTGGTGATGCTGCATCTGGAATATTGTGTACAGTTTTGGGCTCCCCACTACAGGAAGGATGTGAACAAATTATAAAGAGTCCAGCAAAAGGCAACAAAAATGATTGGGGGTTGGGGCATATTACTTACGAGGAGAGATTGGTCTTATTTAGTCTGCAGAAGAAAAGATGGGGAAGAGGGGGGATTTAATAACAATCTTTAACTACTTGAAGAAGTGGTCCAAAGAGGAGGGAATTCAGCTATTCTCAGTGGTAACAGAAGACAGAACAAGGAACAATGGTTTCAAGTTGTAGCTGGGGAGGTCTAGGTTGGATATTAGGAAAAAGGTCTCTCACCAGGAGGGTGGTGAAGCAGTGGAATGGATTACCTAGGGAGGTAGTAGAATCTCCATCTTTGGAAACTTCTTAGACCCAGGTAGACAAAACCCTGGCTCAGATGATTTAGTGGAAGTAGTGCTGCTTTTAGCAGTGGGCTGAACTAGATGACCTCATTAGGTGTCTTCCGACCCTAATATTTTATGGTTCTGTGAAGTGCTCTACCCTATCACCCCTCCTGAGCTTCTGGAAAAAGAGTAATCCCGGCCCACCTGGCTAGTAGCTTTGGAGTTCACTGTGTCACAAATGTGAAGTATATGTATTATTGTGGAAATGTCTGAACTTCCACATCCAGAGATATGACCAAAATAAAATCTGGGAAGTGTTAGGAAATTCAAAAGAAAGGTGGGTATATCTCTGTAACTAGGGTTCGAGATGTGTTGCTCATGTCCAGTGCAGATCAGGTGTGCACACACAGCATGCACAATCTCCCAGAAAGTTTTCCTCAGAACATCTTCAGAGTCAGCTGTAGAGCATTCTGCAGTTGCACTTCCTTATTGCTATATATAGGGCTCTGTTGGCCTTTTCCCTCCACACTTTCTTCTTGCTGGACAATTCCAACAGAGGGGCAGGTGGGCGGGTTTTTGAATGGACATGAGCAAAAGTCTTGAAATTAGGACAGGTAGGTAATTATATCAGCAAGGGCAACCATTTTTATGTTTCTAACTTCCCAGTCATCTTCCTTCTTGGGTAAAGAAACATGTATCTTTCCTTCCTGACCAAGGTATTTCCAGACTTCACAATTCCATCTGCATTGTGAATTCTCCAACGAAGTGACAGTGCCTAGATGGGCCTCTTTGCCTTTGTGCCTCGAAGACTATAAACAGCATAATTTCCACTGTTAATTTACCACACAGCTTTTTCTAAGCAAACAATGAAAACATTAAAAAATAATATTTAAAGAAAAAAATTACATGCACATTAATAAGCATATGAGGGACAACTAAAATTCTACCATGGGCTCTGGCAAGTGTACAGTCCTCATCCCCAAGAGGTATTTCTGTGGTTACAAATTCATTGCCACCTTGGCTCAGAACAAGCACACTTTGAAAACAGATTTCTCCTCAAACCATAGCTTCAAAGAGTTAGGTCTAGTTGTGAGGGAATTTGCATTCCTTCCCCACAGGCATTGCCTAGAATCAAGGTCGTAGTCATGGGTGGGCACAGGCCAGGGCTGGCACAAGGTTTCCAGGCACCCTAGGTGATGGGGGATTTTGGTGCCAGCCCCCAGCGCTAGGTGATTGCCTAGGTCTCCTCTATGGGTAGACCAGCCCTGGCCCAGGCCGAGGCCCACTCAGAGATCAGTTTTCTCCACCACAGAGCCCAGCAGTGGTGCAAACTCTGCTGTCTCTGCTCTGCTTGCAGCCACCAGCTGTTGGCCAGCTTTGCTGGCTCAGTAGCAGCACCTCCGCTCCACTTGTGGCTGCTGACTGGCCACGCAGCTGCAGTGTTGAAGTTCATGCCACTGCCCAGCACTGTGGTAGCCCCGATCTCACTGCTTCGCCCCCTCCCTCCTCCTCATGAGACCTCCAATTGTTACTAAGCAATTGGAGCAGCTCAGGCACCTTCCAGTCACACGACTAGAAGCTGCACGTGTCCAGGCACACCCTGCAGACTCAGGCCCATCTGGAAAACAGGGGCTGTCTATGCTCCTGCCTAGAATACCCATTTAACTTTAGAACTTCACCTCATTTCAAATAGTCCTTTGAAGGTCCTATCACTCTCTAGGTTCTACCTTAGTCAGTTCTCCTCTCTAGAGACGTTTCTTAAAATCCCACAATAATATGCAACTCCATGCTTTTTTAATATGATGTACTCTTAAAATCCTTCAATTTAATTCAATAAAGTTTAACTTAATTCAGTAAAGATTGCCCAGAATATTGCAGGAAATTATCAAAGCTGTCAAAGCTCCATTGGAATTTAATAGTGAGGCAGCAGCAAATGATGGGAAATCTTGGATTTGAAACAGAATCCAGCATCTATGGTTTGAGCTAATTTTTAGCTTTGTATTTTGCTCATGTGTGAAATGGAGTAGTATGTAGTGTCAGACACACTTTCAGTCCTTTCTTAGTGACTGGATGAGCTAAGCTCTTGGTTAAAAATATAAATACATCATGGCTAAAAAGGGAACAATACTGGATTCACTGTAGGATTAACCATGCAGTGTTGTCTTTCTGAAGGACTGTCTGCACTCACTGATTGCACTGATTTAACTGAAGGTGTGATGTTACACCAGCTCATCTAAAGTGGTACAAATGTGCGTTTCCTGGGCCTGAGTATGCAGAGCTTGAAGGAAAATCAGCACAGAAAAATGTGGTATCCTCTCATGTCTCAATACCTTGAAACATAAGTATAAAGACTTAAATTATTTGTCAGGTGTTTCACTGATGATCACTTCAGCAGAAACAACAAGCTGTTCTGGGAATGTGAGAAAGGTCTGGAACTGTGGACAACAACTGGATAGAGTACCACCACGTGTATTTCTCTACTTACAACTTAATTGTTTAGTCTGAACCAACTGTTCATTTTTGTAGGTTCAAGGATATTTGAATCAAAGGGGGTTTGGTTGGTTTGGGGGGGGGTGTTTGTTTGTTTTTCGCTAGGCAATCTCTATAGAACATTAATTCTTACCTGGCATCACTTTTATTTTCTTTAAGGGTGAGAAACATCTATGGGAATGAGAGCAAAACAGAATAGGCTACAGTGGGAAAGAGATCCCTAAACATTTATTTGCACACTAAAATCTTTTTTCACCATCCAGGAGGACAATGAAATAATAAATAATCCTCTAGATTGCTCAGCAAGCTGGAAATTATTTAAATCTAACTGGAATGTTTTTAATCTGATGACAATATTGGCAAAGGTGTGTCCTATGCTTTCTAGCTGAAAGCAGTTTAGAGCGCTGAGCTCCTGTGTCACTCAGTGGGTGAAGCTGCTGCCTGTGGACCACATCATAAGTCGTAGATGCAAGAATGTATCGAGCACACACTGAAAGGAGAGGTACTACAGCAGCTGCTAAGGGCTTCTTCTATCTAATTTTCTCAAGTGAAACTAAGACATCTTAGGAAGGAATTATTTCAATTATCCTTCGATCTATTCTTTGGTTCAAACAGCAGTATTTTAGCTGAGCCAGAATTTGATGCTCTTGAACGCCAAATTACCATGAGCAAGCACATTTGGGCTGCACTTTCCCATTCTGGATTTTTTTCCTGGTACAGAAGTGCAACCACTCTCAATGGCAACCTTAGGACCAAGATCCTACTGAAGAGGAATCACTATATTAAAGAATAACTTGATAATATTGGGAAGTGAACTGCAAACCATAAAACCCTCATTCTAATCTATATACTGTACCTATAACCTCTAATTTCTTGGCAACAAAATGATACAATCTAGTCAAGATTACTCACTGTTTCAAAGGGAACTGCAACTCAGACAAAGGTCAGCCACTGTCAGTATTACAATCATCAGATGCCATCTGTCTGTGGCAAAAAATTAGCAGAAAAAATATCTGGTACCATTTTTGGAAAATAGTTGAGTGTGTGTGTGTTTGTGTATGTGTGTACGTACAGAGGTCCATATACAATCACAGAGGTGGTTTAATAAAATATGGACTTCTTGTAATAATCACATCAATTCCTCATCTGCCTATTAAAACTGCCTCTTATCAAATTTATTAATAGGAAATGGCATACACCAGCCTCATAGTATTACATGCCGAATTGAAAGAGCAATTTGGCCACTTCTGGAAAGCAACGAAAACAGTTTCCCAATTTAGTAACATTCCAATGGACACCTAAGATGAAGGAGTACTCCAGTAAGTCCATCATTTTTATATTCTAGCTGTAAAGAAGCATTCAGAACAGGTCTCCAACAGGGTGTTTAAGCTGTCAGTTTTAAAGTATCCTACTCCATTTTTCAGATCATGTAAGCAATGGAAGGATATTTATATGTCACCACTGAATGGTCAAGGAGACAGCTACTAATTACAGTGTATAAATATGAGCTTATATTAAATCTTCCTGTGGAAAAGTGCTGCAAAAATGAACAAGAATAAAACAAATAGGATTCTATAGAAACTCCTCTAAAATATATAATAGACTTAATAGAGGATTATATCCATTATAAGGATCTTTTAAAAAGACCTATAGAAAGGATAGAATCTATCGGATGACTTAAACAACCTATAAAATTATTATCTTTTCTGATTAAATTTTACAAGATTTATTTTAGAAGGATGGATTCTGATCCAGATCTCAAATAGGGTTCTGTGAATTCCTAGGAGAATTCCTGAAGAGAGGGTGAACAGTATTTCCTCTTCCCCATATGAGATAAACCAGTGACACCAGTAACAAGCCCGAAAAAAAAAAAATCTAATTAAGTGAATGCACAGAAGAGGTCTCTTTGCTCTCAGAAGGCACTCAAAGGAGGTGCTTCAAGAGGTTCACAGAACCTACATGTCAGTGTAGTGAGGCAGAATGGACTCCCTCCAAACCCAGGAGGAAGGAATAATTACACTCCCCCTGGTAGGCTCAACTAATCTCACCCCACCCCTTGGCAGGAAGGGTGGGGGGCACAGGAGGATAAGAAATAAGAGTTGTAAGACCTCAGCTGTGGGCAGACCAGGATGCAGGTGTATCTCCCTGCCAGTGTGCCAAGCCCTCAGCCAGGAGCATTGCTGCCCTGGGGAAGCACCTGGGGCACTGGCCCAGGCCACACCCCCTACCAGGAGGCCACCCCCCCAGCCATGGACGGGGACGGGAGAAGCTGCGAGCGGCTGAGCCCTGGCTCCTCAGCTGAGGATGGGGCCAGGAGCAGTCTCCACAGCTGCAGGCGGCGGAGTCCAGATCCCCAGCTGGGGAGGGGGCTGCCGCCACCATGGGTGGCTGGTCCCCGGATCCCCCACCAGGGACAGGGCTGCCATGGCCATGGGCAGCTGGGCCCCAGATCCCCCGCCATGGATGGGGCCAGGAGCGGCCTCCACGGCCACGGGCAGCTGGGCCCCAGATCCCCAGTCGGGGATGGGGCTGCCACAGCTGCAGGCGGCTAGGCCCTGGATCTCCAGCCCGATTGGGCCGGAGACCGGGAGAAGCAGGCCCCACCAGACCCAGGGCACTGGAGCCAGGAGTGCCCCGTGTGCTCTGCGCCAGCAACGCCCCTGCCCTCAGCATAGCCCAGCACCGTCTACGGAACAGATTGGTGCTCTATTAGCCTGGGAGACAAAAGATCCTGGAGAGATACTGGATGGAGTACTGCCCAACCGTGAGCCTGAGACTGGTGACACCAGAGCGATGCCAGCAAAATTGGGTAGGAGTAGCCCAGGGAAACTAGAAGTTCACCCAGTTGCACTGCTGAGGCATGAAGCAGTGTACTTGTGTTTCCCCACTGATACAGGAGTGGGGCTGCCCACCCCTGGGCTGGGATCTATTGGAGTAGGGTAGGCTTGGTCTCCTTACTCTCTGCCACTGTCGCACACCTGGTGCCAGCTGCATGCTCACCCTATGCCAAAAGGACTGCATAAAGCTGTTGGTCTGCTCTGCCCCACTAGAGGGTCAGAGCTCAGATTTTTATTGCTTATCCCAGTCAGGAGGCTGAGGGCTATAACCTCTTTATCTGCTCTGCCCCATCCAGAGGGCCAGAGCCCAGTGCTATTTCCACTTGTCATTGTGATGCAGAATTGCCTCCCTCTGGACCCAAGGAAGAGGAACCATTTTAGCCATGAATACATGCTCTATATAACTTGAGTTGATTTCCCCTTTGATTTTAAGTTTTTTGTCAAATATAAGAATAAAACAGAATTAGTGATTCTAAGCTTCCCTAATGTTTATGCCTAGTAAAGAACCTATACATGAACAAAAATATCTAGATATTCTTTACCAGACTTGAAGCCTCTGGCCTTGATTCAACAAGGTATTCAAGCAAGTTTCTAACTTTTTTAATGCCCATGATTAGCTCTACTGAAAAAAAGGGGACTACTCATGTGCTCAGGATCAAGCCTGTCGTTAAGCACACTGCTGAATCAGGACTCCAGTGAGTGTCTGTCCAATTGTTCTGACCTCAGGCCTCCCACTAAATTCTGAAGGCACTGACTGATTAATGTGCAATCATGCGCAATTTTCATTTTACACAAGACCTACAGTGTGTGTGCATACAGTATAATTGGAGCCATTTCAGACACAAGATATTAGGGAGACATGAAGAGCTTTGTGTCAGCTTGAAAACTTGTTTCTCACGAAGAGAAGTGGTCTGTGATGAGAAGCCCAGTCCACGCATGACTGGAAAAGGTTAAGGTGGCCAGGCAAACCTATTAACTCTTTAGACTGCTCCTGGAAGGAAAGTACTGCAGAGAGGCTGCTATATATATATATATATATATAACACTGGGCCAGTTAGGCAGGCAGAGTGCAGTATCTCAATGAATAGCTGAGATGCTGGTGTTCAGAGAAAGGAATTAGATTTATTAGGAACTGGGTAACTTTTTGTGAAAGGAGAAGCCTATATAGGAAGGAAGGGCTCCACCTTCATGAAAACAGAACCAGATTATTGGCATGTCAAATTTAAAAGGTCATATAGTCTTTAAACTCAGGGCTAGGGGAAATTCAGAGCTAGTGTTTAAACTCAGGACTAGTTACAGATGAGCCTATGGTTCAGACAGACCTCCTTTAGAGAAGGATTTGTTAAAGGGGATACTCTATATCTTAGTAAACAGGAGACAATAGAAATTGATAAAGTACAAGTAGGACTGAAGCAAAACATTCAAATGAAGAGAGTCCCATTCAGTTACATCACATGAAGGCAAACAACAAATGTGAAAAGTTTTTATAAGCACTGATTTACTAATGCTAGAAACCTAAATGCTAAGATGTGTGGACTTGAGTGACTGATATTAAATGAGTATATTGATATAGATAACAGAAAATATGTAGAATGATTAAATCAATGGAAGAAGGTAATAATGGAGTTAAAACATACATAGAATGATAGATCATGCTGGTGAGGAAGTGGAACCATAGGTGAAAAATATAATAAAATCTTAATGAATCTATACCATAACATCTCTTTAGGCAGAAATTCTATGCTTAAATAATAAGAGTAGGGCAGTAGGAATGTACTATCAGATACCTGACCAGGCTGGTGACAGTGACTGTGAAATGCTCAGAGAAATTGGGGGCTACCAAAACAGAAAATTCACTAATAACAAGGGATTTCAACTACCCCCATACTGACTGGGTACTTATCACCACTGGGTGGGGATGCTGAGATGAAATTTCTAGATATCATTATGACTGCTTTTGGAGCAGCTAGTCTTGGAACCCATATAGAGGGAGGCTTTTTTTTGTGTAATCCCAAGTGGAGCACAACATCTGATCCAAGAGATGAATTTAGCTGAACTGATTGATAATAACAATCATAAGAGTACATTAGCATTTAAATCCAAAAAGTGGAACTACACAAAAAATGAGGGAGGTAGTTAAATAGAAATTAAAAAGAACAATCACAAGAATGAAATGCCTGTCAACTGCATGGAAACTATTTTAAATCATCCCAGGAGGCTCAAATTCAGATGTACACAAAATTAAAAGGACTATTTAAAAAAAAGCCACTGTGACTAAACACAGCTACGAGAAGCAAGAAGACATCCTTTGAAAACTGGTAGTCATGGCCTACTGAGGAAAATAGAAGGGAGCATAGATTCTTGCTGGTCAAATGTAACAGTATAATTCAGCAAGCCAACACTGAATCTGAAGATCAACTAGCAAGAAACAAAAAATATTCACTGTAATATTTTAAGTTAAGTATATCAGGAGCACAAAGCCTGGCAAACAATCAGTGGGGCCACTGGGCAAATCAAGGTGCTAAAGGAGCACTCAGAAATGGCAAGTTCACTGCAGAGAAGTTAAATGAACTCTTTGCATTTATCTTCACTGAAGGAGATACATGAGACCAGACCTGAGCCATTCATTTTTGAGGACAAATTTGAGGAAGGTTTGTGACTACTGATAAATTAAACAATAAATCATCAGGACCAGATGATACTCAGAGAGCTCTGAATGGAACTCAAATATGGAGTTGCAGAACTATTAACTGTGGTACATAACCAGTCGCTTAAATTAGCTTTTGTACCAAATGACTGAAGGGCAGCTAATGTAATACCATTTTTTTAAAAATGGTACGAGATGCAATCCTGGCCATTAGAGTCTGGTAAACCTAATTTCAGTATCAGACAAATTGGTTGAAACTATACTAAAGAACAGAATTATCTGACACATACAAAAACATACATGGTGGATTAAAAAATATATATATACTTTTGTAAATGGAAATCATTCCCTGCCAAGCATGTGGACAAGGCTGATCCAATTATAGAATAGAAATAGAACCATAGGGTTGGAAGGGACCTCATGAGATCATCAAGTCCAACCCCCTGGGCCTTAAACCCAGGACTTTCTTCATGTTAAGCAGCAGTGCTAGCCACTACACTATCATACAACATACCTGCATTTTCAAAAACTGACAATCATACATGTGAAAAGCTTTTAAAGTAAAGTAACCAGTCATGGGATAAGAGGGAAGGACATCTCATGAATCACTAGTAAGAATATGGAAAATAAAATTTAAAAAAATAAAGAGTAGGACTAAAGGGTTGATTTTTACAGTGGAGAGGGGTAAATAGTAATGTCCAGCAAGGACCTGTGTTGTTTAATGTATTCATAAATCATCTCCAAAAAAATGTATACAGTGAAGCAGCAAAGGTTGCAGAAGATAAAAAAGTTACTCAAGATAGTTAAGTCCAAAGTTGACTGTGAAGAATGAAAAAGGGATCTCACTAAACTGACTGACAAAGTGGCAGATGAAATTCAGCACTGATAAGTGCAAAGTAATTCATATTGGAAAACAGTCCCAACTATACTTACAAAATGATGGGGTCTAAATCAGCTGTTACCACACACAAAAGATCTTGGAGTGATGGATGACTCTGAGAACTTCTGCTCAATGTGAAGTAGCAGTCAAAATGCCAACAGAACATTAGGACTATTAGGAAAGGAATAGATAAGAAGACATAAAATATCACAATGTCATAATACAAGTTCACTGTATACCCACACCTTGAATATTCTGTGCAGTTCTGGTTGCACAATCTCAAATATAAATATATGCATCCGAGTTTGAAAAAAGTACAGAGAAGGGCAACAAAAATTACAACGTGTATAGAATAGCTTGCATGCAAGGGGAGACTAAAAAGAGTGGGACTGTTCATCTTAGAAAAGAGATGATTAAGGAGGGACATGAAGGTCAAAAAAATTATGAATAGTGTGGAGCAAGTAATTGAGAAGTGTTATTTACCCTTTCATATAACACAGGAACCAGGGGTCACCACATGAAATTAATAAACTGAAGGTTTGAAAACAAAGAAAAGTAGTACTTAGCACCATGCATGTCAACCTATGGAACTAATTGCCACAGGATATTGTGATGGCCAAAAGTATAAATGGGCTCAAAAAAATAATTAAACTCATGAAGGGTAGGTCCATCAATGGCTATTAGCCAAGATGATCAGAATGCCACTCCATACTCTGGATGCCCCTAGACCTTTGACTGACAGCAGCTGAGACCATATGACAGAGGATGGATCACTCAAATTATCCTGTTCTGTTCATTCCTTCTAAGCATTTGGTACGGGTCCTGTCAGAAGATAGAATACAGGGCTAGATGGACCAATGGTCTGACTTAGTTTGGCCATCCTTATATTCTTATTCTTATGTTGTCTTAGGGTGGAGGGTGGGTGGCATTTTATACAATGAGAAGGAAAATGCATTAAGAATAAATAGATTGTTTCATGTCTTAGTCTTATGGGAAAGCAGAAGAGGAATGGAATTCAACATAAGATTCAAATGCATTTATTACTATCTTTTATATTTACCACTAATTCAAGACCTGGCACTATCAGCCATGTAAGAAAGAGTATTCACATGACAGCTTTGAAGCAGACAGAAGAGTCATCATGGTTGGGGCACAGAATGAACACCACCACACCACAGAAAAGAGATCCCAGCAGAGACTTGACTTTATTTGAAAATATTTTGAGAAATTTTTGAGAAATGGGCATTTCATTTGTTATAAATCTGCCATATTTGAGCTAACTTTAAATTATAATGACAGCTAGGAATGCTCTCAGAAGTTGACCTACCTGTTTTTAAACTAGTTCTAATGTAGCCCATTAAGAAAGAAGTGACTGCTACTGGTAGGCACATTTAACCAACAAACGTTTCTCCCATAGGTGTGCTGGCTCCTTTGTTTTTGTTGGTACACAAACTACAAAATAAAAGAACCATGTTAATTTCAGCTTCCTTAACAAAACTTTCCAATAAACAAACTACTGATGGAATCCTACTTCTACTGATGTCACTTGCAAAACTCCTAAAGACTTCATTAGGGCCAGAATTTCATCTTCCACATCTACATCTTCAAAGTATCTGATTATGTGGGATTTTTCTCCCACAAAAGCTCATACAATAAATACATTTGTTAATTTTAAGTGCCCACAACTCCTTTTTTGTTTGTTTCACATCTACATAGTTTCACTGAGCCTTTTCAAAGGCTATGTAAAAAAATGTTGGAAACTGTTTATGAAAAAAATTAAGTTAATCTGAAAGTTTAACTTGTTTACTCATTCTTTATGTCAATTTTTACCACTTTATGATAGATATTCCCAACAGAAACAATAGTCAAACTGCAACTAAATCAGAAACATATTATAACATATATACACTGCAAAGCAAATTAATTGTTGATTGCTTTAGGTTTTAGAGATTTAACATTAAAAGCTCAATAGGAACTCTTTTGTTTCATATTTTATTGGACAGAAATGAGATGAGAGACTAATGAAAGTCAATCATAATTCTAATTGCTGTAAGCACTGCACTTATTAGTAATTAGTTACCAGGCAAACTGATTACAGCTGAACAAAATATGTCAAGAGACCACCAAAGTGAAAAGAGAAACTGCCAATATGCCTTCATTAGGGAATATCATAGTGAATACTGCATTTGCAATTAAGTTGGCAGATAAAGTCTTGTTATATTTTATTGCAGTCACTGCAACATTTTGAACATATAGGTCCAAATTCAGATCTAACATGATACGGAGCTCTCAGAGACCTATACTGTAGTTGAGCAAGTTTCTGAGCAAGCTACAACTTCATCTTTTAGTTCTAACTGCAGTTTGTTACTGCAAGTCAGAGATAAAATATTATTACACAGTCTAAATCCCATCTTTTGGCACTCATGAAATACTGCTCCTGCATTCAGGATGAGGCCAAAAAAATAAGATACCTTCCAGCCAAATGCTCTAAGTAACCCTGAAACCAAAAGCAGTGCCTAAGGGGCAAACCTCATGTGGCCCCTAAACTTATTTCCTGTGGTCCACAACACTATTATTACCAATATTTGCAATATCATTGTGTGAAAAGGTTTCAGTGGTGCAGCTCTTGTGCTAATGAATTAGTCCTCATGAGGACCTCATGGTGATTTAAGTTTGAGATTCCTGGCCTAAGGTCTTGCACACATCTACTGTACTAGGATGAATTACGTTCAAAGCTAGCAAGCTAAAACTTGGACATTGTTGTTTGAGAAAAGTCATACACATTATGTCAAGTATTGATTTTGATAGCTATGAAAATGTACTTATAATAAACAAAAAGCCTCAAGATTTTTGGAATAATTACAAACAGAAGATGTTCAAATGGTATATTTAATTTTAGTTCACTCATTCCTCTACTTTTAAGGACAAAATAGACTGAAATTTTACACTTTTAGTTGTAGTTCAGATCACAGTTTTGTAGATGATTTATAAACACCTGAGAAGAGATGCCAGATGTTCTTGCGGTTAGAATAAAGGATGAAGAGCCAGAAATACTGATTCTAATCACTGCTGAACCACTGACTCAGTGGGTGACTATATGCAAGCCACTTGACCTCTTTGTGCTTCTGACAGCCCTTTAGAAAATTAGATAAAGAGCTGAGGCCAAATGCATTTTGGGTTAACTCCTTTTAAGTTAACTGAGTTACATGAGTTACATACTGCCCACATTTAAAATCAGATAAGGTATTTTGATCTCGTATTTCTTTGCTAAGTAATTACCACCATGAAACAAAGTAGAAAACAGTTAAGACAGGGAAACTGATAAGCATCTGTCTTGCCCTGCAGGTGCCAGCAGGAACTGCTCTAAAACTTAAAGGATTCTATTTATAATCTAAAAGCAGCAGGCAGATAGAAAATATTTCAGATCTAATTTTCCCTTACTTAGGGACACTTTCTAGTATTAAGAATATTCACACATATCACAAGATGAATTTCTAAGGGCAAAGACAGCCTACAAGTTGGTACAGTGTCTAGTATAATGGGACCGATTCTGAATGTGGCCTCTCAGTACATCCACAGTACAAAAATTGTCATTCCAAACCCTTACATTTTAGTGACTTCCATTAGAGAAACAGGCATGGCCTAATTACCTAAAACAGACTAACTCTGGAAGTTAGTAGTGCACCAAATATTTTAAACGTTTGGGGCACGAGGGGCCAGTAGGCCAAATGCTAACCGGAGAAGCTTGTTTGAAGATGAGGAATCAGCCAGTAACCCACATGGCACAACAATAGGCAAAAAAGGCACCTGTTCCCACATTGCCACCTCCTGCTGACAGAGAAAATTCCTCAGTTACAGCACTGGAGTACTTATGTCGGTCTATACTGATTGTGACCAGCAGTTTGAACTTCCTAGTTAGACTGAGAGGTCTGTGAAGATACACTCAGTCAATCAGGGAGTCAACTGAGTAACTCCACCCCCTCAAGTGGAGTAGTGCTGAGTTGAAGGGACCTCATTTCCCTTTGATGCAACCCAGTCGACACACTGCAATAAGTAGGCATTGGGTAGTTGAATGGAGATACTCAAGTTATTTTAAGAAATATGCATATCTCCCTTTGACTGACATTGAAAACCATGGTAATGTGTAGATCAGGGCCTTGATACTCAGACTACCCAAGAGCTAGTTAGCATATCCTTGAGACATGAGTTTGAAATGGGTAGCCATGTTAGTTTAGTTCAGCAAAACAAGCAAGGAGCCCTTTGGCACTTTTAAAGACTAAATATTTATTAATCCCACTTCGTCAGATGCTTGGAAGATGAAGCTTTACATTCCTTTAATGTTTTTAAGCTAGTTAAACTTTTTTTGCCTGTAAATTGTGAATCATATTGACACCTTGCTCTGCTGAAGCCAATTAAACATTCATTAACCCGGACAACCTGGCCTCTGGGCTTTTTCTTCTCAAAAGAATGTACCCAAAGGCACAGCAGGACATGTTGCCACCATTGTCATGTGATGTAGTTTCTGCACTCAGTCAGCTCAGGTCTTCGCCTCACCCCTGTCTCACGCACAGCTATTGTCCTTTAGATATGTTTTAGCTCCCTCCTGGGACCCATAGCAAAAGATAAGCAGTAGACGCTTTTCTTCATGTAACTGTGGCCATTTTTTTTCCTTTATTAAACCATTTGGATATTTATGCCAAGAGCATCACTATAGTATTTGAGTGCTCAAAAGTCACCAGAAGCATAATATGAAAACTTGGTCATAATCTATTTTCTTCTCTCCTGAATATTCCAATTTTTGGGGACCTTTAAAAGCCAGAATAAGCCTGATCTGGATTTAGCCACTCATTTAGACTCTCAGATTTCTTTCCTTTTGGTTGTATTATTTCACAATTCTTATAGGGGTGTAAATCTAGAGCTAAGGAGCTGTATCAATTCAGGGCTATCCTGAGACAGGAGCAGGACGCAGGGCCAAGTGGCCTGTTGGGCCCCTGCACCACCGCCCCCCCCCATGCTGGGAGGTGGAGCGGGACGGTTCAGAGGCTGGGATCTGCTCTCTTGCCCCACCTCTGGGGCCAGCTGCTCCTCCCCTGGGGTGGTGCAGCCCAGAGACCAGCTCTGTGCTTCTGCCCTGTCCCTTGCCTTCAGCTTGCCACCAAAGGCAGCGGGACAACATGGGACCCACAGAACCACCAGGCCTGGGATAGTCACGTCACTTGCTACTTCCCAGGGATACCCTTATATCAGTAGAATGATGACTGGATACAATATCTTGTAAATGAAATGAATTCCATAAGAAACAGAATGATTTGGATGACCTTGTAAAGTGGAGCATTAGAAATAGGATGAAATTCAACAACGGGAAGTGCAAGGTCATGCACTTAGGGACAAATAACAGGAATTTTTCTTATAAGTTGGGAATGCATCAGCTGGAAGTGACAGGGGAGGAGAAGGACCTAGGCATACTGGTTGATCACAGAATGACAATGAGCAGCCAATGTGATGTGGCAGTGAAAAAAGCTAATGCGGTCCTGGGGTGCATCAGACGGGATATTTCCAGTAGAGATAGGGAGGTGTTAGTACCATTATACAAGGCGCTGGTGCGACCTCACTTTGAGTATTGTGTACAGTTCTGGTCACCCATGTTTAAGAAAGAAGAAGTCAAACTGGAACAGGTGCAAAGAAGGGCTACAAGGATGATTCATGGAACGGAGAATCTTTCCCATGAGAGATGACTTAAAGAGCCTGGTTTGTTTAGTCTGAGCAAAAGAAGGCTGAGAGGAGATATGATTGCTCTTTATAAATACATTAGAGGGATCAATTCAAGGGAGGGAGAGGAGTTATTAGAATACAATGCCAACATGGACACAAGAACAAACGTATACAAACTGTCCTTCAGAAAATTTAGGCTTGAAATTAGATGCAGATTCCTAACCATCAGAGGAGTAAAGTTCTGGAATAGTCTACCAAGGGAAGTGGTGGGGGCGAAAACCTTAGGTGCCTTCAAAACAGAGCTTGATAAGTTTATGCAGGGAATGATATGATGGACAGTGTAGCTTGGCCATTGTCTGTCTTTTACTACTGCTGATGGGTATGATAGTGACCTGGGAAGGAGCATTGGATCGAGTGGGTTCTGAGTTATTACAGAGAAGTTCTTCTTGACTGGCTGTTGTGGACTTGCCCTCATGCTCAGGGTTTAACTGATCGCCATATCTGGGGTCAGGAAGGAATTTTCCCCCAGGGCAGATTGGCTTGGGAGCTGGGGGGTTTTTGCCTTCCTCTGTAGCATTGGGCATGGCTCACTTACTGGTTGATTCTCTGTATTAAAGTCTTTAACTCATGATTTGAGGACTTTAACAGCTCAGTTATGGGTTTGAGGTTCATTGTAGGAGTGGGTGGGTGAGGTTTTGTGGCCTGCAGTGTGCGGGAGGTCAGACTAGATAATCATATTGGTCCCATCTGACCTTAGAGTCTATGAGTCTATGAGAAAAAGCATCCTAGTTGGTCTTACTATAAGTGCATGTAAGTAGTATAAAATGCTAACTGTACCACAATTTCAAATTTTGTTTCTGACAGTCTGTTTCTAGGAAGTAGTTAACCAAAATTCTTCGCTTTAAATTTTCCCTGTTTTGTAACACCTTTATAAACTAAAAGTGATGTTATTTTGGTGATAGGTTTGCACCTTCTTTGCAGCTTCTGTTACATGTTCTTGCTCCTGGTGATCTACCATTGCACTAGCTGTGCATGTGATCAGTGTACTCAAGGCTGCCCAGCAGTACTAGAAGTATGCAAGCATTCATGTATTCTTTGGTAAAAATGGGATCGTCTAATGAACACTGATTTAGAATAAAATTCCTCTTAGCTCTGATTATATATAAATGATTACAGTTAATTCTGTAAGGCAAAACTTGTGGCCTAATGATGTTTTATGGAGGAAAAATATGCTTTGTGCTAAAGGGCTTCAGTTTACAAGTTTCTTTATGGTATATTGCATTCTCTGTGAGATCTACAGTGCAAGAGAGACTAGAAGGTAGATGGAACAAGAATCAGAATTAAGTATACAGATTGCTGAGGCAAGCAAAAAAATTAAGACTTTCTCTTGATCAATCAAAAGATCTTTGGGATGTTACTTTTAGTGCTGGGTTGCTTTTTAATTGGTTGGTTTCTTGGGTTTGTTTTTTCTTTAGTGCTGGGTTGCTTTTTAACTGGTTGTTCTTTTGGATGTGGGTTTTTGGGGGCTGGCTTTTTTTTTTTTTTAAGTCTGAAGTCTTTTCTACCTTGAACTGTTGAAAGTTTTGCTGTTTCATTTAGAAATAAAATGCACTTGTAAATTTCTCAAGTGTCTGTTAGTGAAATCAAATGCTCTGTTCTGCTCTCTCACCTATTTTACATTTTAATTCAACAGACTTCACTGGAGTTAATGAATTATATGGACAATTCTCTATCGAGTTATATCCCAATTGACAAAAAGTATGTTTCTATTGCCTTAAAAGAGGAAAAAGAGTTCAAATGCCCAAAACAAAACGATTCATGTTAAAACAAATATTTTTTGGCTAAAATTTAATTTTTGAATTTTAATTCACTAATTGGTTTGACCCAAACTAATTTTTTCCCTCAATTTTCAGAACTCCCAGAGAACCCCAAAAAACCCATTAATCTCACTATTCAAATCTTTATATCAACAAATAAAACTTTCATCTCATCTGAACTGATTCCTGAACATTTCATAACCTTCTTCACCCTTAGGAAAGGTTAACAGAACACAATTTTGCTGTACCATCCTTACAAGAGCATTTGGGGAGGATTCAGAGATAAAGCCAGAAAAGATCTCCTCTATACTAGAAGTGATAGAAATATATTGCCAAGAATTCCTGTAAAGTGTGTATTTTAAAGACTTTTAATCTTAAACACAAGACAAAGAGTGGGAGGGGAAACGAAGACATGGCAGGGTCAAATAACTTGCCCAAAATCTGTCAGTGACTTAATCAGTTATAAATCTCAAGCCTGACTCCCAGTCTGTTGGCCACAGGTTGCCTCTCTTGAGAATCACTAAATGCCCAGGAGTACCTTTCAGAACATACCAGCTAGAAAGGGGGGAACGAACCCTTTCATCTATTAGTATTTATTACTTCTACCTATCGTGCTGAGTGCTTTATAAAAAACAAAAAGATGGGATTAAAACCTAAATGGCAAATACGACAGCCCAGTAAAGATTCAAATATATACAAACAAGGGGAGGAACAGCAAGAGACGCGAGTAAGAGAGGATACGCAGAAACCTGAGGCAAACATTTATTGTAAAGGTCCAAGTCTAACAGAATCAGCACAAGAACTTTCAGCCCATCACTAATGAGAGGTCAATGACCATTGATATGAGTAAAGCTTCAGCTTAATAACTTGGTCTCCAATCTGAGTGACATGAACACATGAAAATCCAGCATCCTCCTGATTCTGAGAATCCTGTTGCAACTTTCGAAACTTTTGCTGAAAAGAAAGGTCAAAACTGGCAGTTTTTAACACCTGAAAAGGAAACATGCCCTCCATTTCCTCTGAAAGCTTTGGAAGATTTGGATATTGTGACCACAGACTACTCTCCAAATATGCAAATAATTTCCCCCCATCAGCTCACATGAAGATAGTAAACTTTGTTGCTTCAAGTCATATTCTAAAAGACAAAGTAAACTGGCATCAAATGAATGGAAGAAAACTGTTAAAAGCTCATTCTTCTAGATACTGTATATTGAGCCAAAGAATTCTAACATTCAGGCATCAATAAATGCATTTTTTCTTCAAATTCTATTCTATAACTCTTGGGCTATGTCACACATACAGCCGTTTCAAAATGAATGGGGTTTAAGCTGTTTCAAAATGACGGTTCTTATTTCGAAATGACAGAGCCTGTCATTTTGAAATAAGAAAATGTCATGTGGACCTAATCTTTTTTATTTCGAAATAACCAGTGTTATTTCAAAATAAAAGAGATGTGTGGACATACCCTTGCACGCCACAGTCCAGTAAAATTGCCAATTACTTCTGGGGACATAAATTTGGAACCCAACTGTGACCAACAGGGCTCATATGAGTTACGGAGGCTCAGCTGAAAGAAGTGTTAATTAGATCTATTTTTTCTTCATATTTTAATCACCAGAAACAATAAAAGCATCTGTTTATTCTTATTAAAAATACCCCCCCCACAAGTGATAGAAATGCTTGCAAGTGTGGGTGTGAGAAAGAGGTCAAGTCAGCAGATGGATGAGATCCAAAGACATATCTAGTGAAGCCAAACTCTGGTTTTCAAAACATTCCAATATATTTTTTCTGTATTTAGGGAGGGTATAACAAAACAAAGGACTCAAAAGGCAGGAGCTCTGCATTGTATTCCCAACTCTTAATGCTTTATTCATAGATTCCAAAGCCAGAAAGGACCCCCTGTGATCACCTACTCTGACCTTCTGTATAGCACGAGCCAAAAATTTTCCCCCACAATAATTCCCAACATAACTTTTTTTAAAATATCCATTATTGAAGGTGGGAATCAGTGAGGTAAAGGGATGCGGCTAGCTGCTTCTTACAGCTGTCTTGGCATAAGAAAAGAATGATCTCCAGCAGAAAAGAGGAGGGGAAGAGAGAGAGGTAAATCTGTAGTTACGCATAATAGTAATCTTTCTTTGAGATGTCTGGATGAAATAACTTTAAACAGCATGCACACAATGAGAACACATGCTTGTATTGTACCCATTTCATAGATAAAAGAAACTAAAATCCCCAAAAGATTAAGAGCAGAGATTAAGAGCAGAATTTTCAAAAGTACTCAGTGCTCACATCAGGACTAAAAAGAGTTTGATTTCCATGTAGATTAGTGGTTAGAATTTTAAAGAGATCAGGACGTTGGGCACAAAATAGCTGCTCACAAGTATCACTATGGGAACTGTGGGAAGTTGAGCACTTTGAAAAAAAACATTCCCCATATTTAAGTGCAGAAATGATAGGTGAGGTCTTTGGGGGTGGCGGGGAACCAAAACAAAACAAAACTGGATCCTGACTGTTTGTGCTGAGCACTTGGAAATATGGTACTGAATTTTTTTGAAAGTTAGACCCTAAGTAACTTGTCTGACTCCAGGTCTCATGCTCTGCCAATTCGATCATGCTATGTAGAAGTTTTAAAACATTGCCGAGTAAATATTGCTGAGGAGCTACTAGACACAGAGAAGGCCATATTTAAATGTATGAAAGAAAACATGCAATGCTGTTCTAAACAGACTAGAACTTGGATATGAGCAGGGAAGAGGGAGTTGTATTTATAAAGTTCTGAAACAATTTCAAAGCAAAGTGTTTAGAAAAAGCCAAGGATGTTTAAATTTGAAAATCAACTCCCAAGTATAGAGGAATTTATTCTTTCTATGTCCAAATATTCAAGTCAAAGTATGTAAAACAACTTATGGTAAGAAAGTTCTAGAAAAAACATTTTGCAAACAAAGCAGAAAATATATGCCATTATTAAAAATAGATAGGAAATACAAGCAAGCTACTAAAATTATGAGCTAAAGATACAGGAGGAAAAGTAATACATAAAAGTGTTTAGAGCAGTGGTTCCCAACATTTTCTCTGCTGTAGCACACCTTGATACCTTCTAATTTTTCGAGGCACACCACCATCAAAAAACTCATGAATAGTCAAAGTAACTTAAATTACTTATGAATATTCATGAGCCATGGCACAGTGTTTCAGAAATGTTGCTATGTGGGGTAGTAGGGGTAGCAGAGCAGGGGTGGTAAAACAGGGGAGGTCAGCAGTTCCGTGTAGTGGCAGGAGTGAGTGTGGGGAGCAGAGCAGGGCAGAGGTGGCAAAAGAGGATAAGGGCAGCCATGTGGGGAACAGCACAAGGGTGGCAAGAGAGGAAGGGAGGACAAGAGTGGCTATGGGGTGGCAGAAGGAAACCTGAGGAGTGGGAAGGTAGGGCAGGGGAGCATGGCACAGCACCCACTTCCCCCTTCTCCACAGTGGCTCCCTGCCACTCAGGGCAAATCCTCACCCTAGTGCTGCTCCCTCTCAACCCAGTGGGTCCTGTCCTTGCCTCCCCCGGCCCCCTTCTGCATGTGATGGACCCTCCCATCACTGCAGGAGCCAGAATTAGGCCTCCAGCCCCCAGCTACACCCCCCTACACACAGCCACCCCAGCCCTGCAACCAAACAGCCACCCCACAACCTCAGCTACGCATCCACTGCCACCCATGTCTGCTTCACACACCTACCCCACACAACCCCCAGCAGCCCCCGCCCCCACAAACCCTTACCTGAGCTGTTTGCAGGCTGGCTAACATGAGCTGCTCCACCCTGCAAGGGGAGATTCACAAACTCCCAGCCTCCCTCAGCTCTCTGCTGCCTGGGCTTAAGGTGGGGCTATGAGAACTCTGCATTCCGACTGCTCATGCTATTTTTAGGGGGACCCCTGGAACTCTGCATTCTGATGATTTTGTCTATTTTTAGGGGGGCCTGAATGCTGCCTGCCTAAAAATAGGGGGCCCCAGAACTGTTTTCTGGTGCCTTCCCCCTTACTTGAACCCCTGCCTTTTCCCAGCCCTGCACAGCCCATGAGGGAACTTTAACTTCAGCTCTTGAGGATGCTCACGGCACACTTTGAGTGTTGCTGTGGCACCCCAGTGTGCCACAGCACACTGGTTGGTAACCACTGGTTTAGATCACCATTGCACTAATCATGTTATAATCAGGCACTGCATCACATATATGGTGGCCTATTAAGAAGCTATAGTACAACTGACAAGAGAATTCCCTTTACTAATATTAGCAAGTAGTACCCTATGTGCAGAGCTGTGTCTGCTATGTTGGCATTTGTGTGAGTGGGGGGTGACTACATAAAGCACTCCAGCATGCCAGTTGATTCACCTGGAGGACTCAAAACCTGCTACAGACATAGCTATGACATAAAAACCTATTTGAGGGGAAGTTACAACAGTCAGAATAAGTGACTTGCCCAAAGTCAACCTGAGTCAGTGGAAGGGGCGGTCTTAGCAATTCCAGGACCCAGGGGCAGAAGTCAAGGATGGGGCCCCCTACACCACTCCTTGACTTTTGCCCCCTCCCACCAGGAGACCCCAGGGTCTCTACCCCCATGCTGGAAACCATCAGCCTTGAGGGGGCTTCCCAGCTTCCATGCAGGCTCCCACCAACCCCTCAATCACCTATATGACATTCACCAGGCTCTCCAGCCCCTGCCAGCCTCACAGAGTTCCCCCCACTGCAGATGGTAGACTTGAAATTAGATCCAAATTTCTAACCATCAGAGGAATGAAGTTATCAAATAGCCTTTTAAGGGAAGCTGTGGGGCAAAAAACCTAGCTGACTTCAAAACTGAGCTTGATAAATTTATGGAATGGATAGTATGATGCACCAGCTTAGTCTGGCAATTGACTGATCTTTGACTACTGGTAGTAGATATGTCAATGTCCTGAGATGAGATGGGTTCCGAGTTATTATTACAGAGAATTCTTTCTTGGATGTCCAGCTAGTAAATCTTGCCCACTGCTCAGGGTGTAACCGATCACCATATTTAGGGTCAGGAAGGAATTTCCACACAGAGCAGATTAGCTAGGACTCTGGGTTTTTGGTTTTGTTTTTTTTTTTTTTGCCTTCCTCTGTAGTATGGGACATGATGGATTTGCTGTACCTTAAAAATCTTTAAACCATGATTTGAGGACTATCTCAGTCATAGGTTAGAAGTTTATTACAGGACTTGGTATGTGAAGTTCTGTGGCCTGCATTGTACAGGTCAGACTAGATGATCATATTGGCTCTTCTGATCCTAGTCTACAAGTCTAACACTTTTTAATATCTGCGTTTCTCTGGGAAGAACATGCCACTTGTAGATGCAGGGTATTTCCCCAATAGTGGTGCCCAGCTGGTAGCATTTCAGGATTTGAAATGTCTGTTTTTATTTCTAATGTTCACAAAGTGCAATCAACAATGCTGCACATTAAAAATCCATGAAGCAAGTAGGGGGAGCTAATGACAGTTCTACTGCTCCTGGAGGCGGTCTCTTTACTTCCCCATCTGCCACCCCAAATGCTAATCCCTAGAAAAGCATGTGAACAAGTCTAATTCTTACTGCGTGACTTGTACTGCAATAGTATTGCAATCTCTTTGTAAAGTGTCACTGAAGGGTAAGTAACATTGCCCTGGGTGGATGACAGACTTTCTTCAGCATTTCAAATTCCCCTCACTGCCAGCTGACAAGGAAGAGTAAATAGAGATCAGACTTTAATGCTTTTTCAGGAGATTCAAAATGGCATTTTGAATCCTAAAAACAGAGCTCTTTCCTATGCTGGGATTTTTCTGTTTCTCATCTGCCCATGTTTAATCTTTTCAGAGAGGGATGTCTCATCTAAAGAAGTAGCATTTTATTTCAAGGTTAAAATATCTGACAACTTGTTTTGAATAATTGCTCAATACATTACCAAGATCGTTACGAAGACTCCAGAGTTACTTAAGCAGTGTCTCATTACAGATATTTGACAATGTTGTGGTTTTTAAAACCATGAGCAGCACCATCACATCACTGCATGTGGAAATGACAAAAAAGTAACACCACATTTCCTAGCCTTGTACTTTCCACATGATTCAGGAAGGCACATCCATCCACCCTCTTCTTTTTTTCCCCATTGACATGCCTGTATTTTGAGCTGGCAGAATTTCACCCTGAGAACTTATGTACAGATTTAATACTTCAAATGCTCATATTGGTTTTATCTTAATTTGGAAAGAAAAAATAAAGGAAACTAAACAGTTTCAACTTGCCTGACAGCTGTGTGAGTTATCCATGCTCTATAGGTAAATCTTTGCACAATATTAACGTATCTACCAGTCATTCCTGCTTAATTCAAGAAGGATAAATGGCTGTTTCTTGGCTTAAAAAAAAACATATTTCTGGGCTAAGCTTAAGTATGAAAATTTCTGTCTGAAAAGCAGGATTACTGAAATGTATGAGTGCATAAAAACAGAGGACTATTGCAAAAGCAGGCTTGAAAGTTAACTATAATATTAATTACTGGCAAACAATATTATTTCAATCCTCATGGTATCACCTAAATAACCAGGGTCCCTAGTTTGCTAACTGTCTATATGCAGACTCACTTTTGGCTGAATACATGCTTGAACTAGGCTTAAGACAAATGTGGGAACTGAGGTTCTGTCTTGCGAACAGCGGCACTTACAGCTATGCAATGCAGGTTGCACTTGATTTTTTTTTTTTGAGTGAATGTAAGCCAAAAGGTACCAAAGGGTACCAAAGGGTACCAAATTAAATGTAATACTACGTATTTGTTTAATGAACATTCTGTGTGTTCCTGCTGTAGCATTTGTTTCCCTTTTCTATAATGGACACAACTCTACAGGGACCTAGCATCCTGCCTTAATCTTATCTCTTACTATACTTTCAGAAGACACTCCCTCAAGTGTAGCTTTTCTGGCTCCTGAGTGTCTGGAGGAGGAGATTATTGCTCTGCTCTGCTGAGTGTGTTTCCTCTCTAATACAGTTTTATTTTAACATGACAATGGCCTTAGACATTTTTTCCTACATCTGCTCTATCACCACTAATAACTTGAGACCACTCAACCCCCGCTTCCCAAATGGCTTGAAATATCTCATACAAGTGCTAAAAGGGACAATCATAAGAAGATCTATTCTGGATGGAGTTTCATTTCAGAGTATGATGTGGCAGGAGCAGGGAGACTACTTCTATACCTCCATTCCCACCCTCCTTTAATTAGACTCCCATCTGAAAGCAGAGGGAACATTTGGCAGAGAGCTAATGGCCCATTGTATCCCCTTCTTTCCAAAGGAGGCCAGGGATCTCTGATTTTTCATCATCTGATTTGGGGAAACCTCTAGAGTCAAATCATGTTCATCTTACTCTTTCCTAAGGAGACCAAGATTTGGTTTCCAGGAAAATCTCTTTTGAGTCTTTAAATGCATCACTCATTCACATAGTGACGCAGACACACCTGCTGTGCAACAAAGTGGATGCTAAGGATCTATTTTTCCTTTCTACTTTTCCCCAAAGGGCTCCCATTTTGCCCAAAAATGCTTACAATCAACTGCACATCAAGATGAACTTGTGCACAGGGAAAAATATTGTTCCTATAAAGTTTAAATACAAATCTCCACTTTCAAATTTCTTTTCAGATTTCTCAAAAAAACAGGTTAAGCTATTCCTGCACCACTGACAGATTTCAAATCAAGGCACATTAACTGTCTAGGAGCCTACTTTGACTCTTTCCTCCTTTGTAACATCTGGTGGCACAGAGAGACACAGAGTGCAGATGTAGGAGACAAAAGCACTGTCTCATTGTCTAGGCATTTTCAAACTGGAATCATGTTTCACATCTGAAGAACTTTCAATTACCCAGTCATGATGTAAGATGAACTGTAGTTCCATGCAGACTGAATGTTGTAATCTTTCTAATGCTGCTGTGAGATTCCAGGACAGAAGATCTTGTATAAAAAGCCAGAGTGATTCAGTAGCATTGACTGACTGATGTCAAACACTAAACCAGGATTAGAGTTGGGATTAGAACTCCCCAATTCTAACTCCTGGACATACTGTGTTATCATAGCCGCAAGTTTTTCCACATACACAGACATTTTAACAAGGCATTAACTGTCACAGTGTGACCAAGTATAAACACTTACTACTGCTCCATGGCCTGTGAAAAGGTGACCTTACATTTTGAGAAAAAAAGCTCATGAACTTTTAAGCCTTTTTTAAATCAATTCTTAGGTTTAAGACATGGCATTTTAAATAAAACCATAAATAAGGGTTTTCCACTGATATATATGATCTTGGTTTCAAGGCAGACTGGAAACAAATTAGGAACACTATTAACTATTCAAAGGATATAGATACCAAAAGACTATTCATGTAATTCTTCGTTAACAACGACTCGTGAGGCATTATACAAACATCAAGATTAGGAATGATTCTGATAGTCAGTTCACAACTTGCTGCTTTTTGTGCACCAGAAGTCTTTAGGAGACCACTTGGAAAAGATCTAAAGCCTTTAAAGGAGATGAAGATGTGCAAGGCTTTAGTTTGAGGTCTACATTCACGCTAAGGCTTTAGGAGAAAGCTTGGCTGGACTGGAAGCATTTTAAGACACTAGTTTGGTTACCATCTGAGGAAGATCTCACTTGCAGTCCAGCATAAAAACTAATTTTGGGAGGTAACAGTTAATCCAAGCTAAAGACACACATTACCCTTTCTGGTCATAAATCAAGTGTTCTCTATTCCCATTCTTTCAAAATGAAAATTGCAATGGCTGCATCTACATTGGAGAGCATCTTCAAAAAAACCTTTTTTTTAAAAAAATTATTTTGAAATATATTCAATATAACTTTTTTCAAAAATGTTATTTCAGCAGGACGGTCTGAGGATGGCTCGTTGTCCTGAAATATCATGGCTTTTTTTTTTTTTTGCCTTTTTTTTTTTGAAAGTGAACATCTACACTGGACTTCCTTTTTTGAAAAAAAAAAAAAAAAGAAAGAAAGAAAGAAAGGCAGTGGAAGAGACAGACAGGCTTTTTCCCAAAAAAAAGCCATCTGAAAAAAGGCTTTTTCTTTTGGAAAAAGCTGTCAGCTTTAGCTTTTTTGAAAAAGGATGCCGGTATCTCAAAATACCAGCACGCTTTTTCACCAACAGTAAACCTGGTTACATTTCAAAAAAAGAAAAAAAAAAAACAAAACATTTTTTGAGAACTTTTTCAAAAAAAGCCATTGCCAGACATGGCAAAGGCTTTTTCAAAAAAGCCTGCCCCTCTCTTCCATTGCCTTTACTTTTTTGAAAAAGAATGTCTGGTGTAGACTTTCAGTTTCAGAAAAAAAAAAAGCAGTGGTATTTTGGGACAATGAGCCGGTCCCTGGACCATTCTCCCAAAATAACATTTTTGAAAAAGTTATTTTGAGATAATTATTTCTAATATATTTCAAAATAATTTTTTTGAAAATTTCTTTTTTGAAAATGTTCTCCAATGTAAACATAGCCAATGGAGGGGAGGGAAGCATGTTTGTGAAGGGTGGAAAATGAAAACAAGTTAACAAAATTTGTTCACCCACCTATGGACATCTATTTATTTGAAGGAACAGTGCTCCGAGTCACCATTTTTCCAGCTTTTACCCACCCTCCAACTGCTTCTTAGAGCAAATCTAGAAAGTCCTGTTCCACACACTGGCTGGCAGCCTTTTTGTATTAGAGTTCACTGTTGGGTGCACGATAAGAAACCTGGGTGTGCGTGGTTTAGCAAGAGTGGGGAAATGCACATACTGTACAGGTAAGACCCTTCATTTTCAGTTTTTACTGAAAAATTCCTGAAATTTATAAAAGCTTTTTTCTTTAACTGCTTTTCTGCAAAATTCTGGACTATTCTAGTACATGAAAAGTTAAGAAAAATCCAGTACATTACAGTAGATTGATACATTTATGTTAATAAAAGTATAAAAGTGAGAGACTATGTCGAAGCAAGGCAATGTAGTGGATGAGACACATATGCATGCATACTGTTAAATGTACAATTAATTAAATAAATCACACCATTAAAATGCTTTTACTGTCAGTATTCCAACTTCTCTATTTGCTACTTTTTTGTGCCCTCTTGTGCTCCAATATTAACCCCATTATTTATCCAAAAGCTTGAAAGCAAATTTTTGCACTATTTTTATCCATTTTATTTTTTGTTAATACATGCTGAAAAATTCCTATGAATTTTAAACAATAGAAACTGAAAACCCATGCTCTTATGTAGAGCAGAAGCAAAGAAAATGCTGCTCTGTAGCTGGGAATGGTGGGTTACCTGTATAACCAAACCTTCTTCTAGATGAGCTACTCACATCCATTCAGTCCTAGGTGTCTATGTGCTGCAGTGCACAACTGGCTAGAAAGCATTTTGCTCTAGCCTTCCAAAGCAGGATCAGTGGCCAACACCTCCTCTGGCTGCTCTCACAGCTATATGTATAGCCTTGACCCTGATCCTCCTCAGTCCCTTCTTTTTGCTAAGTCTGAGTAGCAGGGATGGAGGGAGGGACCTATAGCAGCCCATCTCAAAGGAGGACAGTTACACAGGTAACCCACTGTTCTTCTTCGAGCGCTGCTCACATCATTTTGTTCTAGGTGAGTACTAGCCGTACCTTGGATGGTGGGCTAACATTTTCCTGCCATCAGCATGGTTATGCCCAAAGTGGCATCCTTCATGCCTGACTGGATGATGGCATGGTGAGTCATCAAGCCTGCACTGAGGATCACGCTATTCATCTGCAGACCTCTTGGGCGAAGACCTGCATGAGGGATGCTGGAGAAGTTATCCGCTATTTTATCGAGAGAGCTTAGGGCTCTCATGGGAGGGCGACCTTGAACTGTTATATTGGCCCTCACTAAAAATCATTATCTGATCCAGCAAAGGAATCACTGACACCGGTCAACGCTCCACTATACTACAAATGTGGCAAATGGTTGCAGCATCCTGCGAGGGGGACGTGGCCTTTCCATCACAGTTAGTTTGAGTTTAGTAAGCCTCTAACATGTGACATCCCGCTCTGGTTCTCTGTTGTCCAGGATTCTGGTAGGACACACCAGGGAGATGGATGTCCTGCTCCAATAGGAAAAAAAAACATGTGGGTAAGACACCCACAGAAAAGGGAGAGGTGCATACAGAGGGGCCCATTCCCCTAACCTATGGGTATCCGAAGCGGGGGTCTCAGATTTCAGATCTGCCTGCTTAGGTAAGACTTGACTGGAGGAACCTTCTTGACATCTGAAGGAGCCCAAGTGGTTATGGCTGTCAGGAGAAAAGCAGGGCGCTCCAGGTGGGCCCCGCCAAGTGGAATAGTCCAACCCTACTAAATATATTGCAACAGGGACTGAAGGGCCCCCTTGAGACAACTCCCATTCTGAGCTGCAGAAAACTCTTCCAGTTTCTTCAGGGAAAGGGCAGGGTCAGGTGGATGGGGTGAAAGGGAAGGCAAAAGAAAAAAAAAAGTGGGGCGGTTGAAAACCCCGCTCCACTCTGTCCCCTAGGGTCATGAAAGAGTGAGAGTATGCGTCCGATGGGGAGATCAACGGATCCCCTATACAAGGTCCTAGCAGTTATTCACATAAATCGGATGGCTAATTTACGGGTTTTCCTTCTCTCATCTTCTCTCTCTCTTTTTATTTTGGTCCATGTCCACCTTCCACCAACAGGGGAGGGCTCACCAGACACCCAACCCCCGAGCTACCGATTATTGATTCCTTGCTTCAACAGATGAATGGTAAGGTGGGGGAAAAAACATCTTTTGCACTAGGCAAACAGCCTTGTGTCAGAGATGGTGGGGTTAGAGCTGGAAAAAAGACTCAAAGTGTCAGATATTAGTTGCTTGAGCCGATCTGGGGGTCACCAGTGCAATGTCCATATTCTCCCCCTTTAGTTACCAAGGAACTCCAAGGGTAGAGGGAATGTTTGAGGGAGGTACGTCTCCCCTCTTCCACCAGAAGGAGGTGGTCTACAGTGGCAAGCCCCTTTCTCTGCTCAGCTAACAGGTCAAAATGGAGTAATCCCAATTTGGAAATGCTGCAGGGAGACCCATGTGATGTAGTGCCCCCTTGTTATGGATGTAAGACTCAGTTTACATGCATGCATGCAGGTTCCACCTACTGCAGAGGGAGTGAAACAAGGTGTGCTTAGGGAATTTAGCTACAAGTCGTGCTACCAAAGGTAGACTAGGCTCATCTGGGTTGGTAGAGGGGCTCCAGGCCACTTCCCAAAGGCTGAGGATGCCCACACCAGGGGAAGGAGAGGGGCGAGTTCCTTTATGGCAGACCGTATGGGGCAAAACTTGCCCTGCTCAGGCAGGACTTGGGGGGCTTCCACCTCCCTGCATTCGGGGGTGGGGTTAGCTTCCATGTTAGTGAGCACCTTACCGTGCAAAGGTAAGCCATGAAGTTAGGTTTGAGGATCTCCCAGGAAGGGGATAGCCCAGCTCCTGGTCTAGGCATCGACCGGAGCTGCATGTGGTCCTGAGGACTCTAAGGAGACCTTTCTCCTATGGGGCCCGAGGTCTTGTCAGATCTCCCACTGGGGAGCCAGAGGACTTTGAATAAGAAACAGTCAGGGTAGGGTAAGACAGTGGGCAACCAGAGCTGCAAAGAGAAGGGGGGGAACCCCCCCCTTCCCAGCTGTTGATCCCCGGCAGGAAGCAACGCACCCTGTAGACCAGAGGCTATGAGTGAAGTCTTGCCCTATGGATCGGTGGGACAAGAGCTGACTGTATTACTTGTGGGAAAAGGACGAGTTTGCATGGGGAGAGGTGGTAGGAAGCCACTGTCCCCTCCTAAGTTCAGGTAGGCTCTGTAGAATCTTCGAGAGCTTCACTGGAAACTATTAAATTGAGGTGAGCATGAACGACCTGCATCAGCATACAACTTTGCATATGTCGTCACAACTGTTCCATTGCCCTTCCTCTTTGGGCCGAGGCTAGAGGGGAGTTGTATTCCTCCCCTTGTTCTCTTCATCAGGTAGGAGAGGTAAAAAGATAACTGCTTCTTTGCTTGCTCCGGTGTGGAAGGGGCATCTGGTGGGAGCATAGGTTTGTGCCAGATCAACGTTCTGGGTTGGTGCCGCCAACCCAACCACAGGGTCTAAGATGGCTTGTGCTTGAGGGGTGGGGAAGGGACCATTTGCATACTCCCACTTCCCCTGTGCACCCGTTAGTTTCCTGTCGGGGGGGAGATCCTCGGACACACACTCTGTGGGCTAAGAAGGGAGGTAGCGGCTGCCCTCTTTCTTTATTCTCTCCCCTTCTGTTGTCTCCCCAAGGTTCTTAAAAGCTGTGCATATATGTATGTGTATGTATAGATATGTTGCTTCTTTATTCCATTGAGTGTCCTTTCGATGTTATTCCCCTTATGCTGTTATGTCTATTGAAGGCTAGCAGTTTGGTGCTGCCCTATAGGGGAGGGTAGAGATCCCGAGTCTGTCTAGTGAGGAGGTGGTTTAAGGTTGCCAGTCCCTGGGGTACTGGTCCTGTGGGCCCAGGAGTCTGATGCAATGGGGGTCCTTAGATGTAAGGGAGGGCTAGTTTGTTCCAGGTGAGGTACAGGTTGAAGAGGGCAGCGCCCAGCTCATGGTGCATTCATTCCGCATGGAAAGGTTCTCAGCTCCCTAGCATGGTGTCCTGGAAGGCGAAAGGGTTCTGGATCCCCTTTCACCGTGACCTCCATTACCATCATGTGGGGAGGATCTTTGACAGACCCGCTGCCATGACTGTTGGAGGGGCTGCTGTGGCCTGAGGAGATGTCTGGCCACTTGGGGTGTGTGCATCCCCAGGGATCTACTGCTGGCTCTAGGATCCCTCACTCTGTGCAGCATAGAGTCAGTGGCTCTTGTGAACAGAGCTTGCCCTTCAAAGGGGAGGTCTTGTATGGCCTGCTGAATGTTCTGGGACAGGCCCAACTCTTGGAGCCATGCTGCTCTCCTCATGACAATGGCTGAGGCAACCCCGCAGCTGGCTGTGTCAGAGGCATCCCAGTGGCCATAAGGGCATTGCGGGAGGCCAGCATGCTCTCCTCTAGAGCCAAGTCATAATCCTTCAGGTGTCCCTGGGGAAGGTGGTCTCGGAAGCACCACAAGGACTCACATAGGCTGAGAGTATATTGGCCAACCAACGCATGGTGGTTGGCAACGGGTACCTAGAAGGTGGGGGTTGAATAGACCTTCCTCCCAAGGAGGTCTAGCATCCTGGCCTCCCTGGACCTTGGAGAGGGGGCTGGTTGACCCTGCCTCTCCCTTCTGTTGGCAGCTTCTATCGTCCAAGAACCCAGTGATTGGGGGAGGGGGGTCAATCAGGAACGCAAACCTCTTGGAGGGGACATGGTATTTGTGGCCAGCGAGGTGAAGGACTCCGTGGATGAAAGGGGTCCCTTGAAGTCTTGGCGCTCTGATACCCCATGACCTGGAGCTGGCTGTGGTGCCAGGGTAGCTAGTGACTGGCCTCGCTCTGGAATAGCCCAAGCCCCTGAAAGGAAGGCAGGCTTCCCCTTCGGCTTTGGGGGCCTGGGAGACGTGGGCGCTGGCAGGAGCAGAAGGTCCTTCATGGCCTTGAAGGCCTCCAGTGTCGAGGGCACCATAATGAGTTCCAAGCCTTGTCCCCGAGAGGGGGTTGGCCACGGAGAGCTGGAGTGGTGCCAGCGCATCGGTGCCAAGATTGACACTGAGCATGATTTCCAGTGCTCCACTGGGGAGCGGCGCCAAGAGGGCCCCGGTGCCAACTCGACGGCTCTGCGGAAATCCCCAATGTGCTGGGGACAAGCTTCAGTGCTTGCTTGATGGCTAATGTACAGCGCCTCTGCTCTCTGTCCTTCAGGGTCCTGGGTCATAAACAGACTGGAATACACAAACACTTGCACAAATGCAAGAATGGACTGTTCCAAAACCATCACTGAAGGCAGAAAAAGGAACTGAGGAGGATCAGGTTCAGGCCTGTATGTACTGCTGCGAGAGTGGCCAAAGGGGGCACTGGCCATTGACCCTGCTCTGACAGGCTAGGGCAAAATGCTTTCTGGCCAATCGTGTGCTGTGGTACATAGATACCTAGAACTGAATTATGTGAGTAGCGCTCGAAGTGCAATAATAATTTCACTGTCTGAATCAAGGACACACTTTGCAGATAGCAAAAATCATTAACAGTCCTAGAGTCATAAAGCCCCAAATATTTTTCAGCAGATGTAATTGCCAACATGAAGAAAAGTGGATATTAAAAATAAGAAAGTCAGTTTAAATTTGTAATCCCATTGTCATGTAAAAGTGTGTTTTAAGTGGACAATGTGAAGAATGGATTAAAATTTTATCCTACTAAGGTAACTGTGATGCTGTCTGGGTCTAGGGGACTGTTTATCATTATTTTTCATATTGATATTTCATATTTACAATTATCCCTATGTGTTATGTCATGTTTGGTATCAATAGAAAGGCTGTAATTTGCTAGGAATGCTTATATGATTTGTATATAGGTATCATGCCTGTATTGGAGATTAGAAATCTATTTGTTTTGATGTGTGTTCCAAGTTGTTTGAGCTAAAGCAATCCCAAACTGGGTTTGTGCAAACTATTGTCATTTTGATGGCCCATCAGGAGGGGACTCCCAACTACAGTGGGCCCAGGAGGAAACCTGTTTGACCAGTCACCTAGACTGACCATGAGGCCTACCTCCATTTTGATCTGGCAAGGACTCCGAAATAAAAGGCCATCGCCCATCCTCCATTTTGTCTTTAGTCTTCAGTCTCTGGTCTATCTGCAGCCAACAACTGCCTCTGAAACTATTCTTCTGGGACTGAAGAAGGGACTGAGACCCACCCAGCTGCTGCTGCTGCTGCTGCAGCTGCTGCTGTGCACACCAGAGGACTGGGACTAATCTGCAAACTACAGGATCTTCAAGGATTTGTTTTCTATGGACTCTAAATCATTTGTATGTATGTGATTCACTTTGACCCTTTAACATCTCTCATGTCTAGCTTGTTTTCTTTTTATATTAAACCTTTAGTTGTAGTCACTAAAGGATTGGCTGGCAGCATGGTATTTTGGGTAAGATCCAAACCTATATTGTTCTGAGTGATGTGGCTGGCCCTTTGGGGTCAGGAGAACCTACTTCTTAAAGAGACCCAGGGGCTAGAGGGGACCTTAGGATTTGATGTGCAGAAAGGGGGCTGTTTCTACTTTATTATGCTTGGTGATGACCAGAGTGGTTAGTCAGAAGCATGTTTTGTTACTGACTGGGAAACTGGTTTAAGTACCACCCGTCAGTGGTTTGGGGGTTTGGCCCCTGGTTTTTGCAGCTTGCCCTGATTTTGGCACATTCAGAAGGTTATCCCAGGAGGCCTGGGTCACAGTAACAATTGATACAGCAGAAAAATTGAAATCTAGTCTCTGGGCTTCACAATAATGCAAACCAGTTGTAACAGTCTGAGGTTTCCATTCATGATTAGAAAATGAAGTTTCTCAGTCCTATTTATGAAAGTCCATTGCAACCTTCACCAAACCCTTCATCATAGTTTTAGGTAAGACAAATTTGGATAAAGCCGAGCCCCCAAAACTGTCAGGAGACAGAATAATTTGCAAATAAAATCCACAATTGCAAGTAACCCAGGGTATCTTAACCATGTGATAATGTTGCTGGAATTCCAGACAAAGTATGAAGAGCAAAAATACTCAGACACTAAATAATTTAACAATACCAGAGCAAAACATCTATGAATATATTCACAACAAAAGCACAGCTTTCCACTACTATTAACTAAATATTTTAAAACAATGAAGGTATATCCACACACAGGTTTTAAATCGAAATAACACTGGTTATTTTGATTTAAAAACTATTAGGTCCACATGACATTTTCTCATTTCCCGATGATGAACTCCATCATTTTGAAATAATGGAAGTTATAGCGACTCAATAAAAGCTGGTTTTATATTGAAACAACACTTAGATTGAAACTAAATCAAAATAACCCTGTTGGAATGTGTAATATTGATTTAATGGTTGTTTCAGTCTAACACTTTTGCCCTTTTCCTTCCTGGGGTGCCTTTCTCTTTTCATGTATTGCGTGGGGGCATGGCCCTTCTAGGGGGCCATCTTGTCACACCTCCCATGGTGCCTCTTTCCTAAATCAAACTAGCAAGTCATGTCCCTGGACAGGCTAGTTCAATTTGAGTTTTTTGGTGTGGACCTGTTAAATTAATTTAACATAAATCAATTTTAATTTTTATAGTGATTCCATTAGATCACTAAGTAAAATCGATTGAATTGCCTGTGTGCAGACACAGCATGTGAGAGTCATGTAGCACCATAAAAACTAACAAATTTCTTTGGGCATAAGCTTTCATGGGCTGTAACCCACTTCATCAGATTCATCTAAGATGAAGATTCATCTGACCAAGTGAGTTACAGCCCATGACGGCTCATGTCCAAAGACATTTGTTAGTCTTTAAGGAAGTGGCTCTCAACCACCGTGTCAGGACATTACTGTGACACCACACAGTGGTACGTGCATCACAGCGAGCCAGGGAAATGACTGGATTCAGCCTGGGGTGTTCTTTAGAGTCATGATATGCCACCAACCTTGTTGTGACCGACAAAAGATTAAGAACAACTATTTTTAATTGTCAGAGGACTCTCATTTTTTCTGCATACAAAACACATGCAGCTAGCCCTCTGGAACTGGACTATTTTAAGCAAGCCACTTAGATGGCTACATATCTCAGTTATTCAGTTTTGACTCCATTCCAAAATTGTCAAAGAAACAGTTAAAGAAACAATGTTTTGGTATTTAAGACTTCAGTGACCATCCAACTAAAAACAAGTGTTCTGCGGCACTTTTAAAGCTAAAAAGTTTATTTATCACATGAGACTTTGTGGGGGAAACTCCCACTTTGTCAGACACTTTGAAAATGGGCAACTTACAGAATGGGAGGAAAATAAATGCAGGGAAGTCTAAATCATAGGCTCAGGTCAGACTGTTACAGCAAATCAGTGCAGTAGTTTAGATTCAGACAGTGGAGAATAGCACATAGAGGAAAGTGAGGTCAAATACCAGTTATAATGAGCGAAAATCCGTAGTCCTTATTTAGCCTTGAAGCTGCAATGTCAAATTTGCATACGAGTTCCAATTCATCAGTTTGTCTTTGAAGCTTTGATTTATCCAATTTTTGAGCACTGCTATTAACAAATCATCAACAGAGTGAGCAGGGAGACAAAGGTGTTCCTCTATTGGTATTTTAATGCTGTGATTTCTGACGTCAGACTTGTGTCCATTTACTTATTTATTTGCAGAGATTGCCCTATTTATCCAATACACAAAGTGGGCAGGGAGGCATCTCTGGCACATGATGGCATAAATTGCATTGGACGAGCAGATGAATGAGCCTTAGATGGAGTAGCTGGCTTGAGTAGGTTCCGTGGTGGTGTATTTTGTGCAGATATACGGGCAAAATTGGCAGTATGGTTTGTTGAAGGGATATGTGCCTGCTTTAATGGTTCTGTTAGGTCTGTAGTTGCTGGTGAGCATCTGCTTAAGGTTAGGGGGCTGTCTGTAAGTGAAAAGAGGTCTTCCTCATAAAGCTTGAGAGTGTGAGGGATTGTCTTGAAGAATAGACTGTAGATCCTTGATGATGTGCTGTAGAGGTCTGACTTGCAGGTTGTAGGTGATGACCAATGGCATTCTGTTTTCTTCTTTCTTGAGCTTCTCCTGTAGTAGACAACTTCAGGGTACCCATCTGGCTTTGTGTGTTTCCCCACTTCTGCAGGTGAGTATTGCAGTTTTAAGCATCCTTGATAGAGATCCTGAAGGTGTCTTGTCTCTGTCTGAGGGACCAGAACAAATGTGATTATATCTTAGGCCTAGACTATAAACAATGAATCATGTGGTGTGTCTTGGATAAGAGCTCAAGGATGTATATTACCTATAGTGATCATTAGGCTTTCAGAATAGGGGGGTTATTTGTCCATCACTAATTTGTACTGTAGTGTCCAGAAAGTGGATCTCTTGTGGAGTGTTCCAGCCCAAGTTTGATTATGGAATGGAAATTGTTCAAATCTCTGTGGAAATCTTCAAGGGCATCCCTACCATATGTCCAGATGATGAAGATGTCATCAGTGTAGCATAAGTAGAGGAGAGGTGCATTGGGATGACAATTGAGGAAATGTTGTTCTAAATTGGCCATAAAAAAGTTGGCATATTATGAGGTCATGCAGGCAGGGGCGCCGCTGGGGTGCGGAGGGACCCAGGGCACAGGCCCAGCCCCTGCCCCCAGAGGGCAGGCCCCGCCCCCAGCCACAAGGCCACACCCCCTGGCCTGGGATAGGGCCGGGGGGAGGCCGCGCCACTGCCAGCAGCTAGGCCGCGGTGCGGCGCGGTGCAGCCTGGCCTGGCCCAGCCCGAAGCAGCGGCTGGAGGCCGGGCCCACGGCCGCAGCCCTGGATCACCGGCCGGGGACAGGGTCGCCACAGCTGCAGCCAGGCCTCGGATCCCCAGCAGGGGACGGTGCTGCTGCAGCCATGGGCGGCCAGCCGGGCCCCGGATCCCCAGCCTGGCCACCAGTGGCTGCTGAGACCCTGTCCCTGGCCAGGGATCTGGGACCCGGCCAGCCGCCTGCAGCTGCAGCAGCCCCATCCCCCGCTGGGGATCTGGGACCTGGCCACCGGCAGCCGCGGTGGCCGCGTCCCCGGCCTGGGATCCGGGGCTGCGGCTGCGGACCTGGCCTCCAGCAGCCGCTTTGGGCCGTGCTGTGCCGCGCCGTGGCCTAGCTGCCGGCAGCAGCGCAGCCACCCCCTGGTCCTATCCCTGGCCAGGGGGCAGGGCCTGCCGGGTGGCCAGCTAGGCCCCGGATCCCTGGCCGGAGACGCAGCCGTCGCGGCTGCAGACTGCCAGAGCTTGGGCCCCAGATCTCCGGCCCGATTGGGCTGGAGATCCGGAGCACCAGCGTTGGGACCCGGGGCAGTGCTGCTGACTTGAAGGTATAAATTATCTTCAAACCTGAAATGGTTGAGGGTGAGTACAAAGTCAAAGTTCAAGTATGAGATGTCCTGTGGTATCATCTGGCATGGATCTTTAATGGCTTGTAATAGATCTGCATGGGGTTTTGGTATAAAGAGCTTCTATGTCCATAATGACCAGGATGTTGTTTTCTGGAAGTTCACCAATGGATTGGATTTTTCTAAGGAAGTCTGTGGTGTCCTGAAGATAGTTAGGAGTGCTGATAACCTAAGGTCTGGGGAGAGCATCCACATAGCCAGATAAGCCTGCTGTAAGAGTTGAAATGCCAGAGATGACAGGGCACCCAGGGTTTCCTTTCTGATGGACTTTTAGTAGTAGATAGAACATCCCTGGGCAAGGTTCTGGTGTTGGGTCTCTCTTGATTTGTTCCTGCACTGCTTTGGGGAGTTTCCTGAGTGGGTGGTGTAGTTCCTTTTAGTATTCTTCAGCGGGGTCAGAGAAGAGGTTTGTACAGCCTTGTGTTGTAGAGTTGTTTATAAGCCTCCTGATCGTAATCCAACTTATACATGATGATGACAGCACCTCCATTGTTAAAGAGGTTGTCACCATCATCATGAATAAATTCACACACCAGAGCAATGTAATTAGACTGATGTAAGTTTGTAGTGTAGACCTGGCTTAAAGTTTAAACACAGAGACTTGCTCTATGAAGTTTATCATCAGCATAACTATTTCAATTAGGCATTTTCTTATTATAATTAATTTCTTTTTACCAAAACAGTTAAATCAGTACAACCCCTAATTTGGACACAGTAAAACCAGTTATATATTGACATCTACCAACATAGTTTAATTACCTTTTCCAGATGGTAAAAAACCATACCACGTAAGCACTTTTAGTGCATTCATTCAAGCGGTTGTATAATATACCAGTATACAGTTAGTAAAACTATTCTATTTATATATGATTAACTATACTGGTATTGTTAAAATAGTAAAACTTCATATGGTAGAGAAGCTCTGTGCAAGAATGACCGAAGTTGCCCTTGCGTGGACGAGATGGATGGGGGCAGTCTCATTAATTCTATTAGGATCCAAGCATATATTTACAGGCAGAATTCAATCCTATGTAGTCATTAAAAAAAATGGTGGTGGTTACTGTCTGAAATATCAGCTCTTCATGCAAATGCTGCGTGGTGAGATTTCAGAGTAAACTGAACAACTATCTTTCAAAGAAATTAAAATTGTGGGCTCAGCAGCCCACCCAAAAGGTGTTTCACAGCTTAAGTATGGCAGAATGTAAAATCAAGGCCTCTAAAAAATTGATTTTAAATCCCATATTTTAGTGTATTGCATCTAAGGCAAGTCTATAGGAAATCTTTCATTGATTTATTGGAGCCAGGATTTCATCCCTGATTCAAAACAAACTATTTCCTGATTCTATACTACTTGTCTGAAATTTGTCAGGGTAATAAGCTCATAAGATTTTCACCTGATTTATTTCTGATCCTAGCGACGCATTCCCCTCCTGCTATCTGGTCTGGTGTGCTGCTGTGTCCCAGTCATCCACTCCTGAATCCCAACTTACCTTGTTTTACTAGGTGGACCCCCATGGCTGAATCCATTCACAGCCTCCTGCATGTAATTAGTCCCAGGTGGCAGATGTGTGCTCTCTAGCCACTCAGGGGACGGTCCCTCAGTAAGCATCACCAGCTCCCAGACGCCACATCAGGAATTTCCACCTTGTAGGTATCAGGGTCCTTCCTAGATCACTGCAAGCTCATACACACTGGACCCCTCCATTTAACATAAAAACAAAACCAAAAACAACCCCCCACACACAACCAGTTCCCTCCCTTTCACTCTACAGAATCCACATAGCTTTAGATAAAACACACTAGATTATTTGATTAAAACATGATTTTAAAAGAGTATATAGCAAATCAATATACAGTTCACCACCACCAAATAAAAGCTAAGATGCATTCTGATCTAAAGGTTACTGTTCAATCTTACTCACATGGCTGGCTGACAGTGGTTTTGCAATCTCTGCCCTACTCTATACAGGGCTCCTTACTAGCAGGTAGAGATGTTTCAAGATGGAGATTCGCTGGCAGAAGGTTTCTAACAATTCAAAGTGTGACTATTTCTTCCCCTCTTTGAGGCCAGACTTTAAAGGAGTAGCCGTATTAATCTATTTCAGCAAAACAAGCAAGGAATCCCATGGCACTTAAAGACTAACATTTATTTATCACATGAGCTTTTGTGAGAGAAAATTTCATTTCATCAGATGTTTTGAAGATCTTCAAAAAAGCCTGACGAAGTGGGATTTTCTCCCACAAAAGCTCATATGATAAATAAATTTGTTAGTATTTAAGTGCCGCAGGACTCCTCGCTTGTTTTGAGGCCAGATGATTCCCTTTGCTCAGAAAGGACAGGCTCTCTCCCACCTTCTGTGGCCAAGGTGACATTTAGCTAGGCCATTGCTATTCTCATTTCCTCTGGATGTTTGCTTGCAGAGCTGACTGTTCACATGCTGGGAGACAGCTCTGATTGTTTGCTGCCCCCAAGCCACATGAAACATATGGGAATGTGCTTCACATCTGTACACATACAATGTGATACTGCAGGAAACGTGACACCGTAACAATAAGGCAGAGTATGTTATGAGCATTACAGAAAGGAACCTTGAATGGCATATATTGCATTAAACCACATAATTACATGGCAAAAACACAGGAAAGTTAAACAGATCATATCCCCACGGTGCAATCCCATGATACGTAGCCAGAAACATGAACAAATGTCATTTTTGTAATATTCTGGAACTTACTTTCTGGAAAGTTTAAAGATAAGACGCTTTGCTAGATTACTCAGAACTTCAGAAAGATTACATTCTTGATTGGCTTCAAAATAAAGAGGTGAAGGTTTCTGGCAGGTTTTTATTATTCCAGATAAGTTCATTCATTTTACTCCTCTCATCAGAGACTCTAACCTCTCCCCTCACTGCTGCCCTTGTTCCTCCAGAGGCTTCCATATCTTTGGTGAGCTGTTCTGCAACATCTGACCAGCAATCTACTTAGCAAACAGTTGACTATAACTAAAGAGCCAATTGGGACTACCTGCAGCTACTAAATTCTTTGCATTCACAACTAACTTAATTATGGAAGAAATAGCCATGGTAACTGCTGTGTGTTAAATTCATTTCCATCTCAGCTGAATGGAAACTTCTCTTATAGCTCAAACTCAGGGATTCCCATAAAAGGTGGTAAATACCATAACACATGATCCTCCAGTATAGTCTAAAAGCTTTTCAAAGCAAAAAAAAAAAGTATAGAATAACTGACCTTTCTAGGTCAGTGGTTTTCAGACCAAAGGTCAGGACCCAGTACTGGGCTGCAGACCCACAGGTATTGCACTGTGGCGCCCCCTGTTACTGCTGCCAAAAGACTGGAATATATTGCTAAAAAGATGTACTTTTCAACTGTTTCAGAGAGAAAGAAATTTGCAAACCACTGTTCTAGGGAGATGGCCAAAGAACATCAACCGAAAGGTTCAAGAACAGACCAGGCAAGATATCTGTGGGAATTACACAGTGAATATTTTGGGGGGAGGAGGGGAGTAATCAAATTGGATGACTCAAGTGGCCCCACAGTATTATGAAGAATGAACATGAATTCATATGCTTTTTATCTGGAGTGCTATTAAAGTGTTCTGCCATTTCCTATATGACAGCAAAATGGAGAAACAGTGAGCAAACAACTAGCATTGTGACAGACAATTCTCAGTTCATTTATGAAGTGCTTGCACTGCTCGATTTACTTAATCTCTAAATGAATGGGGGATGCTGAAGGTACTAAACTGTGCGTTATTTTACCTTTACAAACTGTTAGAAAATGTAGACTAATGGAAATAGGTCAATTACAGCAGCTTTATAATAATGTATAGATTATACTGCAAAATGGTGGAGATCTGTTAATCAACAGCAAAGCTAATTCCTGGACTGCAGTGCTTGAGTCCAGGGAAAGCTGCCACATGCCAGCAGAATAGGGGGAGGGGGAAACAGATGAGCCATCGTCACCAGAGCCCTGACTCTGAATAGCTGTCCTTGCTATAACATGTAAAATGCCAGTCAGTAACTTCTTTCTCTCGCTTACTCCCCCCATGCAAGATTTCTTCTGCTAGCATTTTTCAGTGGTGTTGGACAGTCTGGGCCCAAGGTACTCAGCATCTTAGAAATATCATTTTAAGTTTCTGGTCCTCTACAGCATAAAGCTTATTCAGCTCATGCAATTAGAGAAAATAAAATGTTTTAACTTTAAGCCACCAATAAATTTCCAAAGCTGAAACAATGTCATTTTGGTAAAGTGACCTGGCACCATTCAATATATAATTTCTCATTTGAGATAATTGACAGCAACTGAAAGTGGCAGAGACAATGTAGAAATAAAGTAAATACAACTTAGGAAGCAAACATTATGGGTTTCTCATTATTTGGACTGCTTTGGAGAACAGCTAGACTGTTTCTATTAACTGTTTTTCAGATTTCATTTCTCTACCATTGCTCAGGGGATTCCTGTACTAGAAATGCTAAAAGACTTTCACAGTTTTAAGACCCTACTTTACAACACAAGAAGCCAAACAGTCTGCATATAGGGCAAAATCTGGAACTTCTGGAAGCAAGTTCAACACCATTGTTAACGAATTCCTCTGTTCTTAACGGACAACAGTGGGTCCCAGAATGTCTTCCCAAACTTTTGAGTTTCTATCACCTCAGGCCAGCCCAGGTTAACACAAATAATGGAGGCGGATTAGATTTTATAACACAGGTTTATTAAGACTATGGGGTGGGGTAGAGGAAAACTATCAAAATCAGCAATGGGTTAAGACTTAAACCAGGTAAGTACAACTGGAAAGCCCTTGTAACAGGTAAGTTCCCTTGAACCCTTGAATTTGCACCCCAGATTCACCCAGGAATGTAATGTGGGTCCCTTAAGGGAGGCCACTGCCTCACCTCTATAGCCCCGAACCGAACAGACCCAATCCCCCAAACTGAACTCAGGCAGGTACCAAAAGTAAGTACCCCCTCCCTGGTGCACCCCTCGATTGGAGCCTCACGGTTGTTCTTCACCTGATGGCGTAGACTCAGAGAACCTTGGTGGAGGATCCCACGCAGATCTGTCATGGTCCAGGCTTGGCTCGGCGACTTCTGGGCCTCCTTCTGACCTGGCCTGTATCAACCTCTATTCACCCCACCAGCAAAGTCCTTGGCAGCTGTTGCCCGAAACACAAAACTCTCAGTCCTTGCTCCAGATCTTCGGGGACTTCCTGAAGCACCCGTCCTCTTCAGGGCCTCCCAGGAATCCCTCACTGCAGTCTGAATCCCTGATTCAGATGAACAAGGAATTCAGCCACAATCACAGTCCAAGAGGTCCCGAGGCTCTCCCTCTTCTCCCTCAGGGCCAGATGGAGGCTAGCAGTCAGTCATGAGAGATGCAGGCACCAGCAGTGACAGCGTAGGAAAGCCACATCCCCTCAGAGACAGTCCCTTAAAAACAGACCCCCTGACCAATCCTCAGGGTCCCTTTTCGCGCCTCTGAAGTCACCCTCCAATCAGGACGTGCCCCTTTCGTGCCCAAAGTACTCCCTCATAGACATACATGATCGAATGTTCTGGCACTGCTGCACACATCCAATGGCAAGCCATGTTTTCCTGTTGCCAGGCAGCAAGCCATCAGTTACATTTACGGAAATACACTAACTTACTCTATTCATAAACAGAGTGACACAGACTTCTTAACTATCATAGGTCATGCCAACTTCTGCTGGGGAGGAACAGTATCAAATAATCCCTGCGCATTATAACATACTTCCCATTATATAAAACATATTATGATCCTAAACAAATAATATACCGTAAAAATCCTCTACACCATGGAGAATTTCACCAATGAAGTGAATTGCTCATATTCATCCCCTCTTCAAAACTTGGGGGTTGGGGGGGCGGCTCATGGACATTCAGGACTTCTACAGAAATAACTTCCAAAACAACTGCTACATACCCAGATAATCCTATTCTTGGATACCTGGCTCTCACTGATTTTGAAAGAGCCTTGAAATTTAGCCATACAATTATTAATAAGGGGTTAATGGGAGTTCATAGAAAAGAGATGACTGCAGAGGGTCATCAGTGGGAACAGTGTCCCTCAGGCCAGCAAATACTTTTAATTTTTTCCCATTATACATGAAACTACTTTGAACATGTTAAAATGCATTCTTATATTGCATAAATCAAAGTACAAAAAGAATTTCTAGCCTTTACTTTGTGAAAGATGGCCCATCCAGGGATAGACTGTACCACACACATGCATCTGATGAAGCAGATTGGAGCCCATGAAAGCTTATGTCCAAAGAAACCTGTTAGTCTATAAAGGTGCCACAGGAATCATTATTTTTTCTGTACACAGACTAACACTGCTACCCTTATGGAAATTTAACTGTGCCACTAGTTTCTCTACAGCAGAATTCCATATATAAATGGATTACTGGAACTAAGTACCAGTTCATACTAGGGCCCCAAATAATTAGTAACCTAGACCAAGTCTTTATAACAAAATTCTAAGCCTAAAGCAGAGATTTTTTGAAATTTAAGGAAGAGTTCTCATTTTACAGTATGTACACTATGCCAATCATATTTCTAACTCTGGAAAGTCAGAAAAACATATCTTTAACCCAGCCATACAAACATTGGATCTTCTTTGTTAAAGATAACTTTCTAAAATATCCAATGGCACAATCTAGTCTTATGCGGATTATGCTTCACATAGAAAAAACTAGGAAATCTTCCTGTACTTCCATTTATACTATTAGTGCATTTTTTAGCTATTCAAGATAGTTTTATATTTAATGGATAACTAATTTAATTATAAGTAAGTACTTTGCAGTCACAGAACCACTGTGCAGAATCCAAGCTTCTGCCTTTATGCAAATTAAGTTTCTAATGTAACCCTTAAGGCTGCACAGAAGGCCACTAAGAGCACATTGAGTGTAAACCAACATGGTTATGTCTGACTGACTTTGCAGAAGGCCAGAAGCAAATAGCTATGTGTGAACTTTGAAATTTAATTTCACTGCTAATCATCTTTACATCCAGTATATGTGCTTTTCCCATAAACCAAGGCCATAACAATGGTGGGGCAAATGGGGCAAAGCCCTAGGTGTTGAATTTTAAGGGGTATCCAACCAACCCCTACCTGGCCCCAAAGAGGAATGTGCCTTTGCCAAAAACACATTCCTCTAGGAGCCGGACTGAGAGAAGTCATCTCTTGCCCTGGTCTGCCCTGACTCTTCACTGTGCTCGCTGGGAAAGACACTGGCAGTGCTTGCCAGGTGGTGGGGGAAGGCTCCCCACTCCCAGCCCTGGCCGCGCTTGGAGAGACAGCAACAGGGATGGCACCTACCCAACCAGGGTACTGGGGCCCAATCTGACTGCTCTCCACCAGGACGGTTCAGGCCTGGCACAGGTCAGAGTGCCTCTGGGGCTGCTTTCCCCAGGCAGAAGACATCCTAGTTATGGCCTTGCCACAAACACACTGCCTCTCTTACCTTCCCTCATTCCAAAACACTTGCAACTATTCCCTACTGTATTTTCCACTTGACATCTTCTCTGAACAAATCTTGCTTGTTTCTCTAATATTCTGCACCAAAATGAAATTTAAAAATATTAGGGGCAACAAGGACTAGACAGTATAGTATTGATTAAACAAAAAATAGTATAGTGGTTCCATTACCATTTCTGATATTCAAAATTTAAAAAAAAAAGGTCTCAGTTTAGAAATTCTGCAGCAGTTGCAGATAATTTGTCTGTTGCAATGTATTGCAATTGAGCATATACATACTGCTACAGAATTTAAGTCATTCTTCCCACGGTGTACACAGGCTCTGTTTACATGCCTGACCCTCTCAGGATGAAGTAAAAGCTTGCTTCACCTTAAGTTCTACATTCTTGCTTTTCAAACATATTGTAAAACAAGCATACATGGGACACTAGTGGGGGTATCAGAAGATTTACAAACACAGGTAACAAAAATGACCAGACAGAGGGTATGTCCACACGTCTTTTTTATTTCAAAATAACACAGGTTATTTCAAAATAAAAAAGATTTGGTCCACGTGACATTTTCTTATTTCAAAATGAACCACTTTGATTTTGAAATGGCGGTTATTTCAAAACCGTTGTTTCGAAATAAGGCCATTTGGGCATATTGTTTCGGAACAAACGCGGTTCTAAAACAAAAACATGATTTGACCTTCCCCCCAGGATGCTTAGCCACCTCCTCAGCACCCTGACCAGGGAGGTCTCAGCACCCTGGCCGTTATGCTGAGGGGAGAACCGCCACAGGCTCTGGGGGGCTTATTTCAAAATAAAACCTTGTGTGTAGACATAGCCAGAGTATAATATTCCTCCAAATTCCTTCATGGCTGAATTCTCTTGACTTCTTTCAAAAGCTAGCAATGAGTAAGGGTTCATTTAATTCTTGTCCTTAAGAAACAGATTTTATATCTTCTAATAAGATGATCTACGGCAATCCTTTGATTTTCTGAAAACAGGCATGGTAAATTCATAATTTATTAGTAGAAGGATGACAAGATCCAGGAGACAGAAAGTCATAGAAGAGGCTCTTTCACACCTCATTTTGACAGATCGTGATACAAAGAATGTTTTACAATGTTACATTACACCAGAAGGAAGTTATATTGCACAAAATTGATATTTTTTTTTCATGAGAGACAAAATGTCTTTGCCTCAAGTCTTTACCACTGTACTCATCTATAGAAGAGTGTGCAGGCTGTACTTCTTGGAGTTGCCTTGGCTTACTGTAGATGTTGTATAAATACCTTAGTTACCTTGAACTTGATCTGACAAGATGTGAGACACATGCAACTGCCACAAACTGAAGCAGGAGTTTCACTGATCCAGGCACGTGAACAAGGGGAGCCAGTGAGGTAAGCAGGGGCACATAACTCTTCCAGGTCTGTAATGGGACTGGCACAGGTGAGGAAACAAGCTACTGCTGGGGACAGGGCAGGTGGAGAGAGGGAAAAGCAAACTTTTGCTGGGGCTGGACACACATACAGACAGAGACACTTTGCAATATAGAGAGCTAAGTAACTGCAGCTCTTTTAGTGATGAGGTTTAATCAATAAGGGCTGCCAGAAGAAACCTCTTTGTTCTGAAAAGCTGACCCTGATAAAGACCATGGAACAGTAAGATTGTCACTAGTTCACCCAGCTGGAAAACTGTCTAATTTCAAATGAAACAGTCCTTTTGCATAAGAGGGAAAGAGATTCTGGAGAAAGAAACTGAAGAGTATATTGCTTAGTCTACCATAGAGTTGAGAAAACAGACCTCACCACAACTTATCCCACTTAAAACTACAGGAAGCATAAAAGTTGACTCACTGTCATTTTAAAGCTATAAAGACACTTTAGGTCATCAGAATTGATGCAACAATGCCTTCCTGAGTCTGCACACAGCCTGTACCAATAGCCATAAAAGCCATGAATGTTCAATATATCTTAATAGCATGTTAAATATAAGCCCCCACTGCTCTGGGGAACCTTACCAATACTGTCTCAGTGGAGACCTGGGTGTCCGGATAAGATTGCAATGTGCCCTGTCTGCATACCCTGCCACAGACAACACCTGATGCCCAAAATGGGGCCAAGCCTGCAGAGGTGGATCAGTGTAAAACCCAGTGTCCATGTGCCCAGGGTTTTGAATGGACTTAATGCAGTCACTGGAAAATAGAGAACTGTATCTGAATCACTCAAAAACCACAAACCACCTAACTAGCGGGGAGACAGACATGGAAACAGGGCTGATTCTGCTGCTAAAACATGGTACTGGGCTAATTCAGCTGTCAGTGGATGGGCAGGGAGAGGGCGATTTGTCTCAAGGAATAGAAGCCACTCAGCACAGCTGATGGTATGGTCAGGACCCGGTTCACTCTGGTGCACCTTCCTGCTTGGCTGGCACATAGTGGGATGCAACACTGACAGAGCGGTTAGGAGTCTGAGCTTATGCTCCTGTGGCTTCCATCAGGGCTGGGGAGAAACCAGAGGAGCATAAATAGATGGGTAAGTGGGCACTGCCACAGCAGTGGAGTGAGTGATTCTTTTCCTTTATCTATTTCTGGAACCAGCATATTATTCTGGTCCTCATCATTTGTCCTTGGGGAAACGTTAGTTGAGGCTTGCCTTCTCACTACTAACAACTGTGCTAATCATATGGCTTTAGCTTTCAGACTGGAAAATGAATTTCTACCTGTGCTATAATTGGGAGGAGATTTGTTTTCTCTTACAGCAATATTTTCAGCTCTTTGAGCTGATGTTTAAACCCTGCTGAAGTTGTAACATCCATGATCCTCCATCATCTGCATTTACTCACACAAGCTTACACAGTTTCACAAACTGCAGTGTGTGCCATTGCAGACTTAGCTTTGATGTAAATTTACCATTTTTTTAACCAACAAGTTAAATGGTTTGGAGGTGATCAGAAAGTCTTTGCTTTTATGCATTTTTAATACACATTGCTATTTGCAGTCAATCTTAATTGGCCTTCTGGCACTGCTCAGGCTGAAAAACACTGTAGAAGACTAATGTGGAAGAATTGCTGGGTAGTGCCAGGTTTGTACGTCACAAACTTATTCTAAACTGATTGATGATGAGAAGAGACATGATATGTTGAACAGTCTAAACAAAAACAGAAGCTGTCTATGTCCATTAACCTAAATGGATAACAGTGGAGAGAAAAATACTTGTCTCAGGACAAGGTGGCTAAATGGCATTGAGGTCATTCAGTAAAACATTTAGCATTTAGGCTATTTGCTCTCATTTGCTACAGCTCTGTTTCACTTTCTCATATCAACTGCTCTGTCTTGGTGTGCTCCAGGATGAATCATTTTGAAAGACAGAATCAGCTGCCTCTGAAATCAAAGTCCATTTCTAAAATGTTTTCTTAATATATAGAAGCAAATTGCCATTTTAAAGGAATGAGATCTTTTGATTATAAATATACAAATTTCAAACCAATTCCATACAAAGATGCATTGCTTAGGAGCATTCAGTGATCTTTAGAAGCACTAAACCCACAAACTTTCAAATAAAAAAATTCTCTGTTCAGAAAATTGCATAAAAGAATAAATTTTTCTAGCAATTACAGACAACCTCTTCATTGTGTTCTCAAACAGGAAACAAAGTACAGTATGTATCTGGAGGAGATCTCTGGGCTGAGAAGCCTTTCAGGTGATGGTTTGGTTACACAGAAGGGACATGAATTTCAGGCAACTAGAGGAATAAGTCCTTTTCAGAAACACTAGTAACAGGGTCCCAACAATACTATGTTCACTCCAGTCTAAGCACTGGAAAGGCCAAGAGCCTCCTTAATGACTAAAGAATTCTGCTTAACTTTTATAGACATTTGTCTCATTCACTGTCATGTTAATTTAACAGTGCAAAGGTCATGTATGGAGATAATTCATTTAAAGTTTGTATATATTAAAGTTACACTTCATTAAGAGCCCTGCCCATGAGATGTGTTAAAACAGAAGGCCTATTTATTCTGAAAAAATATTCTGGACATTTTAAAACCCTGTTCTGCTAAACATATTTTAAAACCAGTTTAGAGTTGTAATGCATGTCTATTCTAAGGCAGCACAACCAGTTTTTATAGTGCCTCACCTCTGTGAAGATGCCTCAAGGGAGAATGTTGTCAATGGAGTGCAAAAGGCAAATTGGAGGGGAGCCAAAATAGATGAGAATGAGACAATTGCACTGGCTGAACTGGGTGTGTTCAGAGGAGAAGGGTGACACAATTAATTGGAGAGGAAGAAAATCAAAGCAGATTTTGGAAGAGGATGAGTGAAATTATAACATACTTGTGTTATAAGAAAAAGTGCAAGCCATGTGTGACAATGTGAGTGAGGTAATATTCTCTCACACTCCTGGTCTCTCTAATATCCTGGGACTGACACAGCTACACCACCAGTGCTCCCAACTGACTTAGTTTCTATGTTCATTTCACAAATTTTGATTTTCCTACTAAGGCAAATAGAAAAATAAATACATGTAAGGGCAAAATTCTTAAAAAGTGCCTCAATGACTTAGGACCCTATTGACTTTCAGTGGACTCCTAAGGGTGTCAAAATCACTTTTTAAAAACATAATGTAGGTTCCTAATGATAATTAGATACTTTTAAAACATTACCATTAAGTCATTTATATTAGTTTACTGCATAGTTCATGAGCGTATTGTATACAGGTTGCTGTTGCCCTTACATGACCCTTTTTCTGTTTTAGTGAGTCTGAGAAGAAATGACTAAACAGGTAAAAATGTAACCCACTTACTACAGCCAGACTTGACCCCATCAGTTTATGTCAATTGACAGGTCCATTTTGAAGCTGAGACACTATACAATGATTGCAGCCCAAGACTAAGTTTAAAGCATATTTACAAATCCCAAATAATAGGGTTCCAATTACCTACACAATAATATTGCCTGTAATGGAACATACCACTCAAGGTTAAGGACTCCCATTGAGATTCTTAAAGTTGTATTTTTAAAGTTAGATGTATGAGTCCTTATTTCAATAGATTAGTAGGTCATAAAAATGATAAGCACCCATCAGTACACCAGTAATTTTATTCACCTAATTTTGGATTTAATGATATCACATAACTAAAGGTGTTTGTATGCTTGGTAAACATGTTATATTTTAACCCTTTACACAAAAGCATACTAGAAACTTGTTTCATTATTTCCATAGAGTATGAATAGTCTCTAAACTCGCTCTAGCTATATTTATTAAGCTTACATAAGATAAGCTACACACTTACCATACTCCCTCCTGAAACAAAGGGCAGGTCATACAGCACTTTTACACTTAAGAGAGCTATTAGCTAAACACTTCCAAATTAGAGGGTCTTTGTGGAGTCATTTCTGGGCCAGAGCCTTTCATCACATAGGAAAGCTTGCACAGGGGAAGTCAGTGTGCTGAAACCCCCCAAGCCCCTTTGACTGTTAAATCTCCTTTCAGGGAAGTCCTTCATGTATTTATCTTTATTCCTTTTTGTGTGTATTTGTTCTGTTAGCTACATCCTTCTTTCAGCATTATAGATGTGTTGCTCTTATGACTGATTGTTACAGAGGACCATGTGATTAAATGCCCCTTTTCCAACTCAGTCTTAAAGTCTCTAAGTAAATCAGTATATAGGCTTTTTTTTTTAAAGAAACTCATTTTTTTAAATGAGTGATGCCATGACTCTAAAAATTTAAACATTCATTTCCTAAGGCATACAGTAGTATAACAGTTTTTGCAACTTTAAATATCAAAAATTATTCAGTTCTTAAGTACATATCTTTATGTGCTATTAAGGCATTTTCATATCTAGCCAATTCTTGCTATAGAATACAGATGGAATGTTGCCAAAAGGTCACATTTGATTGCAGGACTCTGCAACAAGGAATGATAATGTAATTTGACCCTCCAGTGTCTAGCATGCATAACTGTCTACTCTGTAAAATTAACAGTCTCAAAGTACTAGAATTTAATTGAATATAGGAACTCAGTACAGAATATAAGAGCCACATAAACAGGCTTCCTTCCCTTCTCTTCAAAATATGAACATACAATGGTGGCAACTTAGTTATTTCAACTATATATTGTCATCAGTGAGAGAATCATGAAAACTTCAAATCTCCATAGTTGAGTTCAAAAGCCAAACAAAACCATACACAAATCCTGAGTTTCCAGAAAGGTTTTCTTGCCCCAAACTGGAAACTGGATCTGTTTCTCAGTCACATTAATCTTCAGAATCCAAATAACCCTGCTGGAAGTGGATGCCATAAGGTTTTTTGTTGGTGATGATGGTGGTGGTTTGTTTTTTAAGATGAAACACTGAATATCCAATAAAACAACTAAAAGCATCTGACAATCATGGGAGTAGTTACACTATAGCAGAGAACATTGCTTTTCAAGTTTGTTTCTCTCTCCTCTCTACAAGATACGGAAGTCTTAACAGCTTACTTTTGTTTCTGAAAGCATTAATTCATTGATGGCATGATGTTCCTATATTTTGTTTTTTATTTGTATTCTTGAGTAAAAGGAATGTGCGTTTCCCCACTAAAAGACTTGAATGAACTTCATACACTAATCTGTAAGGTGTGTATTACAGGATGCACATCTGTGCACCCCTGGGTTATGATCTATGATTTTTCTGTTCACATGTGCACAGGGCCAGTCCTACCACAGAGGCAACCTAGGCAGTCGCCTGGGGCGCTGAACATTAGGGAGAGGCAAATGCCACTGGGCTTGGGCCAGCGAGTCTGTTTTAAATTTCCTGCTCCGCTCTGCACAGGATCATAGCTCAGGGCAGAGCAAGGCAAAAGTAAGTGCTGGGTGGAAGGGGGGGTAGGGATACTATAGAAAGACTTGAGGAGGGTGGCTAAGAGGAATTGGGGGCTAAGAGGAAGAAAGAGGGTGGCAGGAGCACCTTTCCCAGCCCATGGCTTGACCAGCTTGGGGCCGGCCCCGCCTGCTGCTCATCCAGAACAGTTTGCAAGCCTCCTATCAGCCCACGCCCCTTGGCCAGTCCATGGCCCCCTACATGGCATGCCAGCCCAGTAACCAGGCCCACTCAGCTCAGGTCAGCCCAGCCCAGTGCAGCAAGCATGGTTCAGCCCAGCCTGGCGCTGCCCCTGGCCCACCAACAGGGCCTGCTTAGCCTGGCCTGCGTGGCTTGCCCCAGCGCAGCTCAGTCCATCCTGGCCCAGCCTACTAACAGGGCCTGCTCAGCCCAGCCTATATGGCTGGGCCCACCGTGCACCCTGCCGCTCACCCAGTATGGCCCGCAGGCAACTGCTCAGCCCGCGTCCCTTGGCTGGCCCGTGTGACTCAGCCCAGTCTGACGCTCAGCACACACCTGGTGGCCAGCTAGACTTATTCTTCTCTATATTTGGGAGGGGGGAATAGTGTCAAAATCACAGTTCTCCTAGGGTTCCAAAAAACCTTGAGCCAGCCCTGCTTGTGCACTGTGATTGTATGATTTGATGCCAGTTACACCATAGAAGGTTTCTTCATGGATGCTCATAAACTTTTCTACCTGATTGCTATGGTGTCATGCCTCCTGCAGCAACATATATGTGCAGCATGTTTTGCATGGCTCAGAGGGGTGGGAAACAACAGAACTCTCTTCTAGCAGCATGTAAACAGCCACACCCATGGGCAAGCAACTACCTGGAGGAGGCAACAAAGGCTATGCTAACTGAGGTCCCTGGCTCAGACAGGACAAAGCTCACCTCTGCCCAGAAAGGGAGGGCTCGAGGGGGTTTGGAAACAGAGAGACACTTGGAAAGATTTGAGGCTTTTCGCCTGGGAATATTTGCCATGAAACAACTTCAAGCAAGATCTAGGCTCTGCCTGTCCTCGGTCAGAGTCTGGCTGTACAAACATCTGGCAGCCAAACATCTTGAGCATAAGTTTGGATTATGAGGTCATTTTAGGTAGAGATATTAGGTTAGTATGCGTGTTTTACCTTTTATTTCCCTGTGGTCACTCCTGACTCATCTACATTATGATTCTGCCTTGACTATAATTTTAAGTGAGAAAATGGCCAATCTGATCAATAAAGTAGTAGTTTTATTTAAAGATGTGTGAACTTTAGGGGACATAAATGCAGAAGGCTGGGCATGATTCATTTCTTTGTTAAATTGTTGGACACAAGTGCATGGTGATTGGAAATTTGTCCCAGTCCCTACAGGACAGAGGCTCTAAAGGTGGTATCTAGGGCTGCTCACTGGGGGACTGTTCCCTATATGACTACAGAAAGCACACTCACTGCCTGGGACTGATCACACATAAGAAGCTGGTGTGGATTGACTCTGAAGCGAGTAGCCACCTGGCAAAATGGAGTGAAGCAGGCTTCAGAAATTGAGCTGGGGGGTGGCATCACAGCAGAACATCAGACTGGATCTGGGGAGCAGTCTATCAGAGTGCTAATGGCCTCCCACATCTAAGAGGAACTTTTATTTCTAAGTTAATATACATTCTATTTTTGCCATATAGCTTATGAAAAATCCAAGTTCACAATTCAGCAGCCTCATTGAAAGAAGAATGGTGATTCTGATAGTGTCCTTTTAAAGTTCTAAATGCCACAGCAGAAGCTATGATGTAGACTAATTATGGAGTTGTTAACTCAGACTCCCCTTTTTGAAATGGTAGTAGGACTAGCTTAAGTTTTGCTGACACTGTTTGGAGTGTATATATATGAAAACACTGCTGATGGTATTCAGAGTCATAATCAAACCTGTTACTGAGTCCTATCACTGCAAAACTTTTGAGTTAGTATCATAATAAATTAAAAAAAAAAGATTTAATATATGCACTGGCACTAAAGTTGTGTGCAGTGCATTAGTTCACAACATCCCCATGTGGTGAGGAGGTGCCCTTATCCATAGTTTACAACTAGTTTTCATCTGAATTTCAGCACTGCTGGGCACCTCTGGCTCTCACTTACTACTATTGAGTGCTCAATGCTTTTGAAACTCAGGCTCAAAGTTTCTCAGATTGGGTACCCAAATCTAGAAGGCACATGGTCCAAAAACGCTGGCATGTCTTGTCCATGGTAGACTGAGAAGCAGAACCTAGCAGTACTCAATTAACCATAGTTTGCTTTCTTTCAGAAGAAGCCAGGTCATCTAACCAGCCCCTGAGGCTGCTGTTAACCCTGTCTGGTCTGGTGTGGGGCACACAATCCATCACTTTATAAGTGATTGTGCTTTTCATATTTTGAATAGAGAGGCCTTATCCTGGAGTCCTTACATGAGAACAAAATTGCCATTGAGCTGGAAGGGAGTTTTACCTGCATATGGAGTGGAGGATGAGGCAAAAAGAAAACATCTATTTGGGACCAGAAGCAGTCGCACAATTTACTGACTTGTCTCACTATCCTTGAAAGCATCTGTATATTGGATTGAGATATATCTTATCAATGGAGCAGTGAATGGAGGCTCTCCCTCCTCACTACTGTGGCTAATCCATGTGTTACTTGACAGTAGAAGAAAAATAATGATTTATCTTCATACTGTGCTTCACGTTGAGGGTGTTATTCTGTTGCAGGCTGTAAAAAAACAGCTCTCATTTACAACGTTTCATTTATGCTACTGTACCTAAACAGCTGGGTAAAGCCCCATAACCAGTCAAATAGCTAACAATCTGATGATTTAAGTGGATGCCTCTGTACCCCTTACTGGCTTTTGACTTCCTCTGGTGTTCTTCTTCCTCTTACCTGCCTTAGGGTGAAATCTAGTGATTCTTCCATTCTTTGACCAGAACTCACATATAGTTGCTTATATGTAACAATCACTTAATATCCTTCAAATCAGCCACCTGCTTTTCTATCCTGTGGGAACATGTGACTAGTGGTATGACCAACAGCCTTCTTAAAACAAATTTCCCATTTTTAAGCATCTGATGAAGTGGGATTTTCTTCCACAAAAGCTTATGCAATAAATAAATTTGCTAGTCTTTAAAAGTACGACAGGACTCCTTGCTTGTTTTGCTTAGAACAAAGAAGTGAGGGTTTAGCTGCTGGAACAAAGCATCAGAGAAGAAAGTATTTTAAAACAAAATAAACTACGTGCCTATTTAGTATTGTCTAATTTAAGGCTTTATATATGAGCAAAGTTAGATAGACCAAACCCATCACGCTCTGTGAAGGACAAACATGCTGACTGGTTTCATTAAGCAGTAAATTTCCAAAGGGATAGCTGTGTTAATCTAGTCCAGCAAAAAAAAAAACAAAAAAAAACAAGGAGTCGCGTGGCACTTAAAGACTAACAAATTTATTTTTCACATGAGCTCACCCATCTTCAAAGCATCTGACGAAGCAGAGTTTTCTCCCACGAAAGCTCATGTGAAAAATAAATCTTAGTCTTTAAGTGCCACATGACTCCTTTTTTTGTTTGTTTGTTTTGTTTTGATTTGTTTTTCTTAAGCAGTAAGCCTGCACCTATTCCTCTCCGTGTCAGGCATTTCCCACTCTTTGCTTAAATAGATTTGGAAAGCCAACACAAAACCCAGTTGTACACAGGAGTGTTCAAATCATTTACATGAAAGAATGTAAGGCAGAGGAATGGGGATGAAGTAAGGAAAGGGGATGGGGATTTAAGGGACTTCGATGGTGAAACAGAAGCACAATTCCTTCCCCTATCTTCAGAATTACCCAAAACCTTTACATGCCATATGAACTTTAATTCCCACAGGTGCTGCACATGAAACAGATGAACAATCGGGATCAGCGACAGCTCAGTTTGGGCCTCTGGCCTAGAGGGACATATTGCTCCCTGGCTACTCAGCTTTCATCTTCCCTCATAACACACAAGCCTACATCCAAAATGCTCACCACCTGCTCCAAATTAGCCATATACATGAGAAAGGACTAAAATAGACAATTGCACTCAAGTCCTTCCTCTTTCCATAGGGGCCTCCCCACAGATGCTACAGCCAAGATAGCACCAAACCCTCAGCTACTCCCAACTGTCCTAGAATTGACTGGCTTCTTGCCTTTCTAGGTCATTGATCTTCCAGAACATGATTGCTCACATTTAGGTGCCATCTTCTGTCAGATTACAACTTTTAAGTTACAGAAACAGAATGAAGCCAGTTTACATTCTCCTAGCAAGCCCAGATTATCCTGTGTGTCACTCTGTACTTCCCTTCCTCTCAGGGAATATTAAAGCCCCTCACTTCCCTGCAGGCTCAAACACCATACTCCTTAATAGCTTCTTCTTTTTCAGCTCTAGGCATGAATTTGCCCAGTGCCTGAGATGTTATTTCCCCCTATTCAGTCAGAATAACTATAAAGGTCTATCCAGAAGATGGCCCTTTGTGACAGGTGCTTCATTATTTGAGCAGTTCCTATTCAGCCTCTGTAATCACTGGCTGGATTGAGGTCTTTCTGTAGATGAGAATATTGAAACTGATCCTCTTTGTTAGTCTAACTCCTACTTCAGACTAAAAAAATGGGGCTCAGACTAACACCTACCTTAGAAGTCAAGTGTATACATCAAATTTTGGACACAGATTAAAGTATTTAATTCATATAAATGATATCACATTGTCACTACCTACCATCACCCTAAACCAAACACCAATGTCATTAGTTTGTGGATCAGTGAATATTAGTTGGCTCTCGAAGGTTAGAGACTATTCAAGAAGGAGAGAATTACAGCAGAACAAGATCTCTGATTCCCTTGTCCCTACAATATCTTGCTTCCTTCCTTAACCATCTGCACAGTGTGATGCCATCCACTATCAAGCACTCTCTACTTGAGAAATCTCAACATATGTCTACACTGCCAGCTCCTTGAGGATGAATGCAGCTAGATCAATTGAGCAGGTCATGGAGACCCATTCAGTTGATCCCAGAAGTGCTCTCCAGTTGGTGTCATTAATCCACTTCCCCAAAAGGAGTAAGGTTGTGAGACACTGACACAGCACAGTGAAGATGCCACAATATGGCAATATAAGTAAGTTGGTATGAGACATACAAGCTACTTTATGTGGCTTGTGCATCTTCTGTTGACCACTGGCAGCAGCACAGACCAAGCCTTACCAGTGCTTTTCTCTTTTTCACTTGTCACTGACATAATACAAGTCATTCAGCTCAAAAGCAGAAAATAGTTCCACCTACTATCATAACTAGGTAGAGCTTGAAGGACATGATAACATACATACAAGAAATTAGATCAGGCCCTATGCAGAATCTTAGGCTATGTCTACACCAGACATAGATCAGACTTCCTTAGTCCAAACTAAGGAGTTCCTGGTTAGTTCAAACTAGCTGCAGCTTTTTAGTTCAAACTAACCTTTTAGTTTAAACTAAAAAAAGCGCTGCTAGTTCAAACTAAAAGTTAGTTCAAACTAAAAAAAAGCACAGCTAGTTCAAACTAACCACCGAGTTCAAACGTATTTAGTTCGAACTAGCATGGCTGCATTGTGCTAGTTCGAACTAAAGTTCAAACTAAACACTTAGCTTGAACTTACTGTTTGAACTAAAAATTTTTTTAGTTCAAACTAGGTAAAGCCTAGTGTAGACAGGGATCAAATTAGTCTGGATTAAACCACCTTAATCCAGACTGATTTGCTAGTGTACACATAACCTTAGATGTTTAGGGCTGGAAGCAAGTGGCTAAAGGGGCCGGAGCCCTGGACTTCAGCCTGAAGGGGGGGTCCAGGCTCCAGTCTTCTCTGCTAAACCCATAAAAGTGATGGGGCAGCAATGAGCCCCTGACCTGCTGGTGCTGGGGTGGGGAGTGCACGGGCTTTGGGCCAGATGGAGTGCTCCAGCCCTGTTCACTCTACTCCATTCTGGGGGTGGGGTCAGGCCAGAGCTCAGTATGGCCTCCAGTGTGGCCCTCCATGTCCACAGCCCTGGAAGGCCATGCTGAAGCCACATCATGTGCCAACTTGCCCCAACCCCAGAACACAGCAGAGCAAATGGAGACAGCCCAGCGCACCAAACCCCCAGAGGCAGATCAGCCAGCCCAGGTGCTGGGCAGAAGTATGGCTGGGGCGGGCTGGGGCCCTAGGCCAGAGTGGAGGCTCCACAGCGGTGGAGTGGTCCAGGGCCCAGAGGTCCCTTTAGGGACCTCGAAAGGTCATCTAGTGCAGCTGTTTTCAGCCAAGGGTATAATTATACCTGGGGGCATGCAGAGTTCTTCCAACAACTATGTCAACTCACCCAGATCAGTGTTTCCCAAACTGGGAGTGGTAGATGGACACATTTGAGGGGATCAAGTGAAGGACTGAAAGGGGGTGCAAATAGGAAAACTGCCTAGGACCACACTCCGTAGGGTGTCCTGCAAAGCTAAGTTAAATGCCTCACTCTGGGCAGCAGAGCTCTGGCCTCAGCCCCAAGGGGCAGGGATTGGGCTTCAGAGTCCTGAAAAGGGTAAAGTATTCTGGAAAGATCAAGAACCATTGATATAGCCCATCCCCCCCCCCCACTGAGGCAAAGTCAAGTATACCTAGATCAGGGGTCGGCAACCCCCAGCACATGTGCCAAACTTGGCATGTGGGTGGATTGTGCTGCTCAGGCTCCCCCGCTGGCCCCACCCCCAAGTGTGTCCTGGAGGTTGGGGACACGAAAGCTATGTGCAGTGGCTCCAGGCTTCCACAGGTTGCACTTCTGTGCTCCCCCTCTCCAGAGTGGAAGCTCCAGTCCCTGACTCCACACCAAATTTAAGTGGCGTGGGGGGAACCTCGGGTCGGGAGTTGGGCGGGGTGGAGGTGACTCATGGCACTGAGCCAGCCCGAGCCACCCAGCATGACGCTCCTGCAGCCCAACCACGCTGAGCCGCACTGGCCCAAGCTGCCCACCGTGCCAGCTGCCAAGTCCCTGAGTTGTGGAGTTGGGGACTGGAGCCTCCACCCCAGACCAGGGGAAGTGAGGAAGTGCAGCATGCGGGAGACAGGAAACCAAGGCCACCTGCTCTTAGGGACCCCCACCTTCCCCCCTCCCAACCCGCAGTCCCAGGTTCCACCCCCATCTGGCCCCACACCTAGCACCTGCTGAGGGTGCGGTGAGCAGGGCTGGCACAGAGGCGTGTAAAGGTTGCCAACCCCTGACCTAAATCATCCCTGAAAGGTATTTGTATAATGAGCACTTGAAAACCTCCTATGACAGGGATTGCACAAACTCCTTTGGTAACTTATTTCAGTACTTTACACTTAAAGTCAGAATGTGTTCCCCCAGCATCTAACCAAAATCTTCCTTCCTGCAGACTAAGCTGATTATTTCTTATCCTACCTGCAGTGGCCTTGGAGATCAATCAATCACCTTCCTTTTTATAAACAACCCATAACATATTTAAAGTTTGCTATCACATCCCCATTTAGATTTTCTTCTTAAGGCAGAACATTTCCAAGCTATCCTTACCTCACAGATGTTTTCTAACTTGTCATTTTTGTTACTCTCCTCTAAACTGTCACCAGGTTATCCATATCTTTCCTAAAGCATGTTGCCCAGAAGCATACACAGTTCTGGAGCGGAAGCCCCACCAGTGAGGAATAAACCAGGACTATTACTTGCCACATCTGTCAATTACCTGCCCCTCCTCCACCTCAAAAAACTCCCAAAACTAAAAGCCTTTTAGCCTTTTGTGCACCATGACACGTAGATTCTTTTCTGCATTACTGCTGCCTAATTTAAGTAAATATTCTTTAATCTGTTCTCTACCTATTCTGAGTGGTGTTTCTTCCCATCTTTTTCTTAATATTAATTGTGTTAAGCACCCAGTCACAATTAGGTTTTTTTTGTTTGTTTTTAAGAGAAGAGTGAAACAAAATAGACATTAAATGCCTCAGTTTTGTTGGTGTCATTTGTTATTAGCTCTCCCTCCCCTCTCAGGTGTAGAAAGTAAGTTTTCTTAATCTTTCTCTTGTTCCTTGTATATGTGAGACTCTATTCTTACTACTTATTATGACCCTTGCAAGGTGCAACTCATTTTGTCTTAGTCTTGTTTATTCTGTCCCTACATGCTTGTGTTATTCTTTATTGCTCATCCTTAGAATTCCTTTTTGATTGTCAGAGCATTGAAGAGCTCATGATAGTGCCATATTGGCCTCAAGAGTCTTCTGATTTGATTTGATTTGATTCATCCATCACTTGCATCCAGATAATATGCCTTTGTGCCTTTAATATTCTCTATGGCTGTATTCACACAGCACTTTTGTTTCGAAACAACCTCGTTGTTTCGAAACAAAAAAAACATGTTCACACGACGCACAGTTGT
>ML681972.1:17611403-17681025 GCA_007922195.1 Podocnemis expansa | reverse complement strand
TTCAAAACAAGTTGTTTCGACACAACTTGTTTCGAAATAAGCATCTGCGTGTGAATACAGCCTATGAGAAAGCACCAGCTGTGCTCAACCCCTTCTCCCCTCAGATTTTCTTCCCATGGAACTTCATCCATGAGTTCTGTGAGTTTATTATAGTCTACACTTTTGATGTCCATTGCCCTTATTCTGCTGCTCTTTCCTTTCCTTCCTCTACTATAAAGTCATGATTTTAATGTTTCATGATCACGTTCACTCAAGGTGCCTTCCACCTTCCTATTCACAGTTAGCTTCTCCCTGGTAGTAAAAATCAAGTCTAAAATGTCTGCATCTCTGGTTACTTCACCATCTAAAAGCACGTAGTCCTCCAATATATCACAAGAAATTACTGGATATTTGTGTTGTGCCATATTATTTTCCCAGTAGGTGTCTGAGTAGTTGAAGTCCCTTACTATTACCAGGTCTTGAGTGCTGTATATTTCTGCTTTGTTTTGCACAGGATCACACAATCTAGTGACAATTCTGCCAATCAACTTCACCATTTATGTGCATCCAAACACATATTGTTCTTTGTATAGTTGATTTTCCAATCTGAGTAAGGCAATATATTGTTTCTTCTGATTGGCTAAAGAAAAAGGATGGTCTAGTGGTTATGAGCACTGGCTTGGGATACTGGTGTCCTACATTAGTCAGAGTTCCAGTGCAGACTGTGACTTTGAGCAAGTCATTAACCTTGATTCAATTGCCTCTCCTGAAATAGTAGACAGAATATTGTCCTACCTCACAGCTATGATGTGGGGCTAAATCTGTTACTGCTGGAGACACAAATGTTATAATAAAGTGCATCACAGATAGGCCAAACAAACAAGACTGGTTTTGGGCTAGAAAAGCCTTTCATTTCTGCAGTACTGATGAAAGTCATCCTAGATCAAAACCGACTAAACTCAACTTTCATGATGCTTCAGTAGCCAACATGAAAAAAGAGTTCTGGTCCAGGTGTCCACATCACAAATGTCACCACCACAGTCAGCATATGGTAAGCTGAAGAGAGACTGAATTACCTTCTCACCCGGGGTGACACCTACAGTTTCTGACCAAGGAACTTTGTTAGGGCAATGAGGAAAAGAACCCAGGTTTTAGCTTTTCTGTGGATAGAAGGATTCAGCATGCAGACCTGAGAGTCCAGAACCTTTTCAGAGGCAATGGAAATTTACAACTTTAATCATTTAAATTAATTTACTTAAAGTCTCATTTTAAAAGAAAAGTGTATTTAATCTATCTTTGTTTAGCAAAATTACAAGGCAATACTTAAATCAAAGAATGTGAGAAAGGGAGAATAAGGAAGGTTTTGCTCTCACATGCAAGTAAGAGCCTGAAAGAGTTAAACTAAACCAAGACCATACAAAAGGCAGTTTTGGCCTCAATTTCTCCTCTTACATTTCTAGCTGTCTCAGCTATACCATCTCTTGGTTCCTGTGAAAGAGAGTTGTACAATGAGCTGCTTTATAGGTGGGCTATAAAAAACACTGACAAACTTGACCATTTTTGATGACTTTTCTGTAAATTGTCTCACTGAGTGCTTTGCATGTAAATGCCATCATCAGCACTGGCTGCTATAGCAACTGGGATATTTAGGAAATGATTTAACGTGAATATCATAGCAAATCCAATCTCTCAGGAAGGCAAGAATTGTCTAAGGAGAAAAACATTCGAGGTCTATGTAAATTTAAGATTTGTAAATATAATGTTGATATTCTGGTATGCCATCACCTTATTTTGGCAAATCATCAAATAAAAATATGCACCTAAAGTAGCACTGAGGCCCTTTTGTTATATGTTTTATTGGAACAGATTTAACAATGTCATTTTGTATTCTTTGCCTTGATATATTAGGACCATTTTTACATTTGTGTGTTAACTATTACATATTATGGCTCAAGCAGTGTCACAGAAAGAAAACTAATTTGCAGTTATCTGTTTTCTTGGCTTAATGAAAGCAGTAGCTTCTGCTTACATGTTCTACAGCACAGAGAGCTTCAGCTCATATGGTATTTTTCCCCTCAGAAAAATCTATTTGTTGTACAAAAAGGAACATCTAAGCAACCTTCTCAAATAAGTGTTCTAGAATACGAAGAGGTCTCTATCAATGATGAGAGCACTGCTATGGATGAGTATAAATTGGTCAGGAAGAACAGGCAGAGAAGAGGTTGATGAGTAGCAGTATATGTAAAAGAGCTGTATGACGGCTCAGAGCTCCACTATGAAACTGGAGGCAAGTCAGTTAAAAGTCTCTGGGTTAAATTTAGAGGAGAGTGCAACTAAAGGTGATGTAGTGGGTATCTGCTATAGACTACCAGACCAGGAGGAGGAGGAGGTGGATGAGGCTTTCTATGGACAACTAGCAGAAACTTCCAGATCATAGGCCCTGGTTCTCATGGGGACTTCATTACCCCAACAGCTGCTGGGAGGGCGATTACCAGTGCACAGGTAATCCAGGAAGTTTTTGGAGACCGCTGACAACTTCCTGGTACAAATGCTAGAGAAACCAAATAAGGGCATTGCTCTTCTCAATCTGTTGGTCACAAACAGAGAAGACTTGATTAAGGAAGTAGAAGGGAACAACAAGTGGGGCAGCAGCTGTCGTGAGATGGTAGAGTTAAGAATCATGATGAAAGGAAAGAAGCAGAATGCAGACTCTGGTTCCCTCAGGGAACTGATAGGCAGGATGCCCTGGGAGGCTAATCTGAAGTGGAAAGGAATCCAAGAAAGGGGGCCATATTTTAAAGAAACCCTATTAAGGGCACAGGAAGATATCATTCCAATGTGCAGAAAGAATAGCAAATATGGAAGACACCCAGTGCAACTTAGCAGAGAACTCTACAGTGAGCCGAAACACAAAAGGGAAGTTTACAAGAAGTGGAAGCTTGGACAGATGACTAGAAAGGAGTATAATGATATTGCTTGGGCCTGCTGCAATAAAACCAGGGAGGCCAAAGGGCAACTGGAGTTGCAGTTGCAAGGAGTGTGAAGGGTAACAGGAAGGGGGGCTACAAGTATGAGTAACAAGGAGAGGATCAGGGATGTTGTAGGTCCCTTACTGAATGAGCAGGCAACCTGGTGGCAGATAATGCAGAAGAGGCTGAAGTAATTGGTGCTTTTTTTACCTTGGTCTTCACAGGTAAGGTCAGCACCCAGACTACTACAATGGGCAACACACAATGGAGAGAAAGAAAGTGGCCCTCGGTGATGGAAGGTCAGGTTAGGGACTACTTAGAGAAGTCGGACATGCCCAAGTCTATGGGACCAGAAGAACTGCATTAGAGGGTGCTGAGGGAGTTGGCCAATATGATTGCAGAGCCACTGGCCATTTTCTCTGAAAACTTGTGATGATCAGGGGAGGTCCCAGATTATTGGAAAAAGGCAAAAATAGTACTTATTTTTAAGATAGGGAACAAAGAGGATCTGGGGAACTATAAACCAATCAGCCTGTCCTCAATCCCTGGAAAAGTCATGGAGCAGGTCCTCAAAGAATCCATTCTGAAACAATTGGAGGAAAAACAGGGTGATCAGGAACAGTTGGGATGGATTCACGAATGGCAAAATTGCGCCTGATCAACCTGATTGCCTTCTATGATAAGATAACTACCCTTGTGGATGCTGGAATAGACATCACATGATATACCTTTACTTTAGCAAAGCTTTCGACACAGTTTCCCACAGCATTCTTGGCAACAAGTTAAGGAAGTCTGGATTGGATGAATGGACTGTAAGGTGGATAAAATATAGACAGATCATCAGGCTGGGCAGGGAGGGATCAATGCCTCAATTTTAAGTTGGCAACCAGTAACAAGCAAAATGCCCTAGGGCAGTGGTTCTCAACCAGTGTGCCACAGGACACCGTTGTGCCATGGCAACCCCTTTGATGTGCTGCCAGCAGCAGCAGGACATAGCCCCAACCATGCTCCAGGGGCTGCCAGCAGCGGCAGGATCCAGCCTGGCTGGGGGGATTCCAACAGCAGCAGGGTCCGGGAGCCATGAGTGACCACACAGTGTGGTGTGCCGCAGCAGATCAAAGGGTTGGGACCACTGCTGTTCCAAACACATCCTGACTTGCCATGCAGAGAAGACCCGAGTTTCAGTTCTATTACCTCTATTACCCATTAGAAAGAGTAGTAAGAAATCATTTTCCTGTCCTATGAAAGTCCAACAAATTGGCTATGTCTACATTAGGGAGCATTTTTCAAAAAAACTAATTTTGAAAAAATTATTTTGAAACATATTTCAAAAATAATTATCTTAAAATAACTTTTTTCAAAAATGGTATTTTGGGAGAAAAGTCCAGGGACTGCTTGTTCTCCTGAAATACTGCAGCATGCTTTTTTTTTTTTTTCCAAAAAAGAAAGTCTACACTGGACTTTCTTCTTCGGGAAAAAAAAAAGGCAATGGATAAGATAGGGGGGATTTTTCAAAAAAAAAAAAAGCCTTTGCCATGTCCAGGGATGACTTTTTTTTTGAAAAAGCTACCTCGAAAAAAGCTTTTTTTCAAAATATAACAAGGTTTAACAATCCCAAAAAAGCACTCTGGTATTTCGAGATACCAGAGTGCTTTTTCAAAAAAGCCAAACCCACCAGTTTTTTTTTTTAAATAAAAAGCATTTTTGGGGTAGCATGTTTTAAAAAAGCCATCTCCAAACATGGCAAAGGTTTTTTTTGTTTGTTTGGTTTTTTTATTTGAAAAATCCTCCCTATCTCATCCATTGCCTTGCTTTTTTTTGAAAAAAAAGTCCAGTGTAGACTTTCTTTTTCGGGGAATAAAAAAAAAGCCATGGTACTTCAGGACAACAGACTATTGTCTCAAAATAGCATTTTTCAAAAAAAGTTTTTCTAAGATAATTATTTCAAAATACTTAACCTGACAAAAGCTTTTTGAAAATGCTGAGTAATGTAGATGTACCCATTGAAAATTTTCCTGTTTTGCAGTGGGATGAACTGATGACCTTTCAAAGTTTCTCCTACTTCTTAGTGAAAAAAAGGCATATGCAATAGTATTCATGGTCAGGGAATTTTCTACTATGTAAGAAATCTAGGTTCAGATCCCTAGCCTGAATGGGGGTGTATTTCTATCTCTTACCAGACATTCCATTCTGGACTGAGATGCCATTTCTTGACATAAAGATAGGCAGTTAAACAGCAAAACTGTTTGTGGGAACATAGCAGGTTAGACAAACTGATACTTCCCAATGACAAAATGTTTCAACTCACTCCTTACCAGTTCTAATTATATGTGGCTTGAGAGAGAGTTAATGGGAATATCCTGCAGCCTTCCATCTATACTGACCTTACTGTTACAGTATCTGAGCATTTTAGAAGGCAGAATTTGACTAAATCAGTTTTACTTTTTTCAAGATATTAACTTGTACAATAACCAAAATAATAAGTATTTTCCTACATAATGTCATTTCACATCACTTATCTTTTAGATCAATGAAAAAATTAATGTTTGCAACCCACACATGCAAACCTCACAATGGAGAAGAATCCCATGGCAGAATATCAATGTTTGCTCACCTGTTTGCTAACATGGCTATCCCTCTGGGACTTGCTCACCTGCTGTAACACTTGTCTAAACAGGTACTACTGAAATCTCCTATTGTGTTACTGATCATTTTTATATTATTCTCTTAGGTTAGCTGGAAATGTGATCACTGACCTGACAACCCTTCTATGCATTCCATCTACCCTTCTCATGCAGGATTTTCTTTCAAACAAACAAACAATAGCTTAATAAAGCAATGAATTATCAAATTCAGTTCTACAAATGAACCTGAAAATCTCAAAAGGTCACATTAATAAAACACTTGTTCTTCAATATAGACCACCACAATTTTAAGTACTGTATAGCATTTGTATAAAGTTTTAATACATAAAAATAACTGTTCTGCTTTTTGTGAATTCTACCTAACAGTTGTATTCCACACAGATGCATTTAAATTTATTTTGATGAGCTTATATCGTGTATGCAATAGCTTAAACATATCTTCATTTCAAGCTGCATATAAAAACCATCTATATATTATGTACGCTACTGAGACAGGCACATTCACTTATAATTAGAAGTCCAGCAAATCAACCAAAAAATTACAGGCCAAGTTTTCAGACAATAATGTGCACTTGGTATACAGAGTGTATCTAATGCAGACACACACTCAAATACCCCAACTATGTATCTAGATCAGCTGTTTTCTAGTAGGCATGCCCAGTTATACATTAACATGTACTAGTCTATTGTCAAGTCAGGTGTATCAAGTTGTGCAGATCCATTCTTGAACCTCAGCTCCTGTTTTTGTGCAGTCATTAATGCCACATAAGTGACTTCCTACCTGAAGACTGATTCACTGTTTTCACAGTCATACTAATGAAACAGGACTTTTCTTGCTCAGGATCCAAAGTAAATATAATAGACTGATCAGAAAAGAAACTTCTACCCTTTGTTTCCCCTCTAGACTTGGACTTTTTCTAGAGTGATTTCCTCTGTGATCCTTACAACCAAGTCTCTCAACTCTCCAAAGCCTGTGTTTTGGAAAGCGTTCACTCCCCGTAGCTAGCCCAGCTCTATATCCGTGGTGGGGGAGCTACTATTCTCTAATGTAAGGGGAGACCTATTGTCCCATTTAGTTCATCTCAAAATATATTTTCTTCAAGAATGTTCTCCATATTAAGGAGACTAAAAGTACTGAGAATAAAGGATTGAGATTTTCCACTGGAGTGCAACTGTCAACTTCTAAAACAATCATAATAAGTTCTGTGGAACAGGGCTGGTCCATCCATAGAAATGACCTAGGGAGTCGCCTAGACCTCCAAGAATTAGGGGCACCACAGGAGCCAGCAAGACCATCCCGTCCTGCTCCGCAGTAGCAGGAGCTAGACCTTAGGACAGAGGAAGGCCCCAGCCACAGACCGGCGCCACCACCACCATTCAGCCCCAGTGGGGAACAGCACAGCCACTGGCATTGGACCGCAGGTGGGGAGCTGGCCCCAGCCAGGGGGGAGATGTGCTACCACCATGATTCGGCCCAGCAGCCCACACAACATCTGACTACCACCTGGCCAGGCTTGGGGGGGGGAGCACCATCCATTATGACCTGGTCCAGGCTAGAAGCAGGGGGCGGGGAGGCACCAAAATCTCAAGCACCTAGCGTGCCAAATTACCATGTGCCAGCCCTGCTGTGAAAGCTATTTTTAAATTTACTGGATAGAGGGCTGGAGAAATTAAGTGATCCTTGACTATGAAATAATAGCATAGGTTTTTACTATTTGATGAAATACGTAAACTTGAAGAGTTTCTCTTTCTTTCATTTTGAACTAAAAGCACAAGGAAAGGGTAAATATTTGACTCCAGATCAAACAACTTTTTTCTTACTGTTTCTGTAGCTTGAAACTGTCAAACACATTGTCACTCATTCTTGTGCAAGCTCGGCTGCTCTTTTATTCACAAATGTTTGTCGTTTTGCATTTTTTCTATATGCGTATTTCCAAAACCCTTTCCACAAGTGGTCCTACAATACTTAAAATTAATTTACTTACACCATATTTGGGCTCCTTATGTTCGCTTTTTGAGGGCATTCAAACAATTTTTTCAGCAAAAATGTTTCTAGAATTCAAGTTACAAAGTCACATGCACAAGCATGTTCAGCAATTTTTATTTTAAAAAAACTAAAGACTAATTAAAGTATCTTTTTGCTTCACCTGTATTAGCCAAAACCCATTGTCTGTGCCTCAATATCTGAGAAAGCATTCAGAGGTGCAGGGTACTTACTAACTTATTTTTTGTGCCACTCATTAGCTTGATGGTTTTCTTTACCTTCCATGTAGAAGTTCTTGCCTTGTCCTGTGCCTATAAGCAAGTGAGTCAGACAGGTAAATCCATATTCCTTTTGCTGAAGAAGGCTGGGATTATGCAATGCCTTCTAAATACCTTAAGAACATATTTCCCATAAAAATGTGTAACTGTAGAACTCATATATATACACACAATGATTTTCAAGACCACAAAGTCACCAATTCACATACAATACCTTATAATTAACTAGAGATAAATGTTAACAAGAAAAATCTAAAAATGCATTGGAGTCAAGAGGAAGATCAAGGACAAAGTAGGCCTGTTACTTAATAAGGGCCAAACCCCCCCCCCAAAAAAATGGAAATGGCAAAAGTGCTAGACTGTTTCCATTTCAATGAAAAGGTTAATAGTGACTGGACATATAATAGCGAACGCCACTGAAGATTAGGTAGGATACAAAGAAAAAACAGAACAAAAGGACAGGGAAGAACAAAAAGAAAGGGAAAGAACAAGTTAAAAATGACTTCAGACAGTTATGTAGCTTCAAATCACCATCCTAAAAAATGCTCAGGAAGCTGACTGAGAAGATCTAAGCCATCATTGATTATCTTTGAAAAGTCATGGAAGATGGCATCGATTCCAGGGAACAGGAAAATATAGTGATAATCTATAGAAAAATAAAAGACAAGCCTGAGAATTGTAGACCAGTCAGCTTAGCTTCAGCACCCAGAAAGAATGTGGGGCAAATAATTACTGTAAGCAAACAGTTTGCAAACACCTAAAAGATAATAAAGTAACAGAAAGCAAGGATTTGTCAAGAACAAATCATGTCAAGATAACCTGCTAGCTATCTTAACAGAATAACAAGCCTTGTGAATGCAGGTGAGGGAGTGATAGATGTGGTGTATCTTGAGTTTAGAAAGGCTTTTGAACATGACCTTCTCAAACAAACTAGCAAACTACAACCTAGATGAAGCTACTCCAAGATGGATACATAACTGGTTGGAAAACTGTTCCCAGCCAGTAGTTACCAGTGGTTCAGAGTCATATTCGAAAGGTATATCAAGTGAGAGCCTGCAGGATCACTTCTGAGTCTTAATCTATTTGATAGATTCAATTATATAAATAATGGCACAGAGTACACTTTAAGTTTGTAGACTATATCAACCAGAGAAGGGTTGTGAGTTCTTTGGAGAATAGGATTAAAATTCAGAATGATCTGCACAAACAGGATAAATAGCCTGAAATAAATAGAATAAAATGTAATAATAACAAATGCAAAGTATTCTCCTTAGTATTACTTCAGTTGCTAGCTAGATTAAAGATAGCATGGATATATGCCACTCATGCAGCAATCACAGCCTCACTTGCAATGCAGATACACCTTAAAAGTTAGAGGAACTGCAGGCACTCAGTGACTCTGGAAGAACCAATCCACATGATTTTAGTACTTATGGTTGAAAATACCTTTCAGTTGTGAACCAAGTATAAATTAATTAAGTATGACATTCAAATCCCATCACTCAGTAAGTGCTTCTTCAGTGTATGCCCACATTTTATACTGTGTTTAGAGATGACAAGAACATTAATATCATGTAATTTAGTAATATAGAGCATTCTTCAAAGGTACCTTGCATCATTTTAGAACTTTAGCAGTATTGTTAGTCCATAATGACTTTTTCCAATTTGAATTAACTTTATGTGTTACTGTATTTAAAAATATAGAAAATATAAAAAAAGGGCAACATCGTGTGGTGTATGTCATCCTATGATCAACTAATACACCCAGGTCTTACTGCACTTTTCATTTTCAACTCATTAGCTCCCATTTATAAGACAAATTCTTATTACTATTCACTTAATATATGAACTTGCTCTTTGAGCTATTAAATGTCATCCCATGTCTATTACTCCAGTCTCCTAGAAAAATCAGTTCTTCCTGTACAGTACGCTGAACCTCTATGTTGACAAGGCTTCCCAACTGGAACTGCACATTTATTATTTCTTCTAGGGCATCTAGTCCAGTCCTCTGTGCTCATGGAAGGGCCAAGTATGATCTAAACCAGGGGTCTCAAACTCAAATCACCATGAGGGCCACATGAAGACTAGTACGTTAGCCTGAGGGCCGCACCACTGAAACCTTTTCATACAGCAAGATTGCAAATATTGGTAACAACAGTGCTGTTCTGGGCCACAGGAGATAGGTTATGGGGCCACACGCAGCCCATGGGCTGCATGTTTGAGACCCCTCATCTAAACCATGTTAAATATTTGCGGTCAAAATAAAATTTAAAAAAATCAGAAAAAACATTGCAAAAAGTCAACTAATTTTGTCAGAAATATTGATTCATTAAACATGATTTTTTGCTTGTTTTTTCAGTTAAGCTAGAAAAAAAATCAGTTTGTTTCAGATGGGGGGGGCGCTAGCCAAAGATCTGGAGAATCTATTATACATGCAGCTTTCCTCCCAGCTTCGTCACATAAGTAAATTTCATTTCAGCACTCTGTCAAGATCATATTAAAATATTAAAATATTGGTTCTAAGATCAATGTCCTCCAATGAGCTAGAAATTAACTTGGTTTCCCCACATACAGTAGGTTTTATTGTAATAGAGACCATCCCTGATTTCTCTTTACAGTTGAGCATACTTTGTACATAATGAGCACTGAGGGCCACGGGGAGATGATTACAGCAACCTGATCCTCAGCTGCCTGGCCCTGGCAGAAGGCAGAGTAACAGGAGAGCTACTCTCATTACTCTGGCAACGATGGTATAAGCTTCAAATTTATACCAGTGGAGCGTCAGGTGTAGCAGACCTGGGTTCCACACTGATAAACCCCTCCCTTCCCTTAGGCGGGGAAGCTCGTAAGACGCAGCTATACCGCCTCTGCCAGCCTTACAGTGGTGTGAGTATCCTTTGTGACTCTCCGGCTAGGCTCGCTCCATTATGAATCACACAACTTGGGGGACTGGAAAATCTGACCAGTTACATATATTTGTCAGACTCAGAGATCTGGATGATCAGATGTTCAATCCTTTCATCCACTGTAAGGAGGCTAGTAAAAAATAAATTGTTTTCATGTTTGCTTAAAGCAAAATTAAGTATACAAAGAAAGATTCAGATAGAAACCAAAATTTGCAATAGGCATTATGAACACCGCAAAAGATTTTTATCAATAGGCATTGCGTGTGTATAAATATAGGCACGCACAAGAGATCAAAGTTTTCAAGCCTTGATGGCTGGAGTTTGATTTGTCAAATCAAATTCAATTTTAGATATCTAAACAAGAAAATGACCTGATATGCAAAGGAACAGAGCACCTTCAGTTTCTACTGCTTTTAGTGTAATTTCTGCATGTTCAGTACCCTGGAAGAAATCTAGTTTTACTTAAGTGCCTGAATATGGCTTTACTATAGGAAGCAAAATATTAACCTCAGGGGTTGGAAAACATTGATCTTGCATCACATACCAAAATGCATGTGTAAAAACATATTTATGTTAACACATTGGAGGACCTTAAGTGTCTTAAGGTCTGCTCCAGCTCACTCATCTGAAGCTGCCTGAATTCTCTCCCCACCCCAGAAATCCACATAGGGTTCCACATCCATGGAACAATGGGACACTGAAAATCTGTCATGTAGCTGCTCAATTTAGACAGAATATCAGGATATAACAAACTAGTCTAAATTCAGTTCTTTAGTACTTTTCCTTCCCACTTCAATTGCTGCTAATCGATCTGCAAAACGAAATGTGAAGTTGTTGACTGTGAGCTCTGCACTTATTTCAAGATTTAATCCAAATCACTGTCTAAGTGATTCCCATTTACCTTGTCTTTCCAGACTGGTTAGCCCAGTATTGCAAATTGTCAGGTATTCCTCCAACTTCTCCATTAGTGTTTATATACTGATCAGTGCAGTGGACATTTCAAGTAGAACTACTATCTTAAATATTTATATGGCCACCATCATGATGGTATTTGAGTGCCTCAATCTCTAATGCAAGACCTCTGTAACTACCACATTCACAAATATTGCCTGACTGTGGCATTTGTGCATAAGAGTGCCAGAAGTAACTCTGTAGCATACTTCTCCAGTTCCCTGGGCCTGTGAAGCTCCATATTGTAAGACACACAGACATCTATAGTACTGAGGAAGTGTAGCAGCTCAGCTCCACTCCAAGAAACATATTTTCTCTTCTTATTTCTAAGCAGTTCCACCACTCCAAGAGCCCTGTTGCTGGAAAGTCATAAAGACACCAGCTTACCAGAAAACAAGTTACAGCACAGCTTCTGAATAAGCCAGGCTCTCAAAGGAAAGGGATGTTCAGGAAACTATGCACTGGTGCTTCCTCTCTATCTAGAGATGCTGGTATCCATGGGGATGGAACTGCTATTGTCAGAACATCAAGGTTGCAACTTCACTATCTGGCCAAAATCCTTTCCGAGGAAAGGAAAAAACAGCACCAAGAGGATGAAGTTCATTTTGCAGGGAAGGACTCTGCACCTGCTGGGTTTTTCCCCACTGGAGGGGAGCATATAGCCATGAATGAGAAGGGCATTTGCAGCAGTGCTTACAATGCAATATCTTTGTTTTGAAATAGAAGCTCCACTCAGGGACTGAGACTGTACAGATACGTACTAAAAGGACAGCCTCTGCCCCCAGCGGAGCATACAACAAAAAAACAACAGATGGAGAAACAAATCAGGTGGGGAAAAGGAGAGGAGGAGAGAACGGACAAAGTAACAGTGAAAACATCATATTGCATATAATAGGAAGTACTCAAGGCACCAGCTGCTTAGCTATTGATGACAGAATTGTAAGCACCACACAGCACAGGTCAAGCTCAGAGGGAAATTTAATGACTTCCCAGATAGTTAGATGTAGCTCCCATTAGCCAGCATTCCAATTCTTATAGTGTAACTGAAGATATAAGCCATCACAAAACAGGCAAATGTTTCAGGCTAGAGATTTCATTTACTGACTTCTCTAATGAACCAGCTAGGACCCTGTAACATTTCTTCACTAGGTACTGTCCCTGACTCATAGAATTGGCTTTGATGGCCGCCCCTCCTGGGCCATCACCAAAGTATGCAAGTTATGTGAGGGGACCAGATGGCCCCTCCACCTTAAATGGATGGCCGTTGCCACCCTGTGTGCCCATTGTTCTTGCAGGGCTTGGTGTAGGTGGGCTCTGCCTGACTGCAAGGTCCTGCAAGGTATGACTCATACCACCATTGTTCTCTGCATTCCCTGTAATCAGGAAAAGGCAGCTTAAAAGCTCTGGTCTTGGGGGGCTCAGGCAGGAAGGTCCCCAAGACACCCTGCCTGGCCTGATCAACCAAAAGCCGACCTCCTCCACTCAACGAGTTCTTCCCTGAGCGTACCCCATGTTTGAACTGCTGGCCCCAGTACAAGTTTCTCTTTCCTACCTGTGATGCTGCTGCTGCTACTGTTAGGAATAGTAAGAGCCTGCCCTGCAGTTTTTCTTTAAGGATTAAAATTACTTTACTTTTCTTGCTGCTGCTTTGGAACTGTTTTCCCCCAGCTTTACAGGCTCATGTGTATCCTTTGCCTTCTCCTTTCCTTTGTCTTTACTTGCTGCTTCATTTTGTGTCAGGAGCTCCCCTGTCTGTAATTGCCTGCTGCTACTCTGTGTTACTTAGTGTATCTCTTCCTTCTGAACTGTTTGAACTGGTGTTAAAAGTATCATTGTGTGTTGCAACACTGTATACAGTTAATTGGTAGCCTTAGAAGTATTAAGTTAGATTGTAAGATTGTTTTTCTTTAGTTTGTAGCCTTTAGAATTGTTTTGTTAAGATTGCTTTGCCCTCCCCTCTGTAACTCCCCCAACTTAAATAAAGTTTGGTTTCCTTAACTCTTCCTTGTCCCACCTTTATTTTCCAACCCCCCGTGTGCCCCAATTTTTCCCATTTCCTCCAGCCCTCTTTCCCCATGGTCCCTCCTTTCCCTGCAGCCCCCCCCCCCTCACCCAGCTCCTTTCCCCATGGTCCCTCCTTTCCCTGCAGCCACCAGCTCCCTGCGGCTCCCCCAGCTGCTGTTCCGCCACCCATTCCTTCCTGCTCCCACAGCCCCCTTCTGTCCTCTCTGTGCCCACCTTGGAACCCCTGCCTTCCCCACTGGTTTTCGCCCTTCACTGTCACTGCCTCACGCTATATTATACGGTACCCTCCTCTTTCCTTATATGGTGTTGAAATATCCTTTAAATAAGTTGATTAGGTTAGTTTTAGCTGAGAACCCCCATTGCCTCCCAACTCATTGCACCCCCCAGAGTTGAGCATTCCCCAACATCCCTTTTGCAGAAACACACCACACATACACCCCACCACTCACCTTACTCCCATACCTGTTTTAATAAAGACTACCCCGTACCCCACGGGTGCAGTGATTGCCACCCAAGGTCCTCAAATTTTCGAACCTGCTGGCAGGGTCAGGTACCACAGGTATTAAGAAGGATCCATTTTCCATAGGCATGTAACTTCACTTGAACAGTACATCCTGCTTTGCCAGATAGCATCTGGGCTGGATGCGTGAAAGAAAGTAGAAAGATTTGTGAGACAACAAAGCCATCTTTCTGAAGAAATTCTCCACGTGAATGGCTGGGATAGTAAACTAACATAAGCAAACTGAGGAGTCCCCCAAACACTGACCAAGTAAATTAAAACTGCTCAGTCCACAACATTTATAGTTATTGACAAGATTGATGATGAGAAATAGTCTGAAACTTATCCAAAACCTCATAAAATATTATGTAACAAATTGGATCACAAGGCCAGCTCTGCTACAGGCACTGAGGAATTTGAATGTAAAGTGTAGGATGCCAAGATTTCAGAAGAGACTTGTGAGTAGAGCTGAATGACTAAAGGGTTTTTTGATTTGCTAAAATTCCACAGGCAGACAAAATTTAATTTTGGGTCAAACCAAAAATTCTTTTTTAAACTTTTTTTTAGTTGCAAAGTAACTTTTACAGTTGGGTTGAACAAAACATTTTACTTTACATGTCATCAAATATTTTGTTTCCATTTCAGACATTTTGACAAATTCAAAAGATGATTAAAATGTCAGAATGACTGGAAAAGGACATGGAACTGCTGTCCTTATACCTTTTAGCCAATGGTTAGGGTACTCCCTGAGGAGGATGTGGGATACCCAAGTTCAAATTATCTCACGTCCCATACAATGTAGAAAAGGGAGTTTAACTTTGGACTTCCATATTGCAGGAATATGCCCAGTCAGTGGGAGATGGAATATTCTGGGATGAGCATTTCTCCTCCTCATGGTGAAGTTGTTCTACCTTTCATAAACATTAAATAATCATTAGAGTAAGGACTTGGGTCTTCGTAGCCTACAGGAGTACCCTTACAATCAGGCTCCAGAATTATTCTCTTTTTAGTGGTCTGGTGACCATTCATAATAACACTTCATAGTCAAGTATATGAACAGTCACTGGGTTTTCTCAAATCCCAAGTGAGTGCAATAGCTAGTGGACTAAAAGAGTCATAAGGGTTAATACTGGAGGATGTAAAGTGGGTGGTTGTTTTTGCTTGCCCATTCAGGGGAGCTGTCAAATGTTTTTCACTCTTGGCAACAAAACATCCACTGCTAGCTCTGTAGACTGAAACTACATTTTCAGTAAATAAGCTATTCCAAAAAGATTAAGAAAACTAACCCAGGTCTATGATTTGGCCGTTTTGGATGTTCCATTTGAGAAACCTTAAATGGACTTGATTTTGAGAAAGGACTGTGTATCCTTCTGCTGAAAAACATCAGGCTTTTTTTAGGCTCTCTGATTGAACTACCATGACTTGAGACTCAAAACAGCCATTCACTTCTGATAATTTTGTCCAGAGTGTTGCTGTCACCATAAATACCATTCTGGAACTTAACAATGACCAACATCTAAACAAAGCTGATCTCTATAAACACAAGTTTCTGGCAATATCTAGATATTCAGGTATTGCCAAGATTATCTAAAAATCCGTTTCATTTCAACTGCCTGGTAATCATGCTACATACTCAGTGCCTCAACTCACCTTCAAGCCTACATATATCTAAGACCAAGTAGCAAAGGGTGCAATTTAAGAGATCAGAATGAACAGGTACAGTTCTGTAGCAAGATGGATAGTAATGCTGGTTTGGTGTCAATACAACATAAATTCAAGTCAATGGACTAAACAATTAAAAATGGCAACAATTTTGACTCCTTCTTGCTGTCATTAAAGATACCAACAAATGAACACAAAATGGCAGCATTAATGAAAATGGTAGCAATAAAATTTTTATTCTCAAACAGAAGCACAATTTAAATGAATCCAATCACAGTTAACAGGCAAATACAGTAACAATGGTACATATATGTACCATAGTAAAAAATACTGTCAAGAAACATCTGCAAAGCAAGAGCAAGAGAAGTGAGAACTGCAACAAACAGTTGTACTGTGGACCTGAAGGATAAGGTGAGAATTTTAGAGACCATTTCAGAGAAAAGAACAATTTTCTTGGGTAAAATAGAGGCCTTCTGCCAGTTGGTCAGCTCAACTTCTCACTGCAAGCATTTCAGGACACTGATCAATGGCATACCAAGCCACACCACTGTTAGTTTAATGTCTGCATTTTTCAGTTGCAATCCTTGCTAAATCTTGTTGCTGCTAAGCAGAGCATTAAGAGATTTCAACAGAAACCTTCCCAGCAGCTCTGTAAATTGTGTCTACTAACTGCTATGCCCCTAAATAGGATTATGTCAAGTATGCCATTTGTTCACTTGCACAGCATACCACTGTTTAATGCCATTCAGCTCAGGTTTTCTAAACTGCACTTCTGATAGTTTCTATAACATTGCCTAAATGCTATACAAGGATATGATAGTGAGAGCGGGTGGTAACCCAAATATTTAGGGTGCCTCACTCTTGCCATTATAAAGGATTCTTGTGACCACTTTTTGATAAGCATTCGTTCCATTGAGAGCAACAGATCTGATATTTGGCAGAGGGGGCACTCTCAGGCTAGACAAGTACCATTTGTCCCAAGAAATTCTATTTTGGTTTGGCTAAAATTTAGAGTTAAAAGTTGCCATTTCCCTCCTCTCCTTTTTGTTCCACAAGAAAACTTTGGCAGCTTTCCAAAGCCACAGGTTGTTCTGAGGCTTAGACTCACACTGTGGCCAAAGCAGCAGCAGCAGGGGCACTACATTGTGCACTGGGAATACCAGGAAGCTGACAGAGCAGCTGTAGTAAGAGAAGGGAAGACGGACTGAACTCCCCCATTATGCAACTCCTGTACCCAGCACATAGCCCCAGTGGTACATGTACATGACTCACACATGTGCTTGCCCTCCAATTTCCAGGTATAGGGTGATGGGTCAGGTTTCCCCCACCATTACTTGAGCGCATGGGTTCCAGTAGCCAATCCCCTTCTCTGGCAGCAACACAAGGGTCAGGAGCTGTCTCAGTTCTGGAGGCAGAAAACAGACCTAGGTCAGGCTGGGTTTCTCCTCAGACTCCAGACCCAGTATCTGTACCCAGCAAGTCAATTCTCACTTTAGGGAAACAGTCTACCAATTATCTTTTTTAGTCCTATATCTCAAGTAGAAGTCAATTGCAGTGTTAAATGTACAGGGATTGAATACTGTTGCTGATTCATAATGTTGTGGGGAAAGCTGTTAGAGATCCACAAGACAGAATGCTATTACCTTCTTTAAACTAAATCTAGGAAATTACATTTAAAAAGTTACATTAAAAGACCCATAACTCCTAAATTAGGAAGTGTCTGTTTTATAGTTACCTGTGCAACCTTAGTACAGTGCAATTGCATGATCACATACTTTTTCCTCCACAAAGTCCCTGCCTCATTTAGCATCCAGGATTGACATATAATTTTCCATGAGTAATTAAAGCTGCAATGCAAAATCCTCAGTGGACTTCCTGAAGTATTCCTGTGTTCTCTCTTCCCAGGTTCTATGAAACTGTTTGGAGAAAGTGCCCTTATTCCAGCCGAGGTAGGGGTTTTGATGTATACTTAAAGCTGTCAGACTTTGGACTAAATCTAAATTTCCTCTTGTTGGTATTTTAATAGATAGTTAGTGTCTCACATTTTTCACAAGTGCACTGTACAATATACTATATAAAGGAACCAAATAGAATCAGTGAAGTTGAAATAACCATGTTTGCTAATTATTAAGACCTTGCTACACATGCACAGTGCTGCGCTCTCAAGGATCTAAAAAAATTACACAACACTGAGCTACATCAGAGGGCTTACTAACTCTGTAAAGGGATGCAATCCAGTTCCTGTACACTACAGTAAATCAACTATGAACAGCCCTTGTTCATGCTTGTTTGCAAGTTCATCTTCAGAGGTTAATAGCTTTCCCCACAAGTTATGGATGGAGATGAGCTCATTGGTACAACTGGGCCCCAGACAGTGATGGATTTGGAGATCAAGAGCAAGGCCTGTAACCGACAAAGTAACCAAACTGGAGTCAGTGGAGAGACTGGAGCATGTGGCAAAGTGCTCATCACAGCCTCTTTCACTGAAGAAGCAGGTTGCTTCTGCATTAATTTCATGCTGAGCCCTAGCCATAGAAAATTACAGTAATCTACTCTGCAAACAAGCAAGTAAATTACTATGCCAGAGCCTCACCTGAGAGAAAGGGATGAAGTCTCCTATTTCAGCAAATATGGAGAAAGACATTTTACTACCTGGTCATCCAAAGTTAGCAATCAGTGCAACAGGATCTCAGGATTTTGCAGCACTTGGACTAATGGAGTACAAAATGGTGAAATCCCCACCCACACAGACTACAAACAAAAAAGTTCTTGGGCACACTAACACTTACTAGTAGGATGGAGAAACAAGATAATGTTCTCACTTTATTACAGGAGACACATCTTCAGGGGTAAGGGAAGGGAAGTCAGTATTTTGGCTTATTCTTCAAGAATGTCTCCACTTCAAACCAGTGTAACCTGATAGGGTGGGCTCAAATTCATTTAATTGCCCCTCTCCAGTGCCTCACAGAGAAAACCCCTGATGAAAGCAACTGGAGAGCCAGGATCCAGTTGTTAAAAGGACTCACAGCGAAGACTGCTCAGAGTTTCCATCCCACATTAAAATATTACTCAACAGAAATGTTACAATGAACTTTATTAACTAACTAAACACACCTTATCCTAAGGAACCATAATACATTTAAACAAAACAGTAAGAAACCCAAGAGTCCCAAAGTTCAGGTGGAGTCACCCTTATCTCAATTGCAGTCTTTTAAGTCCTTGGGGCTTGAATGCAGAACAAAAGCAATCCTCATCCTCTCTAGCTGCAGGAATCTTCAGGCAGATACCATGCAGTCCTTTCTTCCTCCTGTGCAGCCAGCACCATGCAATCAGGTCACTGGCCATCCAACTCTCAGTTCCACTGCAGACAACTCCCCTGCAAAGCAGTCAAAAGCTGGGAGAAAACATCCTGCAGTCCACTCCTGCTCAGCTCCTTTCACTGAGTCCCTTAGCCAATGTCCTCTGCAGCTCTCTGTTTGCTCCTCTCCAGGCTTCTCTTCTCAGGCTTCTCCCTGGGCATGTAACTCCAGCAAAACAATAAAGCTTGTGGAGCAGGCTCAGTGTGCTCCCACACCCTGTTACCAGAAGGTTCTGGTTTCTGGGCTGCAAAATCTGCCTAGCAACGTAACCCAGCCATAAGGATCCCTAAAAGAGATTGCACCTATTTAGGCACATGGGTTACACCAGCACCTCTTTTGCCTTGCCGAGTTGTAGGCTGAACTGCTGATCTTTGTCCAGAACTGCTCTTTTGGTGGTTTAGGGATAACTTAGTGATGTCATTGAGCTAGTTTGTAGAAAATGAGATATACATTTGTTATTTATGTACTCAACAAAGCCTGTTATGTATCATGACCTTTCTAAGAAAAAGGAAGACAAGATGTCATTGTCAGCAGAGTCCTCCAAAGATTAAGAGGTACCACTGCGCATCACCATGCTGTGGGTTCTTTTGGAAAGGAATGATTTGCACTATGGTAGTGTTACTTTGATGATCTAGCTACAGTATGTAGGGTGATCAGTTAGAATGTGGTTGGACTCTTTCAAAAGCTTCAAGCACTTTAGGAAAAGTAGAATAAGCATTGAAATATGGTTTTATCCATTGCCACAAGGGGATGGTCAGCTGTTATTTGCAGCTGAGATTATCTGTGTCAAATCTAGTCTGAAGCCAGACTGGAAAGCATCCAAGATGTTACCACTTGATAATGTTTTTGGAGCTTGATCGCTGCTACTTCTCAGTGATTTTGCTTTGGTATGGGAGCATGGAGACAGGCTTTCAGCTAAAAGGATCTTGTGTGTCTCATGTGGGCTTTGAGCATCAGGTAGACTAGTGTACATTTCAAGACATTTGGTAGATTCACCTCTCAGAAGGACTCATCTATTATTTGTTACATGTGGGCATAATTATTTGTTGGCTTTCACTAGCCGGAAAAAGTAAACATCTATACTGAAAGTGCTGCCTCAAATATTTCACTAGTCTTCTTGTGCGTCAAGAAGTATGATGGGGCCAACTCAGTTGTTGCAGGCTACAAAGACTGAACAATGGACTCCTACAGATGTCCATTATAATTGCAACACTTTTCAACTTATACACCAGCAATATTCCACCAACATCTTCCTGCAACTTCACGTATACATATAACATTGAGCTGGTTATTCGGGCTTCCTCATTTGAAGTCTCAGAAAAGGTTATAGGAAGAAAAGGACCTAAAAAGAATAGAAGCCTATATCAAGGCATGCCAATTAAATCACATGCCTTGAAATCAATGCAGTTAGTTTTCTGTTTGAATAACAGCCAGGCCAAGGAAGCATTAAACATCAATTTCTGTGGATCATCTTGAATGCACAATCATAATCTACAATACCTGGGGATAACTCTGGACTACACTCAGTTTCCAGCTCCACCTTGAAAAAACCAAAACCAAAAAACAAAGCCCAGGGTCACAACCTGGGAAGATGACCCCCGCACACTCTAAATATCTGTACAATTCCTGATCCACTCCAGAATGGAATTCTGTACCCCAGTTTGGAGTGGAAGTCCATACACCATTTTAGTGAACACAAACTGACACTCTTCATTAATCAGTAGCACCCTTACATCAATGCCACTTCTGTGGGTATTGGTATTGGCTAATACTGGGCCAACAAATATCTGATGAGATGCTATGACAGTTAGGAAGTACGTAAATATCATACAAATACTGTACTACTACTCCACCATGAACTTGAAAACCCCCTTTGCCACTAACTAAAAAAAAAAACCAAGAAAATCTTTTCAGGCTTGTGCTACACCTATTTGTAGAAGATAAGGAATTTTGCAGAAGATAATCTGAAGCCTGGGTGACTGCCAACATACCCAACCCTGTCCCCAATCTAATCACTAACCCAATTGTCCAAGTGCCATGCTCCTCTACCTCATGCACCTATGGACAGCATGAAGCTACATCTGCACCTTACACGGAAGATATGCATGTTTATTCCATAAATGGAAACTAAGGGAATTGCCAAACTTCCACTGTGGTATGGGGCAAACTGTTGAGCAGATCATACAATTATAGAAGGCTGGGGTTTGAAAGGACCTCAGGAAGTCATCTAGTTCATCCCCCTGCTCAAAGCAAGACCAACCAATTAATCATCCCAGGCAGGGTTTTAATCAAGCCAAGCCTTAAAAATCTTAAGGATGGAGATTCCACAACTTCCCTAAGTAGCCCATTATAGTGCTTCACCAACTTCATAGTGAAATGTTTTTCTTAATAGCCAACCTAGATCTCCCCCATGAACAACTGACCAATCTGTGCTTATCCTGGAGATATTACAGCTATTCACATGGCCACCTCCTTTGCTCTGAACCGTGTAAGAGACCTTAAAATCCGACTGTAGTCACATCATTGCTTTATTGTTCTACTATCACCATACAAAAGAAGAAATGCAGTCAAACAGTAGCAGGCCAAGGTCAAAACGCCCATCTATTATGTCAGAGATTTTGGTCCAAGCAAATCTGTTATCAGCACACTCTTTCTGCAAAGCATGTTAGTTCTTTGCACAGTTCATGCCTATCTATGGTCTATGGATTATGTATTCTGAGTTAGTTAGCCAGTGCACTTTGGAAATTCTCTACCAGAAAACATAAAAGGCAAAAGATGGTTCCCCTTTGTTTCCTCTATTGTAATGGCATATTATTCCAAAAGAGAACTGGTGTCACAGATATTGTCATCATCTTCCTACAGGCTTTCTCTGGTATAGTTTCTCTGTGAACCATTACTGAGGTCTAGTGGTGAATAAAGTTTAAGTTACACTGCCTCTTCTGTGACATAAGGCACTCAAATCAAAAAGACTAAGAAAACCAAAAGAAATACATCAAGAAGCACCCATGTCCAACGAACTACAGTCCCATAAAATGGCAAGTGAAAACTAGGAAATGCCAAATATACTCATGGATAAGCCAACTCATGCATAAGCCGCCCCCAGTTTTGAGCCCAAAAACAGGGAAAAAATGGGTGACCCATGCATAAGCCAAGGTCCTTCCACAGCTACTGGCTCTAACCCCCCACCAGCCATGCTGCTGCTTCCCCAGATGCCCCCAACAGCAGCCATGCTGCTTCCCCAGATGCCCCGCTCCCTAACCCCTGCCAACAAGCCGCCACTTCCCTGTACTTCCCAACCCACCCCAACCCAGGGCTTCCTTACTCAGCTACTCCGGCAGATGGTGAGGCTCCTACCCCGAACTTTGACCCCTGCCCAAGCTGACTCCCCAACATTGCTGCTCTGGACATATGCTGCCCCCCTCCCTGAGCATGCTCAGAGCATGCTCAGGGTGGGAGATTTAAAAACTGCTGGGCTGGGGCTGCTGTCTGATGGCCTGACCTGTGTATAAGCTGAGTGCCCTTTTTAAAGGGGATTTTCAGGCACAAAAATTTTGGCTTATAAGTGAGTATATATGGTAAATCCCTTCAATTTCAGCTGCTAGCAAACAGAAGAAGCCAGGCCTATTCCATCCAAATCAGCACCATTGAATAGTCTGGCTCAAGACTCTTTTCACAATTCTTTCCTCAGAAACTGCGGCATTTTTATTCAGCTTTCTGAATTTGAAATACTCTGTCACCACATTATACTTACCCAGTTCATACTTGATCTTACCAGCTTCTACATAAAAAACTACTAGCTTCTGTCAGAGTTCCACAATGCTGGCAGGATTAGGCTTTAAATTAGATTTCTGGTATTGGTACAGTCCCATTGACTCACCTAACTATTGCTCTTTGTGAAGATGGCATCTAAATGCTAAAGCTAATAACTAGCCTCATATGAAGGCCTCATTTTCTGAGAATTGAGCATAGACCCTTCATATCATATGGGGCTTTGATACTGGTCTATAGAAAAACTTCAGCTCTCAGAAAGTTGCAGGACATGAAGTCAGTGAGATGGAGTGCTGAATAAGAATGGCCTAAATCAGCCTCTGCCCTGGAATCCTAATTAAAGGGGAACAGAATCTAGTTGATGGAGCCTGCATTGACTAGATTAATAGGAAACAGCTGCAGAGAGCTTTAGCTCTTTAGGGATTATTAAACGATACCTGGAAAGAACTGAAAGAGGGTAGGCCAGGCAGAACAGGAGAAGTCATGATAGGGGGTTGAGTTTCCCTTGGGACTGTAGCTGAGATTATGAGGCTCTAGAGGCTCTGAAGCCAGACTTGATGCAAATAGTTGTTGGGGGGGTCTTGGAATGTTGAAAATGAAGGGCACTGGTGTGAGGGCAAAGAGGTTTCTGAGTGATATTTGAGAGCAGGGACTGGGAGCAGCAGGGGGAATCCTGTACAAAATTGTTAAGGATCGTTTTTCGGTGAAACTATTTTAGATCAGATATCAGACAATTTTAAGTTCCAGAGGAGTCGCCATTTTAGTCTATATATAGACAAAAAACAACAAAAGTCCTGTGGCACCTTAAAGACTAAAATTTCTTTGTGCATAGGGTTTCATGGGCTGCAACTCACTTTGTCAGGTGTATGAAGTGGAAACTACATTAAGTCGTAAGTAGTTTCCACTTCATACACCTGACAAAGTGAGTTGCAGCCCATGAAAGCTTATGCCCAAAGAAGTTTTAGACACTTTTAATATTCTTGTATATACCCTACACCAGTGTTTCCCAACATTTTCTTTGCCGTGGAACACCTTGCTACCTTTAATTAATTTGAGGCACACTACCATATAGTTTCCAAATGAACTCATGAATGTTCATAAGCCAGTGAGCCAATCCAGAGCCCTTCGAATAGTTTTTCAAAAAATTTTGTGGCACACCTCCTCAGGTCTGATGGCACACCTGTGTGCTATGGCACACTGGTTGGGAAACACTGCCCCACATCAATATAAATATGTATCTAAAAGAAACTTTCAATATTGCAATAATATTCCTGCTTTAATTTTGGGTATTTTATCCATTTTCTTCTCATGGGACAATAATTACTTGATAATTTTATACATTACTGATGTTAGGCTATACCGCTTATTCCCTTCAGGAAAAAAAAAAAAAGAAAAGAAAGAAAGAAAGAAAGAAAGAAAGGCATGAACAAGGACACTATTGATTGCATGCCCCTTGTTTTTGATTAATATGCTTGGTCACCTGCCACAGGTTCTTAAAGTGATTCATTCTTGCAGTATTACTGAACAACAACTATGTTTTAGAAATTCATAACATTTATTAAGGCTGGTAAATGTTGCTGCCTTACTGGTCTGGACTTGCAGATGTCTACAATCCCAGGAAGGCTTGATTGTTTGCTGTTAAGACTTAGCAAAGCTGATTGTCAAAAAGATTACAAGTGAATCATTTTTGCCATTGCCTTGCAAGTTTGAACTTCAAGTAACTAAAGAAGAAAAGGCTGCATATTCAAGAACTAGCAGATGAGAAACCCCTGCTGAAAACCCCCCTCTGTTATTACTGGCACCCCAACAGGTCTTTTAAGTCTTATGTGTTGAAAAACTTCTAGAGACACCAAGCTGGGATAAGTTCTGTCAACTCATAGTCAGAGGTTCCTAATATGGAAGTCATTTATACCTAAATATTGCAGAAGAAATCTCTTCAGTGCAATGAGGTGCTCCTAAATTGGAGTTTATATGTCATACAGGCAAACAGCAACCTATGGATGGATGCTTAGTTATATCCACTGATGCCTCATACATTGTTTATACACTTAAATCATAACATTTAAACAGGAAAGTAATGATCGTGACTTGACATGGTTACTTGTGAGGCTGAGCTAGTTTTTCATACAGAGACATCTGAGATCCAAAATATGATATTCCAACACATAAATAGGATCTCCTCTGACAGTGTAAGAGTAAGGATTGGTGCAGCTAATAAATAAAAAATAAAATCAAATGACATGTACTTGACTGCTTAAATCATTACAATGAGATATAAAATGGACTTTTGGTAATTTTTCTCCAGATCTGCTCTTTGCCAAGGAAAGAAATATTAGCTACTATATTTTTATTTTTTGTTCCACTAAATTATTTCTCAAACTTTGGAATTCTTCTGCTAGGTTTTTTTTTTATTAGGCATAAATTAGAGTTAGTCTAGATCAATGAATTATTCTGGCCAAGGACACTGCATTTTTGGCTAATCTATTTTTCTTAGTCACCAATGACATTTGTCTAAAGTTTTCCTGAATAAAATGTCATAAGATTTCTCAGCAGACCCAACTTCTGCACAAAGATCCACAACTCTACCTGCTCAACTCATTTTTGTAAGATACCAAACTTATACCCCTTATGAGTATGTTTTATAGATAAATTACACGTGCAAGTCAATTTTCAGATTACTACGCAGCTGCCTTTAAAAAAAAAGTTGTGAAAGATCTGCACTGCTCTAAAAAATATGAGTTTGTTTAATATGTTATAGCTTTAAAAAATAGAAACCACAAAACTCAAAGTTCTTCAACAAATCAAAGAAAAGTGCCATGCTAGCAACTTATATGGAGACTACTTTTTATGGAAAAAGCTCATTGATGGTGAAGTCCATGAAATAATATATCTGACTTTCCCATGACCTTACATCTAAATACCTCCTATCCTCAAAGACATTTAGACAGCAAAATCCAGATATTGCAATCGAATATCAATTCAATTTTAGAACCAGCAAACAGAAATAGATCTGGAACATTAACAGGACATCAAAGCTGATTCTGGTATTTCTTTTAAACACAAATCTAATAGTACTGTGTAAAGGAAATCAATTTGTCAGGCCACAAGATGAAAAGCACTTTCATGTATCTCCTCACTGAAGCATAGGAAATGCACAATAGTATACAACTGATATACAAAGGCTATTATAGTACAGAAAAAAAAAAGGGTTACCAAGAGCTAAAAGGTCCAGGGGCATTTTTTTTATTAAAATTTTATTAAAATGTTGTGAATGGATATTAGTTTTCTTTACTTAGTATTGCTTTTCTTTCCTAGAAATAGCAACTGTAATCATTTTGTTACATACCAAAAAGGATATCACAAAAAACTGATGTAAGTGTCAATTCAACTTTGGCTGAAATGCTGTGTTGTAGCTGAGTTCTACCACTCAATAAGGCTCAAACAGGCAAATTTTTGCTTTCTCACAATGAAAGAACACCCAACCATCTTTAAACAATGCACTTTGAAATTCAAATCTTTTTAAAACATTGTACAATCTGTTCCTCTTGCTCATCATCATTAAAATAGTACCATCTGCATGTATTTTAGTTGCTTCAACTATTCTAGAGTTAACATACCAGTACTTTAACAACTGCAATGGGAAAAAGTAGTACTAGTTTTGTCAGATTCTCTATTGAATTGTGATGTCATTCTACAGGAGAATTCTATTTTTAAATTGTTATTCAAATATGAACTTTAGCCTGAACCCACTGAAGTCAATTGGTCTGCATGAGTACCCTTTTTAAATAGTGATAGTGATCACAATTTACTCAGAAATTTGATATGTATTTCTCTCTGCATTATCAATAAATTCTGTGATCCATTCTTTTCAGAATTTAAGATTCCATAAAGAAATCCTTAAGTCCTTCATATATCCCAAGAAACACAGAAACCATAAACCTGGAAACAAAGTGCAAAAACTGCTGTGTTCACCTGTTATCAAGTCAAAACTTTAGCTTTCCAAGGAAAGCAAAAACCCCATGCTTTAAGTTGGTACCAAACTGAAGCTGTGAAGATCAAATTCCAAATGCAAAACAAGATTTATTCTGTAATAATCACCAGGGGTTCTGATAGTTTAATACAACTTAAATAAAAGATAGATGCTCCTGTGTTCCACTATAGCTAAAAGTTACATTTTTGCAATAATGACTTAGTCTTGTTAAGTCAGGATGATTTTTCTTTTTAATCAATTGATGGCTAATATAGTAAAATGAAGCAATATTGGTTCTAATGTTTTAGTAATTCCTTCGGAGTTATAAAAAAAAAACAACTAAGAAGTCCTGTTGTGCTTTTAAGGACTAACTAATCAATTAAAAATGCTTAGTGATACTTGCTGCAGACTCCTTTTGTACACAACAGTATGAAAAAAGGCTATTTCCTCAAAAGTAAGGAACTAAATTATGCTATGCAGAGAGAGAAGTTTGGCTAATAGTCTATGTAATCAGCCAAAATCTAAATAAATGTAACAAGTTGTGGAGATGCTATCAAGTGAAAATTTATCATCATGGCATGTAGTTTGTATAGTAGGTGAAGTAATTTGAAAAAGTGCTTCAAGATGAGCATTTCTAAAGGACTTAACAGTGCTAGTGATTTGGTTTAAAAAGGGACAATCTACCTGGATAGCTGACATATTTCAATATATAGTAGTTCTAACTGGATTTTATCTATTTGGATAATATCTTTTCCATATCTAAAATAAAATCCAACACTGTGACAAAAATTTAAAAAAAAAAAAAAAAAAAAACTTTGCAGACTGGCCATTAAATGCCCAAACTATGTCTAAGCTCCCTACTAACCCTGCAGTAGCAAGCAACTCACAGAAACTGTTTTCAGTTGCGCATTCCTGCAAACCCTGTATGGGCAGATAGGCACACACCCATTCAAGAGGACTCTTTTGTTTTATTTTGTAGCACAAGACTTGTGTTATCTTTTAATTTATATGGTTTGCACCTATGTAGTTGAAAGAGATATTCATATGAATAAGATAGTATAACTGAAAGGAAGTACAATCACATGTATACCATATGGAGATTATAACAACCACTACCAACCAAGCCAGATGAAGGGCAGCAGTAGCCCGGTGGTCAAACATACTATATACAGTCAATATTTTTAACAGGGAGTGTTCAGACCCCCCCCCCCCCAAAAAAAAACTTTACTTCCTTCCTTCCTTTCCTTCTCTCACCTGGCTTTAATAATGTTAATGAGACTGCTACTCTGGCCTAGCGTTTCCTAACCAGTGAGGCATGAAACATGGGTGTGCCATCAGGCCTGAACAGGTGTACCCCAGAAGTTTTTGAAAAACTACTCAAAAGAGTTCTGGATTAACTCATGAATATTCATGAGCTTATTTGGAGACTATAATAATTTGGAGGCACACCACCATAAAGGTATCAAGGTGTGCCACAGAAGAGAAAGTGTGGGGAACCACTGAACTAACAGCACAGTACCACTGAAATCAGCGTTCATGCAAGCAAGGGCCACTTAAATGAAAGGACCTGAGGATCTGGGGACATATAGGACACCTCTGTATTGGCTGCAATGCCTTGAACAAATTTAACATCTTGGAATGAAATAGTTGTGAATTAATTTCCTTTCCTTCAATGCTTGCCAGAAATTTAGTTTTCAGTGTTTGCATTTCTCCTGAAACCTTAATTATGTTGCTAAAACCAAGGCAGTGATAAGAATGAAGCCAGCAGACTTCACTTTAGTGTGAACATTATCTTCTCTTGTAATAGCACTAAAGAACCATAAGTGTTAATAAGCATCCCCTTCCAAGATCCATAGTATAGCCAATAGATTGCCTGTACTTGTGATTTGTCAAAACTATTTAGGAGACCAAATAACCAATCAATCAGTCTGCTTATAAAAATGAACAGCAATACAATGAAGAAAGTAAGTATGATATGAATGTGTCTATGAAGCAGTTTCTCACAATAATGTTCAACTCATCTTACACAAAGTGTGCTCACCAAAATATACACCCCCCCAAACCAGCTAAATTCGTAATATGAATGCTTACAAGTTACGAGCATGCTGCAGATCCCTCAAGATTGAAATTCACCAATCAGCTTTTTCAACTTGTTTTTCTTGTTTCATGGTACACCCTCTTTCTCGGGCTATGAAAACACTCCTTATGCTGTACTAGGGTAGAACCCTTATTTACACTGAGTTTTATATGGTTTATATTGCTGGGGCCAAACACTTAGGTTTAGCCTTGCAGTGTATTGTGAGTTACATATTTGACCAAAGTGAGCAAAAGTCAATGTAATATAATTTAGCATTGCTTTGTACTAACATTCGCATATATAATACATATAATATAAATGTGATGTGTAGTATATATTAATATAGCATGCAATATGTATAATATGTTAGCTTACATGAGAGGCGCTTGGGATTTTGTAATCCATTTAAGGATGTCAGCGAAGAAAGGACAGCTTGTGCTGGTAAGCAAACACAAAATACTGTTCTGCCAATAAAGGTCAGTACCTCTGTCATACTTGCTCATTTCAGCTTGCAAGTTTTCCCTAGACAATGTAGAAGAAATGGAAGGGAAAATAACCAAATCATTGGGAAAATGGTTGCAGATGCCATCTGGTTTTCACAGATGGGCCTGTTCTGTAGTCTTGTACAATACAGGTCCTATCCCCTATCATCATTCACAGAGGAATTCGAAGTAGATAAAGATACAGAAGCAATAAAACTAAAGAGTTTACACCGCACAGGGATTTAGCCACATAGTTCCCATTAACATTAATGGGAGTCATACAGCTAAATCCCCAGATGCTTTGATGAAGATTTACCTCAGAGAGATCCCCTTAATTCAATAGTAAAAGGTCAAGAAAAAGTTGAATATAAAGTAAGAATGCTTTGGGGAAAGTACACGTAGAAAAATATCACAATACTATCTAGCTACTGAAACAGCCTGCTGCCATCATCATATCTGTGGCCCAACAAAGTGAGGATTAAATCATTCCTACCACTTCATGAGGTCAAGATGTACTATCCCAGTAAATAAATGTCAGTCTTTAAGTGTCACCAGACCCCTCCTTTGTTTTTGCTGAACTAGACTAACACAGCTACCGCTTTGGAACATGTCAACATTTAATAAAAACACTTTTACAGCGTTACCTACGAAGCTTTTTCTACAACAGAAGCAGGACTTTGAAGTCAATACCATTCAGCATACGAGCCTATGCTTAAAGTAAAGTCATTTTTATCTCATTTGTTCTCTTTACCTAGGCTGAGGAGCTTCAATAAAGCCCCAATTCAGGAAAATATTTAAGTACTTGCTTACGTTCATCCCTATTCAGGAGAGCAATTAAGCATGGGCCAGATCCATACAGGTCTTTTGGAACCTATCTTCCTTAAGCATTTTCTTAAGTCTCACTGAACTCCAAGCACAATCCCTGAATAGGAATCCTTTCCTGAATTAGAGTGCATGGCCCCAATCCTCACAGCGTTAACTATAAGGTTCCCTTTGAGATAAATTCATAATCAAGCCCTTAATGAACAGCATCACATTCAAACTCTACCCAGGTGTTAACTGTAGCCATCAGAAAATATATGACAGAGTATTTTTACCTACATGAAGGAAGAGTAGGCTTGATCCTCATTTCACTGAAGTCATTTCAGATTTTCCGATTGACTTCAATGGGAAAAAACACAGGGCTCAGCATTACCTGTTTTCACTAGGAAATAGCTATCATACCTAAAAATACATTTTACTTGCCCAAAGTATTTATCTAAGTCACTAAGAAATCAAAATACTGGGAATATGCAGAAAAGAAAAATATCTTTTTGTTGTTATTAACTGAAGCCTTTGAAATGCTTCTGAGACACTTCCTAGCATCATTAACTAAATTATCATTCATAGTTTGCTTCATCTCTTCATATACATGTTTTGGAAAATTAGTGTCATCATATTCATGAAGGCATAAGAAATTAGAGTAGCATCACAAGCCAGGCACATATGCTGAAGGCAGGTACTATGAAAGGCTTACCACACAGATCTGGAAGATCACTTTTGTCCTTTTCTACACTGCTTCATTTTGGTTCTATGCCTCCGCTATCTAGCTATTATAAATCAGTGCTAGATTATATTGTAATTCTGAAATGCGGTTGATTAGAAAGTCACACACAAGTGACTTAATTTCTCAATTTTAAATCAAGAACTCAGACTAAAGGCTGATCAACTCATTTGGATGTCAATTCATAAAGGTATCGCTATTCAAAACATCATTTAAGCAGAATACAAAACTAAGACTCTGTTGAAATGTCCTGAATAGACATTGATTTAAGTGTTTTCCAGAAGTATGAAAACATTACCTAGGTCTGTAACATTCTCAGTGACCTGTAGAACTGGTTGAATTTTTAAACAAAAAAGTGATTTAAACAAAAAAAGTGTCTTTAAAAATGACATTTTGGGTAAAAAATTCCATTTAAGAGAAATATGAAGCTTTTCATTTCATGGAAAATATCTTTTATAATTTAACACTTCAATGGAAATCAAATGCTGTCAAAATGGTTTAATTATTAAAAAAAGGCTCATTTCAAAACACAAACAAAATCAACTTCAGAAGTTTTTCCTCAGATTAGGTTTTGATTTCTTAACCAGCTATAGTGATGTAGACCATCTCCCCAGCACAGATGGTCATCCTTGATGACTAGAAAAATTATGCAAGATTAGTTAAAATATTTAAGATGTTTCATTTTAAAACTGACACTTTGGTTCGACAATTTTGTACTGCTATTTCAGTTTGAGAAGGAAATTGATGAAGAATCTATTATACCACAGAAACAAGAAAAAATTTGAAGCCACATTTCATCCAGAATCTATTTCCAATAAAGAAAAACAATTAATTTTAAAATAAATATTCACAAAGCTTACAATGTTTTATGATAAACAGGTCTATTTTTAATGTGTCAGGAAGTAATCCTCAAATATTAAACAGATTTTTAATGTGAATTTTACCCTTCGAATCTCTATGTTGCAAGAAGTCCCACTTCAAAAAATGTTGCCTATTGTGGACCAGTGAGAGTAATAATGAACAATTTAAAAATCATTGCCTAATGCACTACACTGTTAAAACATGTTTACCTTAGATCTTTTGAATTTTTATGACAGCAAAAGATGAATGGTCAAATTATTGTGATGTGAGTGTGTCACAACTTCAATAATGTCTGTAGTTACTACACTGTAAATCCAGAGTAAGTGAAAAGTTTGGTCCAGTTCATTTACAACATGAAATTATGTTCATTCATTTTAATACAGAAAGTGCGTTTAATATTCAGATTTCATTCCCCAGTTATCTTCATAACTGTGTCCCATAGGTCAAACAGTCTTCTGAAGAAGTAGATCATTTTAGCACAGCACAACTTTAAATATATATACGTAGTAATTTGAAGTTTTGGTATTTAAATGCCCATATGAGGATTTCAATGTGCCATATTGATCAATGTTGCATGGTAGGAAGGGAATTAAGTCAGTTGAGGGTTTATTTTTCTCTGAAGTTAAAACAGAAACCCAAAATGGTTTCATGCTTGACATTTACTCAATTTAATTCTGAGAGAGTCAAAAATAACAAGGTGTCAGGACTCCACATCACCAGCTCTTTTTGCTTTCTAAGGGAGTAAGAGGTTGTACTGGTGGTGACTGCTGGTACAGATGTCAACTCTAGTGAACCTTTGTTCATAAAGAAATGGTCAAAGAAACATTTGGATAGAGTATTAGTTGTCAGTGATTGAAAACAAGAAGTAATTTTTCAAAATACAAACAAGACCATACAATAATACAGGGGGCATTCACTTCAGTATTGTCTGAACAGTGAGAGAGAATCTGGCTCACAATTAAGATTGTAAACTATGCCAGAGATCTCTTTTAGCACACACGTTATAGCCAAAAAAAGAACTAAAGAAGATTTAGCCTTGCAAAAACCCAATGAAGAAATATCAATGAAGAAAAACCTCAAAGTTTGGACCAGTTTGTAAAAAACAATTGTAATCTTGTATTTGTATAACACAGGGGTCAGCAACCTTTGCTGACCTCTATGCTGGCCCCTCCTCCTCAACTGTGAGCCAATGCCAGTGTCTCCCTCAACAGAAATAAAAGTGCCAGCTCCCTGAAAATTTGGTAGCAGCCATGGCTGGAGGTTGGGAGGCAGGAAGAGGGGGTGCTTCCCTGGCATGCTGCTAAAAGGAGCCACTTGCAGAAAGAAGCTGCCTGCAGTGGCTCCTCTTGGCAGCATGGGGACAGGGGTCCCCAGGGATGCCATGGAAAGAAGCTGCCTTGGAGCAGGTCCTCTTGGGGGGTCCCCCAACATGCTGAGGAAAGAAGCTACCCAGAGTGACTCCTTGCAAGCTGCCATGGAGAGAAGCCATTCCAGGCATCTTCTTTCCACACCATGCCTGGAACATGGGCATGCGGGGACACTGCATGCCCCAGCTGCCCCTCAAAGAAGCTGCCTGGAGGGGCCTTCAGTGGCAGGAGCCACAATTTCTGTGGCACTGCAGAGGGTGCCACGTGCCAGTCTGAATGGGCTCTCGTGCCACTGTTGGCACACTTGCCACAGGTTGCCTTCCCCTGTTATAGCACCTGCATCTACTAAAGTGTTTTACAAGCATGGGAATGAACTCAGATCTCTTCACCTGTGTAATGAAACAGGGCAATTGTTAACAGCTTGCCACAATGTTGCACAACACTTTAGTCAAACAATTCAAGCTTTTCCTCACTGGAAACTACACAATGTGGGAAGGTACTATAAAATTACCAGATCTGCAGTTTGGCCAGGACACCAATGTTAACATCTTATCCCTTATGAAAAAGGTAAACCTTTATTATTTGCAACCAGTAACTGGGATTTCATATTACTACCATAAGCAGAATCCCTCTTAACATGAGGCTGGAATAATTGTTTAATTCTCAGTGGAAAAAGCACCACCTAGTGAGACTGCTCCAGCAATACCTCCAGCAGCACTCGTCACTTACCAAGTTCTAGTCCAGCCTGACCTTGTTTACCTTACGATAGCTGACATAAGAGCATAAGGTGGTATGGCTGGTAGCCACAAAAATTCTGTACCAAGAATCTGAAGTGATCGCAATATGATAGAATGCAAACACATCATAAAGCACAAGTTATGGAAAAATACTATGCAGCAGTGTCCTTTTCCTATACAAACTCAGCACCCTTTAATTTACTGAGAGTCATGCATACATATCAAGAATAGTGTAACAGAGGCAGTGATTAAATTAAGAAGGAAGATATTTCACATAACAACAAGGCAACTCAATGTTTCTATTAAAAAACTAGCTGAAAATAAATATGAAATTCATTAGTACATTAAACCAATCAAGTTGAAGATGATGGGGGGAACACAGAAAACTGGACAAGCAGCACACACTGCCTGTACACAACCAGGTACCACAAATTACTCTTCCAACTTCTGCATTTATCTTCATCTGGCTCAATAATATTCTATAGATGAGAGATTTTTCAAAAGACAAAACCTTACACTTTGGGATTAATTCCCATGAACAAAAAGGATTCTTTTATGCCAGTCCAGCACTCCCACTTTAAAATCACTTTGAAGTGTTGTACAGGGTCTCAGTGTAGATGAGAATTAAATCCTTATATAGTTTAGGAACAAAAGTCATGCTTCTACATATTAAAAGAAAAACAAGTTGGTGCTTTCATGTTCCTAAATGCTAAAACTTCAGGTATAGTACATCTGCTTAATGATTCTGCAACATTTTCATGAAATGGCATGACTGACTGCACCAGCAGGAAAATACAGGATACATATAAACAAACATGGTTATGTTCTGTTCCTCTGAATAACATCAGAGGAATAAATACAGTCTTATTAGAAGCACACATCTGCAACTGTTAATGGACAGTTTAAGATATACTCAAGAGCTAGTTTTGAAAGTCTTTAAGAGATGGAGTTAGCGACTCAAAGCAAAGACAGCGTACCAATTCCTTTGTAGTAAATGAATCTCGAAGCTTTGGGCTGGGAATGTCTACGGAGCAGAAGAAGCTGCATAAACTCTGGAAACAATTTTGGCTTTACAATATGAAAAATATTCCTGTGATACACTTCTGTGAGGCATAAGTGACGTTGGCATTAGTGCAGACGGAGCATTATATTGCTTTTTCCTGAAGCACATGTGTAAGAGAAAGGCATTTTCTAGCTCTCCTGGAAACCAAAGCATTACCCAAATTGGATATGTATATGATCTTGCAGCGCTCTTCAAGCCACAGGAGCAGAATCTGAGCATCTAGTTTAACTTAGTTAAACATGAAGATTCCTTTGATTGTTTAATAGACATACTGCATCTTTTTTCAAAGGTGCTCAGCACCTTGTGTTCCTACCAACTTCAATGGGATTTGTGGTTGCTTAGCAACTCCGAAAACATACAGGCAAGAAATTTCAAATCTAGTAATTTACTGTGAGTGTGTGAGAGAGTGGGTGGTGGAGTTTTATTACTCTGAGAACTTCAATTGTTTTAAATGAAATTAGTGCATTCATAATAACTTTGCATGTGTATAGTGCTTCATATGCTCAAACTGCTGTACAGATACTAACCAAGGAATTTTCATTGCACAGCTGTGAAACTGCTGGATTAGGAAAGCAATTAAACCTGAGATGAGGAAGACAAAAAAATCACAAAATAATTTGTTCAAGGTCACACAGTAAGTCAAGGCAGATCTAGGACTATAATGGAGAACACCTCTTGACTTCTAGTCTTATAACCCAGACCAGATAGCTTCCATAAATTTTGCCATGCAGCTACATGGAAAACTATCAAAGATTAGTGATTTTGTGGCATAGTCACACAATGTTATATTTCTTTCACTTTTCATCCTTCTCAGAAGGGACAGGACAAGGAATAAAGAAAGAATAAAAGGGTTTTTTAAAAATAAGCCTCAGAAGAAGTGTTTGGTTTTATTGTAAATTCACATTTAATTATTGGTGTTCATTCCATGTCAAATGCATGTGGGTGACTTCTAATGAAGAATTAAGAGGTGCCATGAGTTAATACACAAGGGCAGAGTTTGGCTCACCTATGCAATGTGTCTCATCTTGGTGATTCCTAGGAGTTTCACTGAATAAAATTCAATGAAATAGCTCATAAAATAATTCATTTCAAATCCCTGTCTTTCCAAGGAGATTAGCTAAATCATTTATTCATTCTGATAATGCAGTAATCAAAGAAAATACAATGGAAGAAAGAAAGAGCTCCTCCCAGAAGACACGGAGCCTAATCTTCCAAGATACTTCATTACTGAAAATGGAATCTGCAAGCATCAGAAATTTCATATTTGTTTTACGAGTCATGAACATCATGCACTATGGAGGAATAAAATACAATCAGGAAGAGATTTACTATGTTGAAGGCATACTGAAATATCATTGCATGTTACCATCACGCCAAGAGATATTAGTTGTCTGAGATGGAGACTTTATTATCTAAGAAAAACATGCAAAAAAGTAAACATCGATTTTCATGATTATTAAATTAAGGCCAATTATGAATCATTAAGAGTCAGCATGCAAGAAGATTGGGTTTTGTCAGGCTAACATTCCAAGCACCCAAAAAAAAAAAATATTCCAGACTTCAATTAACTGAGGGCACATTGCTTATTTAAATTTCTGATCTAATAAAGAGAGTTTAAATACACCAAATAAAATGTACACATAGCAAAACATGCTCAATTAGAGCTCTGATCTTGCAAAGTGTGACATGGAAGCAGACAGTTCATATCTACTGGCAATGCTGCAGAACTTTTCTATCATCAGAATACCTGCCAGTACAACACTTTGCAGGTGGGCCATAAACATATTTGAAGCATAAGCATACCGGTTATTAAAAACCACAAAAAACAGAAAACTACATTTCCTTTGGTGGTAATATTTACTTTGGGTTAGACTGGGGCCCCCTGAGATGAGTATGACATGGTCCTCAATGTGCTATGTCTCTTTTATGTTATCTTTCCTTACCAACCTGCCTGCCCACACCTTAAACCAATGGAGAGCTCACCACTCACTCTGGGTTCTGTGAGGTGGGGAGGGGTTCCAGGAAGGATAGGCAAGAATGGAGGAAATGCACAAATTCCAACAACAATTACACAGAACAGAGTTAAAACCACTAGTTCATGGTCTATTAACTTTTTCATGGATCCCCTCAAGTGCCATTATAGCTATAGCCTGCCTGGAACTAAGTTGTCAGGGTCCAACCTTTCAAATTATTGTAGGTGTCAAGGTTGTTTCCCCACTCTGGCGCTCTGAGTGCAGAAGGTGGGGGCCTGCAACACGCTTTAAAACCCCGTGACCCTAAAGCCTGGTCTTAAAACTCTCCAAGGCCAACAATTCCTGGCCTTGGAGTGATATTGGTGCCACCACCCAAATGCAAAAACCTCTTGAAAGCCAGGAAGGCACACTTTTATTCCTCCCTCAGGAGAGTGATTGACCCCCACCTGAGATATGAGCTGAAACTGAGACAGAATCCCCTTTATTAGCTGCCTGTGCAGTCGTAGGCACATGCACACAAACCTCTTGCCTTTCAGGACACAGAACTAGAGCTTACTTGAAAAGGGTAAAAATTTTAATTAAAGAGAACAGATTAACACAGACAGTTGCTTCTCTGGGATTTAACTTAGATAGTTACAGGGGGTGGGGAGGAGATACATGTGCTCACCACAGAGAAATCCAAAAACAAAGAAATACCCTGAGCGCATCTAAGTAAACATTCCCTGTTCTACTCACACCTGGTCAGTTACAAACTGAGCTGATCTTTGTCAGGGATGTTGCTGGATCCTTCTTCAGGCCTCTCTCTGGCCTCCTCCTGACCCTTCCAGGAGCTCTGCTGCATCCAAACAGGAACAGGCAAGGATGCTGCTTCAATTCAAAAACCTGTGCTTTGTTCCTATTGGATCTCCTGAGACTCACTAACCAGGGTGTTAACCCCTTCTTCCGCAAGGTAACTAGAGTGGGGATACAGGAAATCAGCATGGATGATTTGGTCCTCATGGATTTGCACAGATCCCAAGGGAGACAGAAGATTTGGGATAAACTTTTCCATGGTAAGGGAACCTTACCTTCTGTCTTACTGAGATAATGTGTGCGATCATCAGATTTTCTCAAAGTCAGTCCCAGCCTAAAGTCTTTCCAGATAGGAGGAGACTATGTGATCATACAACAATAGAAGCTTCAGTTGCCTCAAAAAGACAGTCAGTGAATGTTTTTACTCAACTATAGGAACTGCTAATAAGGTATATGAATCATAATTAAAATAGCCTCAAAGTAAATATATTAGCCTAGTATGTAGTGTTGTTCCTGACATATTGTTTTCAAGATATTGGAGGGAAAGGGAGAGTGAGGTAGTAACTTAATCCTTAAACATGGCATTCACCTTCATCTCTACACCACCAAGAGGACAGATACAGTCCCTGAAATCTAACCACCAAACAGTGAACAAACCAGCAGATAAAGGATGAAAATTGTGGTCCTCAGCCATGGCAACTATGATAAAAGGTCCAATTGACCTCTCTCCACCACCACCTTCTATAAAGAACCAAAAGACCCCATACCACAATTTACTCAGGAAATCAAATAGTCCCCAAACAACTCCAAGAGAAACTCTACATACTCATCCCTCACAGCCCCACTCAAGGGCATTCTACTTGCTTCCCAAGATATACAAAATAATCTGGACAGATCCATCATATCAGGACACAGCACTCCCAGAGTATATCTATACTGACGGCAGCAAATTCACCATTGTCGGTGTGCCATTCTGGTTTGATTGAGCAGTCTGTCAAGATGCGCTCAATTAATCTCCAGCTTGACCCTGTAACTCCAGCCACATAACTGGAGTAGCACTACGTTGACTGAACAGCATATCCAGTTGTCTTAGTGCAGCATGTACAGGGAGGTAAATGGGAGTTAGTAATGTGATGTGACATCTGCAAGATTATTTTACTTACCTTATGTATCTCCTGTCAGCTGATACCAAAAAGTTTGGTGAGTGTAGACTAGGCCTTAATGAAGGAATATCAAGACTCACAGAAACCATCCTTAAACTGCTTACCACACAAATATCTAGTTCCCTCCAGCACACAAACTGCCTCCTCCATAAACTCCACAATATGAACACCCTCCCTCAAAACACCGTCCTTGCCACCATAGACATCACTGCCCTATATACAAACATCCCTTACAATGACAGCACACTTACCTGCCACAAATGTTTACAAGACAATGGACAATGCTTAGATATACACTCTAAATGCATTGCCAAATTCATCCATTTCATCCTCACCCAAAACAATTTTACTTTTCAGACTTCTTGTCCAAACCAAGGGAACAGATGTGGGTATTAGGATGGGTCCTCAATATGCCAACTTCAAGGGTCAGCAGGAAAAAGCATTTCTGTACAAATACAGCACAAAACCAATGATATACTAAGATAGCAATGAAATTTTCATCCTTCATCCTACAATCATCTTAAACTCCTCAGATTTTCACGAAACTCAGCAATCACCAGTTCGCCACCCATCCATTAAACATTCTCTGGAACACTCCCATACTAATAATTAGCTTCCTGAATACCACAGTCAGTGTAAACAATGAAATTTTACAGACTGCTGTGTACACAAGAAACCCACAGACCACCACATCTACCTTCACAGGCCTACTAACCACCCCCAGGCACACCACAGGAAATCTGGTATATACAGCCAGGTATTAGATTCTATAGAATATGCTTTGAGAAGAAAACCTCAAATATATAACACACAAACTGCTTTCACCAAGCATATACAGTCCACCCGAGAAGTAGGTTGCATCATTTAACAGGCCACCCAAACACCCCAAGAAAACCTGCTTCAAGATACAAATGAAGCTCCCCTTCAGCCACACCTCTGTTGTCACCTACCACCTCACAGTAACATGTGTACACAGATTTTCATCAAACAGTTACAGCCTATAATCATTGGGGAATTCCATCCTGAAAGATATTTTGACCCCCCCACTTCTGGTCTTCAAACAATCCCCCCATCACCCCCATCCCTCCAAGCTCATCATCAAAAGCAAAAACACTATTCTTCAGGACTTACCAACTCAAAGTAGCACCATATTTGCCATAACAAACCTGAAGACTGCTGTAATGATTAAACACCCTTCCACAACACAACTTTCAAGACCCATAGATCCTACACATACCCATTGCAACACGTGGTGTGCCTCATTCAGTGTACTAAATGCCCCAAAAACAATTATGTGGGTGAAACAGGCAATCACTTTGATCTTAAATGCATTCACATAGGAAAGTGACTAAGGATGAAGACACCTTATTATCTATGAATGAACATGTTTCAGAAAGATATCAGCCATCTTTTAAGAAGATCTGCACAACACATACCAAAGACAACCTTGTGAGCTTAAATTCTTAATTTTGCTAGACACTGAAAATCTTGGTTTTAACAAAGACACTGGATTTATGTCTTATTACAACAGTAATCAAATACATGCCTGTTTCTGTCCTAGGACTACAGGGTTGTTAACAGGCCACTTCATCTTGTATGGATGCTTAAAATACATGTTAAGTACTTAGACTAAATATCTGTTCAATTTTGTATTTAGCTGTGACACTTCAAGTACCTGTCCCAGACATCAGTGCAGCTCAAAAGCTTGCCTGTCTGACCCAACAGAAGGTGGTCCAATAAAATATATTACCTTGCCCACCTTATCTGTATACTGGGGTAGATCAATCAATCAAATCATAGGGCTGGAAGGGACCTCATGAGGTCATCGAGTCCAACCCCCTGGGAATTGAACCCAGGACCTTCTGCATGTTAAGCAGAGGTGCAGGGCTTCACTTCTTTAAAACATTTACCTATATATGACAGATTGATAGTTTCACATTTTCTTGACCTTCAAAAAGCAGCTTCTTATCAATGTTATATTAGAAGGAAGATCAGACAATTCACACCTCTTTTTAGATGTGCTTATAACAAAAAAGCATTCAGACTGACAGGAACATTTCCCTCCACTTCTTTAAATTCCTGTCCTGACGCCACAATTTGAGGAGTTTTATTAATCAGAGTCACTGTGGAGAAACACCTTTCCAAAGATGATACCTCAGTCAAACTAGCAAATTTAGAGAGCTACAGTAGCATTTTGTGAAAAGCCCTCTATAAGGAATACCATGCCTGAAATTCCAGAATAACTAAAAGAAAGATCTTAAAGCAAATTCATTTCCACCCTGACAACAAAGCTCCCAAATGACACATATAGACAACTGAAAAAAACAAGGAGTCATGTGGCACTTAAAGACTAACAGATTTATTTTTCACATGAGCTTTCATGGAAGAAAATCCCACTTCATCAGATGCTTCAAAGATGGGTGAACTTATAGAATGGAGTGAAAATAAATGCAAGGGAGTGTACAACATAGGATCAGGTCAGACAGTAACAGCAAATCAGAGCAGTTGTTAGGTTCAAACCCTGGGAAGCCTGAAGTCAAATTACCTTTTGTAATGGGAAAAGAACCCATAGTCTCGATTCAATCCTGTTTTCCACACGATTTAATTTGCATATTAATTCCAGTTCAGCTGTTTCTCTTTGAAGTCTTCATGTCCCGGTCACATCTCTGACAATGGTCATTAACAAATCATTTATCGAGTGATCAGAAAGATGAAGTGCTCAGCAACTGGTTTCTTTGTTTTGTGATTTCTGATATCAGCTCTATGTTCATTTATTCTTTTGTGCAGGGATCATCCTGCTTGTCCAATGTATAAGGTGTTGGGGCATTTCTGGCACATGATGGGCATAGATCACATTAGTAGACGAGCAGGTAAATGAGCCTTTCATGGAGTAGCAGGCTTCATTAGGACCTATGATGGTATCTATTGTGCAGATATGTGGGCAGACTTGGCAGCGTAGTTTGTTGCAGGGGTGAGTGCCTGCTTTAATGTTTCTGTTGCTAGATCTGTAGTTGCTGGTGAGTATCTATTTAAGATTGGGTGGCTGTCTGTAGGCAAGGAGAGGTCTGTCTCCCAACACTTGAGAGAGTGAGGGATCATCTTTTAGAATAGGCTGTAGGTCCTTAATGATCTGTTGCAGAGGTCTGACTTGAGGTCGTATGTGGTGACTAGTGGTGTTCTGTTGTTTTCTTTCTTAGGCCTCTCCTGCAGTAGATGACTTCGGGGTACTCCTCTAGCTCTGCCAATTTGTTTTCTTACTTCCCCAGGCGGGTACTGTAGTTTCAAGAATGCTTGATAGAGATCTTCAAAATGTCTGTCTCTGTCTGAGGGATCAGAACAAATGCGGTTACATCTTAGGGCTTGGCTGTAGACAATGGATCGTGTGGTGTGTTTAGGATGGAAGCTCGAGGGATGTAGGTAACTATCCAGATTAGTAGGTTTTTGGTACAGGGTGGTGTTGATGTGTCTATCCCTGATTTGTACTGTAGTGTCGAGAAAGTGGATCTCCTGTGTGGAGTGTTCCAGGCTCAATTTGATTGTGGAGTAGAAATTGTTGAAATCTCTGTGAAAATCTTCAAGAGTATCCCTGCCATGGGTCCAGATGATGAAGATGTCATCAGTGTAGCGTAGGTAAAGAAGAGGTGTTTTGGGATGAGACTTGAGGAGATGTTGTTCTAAGTTGCCCATAAAGATGTTGGCATATTGTGAGTTCACCCATCTTCAAAGCATCTAACAAAGTGGGATTTTCTCCCACAAAAGCTCATGCGAAAAATAAATCTGTTAGTCTTTAAGTGCCACATGACTCCTTGTTATTTTTGCTGGACTAGACTAATACGGCTACCCCTTTCGAAATAGACAACTAAGCCTGACATCTAGATATGAACCAACTGAGTGTAGGGGTTAACACTGTCTAAGGTTTCACTTACATTTTGAATGAAAATAGGGCCACTGTAAAATATACCAAGACAAAGTGTGATTAGCTCTTGATTTCCACAGTTTTAAGTGTTTTTAGGGTTATTTTTGGTTGTTTCTCATTTGCACAGACATATTTGTACTGGTATATTTTCTAGTGAAATTAATTTAGAAGGTTTTGTCTGTATAAATGTGGTTTGGAATTCTGCTTTTGTAAATCTGATAAAATACAATGCGAGGCTCCTACTCCTTTCTCTGAAGCAGGGCTAGATTAATGCAAGGACTAGAGGGGCTGAAGCCCTGGGCCCCAGCCTAAAAGGGAACTCCAGACTCTAGCCCCTAAGTTTCCTGCATTAATTCAGCCTGCTAGCCCCCTCAGTGCTGGCAGGGCTTGAAGGAGGTGTGTAATGTGAAGGCTAGGCTCTGGGGCCAAAAGCCAGGCTCCATGCTCCCACCCCTGGGCCAGCTGCTCCACCCCTGGGGCCAGGACAGGCTGGCACCTTTTACTGTGTTCGTGCCTGATGTACTAATAGGGGGCCGCTTGCCCGGGCACCCCATTTGCCACCAAGTGCACACCAAAAAACCCCTTATGGACAGCGTAAGAGGCTCTGGCCTGGAATCTGGGAGGCTACAGACTAGCATAACTCAAAGGCACTAACTTCGTTGGAACCGAAACCCACCTAGGAATTTATGGCCACCTGGAAATTTGGGTCCCACCTAGGAATTTATGACCCTCCTAGGAATTTGGGCCCACCTGAGAATTTACGACCCACCTGAGAATTTGGGTCCCACCTAGGAATTTATGATCCACCTAGGAATCTGGACCCACCTGGGAATTTAAAACCTAATTGGAAAATTACTATCTCAATCGTGGGAACACAAACCCCCACCAGTGTGGGAACCAGAAAAACACTGAGCTAAAAATCCTATAAAAAAGGGGATGCCAACTGGCAAAAGTTATGGAGGTTCACGTGTTACCTGCCAGAACTGATCACTCTGACAGTTGGGTCTCCCGAGGAAAGCTAGCTCGTGTCGTGTCTCTTACCATGCCTCTTGTGTTCATGCTGCTGGTCAGTGGAGCCTGGGTTATGGTACGTATATAGGAATCCCCTACAAGTACATTGCAGTTCGTTTTACCTTGCCATTTTGTCTTGTTGGGAATACCTAGCAGTTTTACTTTGTTGCAAATACCTTACAGTTTTATCTTGCAGTTTTGCTTTGCTGTTTTACTGTGTTACATATATAGATTTGCAGTTTTGCTTTACAGTCTTGTTGTGTCACTTATATAGACTTGTAGTTTTTGCTTTATCGTTTTACTGTATTACTGATATAGATTTGCTACCTCAGTTGGTCTTGTAAGGTTGCTGTTTTAGTTGTTAATTGCTACCTCAAGTGTCACTGTGATTACCCATTGAAAAATTTTCCCCGTTGTTGCGCTAAATAAACGAACCCATTTCTCAGTTAGAACTACTGAGTCCGGTGTCTCCTTCTCCCATCGTGGTTGGGAACCAACATACTGCACTCCAGGGACAGGGCTGGCTGGCATGCAGTACGCCCTCCCTCTGGCATGGCCTTCCATGGCTCAAGGGGTAGGGGAGGGGTTACACCTGTACCTGAAGCTGCACGTTGCGTTAGCTGGTCCCACCCTTGGCCAGAGACAGTCCAGCAGGACCGTAGCCAAGGGTGGGGCTGTAGGGCCATGGAGAGTGGCCTCTGCCCCAGGATCTCCACAGTGCTGTGCTGCGCTGCCCATAGGCCCCCATGGTGGGGGGCCAGAACCCCAAGTGGGGAGACACCACAGTGGGAGGCCTGGGGCCACAGGACAGATGAGGGGACACAGCCCCTTAATCCACCCCTGCTATGAACTTTTATGCACACTACCTAGGAGAGTGTCACTGTCAGTTAAAAATGTTTTTGCCAGATGTTTGCTTGGGATCTGCGGCCTTGGTGGAGCCCTAAGCATAAGTATCAGGATGAACCAAAGGCTGTGAATTAGAGTATGCTTTTCCTTGGCTGAATAATAACACACCAGGTATTGGTTAACCCAGGGTCCGCAACCCAAAAGGTAAGAACAATTTTTTAAAATTCCTTCAATAACCAAGTGTTTTGAGAGCTGCAATGGGTTTAGTGCCATGGTGGGGGATGGAGGGAGCTGCACCAGGGTGCCTGCTGCAGGGTCCAATGGCCAGGGGTGGCAGAGTCTAGAACCAGGAACAGGCCCCCTGCAAGGTCCACCAGTGTTGGTGGGGAGCCTGGAGACAGACATGGAATGCCTGCAAGGTCCCTTGGTGGCAGGGCAGGGCCTGGAGTCCAGAACTGCAGGGGAACAGCCAAAGAGCTATATGTGGTTCTGGAGCCACAGGTTGCAGACCCCTGGGCTAATCAAGTAAGCACATTCCTAACTGAAGAGAATGGCACAGGAACACCCCGAGCTCTCAGGTAACTACCATATATGCTCACACGTAGGTGGAGATTTTTATGCCTGAAAATTGTCTTTAAAATAGGCACTAGGCTTATACGTGGCTCAGACCAGCAGACAGCAGCCCCAGACCAGGGTTTTTAAATCTCCAGCACAAAACATGCTCAGGCTTGGAGCCCCAGTGTGTGGCCAGAGTGGCTATGTTGGGGAGTCAGTTTGGGATGGGGTTAAAGTAAGGAGCAGGACCCCAGCATCTGGAGTGGCCAAGTAAGATGGTCATGTGGGGGGGGGGCAGCCAGGGGAGCCAGTGTCAGGGCCTGGGGGTTTGTTGGGTGTCGGAGTGTCCAGAGAAGCAGCAGCAGGGTCCAGGGATTAGCAGGGGGTGTCAGGGAGTCCAGGGAAGTGGCAGTAGGGCCCAGAGGTTGGTGGGGGGGGGTGTCAGGGAGGTGGCAGCAGGGCCTGGGGGTTGTGGGAGGGTGCTGGGAAAGCAGCAGCAGGGCACAAGGGGTGTTATGAAGGTCAGGGAAGAAATGGCAGAGTTTGGGGTTGGGGAGGGTGTGGGGGTTTCCAGGGAAGAAGTGGCAGGGTCTGGGGATTGCAGGAGGGTGTCAGGGTGTCCAGGGAAGTGGCAGCAGGGCCCAGGGGTTAGGGAGCATGTCATGGACTCTGGGGGAAGTCAGTGGCACAGGGTGGGGGAGGGGTTAGGGACCAAAGGCTGCACAGGGACCTCGGCTTATACACGGCTCACTCATTTTGCCTATTTGTGGGGCTCAGAACCAGGGGTCAGCTTATGTGCAGTTCGGCTTATCTGCAAATATAAATCTATATCTATCTGTCTATCTATCTATATGGTACATACAAATTCTCAAGAGACAGGAACACACCAACCCCTTGTAAGATATGGATGGGAAGGACGTCAGGATAACGAATTAATGAAAATGTTTTGTTCTACCTAGCATGTACGAGGTAGAAAGGTGGTAACTGAATGCAATACATAACATGTTTTATTAACGTATAAAAGGCAAAGGCATCAAGGTCCACTGAATCGGAAGGTTGAATCTTTTATTCATGCAGCTAACACCAAAGCTCCAACAGCAGCAGCACTGAGCAGCCATCACAACTTCTTCACCTTAACAACTCTCTGCAGCACTAACAATGGGCAAACCTAGACTTGTTTTACCAGCTAAGCTCTTTCAGTAGCCTCAGTTCCTAGAAAGTCTCTAGCTTTGGTTTACCATCCAGTCTTCAAATCCATAGCCACAGCTCACTTCCCAATCACATCAACTCTGTACACCATTAAAAACCTGGGCTATTCAACCAGCTCCATTCCCTGGCTCCCATTATGCCCTGCCTCTATGTCCACTTTCTTCCTTCTGCTAAAATCTGAAGCAGAGAGGTTCAGCTTTATTGATCTGCTGGCAGCACAGAAGTCAAAGCCTCCATCCCCATTCAAGTGTCTGATTACTTTAAATCTTCCCTGATGACTCACTCAGGTCTTCCACTCCCAAATCCTTATTAATCACCAGACTGATGTCCAATCCAAAAATCAAAATCTTCAGTGACCCACTTCTCTTCAAAATCACATAGGAAGGTTTTGGATTCCCTCATTATCACATCATTACCTTCCTATTCCCCTGTGCAGTTGAGGTCTCATTCTTCCCTTTAATTCTTTTTCCCTAAAATAGTCCCTACTTGTCTTTTTACTGCTCACACCCTTACTTTTGTTCCCTTTCATCACCTTTCCACGAGCTCCCTCCTATTGCATTGTAAATAAAGCTCTTTCCTTTCGAACCCTAGTTCTTCTGCTCTTTTCTTCTTGGCTGACACTTAAATCTCAGCTGAAAACCTTTTATTCCTCCTGAAGGTGTTCATCTAGAGTTTACAACAGACTGAGAAACTATCTCCCACTGAAGCCAATAGAGGTTGAAGGCACTCAGCATTAACAGGTAGTGCTTAATACCTTGCAAAACCAGCCCTGACTTCTTTTCTCTTCCATATTCAGTTTTCAGTTCTCTTTCACCAGTGGAAGTGTAATTGTCAGATCTGGTTGCTTAGTGTGGGACAGTGGATTTTAATTCTTGTCCAGAGTATTGAGAAACAGCATTCTATTCCCAGTTTCTCCACTGACCTACTTTGTGACCTTATGCAAATCATTTCATTTCACAATGTCTTCCCATCTGTTGGGGATGCCTCCCTACTGTACAAGAGAGATAATAATATGTGCCTCTTTCATAAAGTATAGTACAATTCAGACATGAGAAGTGCTATACATTAATGTCATACACTGCTGTATTTTGCTCTTGTCTCGTATTTGGGTTGAAAACAGATATTTAAATGTAATGCAACAAATATATTTCATTACTGATTTTTTAAAATATCCTCTAGTTATTTTGGTCAAAAGTTTGGGTTTGCAGGATAGAGTTTGGGAATGCCTCATTTTACATAAAGAAAACAGCATTTTTCATGCTCTTTGGTAGGAATGGTGTCATTCTCTCGTTATTGGGTTACTAGACATATTTTTAACTTAGTAGTAGTAGTTAAACAATGAAGCTACATTTTCACAGCTTGTATTTATTTGTGAACTTTTAATTTACAGCCTTACTACCATCTTTTTTGCTTCACCCAAAATCTCCCAATTTTTATAACACGACATATATTGCCACAAAAACCACATGAACATAAGTATTTTTAAAAACATGTTATAAATATAAAATCATAATTAAAAAGGGACTATACTGCATGTCACTATCAATAGCATGGTTGTTTCCATAGTGACTAATGTAGAGCGTATCAAAAGGGAAAGAGCAGAGATTCTAAAAGTGACAATGCACAATCCACACAGGCATACACTGTATTAAACTGCATATGTGTGGTATAACAAAGAAGCAATATGGTTGTATGGTACACTAACATTTTTCTACTTGTTTTGGTCACCGGTAGGTAATGTTTTCATTTTAAGCTTACAGCAATGGCAGGGGGAGACGCATATCATCACTTTTTCACCCAGTGACATTAAGGTTTCCTTCTCCCCTTCCCGCAAGGGCTATCAGCTAACAGAACCATTAGCCTTACTTTTTGGAGGCCCAAAACACATACAGGATTGTTCCCTATAGGTGCATCACAGGATCCACTCACCACTGGAGCATCAAATCCTGGTTGCTCTGGAAATTAGCTGACTCCAGGTCTGACACCCCCTTTTGTCCACTTCTTGCTCTGTAGTCTCTTTCCTTCTGATCTCCAGCTAGGTCACCATAATCCTCTTCCAGAGGATCAGAGTCCTTCCATGTAAAAATGATCTTCCCTTCACTGCTCTGACTATGCCACATCACCAGTAGCTGCTGAGAGCGGGCCTATGTTCTTCCACTCCAGGGACTCTGTCTCTAGCAACAGGGGTCTGCTTTCTCCCATATCATGGTGCCCTTCCCCTGGATGACTTCATATTCTTCAGTTCTACTTTCCAGCTTCCCCTGTCTCTAGATTTACCAGTCTAAACTCCTCCTCTCAGGCAGGAACAACAAGCTGCACAGCACTGTAGACCAAAACACAACTCCATTGTCCTAGAGAGTGGCTACAGTCCTTTCTGCTAGCATTGTCCTGTATTTATAAAACCAACTCCGCTCCTCCCTCAGCTGGACTTCATCAGCAATTAGGCCTTGGCATGCCATTGGACTATAGGTTAATTGGCCTAATTTATCTCCTTCAGGCCTTGTGTAGGGTGGACACGAAATCACATAGTGCTATTCCTCTTAAGGTGCAGGAGTAGGAGAAGATGACTGGAAACCAAATTACATAATCGCAACAGAAGACCTGCTGCTGAGCCAAACAGTGGTTTAAACACCTCCTAGCAGCTTAACAGTTCTCTCGAGGACTTTCTATGAGACTACAGATTAAAGGAGGAAAATCAACCAGTCCTCCAAGGTAGCCAGCAGAAATTTCTTCTACCTGAAAATAGGAAGAACTGGAGTCTTGCAGTTAGTAATCTGGTTGTATAGCGTTAGAGACATAACTAAAATCTTTTTTCCCTGTCTCCACCTCCTGGAAAGAAGTATAAAATGTGGTGGCGTTGATAATAGTACATAAAGAACAGTATACTAAGTCAGACCTATTCATGGACCTACAAGTACTCCCATTCAAATCCTTCCAGTGTCATCAGAAATATTTTTAGCTTTTAAAAATTCATCTGAATCAACCGTGGCTCTGAAGTTATAGAAAATTCATGATGAAAAAACAAAATGCAGACACTTTAAGGGCGAGGGGGTCAGCCATTTTTGAGCTCAGAGTAACTATTTCCAGTTTCCAGGAACTTAGCTTTAGTATGTCTGTAGTGATGCTATATTGGAGTGATAAAATTATATCTGCACAAAGAGAGATTTAAGGGCCCAGTTAATATTTTCAGGGACCCTGGAATCACTATAGATTCAACAGTAAGAGTACACTTATTCTGTCATCATGACAATTACCCACAGTACCTCAGTTCCAAAGGGCAGCTATGTCAGTCTAGTTCAGCAAAAGAAGCAAGGAGTCCTGTGTCATTTAAAGACTAACTGACTTATTTATTGCATGAGCTCCCATGTCTTACACACCCCTTGCATTTATTTTAATTCTGTTCTGTAAGTTCCCCCATCTTCAAAGAGGCTGACGAAGTAGGATTTTCTCCCACGAAAGCTCATGTGATAAATAAATCTGTTAGTCTTTAAGTGCCACAGGACCCCTTTCTTTTTCCACAGTACCTCAGTCTTCCTTGGCATTTGCAGCTTCCATAAAAGTATTAACTGAGACCGCAGACCTTTTTATGTGGTCAGATATAATATGAACATAGTTCAAGATAACACTGCTACAGCCACATTAAAGAGAAAGCACTGCAAATTAGAAATATTTATTTTGGGTACTTAAACAGCCCATTTTTTCAAAATGTCTGTAACTTATGAATTCCCTATAATTTTAAAGCCATAGCTGATTGTGACAAAGCCATAACAGCTAAAGATATTTCTGATGACTCTGAGAAGATCTAACTAGGGTGCTCTTTGATCTATACATAGGTCCAATTTATATATTCCTTTTTACAGCAATGTGATGCCACCATAATTTAGGCATATTCAGAAGTACATAGTGCCAGACTAATTCTTCTCCCACTGAAGCTAATGGTAAGTCCACAGGTCATTCATTGTGTAACATTTTTTAAATTCTATCATTCATGTCCCTCCCCAAATATGAATATTGCAATCAGGAGGACAGAGACCAGATAATTTTTTTCTCTTTAAGTGAATATTTGAGAACGCCTACACATTGCCGATACAGTCTTATTTGACTGCCACTTCAACTGGCCAATTTCTTTTTGGGAAGTCAGAGTAACTAAAGATAGTTATCACTATTACACAGATTACAGTGTGGAAGAACAACAGTAATAGGAATTAGCATTACACCATTCCTGTTAATATCGCACTGCTAGAGAGAGCGCATCTATGAGTAACATTAGATTATAGTAGACTGGAAGACAAACTTGTAATATAAATCTAATTTTTGCCATATGTGGGTGCCAGCAAGTATGACCTTTGATTATTGGAACAGAAATAGAACTCAGAATGTGATAGCCTCAAAGACTGTGAAGATATGATTACCTACATCAAAAACTATTTTAATATTTAGGGACAGTGAGAAAGTTGGTGACACAGTCAACCAAAATATCACTAATTATTTTGTTAAAGATAGTCCTGATATTGCAAAAAAGCACAAAGATGGAAGTGCTTAAACAGCTGATAAAACAGCAATTAAACTTGTAAATTAGAGTTCATAATCTCTCAGAGGATGTTCAATTTAGACTCATTTAAAACAGAATGTGAGAGTGATCAATTAAAATCTGATGGCTTTTTTTTCAATTCAGAGAAACACAGTATGAAGTTGTGGTTCTAACTGTCAATAAACTCTATACTTTCCATGTCACAAACTAATGAAAACAACCTCAAGTTCTGAAAATTGAAACTCATAAGATATAAGAAACAGACAATATTAGTCATTTTCTCTACAATACAATTTCTAGCCAAAACTGAAAGTGCTTCTGAGATCTAAGATTTCTATATGAACAAGTTCTGGTGTTCAAACACTACTGGTTCCAGACACTGCTCTTCTATCTTCTAATTCATCTCTTAATTGCTGACTGAAATAGACTGAGTAGAAAAAGAAATAAAAGTGAAACTTTCAAAATTTTCATAGTTGCCTAATGCTAATATGAGGAAAATTTAAGACTCTTCCTAAAATATGCTGGCACCACCTATGTGTCATATTTCATTTCATTATAATGAGGCAGACGTCCAAAAAAAAAAGTAATGCAGCTAACATTCTATTGAAAAAAGTACTCCTAGATGCTCAATAATCATAACATCAGAGTGTCTCCAGAAGTGGCAAGATACTGACATAAGAAACTATTTATCCACACTAGTACCTTCCTTTTGCAATACAGATTTAAATAAGTTATTTATGCACTGAATATTTAACTCAATTATTTTACCCTGATTTTCTGCAAAAATCATCTAAACGTGCAGTATATTTTCTAAGAATCTGAACACGGGACACTATAAGAAGACACCGAAATCTATGTTGTGTAATTTTATATTACTGTGTTTTCTTCATCTTCCTTGTCTGGACAAACCAATCATCTTTGCTCACTTCCTTAGCTCAGTAACTAGCTGAAAACTATCTATGGGTTAGAGATGAACTTGTTTACTTGTAATTTTTCTGACCGTCTCAGGACCTAACATCTCTTTTGAAAATTAGCACTGGATCACCATTAAATGCCCTGAACTTTGAAGAAGGTCAGATCCAGATCTTGGGATTCAGATTCTCTCTATGATGGACCAAATTTAAAGCTGAATCTAAACATACTTGAAAAGCAGAAAACAAGTAGACTCAGATCAGATCTTTGATAAAACACTGTGACTCAGGACTATCTCAAATCATCCTGATTCTTCAAGTAGTCAGTACAGCAGTCAGTTAACCCTTTCCTGACTTGACGAGGCTAAGACTTAGTCAGACCTGGGCTGTGACTCTAGGCAGTCCAGACTGTATTTAGTCAGAGATGCAGGGAGAACTACCAGATTATGTTTGTGCTCAGCATCCTCAATAATGAATTTGCTTTGTATTCACTACAGTAAAGGCCTGTCTCCTTTCTAGCTCAAGAGGCATTATGTATTCCATTTTACGGGTACAAATATCAGATTGCCATCCCACACAATCATACTGCATAAATATCAGATTGGAACAAATGGTTCAATCCAACCACATTTAAGCCACAGCATTCAAAATGTAAGAATATTTTTAATTCTAGCTATTCAATCATCCATGAGACAGCCATCCCAAATTTACCTAACATTTCTAGTAACTTCTCATTCATTTTATGTCTAATTTTTTTTAAAGGACTACTTCATGAATTTGGCAGGTCAGTACTCTAGTCATTCAGCACAGTTTTTCATCCCTGATACAAAGTCAAAGTTCAATGAAACTTATTAGTTACTGTAGCCACTTCTATAAAAATGGAGGATCATTATGTTCTCAAATTTATCACAAAATTTCTGTGATGTGATAACTCCTATTAAACCATCATAGTTGAAGGCTTTAAAAGCAGTTGGTAATATCTGACTTATGCATAAGCAAATACCTTCTGCTTTAACAACCTTTCATTATCATACTCAACACAGAAGCTATACTATATTTGTTTACCACAGCATCATATATGACAGGATACAAATGTGTTTTTAGAACACATATGTCACCACATCTTACTTTATTCCCTGTTTCAGAGAGCGCTGCTTCAGGAAAGAATACTGGAAGTTTTCATGTCAGCACAGTTATAGCATGACAGGTCAAGAGGACAAGTTAAAGGAAGCAAGGAAAGCAGACATAGACTCATAAACTTCATATCCAGAAGGAACCATCATGATCATTTATTCTGACATCCTCCACATTTCATGCCATAGATCTTTATCCACCCACTCCTGTAACAGACCTACAACCTCTGGCTCAAGTTAGTGAAATTCTCGTTTCATGATTTAAAGACTTCAGATTACAGAAAATCCACCATTTATACTGGTTTAAAGTTGCAAGTGACTTGAGCACCACACTGCAGAGGAAGGTCAAAAACAACACACACAAACAAAGAAAAAAAAACAAGGCTCTCTGCCAATCTGATCAGGGGAAACTCTTTCCCAACCACAAAAATAACAGGACAGATTTTATTACATAAGCTTAAAATATGTGACGAGTGCCCTACTGTACAAAACTTGTTAAAAACATCACAGAAAACTTAAGTAAATAAACACTGGGTTTGTACTTTCCTATACATGTCACACAAGTTTGGAAAAATTATACTTCAACAAGGAAAAGAAAAGAAAAAAAGATTAGTTCAGTGGGGTAAAAAAGAAAATGTATCTCAGAATAGCAGCTTTAGATCAATGACTATGATATGCAAGCACTATTAATACCTCCTATGCAGTACTTAGTGCATCCATCATCATACAGCTGAAATGCTACAACCCAACTTACTCTTAAATATATATAAAATATAATGAAATATTGCATTTTTCAGAGAACTCAGTCAAATCAGCTAAAAGTGATAAATGTCTAGGGAATGTTTATATTATGATAACCATTCTGCCCATATTTGCTTACTATATAAATATACATAAGTGCACAGACAACTTCTGTACATTATAGTGTCACCTGAATGAAAGTAGTGTGATTTTCAGATGTGCTGGGAATTTCCAAATCCCACTGAAGTCGGCAGCATCTTTGAAAATAAGACGGCATGCACTATGTATCAATGTGTCACTAACAAAATATTTGTAATCTCTGGAAAGAATAGTCTATCACCACAATCTCTAATGACACATCAATTCCTCTCATTACTGAAGAAGCACTGACATTAATCTCAGAATGTCTTTATTGCAGCCTATGGGGGTCAGGGTGGGGGGAGAGACCAGCTCCTGTAAAAAGGAAGAAGGTTGATTCTTCTATTTTAAACGACCACAAAATAATTACAAAATCCTAAGCTTTGGGTGTTAACTCATAGTTAAAACATTTTGCATCCGAGTTAGTGTGAAAGAATCTCTTTCATCCCTTCCACAGTAAAAATTTTCTCATTTATTTATAATTTTATTTTATTCATTTAAAGAAGTCCAATTCCCATGTAAAGACAACTCTGTCTCCTTAATTTAAACATAGTCTGTTTCCACTAACCCATCTCATATTCCCCAAGCAACCACTCCTATTGAAGTATAGTAGCCAAATAAATCCCATTATTGAGTTGTGTCTGCAAGTTTGTTTATTGATTTTTAAAGCATTTATCATGTTCATAAATATATTTGTTGAGAGAATCTTTGGAATATATATTTTTTTAAAATGCAATTGATTGTGAAACATAAAGACCTCTACACAATTATTTTGCTCATGCCACCTTTTAATTAACACTTTAATGGCATTGGAAACAACTGGCAAATTAGTCATAAAACACTGATATTTGAAAACTCAGATGTAAAGTGTGTAATATGTTTATTCAACCTACAGTCGAATGATTTTAGAAAGGAATTGTCTAATCCAATGGTAAAATATTTTATCACACATCAGAAGCACCCGGCGCTTTGAAAGAGTAGGTGAAATCAAATAAATATTGCAGCACTGCTATTTGATGTATGTAAAGAGAACCAAACATAAATGAACATTTAAAGCATGCATTGTCGAATAAATGTTCCTGAACACTCTGGAAAGCTGACACATTTTAAAATTTAGAGCAAGGGGTTAGGTCCTTTCTGAAAAGACAAACAGATAAGCAGATTGGGCTCCTGAGCTAACCTGCTCACGCTGTTCCTGTTTCAGAAGTGTAAAGTCAATATACCTCATGTCTACTAAATATTCCAAACTACACTAAAGGATCGCTGTCAAGGATCCTGCTCTGAAACCATGCTGGCTCACTCCTCCAAATGCAGCATCATAGCAGATTGTATTTGGAGACGTGGAGACAAAAAGTGGAAATAGTTACATCTTTGTAGGGGATGGGGGGGGTAGCAGGAGTCAGAAGTTTCCTAATAAAAAAACAACAAGGAGTTTGTGTGGCACTTTAAGACTAACAGATTTATTTTTATGTTATTTTTATTATTATTTCTTATTTCCTTTTTCTGTTAGTCTTAAAATGCCACACAACTCCTTGTTGTTTTTTTACTGGACTGCACTAACACGGCTCTCCCTTTCGAAGTTTCCTGATGTCATTTGCCCAACTGTTTTAGCGAAATTAAAAAGCCTCCTACCTTCCTGTACACCAGCATGTTTGGGGATTCATCGGCTACCCCGTTGCTGCTTTGCCCATAATTATTTCCTTGCGCCATGTCCCGAGAGTCCGACCCGCTGACGACCGGGGCGCTGCGCAATTCCCCTCTGGCAAAGGTAAAAGGGAGCCCGGTGAGAGAGGGCAGCGGGGCTGCTTTCTCCGCTGGGGATTCACGGAGCTGAGCCGACTTCCCCCGACGCGCTCTCACGCTCCTTCCCTCCCCCCGACATTTCCACTGGGGCAAAATCCCCTCTTGCCGCGCTCTCCACCCCCTTCGCCTGTCAGTGAGGAAGGAGCGGCAGGCACTAACCTCCTGCCCGCCTTCACGAAGCGCCGAGCCCACGAGCCGAGCGGCGGCATCTCCCCGCAAACGCCCCCCGAACCCCGGCCGCTCGCACTTCCCCGGCTGGCGCCGGCGGCCGCAGCCGGGCATCGATCCCGGCCCGCGCACCCCGAGCCCCGCCGGCGCTTTGGGCTCCCTCCCGCGCCTCCGCCCAGGCCCCGGAGCGGCGCGGGCGGGAGGCTTCCAGCACCGCGGACAGCGCCGCGGCAGCCGCTTGCCGTTTACCTCCCCGGGCCAAGGTCACCGCAGGGCGGCGGCGGCGGCTCCTCTCCTCCGCCTGCTCCCCGGCGCGCGCCGCGCGCTCCGCCTCAGCCGGCAGCGGAAGGCGGGAGGCGAGGCTCGGGCATCACACGAGCGCCGCGCGCCCGCCACGCGCCCCCCGCCCCCTCCCTCCCTGCGAGCCAGCCGCCTGGTCACGTGAGGCGAATGGAACGTCAAAGGTGCCGCCCGCCCCGCCCCTGCGCCGGGCGGCGAGGTGGCGAAGAGATGCCGGGGGCGGCGGGCGAGAAGAGACGGAGCGCCACGGGGCCCGCAGCATGGGGGGCTGAAGGAGGGAAGCCCGCCGCCTCGGACTTGAGTCAAAAAGGAGCAGCCAGGGCAAGGGCTGCATTTGCAGCCAGCTTTAGGGTCCTGCAGCTCTCACCGACTCTGCTGGAAATTGGGGGGGGGGCGCGTTAGCGCCCGCAGGTGGAGGGAAGCACAGGCCTAGGTGCCCTAAATTTAGGCCTCCGGATTTGCTCAGCTCATGGAAAATAGTGGCGATGGGACTGCAGCAGGAGCAAGCTTGGTAATAGCAGAAGGAGTAAGCCATCTTTAGGGGGAGATTTTCCTGGTGCATGCTGCCCCTGGTGGAGCGTGGGGTGGGAGATTCACAGCAAGTGGAGCAGGAGCAGACCCTTAGAGAGAATTCCCCAGTGGCTTCTAGAAACAGAAAGGAGACAATAACGACTTGATCCCATCCAGCCCTGTATTGACTAAGATGCCCTCTCTTGCCCAGCAAGCAGCTGCTCACCAGGAAATGAAAGAGTTAGTTTAAGTGTCAGTGAAAGGGTGTAAGATGCCAGGCAAAACACAAAATAAGACTAGCCTACAGGACTCCTTGTTTGTTTTGCTGAACTAGACTAATCCCTTCAGATCCTGCTTCAAAAAGCTTGCAAGCAAAGCGCTAGAGGAGATCTGCTCTTTACTGCTGCAGAGAAAGAAAAGCAGAGATGCCTCAGAGGAGGAGTCCAAGCTCCTTGCTTTCAGCCCCAACAGTGTAGGAAGTAAGAGAGCAGGTGTCAGGACTATTCTGCAACACAGATTCCAGCACCCTCCCACAGCTGATCATGAATGGGAAAAGAACAAGTTAATAAATTAAATAGTTAGATGAGTTAGGTGTGTTCAACTCAGCCATGCCTGCTGAAATACAGTCTAGAAACTTAAGGCTGAAGGGATCTCAGTAGCATTTGTGATCATCTTTGATAATTTGGGGAGGACCACAGAAATCTGATAGCACCAGAAAAGGGTAAATATAATATCCATCTGTTTAATAAAGCAAATCAGAACAACTCAGAGAGTTATAGACCAGTTAGCTTAACTCCTGTATTCTGAAAGATATTGGTGCAAATAATCAAACAATAGGTAAGCACCTGGAAGAAAATAAGGTGATAGGTAACAGTCAATGTGGATTTGTCAAGCAAAAAGTGTTAAACCAGTCTAATATTTTTTTTTGACTGGGTAACAAGCTTTGTGAATAGGGGAAAGTAGTACAGGGCCTTCTCATTAACAAACTATGGAAATATAACCTAGGTAAACTTTCAATACAGTGGGCCCACAAATAGTTGAAAAAGCATGTTCAGTAATTAACGATGATGCAGTATCAAGCTGGAAGAGTATATCAAGTGGGATGTGAAGGGATCTGCCCTGGGTCCAGTTTTATTCAATATCTTCATAAATTATAAATATACACTCTGCCATTAGCCAAATAAAGTCTGGTGCTGATTCCAAGTTGAGAGGATTTTGCAAGAGCAGTATTAGAATTCAAAATGATCCTGAAAAACAGGAGAAATTATCTGAAATTCAATAAGGTCAAAGGCAAGTACTACCTTAAGAAAGAATAATCTATTGCATAAACACAAAATGGCAAATGAGTGCCTAGAAAGCAGTCTCAGGAAGGGAGGAGGCTATAGCAGAGATTAGTTTAGTTATAAGCTACATACGAGTCCACAATATAACGTTGTTGTAAGGAAAAAAACAAGCAACACCGCCCCCTCCCCATCATTTTGGAATGTATTAGTTGGTATGTCATGAGCAAGACATGAAAAATAATTCTTCCACTCTGTTCAGCACTGATAAGGCCTCAGCTGGAGTATGGTGCCCAGAACACTTCAGGAAAGATCTGGACAAATTGGAGAAAATGCAGAGGGCAGTAGCAAAAATGATTAAAAGGTCTGGAAAATATGACTTATGAGGACACATTTAAAAAACTAGGTTTGTTTAGTCTGGAGAAGACAAAGGGGGACATGATAACCAATATGTAAAAGGTTACTAGAGAAAGGTGATACACTCTTCTCTTTATCCCTTGAGCGCTGGACAAAAAGTGATGGGCTTAAATTGCAGCAAGGGATATTAGGTTAGACATTAGGAAAAACTTTGTAACCATCAAGGTGGGTAAGCATTAGAACAAATTACCTGAGGAGGTTGTAGAATCCCTGATGCTGGAAGTTCATAAGAATGGATTAGACTAAATCCTCTCAGTGATGGTCTGAATAAAACTTAATCCTGCCTCTGTGCAGGGGACTGGACTAGATGACCCATCAAGGTTCCTTCCAGTTGTACGTTTCTATGAGTAGAGGGAAGGTACAGGCCAGGGGGAATCTGGAGGTATGATGTGCATTATGGGGATGGAGGAGACCTAACTGAGAGGATCTGGGTACATAGGCCTAAGCTGGAAGCAAGTAGCAGAGTCAAGTTATGGCATTTGGAGACAGCACCACATTAAGGACTTCTGGAGGAATAGAACCAGTTTTTGAAGGAACAGCTGAACTGAAAGCCTCAGAGGGACAGAATTAAGTTATAGGAGGAAAGAGGGTCAAGCTGAAGATGTTGGGTGACACTGAGAGCTGAGGGGGCTCTTCAGGAAAGCAAAGAGTGATTTTTACAGGACAATGCATGTCTGCAGATTCAGAGGCACACGGAAAGTGAGAAGCATTAAAATCCTCCAGGAATTAGCAGAGATGACTTGGGTATCATCTCCATAGAGGATAGCAGATTCTTGCAGGCTTTTTCTCATTAAGCAAAGGGGATCATTTAGAAAATTCTTTTAGCAGGACAGTTGAGGTTTCTGTGAGAACAGAGGCAAGCAGAAATGGGGCAGGTCTACATGGAAGTCCCTGCATCTATCTCCATAGATTGACACAGAGGAATCAATTAAGCAGTCAGTGGAGATCCACTCAGTCAATCCCAGAAATGCTCTCTATTCAGTGCAGTAACTCCACTGCCATCCCACAAAAGAGTAACACTATATCAAAGAGAGACCATTTCAAGTCAACACAGCCCAATGAAGATCCAGTGGTAAGAGAGGCAAGTTAATTTCCCAGGAGATACGCAGGCTACAATACATAGATTGAGTATCTTCCATCAACCCAGTGTTGCAGTATAGACCATGGTACAGAAATGGGCTGGAATAGAAATGAAGGAAGAATACAAGTTAGAGAAAGGGCTCTGGAACAGAGACTGAAGGGAGAGGAGGAGGAGATTGGATAGATGAGTGGGAATGTTCTGCAGGGAAAAACAGAAATGAAAAGGGGGCAGGTGACCAAAGAGAAAATGAAGGTCAGCTGGGACAGAATTGGAAGGGTAAGATGTAGAGGAATAGAGGAGGAGAGGTTTGTGGCAGAAAGCACGTGCTTCGTTGCAGAAATAAGAAGCAGCAAGAGAAAGCGGGATTCTTATCATGAGAGGCAGAGGAAGAGAGAAAAGGAGCACCAGACAGAGGGATTTGAATGTGGGAAGAGTTGGGAGCTTTGAGATGGGATGGAGAAATGTAAAGAAATTAAGGAAGAAGAGTGAATAAGATTTTGGTGGATGTATGAAAGAAAAGGAGAAAAGAGGTGTAAAGGGTGAAAGTACTAGATGTGGAAAATGTGAAACTGAAGAGTGAGCAAAGGAACTGAAGAAGTTTTTGCTTCCTGCTAACAAGACTGCACAAGATGTGCACTTCAAGTAATGGAATTTGGATCCAAATCTGAACTTCCCAAAGTTCAGCTTTGTTCACTTGGTGATCCAGTCTAGTCCAGAAAGAGAGAGAGAGAGATAAAGATCCTGAAGCACATTTCTTCAAATGTGCCCTTGAGGTTCCAGACTGAGCCCTGTCTCTTGAATGGATAGTGTTCAAGTGCTCAGATACCTCAATGATAGGGTGTTATATTGCACTAGACAGATATGGTGGAAGAAAATGGTTCCTAAGATGTATTAAGAGCATCTTAATGAGGAACATCAAAAAAGCACAAACTCAGATACTTATTGTATCAGACTGCCTTTTAATAGCTTTTTGAGATGGCTATACATGGCTATGGCACAAAGTACCTTATTAAATGCTATTTTATCTTTTGCAAAACCTCACAAAAAATATTAGAAGATTTACATATATTCCTTTCTTCCAATTACTCAGCTAAATGACAGTGATTGCATTTTAATAATAATATGAATTAGAATAACATTGAATAGAAATATCAGCAGGCCCCCAATTCTGTTGTATTATTTTCTTACAGTAACGTTATCGATCTAAGGGAGGGAACCAGTGAAAAGAAAGCCAATTGGTAATGGCACGCTTACCAGATGGGTGAAGAAGTTTATAGTTAGACTTGGCAGAATTTGACTTTTTTTTAAATTGACAGATTATATCAATGTTTGTTTTAAAATATTTCTCCAATTTATTAATTTAAATGTTCACAGTTGCAGGAACTTATGAGGGAATCAGATGGCATGGGTCAGGCAATAATTTGATGACAGTAGATGTTGAGATTCAAAAAGTTAGAAGTTTTATGACCATTAAAAACAAATCACCTACATGTCAAAGTCAGTCAATAACAAATCAAACCCTAATAAGTTCTCAGGCAGCATTTCTCTTACTTTGCCTCTCTATATATTTCAATCATTATCATAATCAATAAAGATATTTTTCTTTGGTTTGTGTGTTTACAGTCAAATCAATGTTTACCAGCATTAACTGATAAAAATATAATCCTTCCAAGACTGTCCATAATTTAAGATGTTTCTCTGATATATCCATTTCCTTTTAACTGTTCCAGTGTAAACAACTTCTAACAGTGCTGTACTACTTTGGGATAGTGGAAAACTCCTCTAAGGAGATGACTAATTTATTCAATAACTCATCCAAATTTTTCGTTGTTCTGACAGCCGCAGCAAAGCAACAAACAAGACTGAAGATGGAGCCTTCCCACTTGCAGTATGTGATTTTATCCAGAGTGACAAACAACATTTTTTTTTGCTTTATTTTATATTGTTTTAACTAAACTCACAAGTTGAGCAAGAGATAAGCCATGTCAAAATATTTCAGTGAGGAGTGCCTACTTCATTTTCTTTACAAGTGGAAATGTTCTTCCATCTTAAAATTTTGCAGGCCTTCTTTACAAGACAACCGTTGCCTCTTATGAGAGTTTTGCATATGTCGGAAATCCTGGACCAGATCACAAATGGCAGATAGATAAGAAGTCCCCTGAGATAAATCTGGCATTTAAAGTTTTCTTTGAAGGTTATTTTCTTCACTTCTTACCCCTCTTGCTAACTTTTTCCAATGTTACAGTGAAGAAGCCCTACCTTGGCAAGAACTGAACAGAAAAGAATAAAGAAATGTCATTTGGTTATTTTCACCATATTACTGAGGTGGAAATGACAGTGGATTGGTCTACTTCCATGCTACTAGATGAACTAAATATACATTTATTTCCATTAGAACATTTAATAGGTAAACTTATCTTAATACACGGAGCAATATCTCCTTTTTAGTTTTGCATAATGCCATGTTCTCCCTATAAATGCTTGGGTTGGAAGAGGACTTAAATGGAAGGTTAGCTGGAATGGGAAATATTTGGACTCAAGAGCAAAACCTGAGGATCATGGAGCCAAGTAAGAAAAATCTTTACAGAGACAAACCAACAACTACAGATAAACTATTTTGAACATACGAGGAGCAATGGTAGATAGTGTGGCTGGAGAACTAATTCATCCACAAAGAACGAGGACATCTACAGGGAGTACATGAAACATGGAAACAGTGTTTGATCACATTTAGGCACTTACATTGTAGGGATCCTGAAACAGTACACTAATTAGAGTCTCAATTCCTTACTGAATCTTTCAGATCAACACCAGGTTCCCCCTCCTTTTGACTTGGGCCTAATAATCCTTAGTATCTGGTATAGTCATTGGGCAAAGAGTAAGAGAAAAAGAATGGGAATGACTCCGCGGTTCAAGAGGCAGAAGACCCCATGTCCATGCCATCTGCTAAAATCACTTATTTATCCAAGTGCAACACCTTCAACAGGAGAGAAGGGGGAATTCCCCAAGCTAATAGAATATCCTATAACTCAGCGATTAGCACACCCTCTTGAAAGGTAGGAGCTCTCCTGTACAATCCTCTTCTCCTCTGCCTAAGGGAAAGAGGGAGGAATTGAACTTGGCCCTCCACTGATCCAGGTGAGTGCTCTAATCATGGGCTAAAGAGGCAGTAGCATCACTAGAAACATTTTATGGAGAGCAAGACAGAAGCCTTACTCATTCTCTCACAAAATGGCTTTGGCACCTCTTCAACTTCCTTCCACATTAATTATACAGGGAGTATAGGTGTCTATCTTGAACGTGTGGATTGCAGTATTTATTGTTCCTGTGGTTTTCTAGGTGCTTAAAATTTAGGTGATGCAACACCAAGCATCACAATGTCTATGTGCTATCATGGATCCCACCCAAAGAACTAAATTAGAGTCAGTCGTGCTTTGAATGATGTTGACACCAGCCCACAAGGACCAAACTGAAATCAACTAATTTCACATAGCTCTCTAAATAACATTCAGGTTTGCACAATTTATAGACAGTGTTTGTTTTAATTAGATCAAGGACCTAAGTCATGCACAGCTGCTTAACAGGACTGGGTATTTTACAGTTTAATCTCTAAGCCCTTAATTTATTATCCAACCTCAGCACAGAAGAGGTCTTTCTCCCCCTGCAAATTTACAAAGATGTTGCCAGGCCTATTGTATTGATGAACATAGAGAATACTTACAAAATTAAACACTGAAAAGGCAAAGGGAAAAATTAAAATATTAGTAAGGTGGGTGGGGAGGACAGCTTTGTGGTGAAACAGAGAAACTAGAACAGAAAATAATTCTCTTAACAAAAAAACCCAAAAGTATGAATGGCCATAATTTCACAGGGCTGGAGGGAATAAATCTAGGAATGGAAAGTTGTTGAGAAGAAAGGGGGTGTGCACTTTGGTCTTTCTTCAAGTGTGAGGTTAATAGTTTAAATAAACCCTTTTGTAATTGATAAACCCACCTTCTTGTAACAAAAACACAGCTATATAGGGTTTTTTATTTGTCAGTATGCTACACAGCACAGCCATTCAAATTACACAGCCAGGGCAGAGAAAGAGCCCACACCCTTTTGCCTGTTATGGAAATAGCTCCTACTACTTAAGCTAATGGAGAATTATCTGAAACTATTAATAGGCCCAGATAAATAATTGCTTAGTTGAAAACTTACTCCTCACTGAAAAAAAACTGATCAACATTACCAAATAAGTATTAAGGATTTGACTCAATTAATTAGTTCTGATTATAACTAGTAAAGGCCAATGATAATATCTTCTGCTTGATCAAAGCTGCAAGGAAAAGGAGTTAGATTATACTTTTTTTAAATGTGTGAAAGATGTGGCTCTCCATGGTTAACATATTTATTTTAAGAAAAAGCTATTAACACCATTTTACAGTCTCACCTACTTGGAAGGATAAATTGTAGAAGTTTTTAATGGGATGAAATGTAAGCTATACTTCTTTCAGTAGAAAAAGAACATTTGTGGATCTGGAAACCTCTCTTTTCCAGAAAATGAGAGACTAGCTGCAGACCCTCAAGTGCAGGGACCCCTGGCAGCCCCTTAAATCCATAAAGGGAAGGTTCAAAGACCCACAGTGCAGATCTGAGACTACCCTCTACTCAAGATTAGTTGGTTGGCAGGAGAAATGAGGCATTGCCATGAAATCATAAGAAAAAAAGATGGCAGAGGAAAAGTTAAAAGCAAAAGAGAAAAAGAACAAATCTAAAGAAGTAGGGCACTGAAGTCCTTGAGATGGAGAACAAGTTTACCTCTAAGTAAGTGAAAGGAATATCATGGCACGAGAACGAAAGAATGAGCCGGGGTTTTAGTAGTGGGGTATGAACAGGTTGAGACCATTAGATGTGTTGTAGAGAAAGAACAATGATTTGGTGAATGCCTGGTACAGTAGGAGAGCGAGAGACAGAGGAAAGCACTTTGAGGTTGTGAACTTGAGTATCATGAAAGACAGTGCAGTTGTCAATAGTTAGCAAAATGGGAGGATTTTGGAAGATAAAGAATGTGACAGGTTCACTGTGAGAAATTAGTGAGATGATTAAGATGTATGTTGGAAAGAAAACTAGATGCGAGGCTGGACAGAGAAGAGATCTTAAAGGTAAAGAAACAAGAATGTGTTTGGCTTCTGAGAGAACCACCAGAGGAGAATAAATAATGGACATCAAGAAGCAGGAGAGAAAAGTTCTATAAATCAGACCAAGGGAAATAAATCCAACTTGAAAACAAAGCTTTAAAAAAAAGTGTTAGTTAAAGGATTGAGAAAAAGGAATGTGAATCCCTGTTGTCTTTAAATTAATTTGCATGATCAGGTTCTTTAATAGAAGAGAAGGAAGGCAGGCTGAAGGATTCGATCAAATGTAAAGAGTTGCTTGCTGTTTAAAGTGTAGGAATTTGTCCGCAAATATATTTATTTAGAAAGAATAAATCTGAGGTGCAGACACTGGGACAAACTCACAATGGAGGAATTCATAAATCACAGGATTTTCCCTAGAGGCTCTCAAAGTGAGAGCAGCAATAGGGAAAGTAAAGACTAAGGACATATGGGCTCATTTGGAAGTTAGAGAGGAACTGAAAAGTTAAAGGATGTAGAAAAGAGCAAAGGATGTGCCCATGGAGTCAGAGCTATATCTAATGTGACTTGGAGCACATTGTTAACCTTTACCATTTTGCTCACATACTTGCTCCTCTTCCTCTTCTATCATTGTTACACTCAGATGTCAAATGACACTAAGCTATTTGGGCTAAATCCATATCTGCCTATGTGTTTATATCGGGCCTAACACAAGTACCAGATTCTGATTGTTTTTTTGGGTTTTTTTGCAATTTAATGTAAAAAAAATATTTAATTTAATATAATTATTATAATGCAGTACCATCTAGAGCCCATCTATCAGATGGCAGAACTGAGTCCTCAGTATGTAGCTAGTCCTTGCTGAGAGATGTCTATGATTGGCTGGCTAATTATAAGCCACTACAATGAAAATCATATAAGCACCAGCTAATATTTTAGCACTACGGTGAAGTCCCACACCCTTTGAGTCATATTTACAATGGCCCTTCCCTCTGCCTAGCCCACCCAAGAGGCCTGGGGCAGTTGGGGCAGGTTCTGCTGCTCTAAAGATACTGCCACAATAATTTGCATGCAGGTGATTTATTCAACAGTATACTTACTCAGCAAAATGCTGCAGAGCTCCCACTCTACCTTATCAGGAAAGGGATAAAATAATAGCCATGAAAGGCTTGCAGATTCTATTGTGTTAATGTCTAAAGTTTTCTCCAAATGTTAAGATTCAGTTTTTCTACCCCTCTAGTATCAAAATGCAGTCATCATAATATAAACAGAGCAGCCACACACCACCTCTAACCCAGCACAGCAGAAAATTGTCTCCAAGTAAAACAGCAGAAACAAAGCTCAAAAGCTGAAATCTCACTTTCAAAGCCTAACTGGGACCATTCTAAATATGTACACAGCACTTTTATTTCGAAATAACACTGGTTATTTCAAAATAAAAGATATTTGGTCCACATGACATTTTCTTATTTCAAAAGGACAGATCCGGTCCTTTTGAAATAAGAACTGCTGTTTTGAAACAAGTTAAACCCCAATTGTTTCGAAACGGCTGTTATTTCGAAACTGTTATTTCGAAATAAGGCCGTTTGGACATGTTGTTTTGAAACACCACCATTGTTTCGAAACAACTGTTTTGAAACAACATGTCCAAATGGCTTTATTTCAAAATAACCATTTCAAAATAACAGCCATTTCAATAGGAGGCTTTCCCTTAATTCAAATTAACATTTGTCAATTCGAATTAACTTATTTCGAAATAATAACTTTATTTCAAAATAACTCATTTCGAAATCCTTATTTTGAAATGTGTGTGTGTAGACATAGCCTAAAATGTTAGCAGTTAGCCCACATGATATCCCCCCCCTTTTTTTTAAAGAAAGAAAGGAAATTAAATGCTAAAAACTCTTAAGTGAATACCATTTTAAAGCTTCAATTCAGGAAAAGCACTTGAGCTTTTGTGTTCAGTTTTGGGCTCCCCACTACAAAAAGGACAGGGACATGCTAGAGAGAGTTCAGAGGAGGGCAACCAAAATGATTAAAGGGCTGGAGCACAAGCCCTATGAGGATAGACTGAAAGCATTAGGCTTATTTAGTCTGCAGAAGAGAAGATTGAGGGGGGATTTGATAGCAACCTTCAACTACTTGAAGGGATGCTCTAAGGAAGATGGAGCTTGACTGTTCTCGGTGGTAACAGAGCACAGAACAAGGAGCAATGGTCTCAAGTTGCAGTTAGGGAGCTCGAGGCTGGATATTAGAAAAAACTTTTTTACTAGGCAAGTGGTGAAGCCTTGCAATGAGCTGCCAAGGGAGGTGGTGGAGTCTCCATCTTTGGAGGTGTTTAAGGCCTGGCTGGACAAAACCATGACTGGGATGGTTTAGTGGGAGTGGTCCTGCCTCTGGCAGGGGGTTGGACTAGATGACCTATGAGGTCCCTTCCAAGCCTAGGATTCTATGATTTTGCTTCAGTTCAGCCCATTTCATTTAATGCTGACTTAAGCATATATTTAAGTGCTTTCCTGAATCAGGACCTGAAATAAAAATTACCAGTGTGGAAGTGAGAAAGCTGAGGTTCTCACAACAACATTAATTTGGCCATGCTGTACATTCTGGTATGTTTTCTGATATACATTTTTAATAAACAATATAATTAAACTATAAATGAACCAGGCAAAAATAGAAATAATACCCATGTGCAGTGTGGCTGAGTTAATGTTGTTGTAGGTACCTTAATATTTGTTCTTCCTGACCATTTCTGATTTTAACTGGGCAGCTTTAATATTTGTAGGTTTTGCATTTGTCTTGTTCACTGCATATAGTTCTTATATTACCCCCATCACTGTTTTTTCTATCTTTAAGGACTGACAAACGAATATATACTCCTAAATTCTGTGTATCAATAGGATGCAATACTGATTCCCTTTGTGGAATCATTATCAGGACCTGTTATAAGCAGGTATTTTCTGACAAGCCCAAAGGGAAATTATTTTTCTTTTCCATAAGCAACCTACTGTTGGGAGTGAAATCCATTTCTCTCTCTCTCGCTCCCTCTTTTATTTCAAATTTGCTCTTGTTTACTTTTCAGTCCTTTCTCCATTTTCTTTAGGGCTGGTCACGATTACCAATGAAACATCTTCCTTGCAGATCCTACAGTGCTCTCTCACTCCTAGTTACAATGCTAGCAGCATGAGTCAGTTATGGGTTGCTGAGAAACTACACTTTCTTTCCTGTGTTGTTCTCCTGCATTAGGAACGCATGAGCTTCAGAAAGTGAAAGGCTAAATGACCTGGAAATATTCATTCCTTGTATGGTGAAGTCAAAGTCCAACCTGTTCATTGGAGCCTGAATTCCAACCTTCACCTGCAGAGCATTCCAGTATCAACATGACAGCAAGCATTAAATTTTTCTATGTGCATTTTGCCCTCCCAACCCCCCCCCCCCGCCATCTCTTTCCCATATTTTATCTGTGTTTAAATGAAAGACAAATGCTTTGTTCACTGAGGGAGAACCATATAACAGCACAGCTTCTTTCCAGAGTTTGTGAGGAAAACAATCAAGACACTTACCTCAGTGATCATCGTCCTCTTTTCAGTTTTTATATGCTTCCAGAGGATGTGCTGTACAAATTACACAGTCTCTGTGACACTTCTGGTTGGGGGCCTTCATGAGTAATAACCAAGAAGGATAAAACAATGGCTGTCATGAGCTATTACAAATTGCCAGAGATCAAGCCATGTTTAAAAGATACAATTCCTCCTGAAGAACTAAAGATTAATGTGAACTACTTTTTCCTAAATAAAACGGCTTTGGACATGAGCAATGTATGCCTTGGACATTCCCCAACAAAATGCATACTGTCTTAGAATAATAAATGCCAGGGACTGAATTATTGGCAAAAAAATGTAGGCATACAACATGTAAGAGAATAAATGGTAGGCTATTTATTTTCATTGACTGCTTTTGACTTTGCTTCAGCATTACTAAAAAACTTTACAATCAACTTCTGAAAGCAATGTAACACTGGGGAAGAAAAAAAAGTAGGCGATGAACACTGATAAAGAACATGAAACAAGTGCAGTGGTAGCCCTTAAAAGCTTTTCTGTGACGCTCTCAGTGGTTGAAAGGCATTACCTCAATAGCTGCATTATTCCTTGTACCAAGAGAATACAGAAGTAACAGAATCTCATTACCGAAAGTAAATGCACATATTTTTAAAGAAAAAAAAAAAAAAAAAAAGACAACCCACTGAGGATATAGGGGATAGCAAAAGTGTTTAACTGGAGCATTTCGTAAAAAAAAAGGGACAAATTAAGTCTGTTCAGCATGGGTTGGATTGAGGGGTTGTGAAGAAGGAAGATGATGCTAGGAGAATTTGTATTTCAATAGTACAGTGGTGGTTACTAAAGACAAAATTAAGATGGGGTGGTCATTCTAAGTGCATCCATAGTCTGGGTGGCTCAATGTTTAACAACATTCAGGGGGAGGAATGGTGAAAGGCTGACCTGCGCTGTACTCCATAACTCACAGGGAGCCTGACTAGGGTGCAGATGTGGCCATGTTATTTCCACCACTTACTGTGCACCAGCATGTTGCTATCAGGAACTACAGTTTATTCTTCACAAAGGGTATGGCCACACACACTTCTTATTTCGAAACAACAGAGGTTGTTTCGAAATAAGAAGTGCCATGGCCACACGACGCACGGCCATTTCGAAACAAGCAAACAGCTTGTTTTGAAATGGCCGTGGTTCTATTGAAATAGCTTAAACCTCGTTGCGTGTCGAAACAGGGATGTTTTGAAACCAGAGGTTTCAAAACAGCCCTGTTCGGACATGTTGTTTTGGAACAAAGTGTTCCAAAACAACATGTCACCTTCCTCCCAGGGTGCTAAGCACCCTGGGAGGA
>ML681972.1:17582878-17611003 GCA_007922195.1 Podocnemis expansa | reverse complement strand
TTTGTCCTCGAAATAAGGTGTTTCAAAATAATATGTTATTTCGAAACAGCTTGTTTCGAAACATCTGGTTTCGAAACAAGCATACCCTGTGTGAACATAGCCAAACAGGCCAAAGCGCTACCCTTGTTTAAGACACTATTTCTGGAAGTTTGGAAGCATTATTAGGCCTTTGACAGAGCCTGATAATGCATGATAAGGTGAAACAAGTTGAAAGAGGAAGCTTATTTCACTGGAGGGGCAATAAAGCAGAACATGACAAATAAGATAGCATTAGGTAATTGGCTGGGAGCAGAAATGGAATTTACAACCTGCTTAACAAGCAGGGCCAGCCAAAGGTTCTCTGCTGCCTTAAGCCTACAGGGATTTTGACACCGCCAATGCTGGGATCCGGCCACAGGCAGGGAGCGGTCCCACTGCTGGGATCTGACCCTGGTCAGGGATCCAGCCACAGGCAGGGAGTGGAGCAGCCCCAGCCCCCCGCTTGGTGCCCTCTAATTGTTGGCACCCTATGGAACTGAGTAGGTTGCCTCTCTGGAAGGACCAGCCCTGTTAAAAAGTAGAGAGAAAGCACAGCAAAATGGGAAGCAAAGCATTCAAGAGAAAGACAGGTAAGAAATGAGGATGATGAAGCAGGGAAATGACAAAAATCAAGGTCTTTTTAAGTGAGATGAGACATGATTAGAGCAGCCACTTCTGATAGACAGAAAATAGTCTTCTTGTCCCATTAAAAGGGAAGTTTAAAAAAATATATTCCCCATCTAAAATTGGACAAAGTGAAAATCTAGAAAAAAAAAATTCAATTTTAAAAAATTCCATTTAGATTAGCCAAAACATTTTGTTTCAAAAATTTTGAAATTTTTCATTTTGATTGACAAGCAAACATGGCTTTTCTATAATTAGCTTAGGTTTCAAAACAAAAAGTTGTTTCAAACTGGAAAACCAGAATTTATTTCAAAAGTGTTGAAACAATCTGTCAGGAAAAAAGTTTTGAAATTGAATTGACCAAATTCAAACCTTGCCAAATAAAAGTTTATGTTTTAACAAAGTGCCATATTTAAATAAAAAAATGTATAATGGAAAGATTCCTAATCAATTGTGTTACCTTTTTAGAATGCCCCTGGAAACCCACATGCCCCTCTAGTGAACTCAGGAAAGTGTGTTGGGAAGGAGGGATGAGATAGAGCATGAATAAATGAGCATATGGACAAGGAAGAAGTCTCAATATCAAGTTTTCTAGTTCTAGAACCAAATTAAATTGTAACTATATTGCATAAAAATATAAGACAAGGGTCTTTAGAGATCCCATAAGTTAAGCAGTGTGGAGCGGTCAGTAACTGGATGGAAAGACCTCCAGGCAAAATGGTACTGACAATTTGGTAAGTTACATTCAATCTGAATTAATGCCCCAGGATAGCATTAGGGGGCATTGTGGTGGAAGAGGCATAGATTCTCAGAAGAGACATGAGGCAGACCATACTACGCCATTAAATACTATATGGAACTTCTTGCAAGAGAGTATGGATATGCTGACATGGCTAAATTCCAGTTTAAATAATTATTATACAAATTGACTAAAATTATTTGTGAAATTTGGTCAGCTATCCTATTCTTCTCTATCTGAAATAAATGTCTTTGTACTATTATTTACCAATATTGAACAGTGGTTGCATTTCAGTGATTGATAAAATTATTGCCATACATATAGCTATTTTCCCACCTGTTCCTGCAGTCTTACACACACAAGATTCCCATTAAGTTTGCTGGGAGATGCATGTGTTATGGTTTAAAAGTAAGATTCCTTTTTTAGTTGTAGATTGGGTGGTAAAGCGCTTTGGTATTCCTACATGTCAGTTTTATTTAGTGCTTAAGAGCATTTAGCTAAATTACTGTATTAAGCAGAGACATTGGAAATCAATTCTGACTAGAAAGTCTGCAAATAAAAATCTCTTAGGTAAAGGGGAGTTTTGTTTGTTTGTTTGTGTTTTACAACTCAGTGTTATAATCAAGTCTGAATGTAATCTATGGAGGTTTAGGTTTGTCATCTTTTTTTCTCCTTTCATTTAGTACAGCGAGTCAGATGAATTTCATGTCCCTGTCTCAACAAGCAAACTGTGTTGCTGTAAGTTAGCAAGCTGTCTATGAAGCGCTTAAACATTCTGCTCTTTCATGAAGAACCAAGAAGATGCTAATATGGCATGTAAACATTGAAAAGATTTGTGAAAGATTAACTAACTGCTTAATTCATTATGGGTCAATGTAAATATTGCAGGCAGACTAGAATGTAGTTTTTTGTTGCCTGCCATTCTACAGCCAATATTAAAGATGTATCACAGTTCTTTTACCTGTGCTTTTCTTCCACTCTGTTTCTAACCTCTGATATACAAAACTGAAAAACCATTTCACGTACTGAAAAATCATTTGAAGAAAAGCTATATCCCAAGAATGTCATTCAGCACAGTTTGAGATATGCCATCATCTCTGAACACAGCCAGGCACCCATCTTATTTATTGCACAGCAGATACCAACCACCTACCACATTTCTTAATGTTTAGATATAAAGTGGTTTTGCCATTTCATCATTATATATAGCATTCATAAGCATATTTCAAGTTCCCAATGAAACAAATAGATTGGTGGAGCAGTCAACTCCCTGCTCTTCATTAATGGCATGGTGAAATGTGCTGAGAACCATTCAGTGTCTCACAGGATCAGTGAGTATAGTTCCAGCTGGCAGTCAATTAATACAAGTGTCAATAGACAGCTTTTGGAACCACATCTTCAAACCACATATTCCCCACATTAAGATAAACACAGTGTTCTGTGATGCACTCTTTTTAAGTTCTCTCCCCAAAGGTGACAAAAATGGAGGCTGATTTCTCTGCGGTCAGAGTTAAGATACCTCTGAATTTCACTACATTCTATGACTTGAGTTTCTTATTTCTAAATTTTCTAAGAAAACCAAACAACATGCTCACCTATCTTTCTTCCCAATTCAAGTTCCATTTTTGGTTTTTCACTTGGAACTAAAATTTTGGTATTGTATGTTATTAAAGTCTGATATCTATCTTTTTGTAACGCATTTCAAATTTAGTAAACAGAGTAAAAAAGTAAGGGTCAATTATTGCTCCCACAAGTCTAATCTAAGACTTTGTTTTTTTAGATCCATATATTCACATAAAGTAACAATGGAAGAAGTGATTCTTGAATTCACTCTATTAATTATCCATTAGATCTTCATCTAGTCACACTGGTATCAGCACCAGATATGCAGATATGTTATTACTTTCCCTGAGTACTTTTAAAAAACAGGAATAATGCACTGTAGGAAATTGTTGCTCTCACAGCCAATCAACATTTTTGTCATATTGTTGCTATGTGTCTCAAACACCCATCCATTTTTTTCAGCTTTAAAAAAATATTTACCTTCTGAAAAAAAGAACCCTTCAGAGCCATCTCACCAGGAGCTCTTTTGTTGTGTAAAAGCAGAGTGTGCAATAGAGTGTAAGTAAATATTATCTAAAAGTAAACAGCTCCCACAAACGTACTGATTGATTTGCACTGCTAGCCTCTGATTTGTTCTGATCATGGAAGCAATTTACCACTTCCTTTACTTAGACACAGTAATCACGGCCAGCTGAAACACTTCTTGCCAGGTGTGTGAAACATTTTACCACCAACCTTCCCTGTCTTTTCCTACTCACAAACCAAAAACACACAACAACAACAAAAGATATTTTCAATTCATTCTAATCCATCATGCACAGAGCCCACTCAGTGTTAGTGTGAACAAATAAAATGTTATTAATAAGTACAATAACCATGTGCTGCATAAACAAAATAAAAGGAATCCTTGATTTCAGGGCCTTTGTCTTTAGTTTTTACAGCAGGGATCTCAAACACGCAGCACACAGAGCTGCCTCCTGCAGCCCCTGATAACCCCCAGAATCCTGGGGCTCCTACCTTTCCAACCCTTGGGGTTTTCAAATGTGAGCCTCTCTGCTGACCGAGGTCAAGCCGCCTCACCTCCCCCCTGCATTATCAGGCACTGACAGGGAGGAGCTGAACTGCTGCCCAGGAGCTGCCCTATTCACATGCAGAAGCTGATCGAGCAGCTGAAGCAGGCTGAGCAGTCCAGAGAAGGCTCAGGTGGTGGTGAGGGCTTAAAGCAGGGTGGCCTGAGCCTGTGGGGAGGGTTCACAGGGGGCTCCCTTCCGGGGGAGCACCAGAAAGCCCCACCACGAGCCACAGCACAGCCCAGCCCCCAAGGCTTTCCCTACTGCTGGTTCTGGCACAGGCAGGGGGTGTTTACCCCCAGGAGGGTGGGGTAGTGTTTTTTCTTCTGCCCGCCCCAGTGCTGCTAAATTCTGGCAGGCAGGGGATGTTTTCTCCTCTGCTGGCCCCACTCAGCCAAATTCAAGCGGGCAGGCGGGCGGAGGTTGTTTTCCCTTCTGCCAACCCCAGAGTGGCTAAATTTGGGTGGGCGGGGAGTGTTTTCCTCTCTGTCAACCCTAGCATGGCCAAATTCGATCAGGTGGTACGGAGGGTGTTTCCCCCACCACTGGTCCCAGTGCTGCCCCCTGAGCCAGACAGGGGACTGCTTATTTACGGTCCTGTGGAGGGCTCTGACCAACCTGTTTGCAGCCCATCCCTCTCCTCCCCTCCCCTCCTGGCTTGAGGATAGATGCAGCCCCCTTTTTTTAAAACAAAAAAACCTAAAAATCTTCTAAAACAACTTAATTTTATTTAAAAAACTAAACCCTTTATAAAAAATAAATTTCAATTAAATTTAATTCAATTTTAATAAATCAAGCTGCAATTAATTTATTTCAATTAACATCAATTTTAATTCAATAAATTAAATTTTAATTAAATTAACTGGTGGTCCTTCAGGGTTTGAAAAAGTATATTTTTTGCCCTCAAACCAGAAAAGATTGGGAACCACTGATTTATAATGTAAAATTTTAAGTGTGTTTGTTTACTCTGGTTTTTTTTGATGATTTTGCCATCTTGAATGGAAGTAATTCTAAAAGGAAACGTGTTTCGGCTTTGCAAAGACTGTCAAAATTAGCACAGACTTCATGTTACATTTTCAAAAAAGTTAATAAATTGACTTTTATTAGCATACTATATTACTCTTTTTTTTTTTTTTTTTACTGTACTTCTGCATCATTGTATGAAAAGGTTTCAGTTGTGCGGCTCTCGGGCCAGTATCCTAGTCCTCATGTGGCCCTTGAGGTTATTTGAGTTTGAGACCCCTGTTTTACAGGAAGCAGTGCTTTGAGCTCTTTTTTGTGTGCTCCTGCAGACAGACTCCTTAAGGAACTAAAAACTGACTGAGCTGGCAAAATTCTGAGCAGATTGAGTGGGCACATATATAGCTCAAAAGTCACATCTAGGTCTATCATAAAATGACAATACCGCACTTAGTCTCATAATGGGGCCTCACTCAAGTCACTCCTCAGATCCATATAGAACCTAATATTGCAGGTATCTGTGAATGGCAATCCTACAGGCACTCAGCCATGCCAAAATCATCAAGTGGCATCTAGGCTTGTACCCACTTCTGTTGCACCAAAGATAAGGACTGGACTATTGCAGAATACTGTTAGCCTGGTGGAACAACAGGGAGCATGAGCAGAGTTAGCACAGGCAGACCATTGGCTGTCACCACCACTCTAAGCACAGTGCTAGTTACACCTGGTCTGGTAAGGCTCAAATGAGAGTTGTTAAAACAGCCAGAGGAGCTGCTAGGCCATGTATACCAGGCATCACAATGTTACAACTATCAGCGCAGCACAACTGGTAATAGCAACTGTGTTTTTTTCCCCTCCCCTTAAATACAAAATCTCTAATGTAGACAGGGCCTGGGCAGCTCTGTTCCCTTCAGCTGTGAGCTGATCTGATATCTTCTGACTAGTCAAAAAGGCCCCTTGCCTCCCTACACACACCTCTAACCCAAGGGTCAGAAGAGGCTGTGAATACCCTGATATTTTCTGAGAAAAGTCATGAGTTTTTAACTCTAGGGGATCATTTACTTTTTCAAGGATGCCTTAGGAGGGAAAGACTAAGCCATGATTCTCCTTTACTTTTACAGGTCACTAGAATAAGAGGCACCTCACAGCTGTGAATTTGGGGGAAATACAAAGACCAGCTCTGACAGTGATTCTTCTCAACTATCCATAAGCAAAATGCTTAATGCTGTTTGCTATACATTTGTAAGCAGCAGACAATAGCCTGGGAAAGGGAGGAATTCAAAGAAAATATTGTTTAACTGCAGCTTAAATATTGTGAATAGAATAGGATTAAAATTTCTTACACATAACTCAAGGTACATCTACACAGTGCTTAATTTGTAATGAAGGAAATGCCAGGACTTAAGCAATTATTTCTAACTTCATGACTGAGGCAGCAAGCCTAAAAGTACCAGAGCTATGAACTGCCAAGCCTAGAGGTACTGGGGCTCAGCTGTGGCACAAATTAAATACTCTGTCTACACTAGAGCTGCTGCAGCAATGTAATTATGGAACTGAAGCAGTGCTGCTGTAGCACTACAGTGTAGATACATTCTACATTAATAGAAGAGGCATTTCTGTCAATGTATTTAAATCACAGACAAGTAGAAATTTAGGCTGGAAGAGACTCTGAGAGATCATCATGTCAAGCCCCTTGCACTGAAGCGGACCAAGTAAACCTAAATCTGTTCTTAAAAACCTCCAATGATGATGATTCCATAACTCCCTTTATTCCAGAGTTGAACTACCCTTATAAGTAGAAAGTTTTCTCTGATAACTTAGATCTTCCTTGCTGCAGATTAAGCCTATTCTTGTCCTACCTTTGGTGGACATGGAAAACAAGTGACCTCCATCCTCTTTATAACAACTAGTCCTCAGTCTTTTTTTAAAAACTTAGTCCCTGATAGAAGGTTTTGAAACATGACCTATAATTTTTGTTGCTTTTCTCTGAACTTTCTCCAGTTGGTCCAGATCATTGTTGGAGTGTGGTGGCCAGAACTGGACACCGTACCACAGCTGAGGTTTCATCACTGCTACGTAGTGCAGAACAATTATCTTCTATGTTTTACATAGAACTCTCTTTTTAATACACCCCAGAATGCTTAGCCTTTTTCACATCATCATCACATTTTTGATGCATATTCAATTTGTGACCAGCTATAACCTCCAGAGATCCTTTTCACCAATATTACCACATAGCCAGTTACTTCCATTTTGTAGTTGTGGATTTGATTATGTTTTTCTTCTAAAATATGTGCTTGGTACTTATCTTTATTGAATTTCATCTTGTTGAACTCAGACCAATTCTCCAATGTGTCGTGTTCATTTTGAATTCTAATACTGTCATCCAAAATGTTAGAAAGCATTTCCTAGCTTGGTGTTATCTGCTAATTTTATAAGCATACTGTCCACTATATTACGTAGTCATAATGAAAATATTGAATAGTAACAGATCCAGTAATGATCCTTTGGGAGCCCACAAAATACTCCCTCCCATTGGGACAATGAACCATTCATAACTAATTTTGAAGTATGGTCTTTCCATCAATTGTATACCTTGCTTATAATAATTTCATCTAGATCACATTTCTTTCATTTGTCTATGAGAATGTCACTTGGGACTCTATTAAAAGCCTCATTAAAAATCAAGATATATCACATTTACTAGTCTCCCTCTCCCCTAATTAGGTCAATAACCCTGCTAAAAATAGTAAATTAGATTGGTTTCCCATGATTTGTTTTTTGACAATTCCATGCTTACTGTTCCTTATAACTATCATCCTATAGGTGCTTACAAATTAGTAGATTAATAATTTGTTCAAGCATCTTTCCAGGTATCAAAGTTAGGCCAATTGTTCTATAATTCCATGGGTCCTCTCTAGTCCCCTTTTTAAAGATCCACCTCTCTGAGTAGCTAGATTGATAGAAGTATTTCAGTGACCTAGCCACCTCTACACCAGCAGGTTAGGTCAACCTACTTATGGCATTGGAGGCAGAAAATTTTTCAAATACCAGTGCAATATAAATAAGGTGATATAATTTATAAATGTAAGCCAGGCTTCAGTCTTTTAACAATCATGCACACAAAAAAACTCATCAGTGAGTAGTTTAGAGGCATTTTAAGCCATAACATCTTGACAAAATTCAGAGATCTAAAGATAGGAATGAAAGCCTCTGAGGTTAGGTTTAGGATTGCTTTATATTTGACATTTACAGGTTACTTTCCTTCCTGATGGTTTTGGACAGAAGAAAGCTCCAGAAAAGGTGCAATAATTAGAATGATTCTTTTCTAATAGGAAAAGAAAAAAAAATGGAGAAAGAAATGTCTTACAAAGCCCTTGTAAGCTATCAGTAGAGCAGTACTTACTTTGACATCATGCATTATTGTTCTATAAAAGGCTGCCATTTCCAGACAACATTTATCAATTTATTCCATCCTTGCTGTATCCTACCTAGGATAATGCCCCATGATGGTGTCAAAATGATTCAGTAGAACATCGTCAGCATATATTGTTCACACTTACTTCTAGGCAGTACTATTAACTGGGGTTGTCTTGCTCTGATAAAGATAATGGCCCTTGTGCCTTCAATTGTGAAGAAGCTTGCAACTTCAAAACTAGAATAGAAGAATGGCTGGGAAAACACGCATATCAGATACTCGGTATTATTTCTTCAGAATATAGTTAGCTTTTTCAATCATGCCAATGCTGCTTTTTACAAGAAGCAGTGTGTGAAAAAGCAGATTTCCTGCAGAATCCCACAAATACTTCTCTTTAGGGATCCTGGTTTTCAATTATCTCCTATACATGATAGGCAAGTGTTGCCAACATATGATTTATATTTGATAAGAGAATTTCATTTTTTACTCACATCTGACTAATCTTCACAAAAGCACTATAGGAAACGCTACTTCAATAAGCCTCTGAAGCTAAGCCCTTAAAACTATAATTTTAAAGTGAAAGATTTGCACATTTGCTGGAGGCACAAGATGCCACTCAAAATTATGCTAATTTTGCACCACCCCAGCCTGAAGATGAATTTTGCTATCTTTGCCCAGAATTTAAATAATCCTGAATTAGTACAGATTCTTGGTCTATTTAGACTGACTAGTCAATGCATTTTTTCTTGAAAAAATATCTACTTTACACAAGCATATATGTACAAGACATCTTAAATAATGTAGCACTAAGTTTCCTTGTTTTCACTGCATCAGGGAACTGACTATTGTTTACCCACTCAGAATTCCCACTGTAACCAAATAATACAGGATCTGCTTCCCAATACTGGCATAATATAGTAGTTGGTTGAATCTTTATTTACACACATTTTAAGCTTTATGTTGGCAAGCTCAAAATACATTCTGGAAGCATTTGGCAGATTAAGAAATGCGACAGTCAACCAGAACAAACATTGATATTGAATAATACTCAGACTCAAGCAGGCCACTTAATATATACAATTCATCTAGACTTATCTACAGCTCATAAGGTACAAAAACAAGATCTGCTCTATCACATACCTTGGATAAAAGCACTGAGTGTGAATTGTCTGAAATGGTGAAACGCAGTATGCTGGTTTCCAATACCACAAATTTATATTATTTTTCTAGATTATAAATTTTATATTAAAAATACTTATTGAGTTTTTATAATGATGGCCTATAGTATACCATCAATCTATTTGGGCTGGGCAAGCCCTGGATAACTATTATTGTGAACTAGGAACTGTAGACTACAAGGAAAGCTGGGGTCAAGGAGTGAACTCACTGCTGGCACACAGCTTCACAGCCTGACACAGTGTAGCAGGCTCTTCTTCTGTGGCATCCCCATCTCACAGCTGCTCCAGTTCTACAAAAAATGAAGCCTCAAGAGCCTTTTAGAATTCTTGAAGATATTCAGGGAAGTGTAGGTAAGTGCCAGGTGAACACAATTTGCTTGCAACTTAAAAAGAACTCAGTAAGTTCCTACATAAAGCATAGTTAAGGGAAATACTAAAACCAAAAAGAACATGGAGCAAAGCCCTTTCATGAAAAAAAAAAAGACTGACACCATAATCCCAATATGGAATCTGCATATTGAAATTTAAAGGACCACCACACCTAGTGACTCAACATAGGTGGCACCTGAGTATTGCTGAAGGTTAGTCAAGGAACCAAAAACCTGAGCAAATAGATGGAAGGGAGAAGAGGAGTGGACCCTGTTCCCTGTCGATAGACATTCATAAAATCACAAAAGTATAGAACTGGAAGGGATCTCAGTGAGGTCAACTAGTCCAGTCCCCCACACTTGTAACATTTCTGTAGACCATTTCTGACAATCTAACCTGTTTTCAACTGCTTGTGATGACTGAGTTTGTACAGCCTCCCTAGGGCAATTTGTTCCAGTATTCAACTACCCTACCCAAAAGGAAAATTTTCCTAATGTCTAACTTAAACCTCCCTGTCACAGGATGCCTATCTGTGCACTCCTAGGTTATGATCTATGTAACTTTTCTGTTCACTTTTGCAAGTAATTGTATGATTTGATGCCAATTATGCCATGCAAAGTTCCCTTTTAAATGCTCTGCCTTATAGCTATGGTATTCTGTTTCACAGAATCATAGAAACTGGAAGGGACCATGAAAGGTCATCGAGTCCAGTCCCCTGTACACTCATGGCAGGATCAAATACCATCTAAAACCATCTCTGACAGGTGTTTGTCTAACCTGCTTTTAAAAACTTCCAATGATGGAGATTCCATAATCCTGTGATTAATCACCCTGACAGTTAGGAATTTTTTTCTCCTGTCCAACCTAAACCTCCAGCGCTGTAATTTAAGCCCATTGCTTCTTGTCTTATCATTGGTGGTTAAAGAGAACAATTTTTCTCCCACCTCTTTGTGACAACCTTTTAGGTACTTGAAAACTGTTACTATGTCCCCTCTCATGTCTCCTTGTTTCCAGACTAAACAAACCTCACTCTTTCAATTTTCCCTCATAAGTCAAGAGTTCCAGACCTCTAATCATTCATGTTGCTCATCTCCAGACCTTCTCCTATTTGTCTACAAGGTTGTGAACAGGCAGATTAAATCCTTATTTCTGAAAAAGGGAGATGTCATTTTTAACTTCTTCCTTAGCAAGAGCAGAATGTTAGCAGCTGTATGCCTTTGATGGAATCAAGGAAAACTGCAGAAACCTTTTGATGGGAACCAATCCCTTCTATAGTCCATTTGCTTTCTGTGCACTCTATTTATGAAAACATATCCTAGAAAGTGGACAGATAGCATGTAATTAATAAAAGAGATTTGGGGGAAGAGACAGGCCTCCAACCTGTCAACCACCATCAAAAAAAGAATTGTATTATAAATGCTCTCAACTTGCGAGGGAGCTGGCTATGAAAATAAATGTATTATAGCTTGGCGATACATAGAACAAATGTTAAGATCTTGATTCAAGCAGTTACTTTGTAAGGTTTACAGGGTGGCAAAGCAATACAGAAATCAAATTATTAGATTTTTCTACTTCATTGATCAGTTCTGCAAAAGGCAAAAACAGGGAACTACACTATTGCTTTTTAAAATTGCTTTTAAAAAAACATTTTATTACACCATACAAATAAAAGCACTATTTTTAGAAAGAGACAAAACTGATGGTTGCATTGATTAGAGAATTCTTGGAGACAGTAGTCATTTTTGCATTTAAATTTGGTGTCCAAAGACATATCAAACAAAATGGTGAGATAAAAAAAAGCTACCTGAGACTGTACTTGATGTCAGGCTCAGGCTCAGCTCCACTGTCCAGAGGTTTCAGTAAGCCTAAGACAGTGAAGACAAGTTGATTGAACTTGGAAAAGCAATGGTATGAAGAAAGCATTACTAGGCAACCTGTTAGCGGAAGACAAAACCAGGCTGCAGGCACTCGCTGTGCCCTACGTATAGGGAGAGTAACAAATGACAAGCCCTTTAACATCTGGCAAGCAGCTGGCTGCTTCTCCATTTTGGCCACCTCAGTTTCCTTTCATGTTATATGCTTCTTCTTTGCTCCTTGCTTTTGGCCTATTGGCAGAATTCCAAGAGGACAAAAAAAAACAAAACAAACAAACCCCCCCCCCCCCCAAATCTAGCATCATGGCAATATTTAGAAAAGGGTAAACAGGGTGACCTTGTTTCTAGAGAGCAAAATCAGGGAATGACTGATACAGGACATAATCAAAAGAGAAATAAAGAATGATAGCATAATTAATACCAGTCAACATTTTGTGGATGAAAATCTTATCAAATGTGACCTTTTTATGAAATCACATTTGGCTACTGCAAGTAGTTTTGTGACATAATATACTTAGACCTCTATAAACATTAGAAATACTGCCCGACACTCTGACCAAAAGAAATGAGTACTATACAAAAAAAATCAATACAACATATGTTGAATGGATCAAGACTATTTAACTGACATATCTCAAAGTGCAGTTGTTCATAGGGAATAATTAAATGGGGATGTTTCAAGTGAGGCCTTATAGGGAACTGTTCTTGGTCCAATAAATTGACTAACTTTATATTTTTTTCTAAATTATTGTCATTTGAAAACCCTACCAGGCACAATGACTAAGATCAGTAGAGTGGCACGGAATGACAAGGACAGGTCAGTGATCCATATTGCTTGGTAAATTGGGCTCGTTCATACAAATTTTACACAGTCAAATGCAAGCTCATGCATTTTAGAAGAATGTAATTCACATTTACAGGACAGGGAATAGTGTTGTAAAACCAGCTACTTGGCGTCATACTTAGAATGATAGTACTGCATAGTGAGGCAGGGGTACTGGGCCAGCCCCACACTGGGGTCAGATTAGAGGTCCCTGGCTCAGGCTGCCCAGTTTTATATGGAGCCCCTGCCCTCTCAGCAATGGGCCATACTGGTGGTGGGCAGCCACAGTTCCCAGTGCTGGAGGCGGTGCCCTGTTAGCACTGGGGGGGGGGGGAGGGCAGGGCCAGAGGCTGCCCTTCCTCCACTGAGGAACAGCATTTTCCAGTCCCTGCCCCATCCTGCCCTTGGCCAGCTGCTGGGCTGCCCCGGGGGCAGGATGGGCCAGTTTGTAGCTGCTGTTGTCTGGAAGCAGGACTGGCCAGCAAGAGGAGCACTGGCGGCCACTCTGCACACTTGCTGCCCACCCCAGCTCCTGCTCCCCCACACCTACCCCCACCCCAGCTACAGCTCTGCACATGCCTGCCCACCCTCCACACCCAGTTCCTACCCTCCCTCCCCAGCTCCTATCCCCCAAACAGCAACCACCACCCCAGCTCCTGGCCCCCCACACCTATCCACACCACACCACCCTCCATACTGTGTGTGGCAACAGGGAGCCCAAGGAGGTCAGGGAGCCTGACACAGCCCAGCAATGTGCTAGCACAGCACTCCACACCCTCCCTGAGTTGCCCAGACTCCTCTGCCTCTGGAACAGGTGCTGCAGGGGAACTGCCAGTGCATGGGCAGGGCACAGCAGTTGTTAAGACTCAAACACCGGGAAACAGCACATAGAGGAAGGTGGAGTCAAATAACTCGTTGTAATGGGAAAAAATCCATAGTCAGGATTTAATCCTGCTTTCATACAATCTAATCTAAAAGAAATAGCATTTCTTTCTTTCTTTCTTTCTATATGCTGTTTCCCGTCTTTGAATCTTGACAATTGCTTTGATTTGCTGTTAGAGTGTGATCTGATCCTATGTCTTACACTCTCCTGCATTTATTTCCTACCATTCTGTAAATTCCCCAATCTTCAAACTGTCTGATGAAGTGGGATTTTTCTCCTATGAAAGCTCATGCAATAAATATATTTGTTAGTCTTAAACAGTGCCTCTGGACTCCTTGTTTGTTTTACAACAATATGGGGAGGGGTCCTCTGAGAAGGGGAGACACACAGGGTTGTGTGGAGACAGGGAGAGACAGGCAGGGTCGGGCTGAGAAGGGCAAGGGGAGAGACACACAGGTTTGCCCAGAGAAGGGGTCAGGCTGAGAACAAAAGAGATGGGGGGTTGAGCGAAGAAGTGGGGGAGATGCTGAGTTGGGCTGAGATGCAGAGGAAATGCCATGTTGGGCTGAGATGTGGGGTCGAACTGAGAACAGGGAGAGATGCCGGGTTGGGCTGAGATTCCGGGTTGGGCTGAGATGTGGTGGAGTTGCTGGGTTGGGCTGAGGGGGTAGCGGGGGGGATTTGCCGGATCAGCTGGGGAACATGGGGAGTTTGGATGTGGTGCACACAGCTGGGAATGCTCCAGCTGTGTTGTGTCTTCTCTTCAGCCCCCATCCCCATGTTTTCTGCAGTTAAGAGGCCAATGAAATTGACTTAAGGCAGCTCCCTGGCCACATTGCCTTAAGTCAACTTAATAAAGTCGACTTAACTGTAAAGTCGACTTTATAAGTGAAAGTTATAAAGTTGACTTTAGTGATGGGGAAAGTCAACTTTGTTAGCTTGCAGTGTGGCCTGGGCTTTATTTAAGTTAACTTAATGGCCCTTAAGTTGACTTAAAGCCAGAGTATAGACATGGCCTTGTGAGGTATGTTTGTGTTTAAGACTGGAATTAAAATGCTTCAGTATTTTTAACTAATTTTGTATTAGCTATGATTGTAGTTTTTATTTCATATTGCTTAGTTCTTTTGAGATGGCCAATTTAATTCATACAAACACTGCTTTAATATACCAGGTTGTCACTTCCTCTTTATTGACTAGTTTGTACTGGGAACTTAATTTCTATTTAGCAGGCACTGAAACAAAACTCTTAATAGTGTAACTACAATGGGTAGAACTACATAAAGAAGTATATTGTTAAACAAGTGAGTTCACAATCTCCAAATAATGAAAAAAAAAGTTTGGTGGCACTTTTAAAGACTAACAAGTTTATTTATCACATGAGCTTTAAGTCCTTAAAAGTGCCACCAGACTCCTTGGGTTTTGCTGGACTACACTAACATGGTGTTACCATTTGAATCTCAGAATAGACATCTTTTTACCATGATGGATAAATAAGTGCAAGATTCATGCAACAATATTAGACATTAACCAAAATGTTCTAGATAATAATGACCACCTTTATATTTATGTTTGTGCTTTCCCTCTAGAAAGATATATAAAGTGCCTTACTAACCAGTGTTCCAAACTACTGTGTGTCATGCATTCAGCACAGTAGCAAACTAGTATGTATCATTCACTTGGCAAAGTAACAAAGAAGTGACTGCCCAGGCCATAACGTTAATTCTGAGTGCAATCCCAAAATACTTTTTCTACAAGTCATATGAAAAATTGACCTCGAGACCATTTAGAAGAAGAAACATCAGCATGTGCAACTTAGTTTTATCAACCATCTCCTGAACCTGCCCTTATAAGTTAGGGCAGCTGTACAGCACTTTGACTCACTTGGGCTGTCTCTTACAGGGCTCTCCAATAACTTACATTGTTCAAAGCATTTTTAAACATTCCACTTCTGGAGAAAGATTCAGTTTATTTATTCCACACCAATTAATGCCTCACCCCACTAGCTCCACAGTTCAAACAGTTCTTTCTCCTTAAAAGTAAAGGCCACCTCCGCCCTAGTGTATACTTATCGAACTTTTCAGCCGCAGTCGACAGGAGATACGCAAGGCACATAAAATAACTTGCATATCTGCCGACAACTTACTAAGCCACCGCCACATAATAGGGTAAGCTGACCAGAAATGCCTTGCAGTCAGCTTATAGCAAATCCAGTTCCAACCTCTGGAGTGATTCAGCAGATTTATATTGTCTGCTGAATTGCACCCAGGAGATCGTGCTGACTATGACAATTTTGCCGCTGTCGGTATACTTCCCAAAGCTAAGCTCAGGTAAGCCTCATGCTTTTCCTTCTGCCAGGAGGCCCCAGTCCTCTTTCCCACAACTAAAACACCCAAGCAGGCTTACTACTACATGTAGGAAGTAGTTCTGCTCTTTACAGATACTTCCCCAAGCCAGTCATAGCTCCCCAGGATTCTAGTCTACCTAACAAATGAAGTCCTTCTAACCAAAGGCATACAATGGTCCTACTTAAGCTCAGCTCCCCCAAAAAAGCCACTCCAGATGTCTTGCTCTCTCCTTCTGGTATCCCCAGGTGTGACCTGAGTCAAAATTGCCTCTTTCATTATTACCCACCCAGAAGTGAGCAAATCTGGTAGGCTGAACCTCCCTTCCCCTTTAAAGAAGGCAGCCACCCTGTGATATTATTCTGTTCTGATTCTTGTACCTCACTCATTATTTTAGTTTATGAGCACCTTTCAGTACAGTATTATGCGATCTGACTACACATCAGTCACATGTTAATTTTCTCATCCTCTCACCTGGCCAGAAGTATGAGTGGAAGGCCTTATTCTGGTAAATTTTTAGAGGCTCTTTTGGTTATTGGCTGTGTGAGGATTTTTTATTTGTTCAGTGTGATTTTATATCTACGTATTGTCCTTTGTAAGATAAAGCAGCACCAAAGAAATGCACCTTGCACTTGGAGCAGAAGGTGCTAAGGATGGTCCTAACTTCTGTGGGAGTTCATACTACAGCCTTGTGTTGGGTCCCCAGAAATTATGTCTTCTGGACAGTCAATAATTATCCTTACTGTAGAGAGTTCCATGTACTATAGGAGTATAGTTATCGGGAATGGTGTTCATCCAGGAGATTTGCGTGGTTTTTTAAAAAATTTCCTAGGCCCAGATCATGGAGCATCTTCAAGACAAAAACTGAAATCTTGAATTTAATTCATATTTCTGTAGGAAGCTAGAATAGAGGATGACAGCCTCAAGCAAGTCCAAAATCCCAGAAATGTTACACCCACTTTTCCTATCAAAATACATGCACACTACTGCTTTCAATTAAAAACTATCATAATTACTTTACCAAAAAGCTATTGTCAAAGCTATTGATAAACATATTAAATGGCAGACTTTTCTACTTAACAGTATCCCTTAAAAGAAAATATTTTGATTCCCAAATTAACAAAAACAAATACATGTAAAAGATTCCATAGGTCAGAATTAAAGGTGTTGTTGTATGATGAAGAGTACATTTCTTTAATACTTTCTAAAAATGTGTTTATGATAAACATTATATTGACTGCATATTCTTCTTTCCTGTTCATCTCCTTGCTGTTACATGATCATGTTTTGTAAATACTGCTTTTTGTTGCTTCTCCCTACTGACATAATATTTCAAGCATTCAACCTTTTCTGTCCATCCAGGCTACCAAGACTTTTGTTCAGATCCCTATCATATTGAACCCTGACTACTCTAATTTCCTTTCTGGCTTTGATGTCCCCTCATTTCCCCCCGTGGTGCTTGGACCTGTGGAGAATGCTGCCAGAATCTGAAAAAGCCACAACCAAGTCTCTCCTCAAAACTCAGTTCTTTCATAATGCACACACTAAACTGCAATCTCATAATACCCAAATAGGTGGCAAATTGTGATTTCTGCTTCCGACTGGCTAAAAATTGGACACATTTTCTATTATGTTTTTTATTACATCTCCTCCACACTTTTAAGTGCCACAGACTCCTTGGGGTTTTTTGTCTTCCATCCTTGACTCAGAGATTTTTGTTATCCTACTGTGTTGCTTTGTCTTCTAAATGATAAGCTCATTTTCTACATATCTCAATAGTGCCTTGAAGAATAAGGCCCCAAGCTAGTTGATCTTCATGCAACTCCACAATATAAATGTTAAACAATAATAGCATAGCTCAGTTTTGAAACAAATTTTTTTTCTTTATGCATCACATCACTGAAATACTTCCAGCACTAAGGGAGAAGGTAACAACCAACACAGCATGAAGATGTGAGGAGGGAAATTTTTGATGAGGAGACAAGGACAAAAAGCTCTTATCCTATTGTTGTAAAAATACAGTGGAATCTTTAATGGGCTGACAGAGTAGACAGGACCTCAGCTTTTAAGGCCTCTTCTGAAAGACACAGACTTTTAGTCTCCAAGAAGCGAGGACCTGAAAGATAAAGGAAAATATCTGTGGAATGCTAAATATTTCTTTATGTGCAGCTTTGGCTGAATTCACATTCTTTACAAATTACCTGTCCCTTCATAGGCAACAGAGTCAACCAACATCAGTCTAAATGGTTCTATTAGTTTTTTCACCTGGCATTTTACAAAAGTGACTTCTGGTAGCTTGTATAAATAAAAACAATGTTACAGAAAAAGCAGACTAATGGTTTTAACAAGACAATCCTCCTTTCTGCCCTAAATCTTTATACCTCATGATAAATAAGGCTTAGAATGCAGGTACTGTTCCTGAAACAAATGGCTTCAAAGGAAGAATCTTAACCTGAAGCTTTCTTTCAGGATCTTAAATTATTAATATGTAAAATCAATTGCTTCTTTAGCTCAGAAAATGTCATTTGGTCACAATGGTGCAAAACATTAGCTAAAGCAGCATCACTATTTTATTCACCTCATTTCCTTTTTGAATGAAGTTATTTACCTTTTGTTTTTCAGGAACCAGTTAAACAGTTCCAGTCCAGGTGTGCCCTAATTTTGTGTAATGAAGAATGTGGGACTTGTCCTGAGAATTATAAATGGGAGAATGCCCAAAACAAAGGGAGAAGAGAATCTAAAGTTAGAGAAGTAAGAATGAAAAGTAAAACTGTTCAGACCATGGAATCTTGGAAATAGAAAGTGCTTAGCAGAGCTGGGTTGAGAGCTTCAGGGAGAGAATTCCCCTGAAGTCTAGTGAATGGTTTATTCATATCAGGTTAGTGAAAGTGAAACGCAGCTGAGGAGGGGTTATCTACAAACTTCCCCACTTAGAGCACTGTGGCTGGAGAAACATGAGATTAACAAATTATAAATTGGTAGCTGCATTAGTCTAGTTCAGTGGTTCCCTACCTGGGGTCCAGAGACCCCTGGGGGTCCACAGAGTAATTGCAAGGGGTCCTTGAATACATCCAGCTCCAGTTGCTGCTGGCCAGCAGCAGCAGGGGGACTAGGCTGGATCAGGCTCCAGCCATTGCCAGACAGCAGTTCATGTTGGAGAGGGCTCTAAAATTCTAAATGAATTGTATTTGCCTGCTGTGAGGAGCCTCACCCTGGATATGTCTCCACCACTTGGGAGCAGGCAGGGGCCAGGGTCCTCCACTGCCCTTCTGCAGCATTGCTCCCTGGAGTCAGTCCCCAATAACAACTATTATCATTTGGGAGTCCACAAATTTTTTTGATGTTCAAAAGGGGTCCTCATACTTGAAAAGGTTGGGAACCACTGGTCTAGTTCAACAAAACAAACAAGACTTGTGGCACTTTTAAAGACTAATGAATTTATTTATCACATGAGATTTCATGGGAGAGATCCCACTTTATTACTTCAATCTCCCCAGCCACTGTGGAGGGACATGGTTTTCTGAGCAGGGAAGCTGAATCAGATGGCTAGAAAAGGCTAAAGGCTGGGATTTGATAGAGAGGTGAGCCTGTTGATCTATATAGGGGAGAGCTGGATTCAGACCTGAGGATTAAACAGGATGGAGAAACATACCAGTTAGAGTGCATGGGATGATAGGTGCTGGTGTTGCACTGGAATATAGGGGCATGGTGAGAGACACGGAAGCTGAACTTGGCATTGTAGTGTTGGGATTTGAGAGTGAATTTACAGTTTAGACTATGCTGAGGGATTCTGGTTTAAGGGTCTGGAACTCTATTTGTAATAACTTAATCTAGCAAAGGGGTAGCTATTCTTGGAAAGCTTGCGTGGTGTTACTGGGGTCTACAGAAGAAAGCAGAAACTGATGCAGATGCAGTAGTCATCCCCCATCGTAACCCAGGAGGGATGCCAGAAGGGACTGCCTTTTCACATGGGCCTGGTCTAAAAATTTAGATTGCTATAAATACATCATATAGGGGTATAAAAAGCCACACCTGTGAGTGGCATAGTTATACTGGTCTGACCCTTGCTGCAATGTGGCTAGGTTGATGGAAAAATGTTTTGGTCAAGCTAGCTATCACTACTCAGGGAGGCAGAGAACCTACAGTGACAGAAAAGAGACTGACCACTGCATCTGCACCAGGCACAATAGCCATGTCACTGTAACCAAGCCTACAATCATACAATTCTTGCTCTCTTTGAAGTCAATGGGACCTTCACTTCAGCACAGACAACAGAATCTGGCCAAAGCCCGACTTCACACCAGTGTTGACTAGTGAAGATGGCTGGTTTGTTTGCTTAATCTAATACCATTTAACTCTACTGAGCTTTTGTCACATCATCGATATATAAACTACATTTGAAATCCACTCTGGCAGGAAAGTAGCAGATTTATTACAGTAAGATACTTCCTGAAAGGAGTGGAAAAGATATCAAGTTCCATTAAAAAGGGACAAGAAAAATTGTGCATAACCCTAGAGAAAAGAGATGGCAAGAATAGCAGCATGTTAGGCAGCATACTGCCAGAATCTGCAATGTACAATAACTGACAAATAGACAAGTGGATGTATCATGTAAGTAAGTGGATCTCTTGAACTCACCAAGGGATAAGATATTAGAAAACGATTTCTGATGCCCTATCCCAGTTATTATGCAGACTTTAAGTGATCTGAACCTACAGATTTTTGGGCAGAGAGAAGATGTTAGGCCCACGATTAGTGGCTTAGCAGACATATTTTGAGCCTACCCAGGGAGGCCACATTTGTTCTACAGAAAAAAGGATGTCATGGGGGACAACACTGTTGTCATATCCCTTATTTGCTGCCATAATATTACACAGGTAATGTGGTCTTGACTTTGTGTTATCTTTTTGCTAGTTTAGTCCCAACCACCATTTAAATTGTTTTATTTGCTACTACAGGCACAAAAAGAAAAAAAAAAACTCTGTGTATTAGAGAAGATACCTTTGTAACACCTGCCTCTTTGCACACTCATTGTTACACTCCCTGTTCCACCTCCCTTCCCTCCCCCACCACAAACCCATACATGGTGGGCACAGAAGGGTCCTCCCCCACAACCAGCAGGCAGCTCCTCTCTCTGAGATAAGGGAACAGAGGCTAAAATCCCAGATGTGGCATGGATCCCTACCCTGGGTGGCTCCGCACTTCTCAACCCACCAAATCCTCAAGGTGCAACACAATATGTGGTAGAGACCAAAAAGGAGACCCCCCCCAAATTATTCATCCAAGAAATGCAGTGCTGTGGAATCCATTCCTTCAGTGTAAGTATTGCCTACTGTAGTTTAGCTTGCAGTATACTTTATGTGAGATTTCTCTCACTTATTCTTTATATGGGATTTCTCCCACAAAAGCTCATGCATTATTGAAAGTTTTTAACAGTGTCACAGGATTCTGTGCTGAACTAGACTAACACAGCTACCCTTTGGTAGGGCCAGCTCAAGGGATAGTGGTGCCCTGAGCTGTGTTTCCTCTAAGCTGTGCGGCAGCACAGGCGTGCAGACCCCTGAATCTGCCCTGAGCAGGGAACACTGCTGGCTGCGTACAGCCAGCAGCCACAGTCCCTACCCCTCTCTGGAAGACTGTCTTCTGACCAGCTAAGTGCTCCTCCAGAGCTGGGAGTTTTTAAAACTCCTGCCGAGAGAAGCTCTGATGTGGCATGCTCAGAATGTCTGGGCATGCTCTGTCAGTGCTTCCTCTGGCCAGAGGCGTCATGGCTCAGCAGCGCCGCTGCAGCAGCTGGGTAAGGGTGTGGAGGGTTGGGGGTCTGGCCAGCTGGGGGGTTACCAGAGGAGTAGGTTTGGGTGGGAGGAGGGGGATCAGGCTGGCTCGGAGGGGAGCTGGCCAGGAGAGCCGGGGGACAAGATTGGGCTGGTTTGGGGGGCAGGCCATGCAGCGAGCAACATAATTCGCTCAGCTGCCTCAAGGCCTTAGAGGGAACATTGGCCCTCAGCGAGCTTTTGCTTTTGAGGCTGGGGGGGGGGGGCGTGGAACCTGGTCTCTACTGTGGGCTGGCTTGCCTTGCCCCCCAGGGCAGGGAACAGCCTGCTCAGGGGTGAAGCTGGCCAGGCCAGAGGCCAGGCTCCACTCTCCTTCCCCTCCCTTGGGCCAGCTGTTTCACCCTAGGGGTAGGGAGGACCAGGGCAGAGGCAGGGTTAGAGAATGGAGTCTGTCCCATGGGCTGGCCCACTCTGCTGCTGGGGGCTGAGTGGCTGGTTCAGGGGAGTAGCAGAAGTGTGAAGTCTGGTTTCTGGGCGGGCTTGCTGCATTGTCCATAATCTGAGGGACCTTGAGTTCGTGCCCCAGTGGCTCATGGCTAGAGCTGGCCCTCGCCTTTGGAACTTTATTTCTGCTGTTCCTACATCTCAGGAAGGAGGGAACAGGGAGTGCCTGTAGCATGAGAAGTTGGTGGGGGACCAAAATGAGGTACAGGCAAAAGAGACCGCTCCCAGGGCTGGGTTTTTCTGAGGATCCTCATTCATCCCTGAAAACTGTATCATTTGGCTGGGGACCAGAGCAAGACGGACATTGCCTCAGAGGCTGTCGACTCCAAGGAGTCCTACGGCACTTAAAGACTAACAGATTTATTTTTCGCGTGAGCTTCATGGGGGAAAATCCCATTTTGTCAGATGCTTCGAAGATGGATTTTCCCCCATGAAGGCTCACGCGAAAAATAAATCTGTTAGTCTTTAAGTGCCACAGGACTCCTTGGGTACGTCCACACGAGTGTTTTATTTCAAAACAATGACTGTTGTTTTGAAATAAAACATGTCAGGTTCACATGACATTTCTTTATTTCAAGATGGAACCCATCATTTTGAAATAATAAAATCTAGAGTGGAATCGAAATAACCCTTGTCTCCAAAGGGTTGTTTCAAAACAAGGCAGTTGGGACACCTTGTTTTGAAACAACCCCTTTCAAAACAGGGGTTAGACCTTCCTCCCCCAGCATCCTGGCCAAGGTGCTGGGGGAGGTGCAGGGGGGCGCAGAAGGTGCTGGGGGTCGGGGGCCGCAGCCCCCGTGGGCTGGCAGGAGCAGGACCTGCTTTCCCCGCTGCAGCCCCAGGGCTGCAGTGAGGAAAGCAGGGGGAGAAGCCGCAGGTCCCCCTGGCTGCCTTGCCCCCCGCTGTCAAGGGGGTCCAGCTGGTTCCCGCCCCTGAGCCGGCAACCTCGACAAGGGGGTCGAGTCAGCTCCCGCACCCCCACGGGGACAGGAGCTGACAATCCAGGCAAGGAAGTCCAGGCTCCTGTCCCCTGGATGTCTGCAATTGTCCAGGGGTGATGCCCGCTCCCCAAGCCCCTGCCAGGCTCCCCAGCCAGGTCCATTTCACAGGGGGCCATGTTGCCACACCTCCCATGCTGCCCCTTGGCTAAATCGAAATAGCATATCCACACTCAGGGCATGCTATTTCAATTTGCTTGCTCCCCTTAATTCGAATTAACTTATTTCAAAATAAGGACTTTATTTTGAAATAACTCATTTTGAGATAACATTTACTGTGTGGACACAGCCTGTGTGTGTGTGTGTGTTTGTGTTTTTTTGGACTCGACTAGACCGGGGGTGGCCAAACATATGAAACTCAAGCACCCCACAAGTTGATTATTAAACCTTCAAGAGCCGCACTGAGGCCTATAGCCATATACTTTTACCTACTAAATTGATTTGCTGACAGTCTCCTGCGAGCCACACTTTTTCATCCAAGAGCCACGTGCGCCTCCGGAGCCGCAGTTTGGCCACGCTTGGACCAGACTAACACGGCTGCGCCTTTGGAATTTATCGACGGCAAACCCCAGCAGCAGCAGCACAGCGCAGAACATCCCCGCTGGGCTCGTCCCCGCCCCTGTGCTGGCAAACCGCTGAGGGCAGCAGCCTCAGTGCCGCTCATGCGCATGCGCCCTTCCATACCTCTCGGGCGAAGGAACGGCAGGGCGGGGTTTGCTGTGGCCCCGCCCCCTCTCGCGGAAGTAGCGGCTGGCGCGGCGCGCGCTTTGGTTCTGCTCCAGCGGACCGTCGCGTGGAAGAGCTCGCGCGCGCGCGGGCCGGCAGCAGCTGGAAGCCTCTTCCCTGCCGGGCCGGGCCTGGCCTAGCCCAGGTAGCACGTGACCCCGGCGCGCGGGGAGTCGTGCCCCTCACCCTGGCGGCGGGGCGGCCGCACGCTCGCGGGCCCGTAGCGGGGCGGGGCGGGTGAGCCCACTGGGCGGCAGCGCGGGGGGGGCTAGGCCCGGTTCGGCCCGCCGCCCCCTCAGCATGCCGCCGCACGGGCCCGCCGCGTTAGCCGGCGCCGCTGCCGCGCTGAGGGTGGCGCTGGTGCTGTACGGCGTGTGCCAGGACGAGGCGCTGGCGGTGAAGTACACGGACGCGGACTACCACGTGTTCACGGACGCGGCCCGGTTCCTGAGCCAGGGGGCCTCCCCGTACCGCCGAGCCACCTACCGCTACACGCCTCTGCTGGGCTGGATCTTGACGCCCAACGTCTACCTCTCCCCTCTCTACGGGAAGCTGCTCTTCGTCGGCGGGGACCTCGCCGCCGCCTGCCTCATGCACCGCATCCTGCGCCTCAGGGGCGTGGGCGCCAGCCGGGCCTGGGGGTGCTGCGCCTTCTGGCTTCTCAATCCTCTCCCCATGGCCGTCTCCAGCAGAGGAAACGCGGAGTCCCTCGTGGCAGTGCTCGTGCTCGCCACCCTCTATTACACGGAAAAAGGAAGCCTCTGGAAAGCCGCTGCGCTCTACGGCCTTGCCGTGCACGTGAAAATATACCCGGTGACCTACGCCCTGCCCATAGCCCTGCGGCTGCAGAGCCACGGATGCCGTGCGAAAGAGCCCGCCAACGCGAGCCGTTCGAAAAAATCAACCTTTTCGCTTCTGGGCCGCTTCGGGCAGCTTTTGGTAAGGCTGCTGAACCGTGATGTGCTGCTTTTCGGGGTAACGGGTGGATTTACGTTTGTAGCCTTGAGCCTTTTGTTTTATCACCTCTACGGCTGGATGTTTGTGGAACAGACCTACCTCTACCACTTGACCAGGAGGGATATCCGGCACAATTTCTCTCCTTATTTCTACATGCTGTATTTGACGGCAGAGAGTGAATGGAGTTTCACCCTAGGACTTGTCGCTTTTCTGCCACAGGTGCTCCTGCTTCTAGTCGTGTCCTTTGCTTATTACAAAGACCTTGTCTTCTGCTGTTTCCTACACACTGCTATTTTTGTGAGTTTTAACAAAGTGTGTACATCCCAATATTTTCTTTGGTACCTCTGCCTGTTGCCCCTTGTAATGCCGGTCGTGAGGATGTCCTGGCGTCGGGGTGTCATGCTACTGCTCCTGTGGTTCCTTGGACAGGGTCTGTGGTTGACACCGGCATATTTTCTGGAGTTTAAAGGAAGGAACGCCTTTTTACTTATATGGCTGGCAGGCTTACTTTTCCTTTTTATTAATTGCTTCATCCTTGTTCAGATTATTTCTCACTATCAAAATGAGGGACGAGTGACCAAGAAACTCAAACATCAGTAACATGCACATCAGTGTGGGAGCCAAAGACTACAAGTAATCCCACTGTCTTCAGTGAGGTTGCTCAAATGAAGACGACTTGGCCTAGTATCAATAATGTAGTTTCATGTACATTGTGGTAAAACATTCTGTATAAATAGCTTCTCCTAGCATCATTGGGAGTTTGGGTGGGAAGGTCAGGGTTAGATGTTTGGGACTTCTTTGGATATGTATACTCCACAGCTGGGAAGGGTAGACAAACAAGCATTAGCTCTGCTTGAGTGGACATGGCATGGGCAGTAGTCAAGCTAGTTGCCTAAGTATAACTCCACCTGACCTCTCTCTGTTGGCCCTGGGATGGCCACCCTGTCCTGCAACTTCTACACTATTTTTAGCATGCTAATTTGAGTCTATCTGCTTGAGCTGGAAGCATGTTTCCAGTTATGGTGGAGGTGTATTCTGGCCTCAGTTTTGGTAGACCTCAAGGTTACAGAGCAGGGATGTTTTAACTTCTGGTGACATCATGTCATACTTTTTCTTGGTTAGGTTGAACAAGAATAAATAGAACTTAAATCATCAATTGCCAGAAGATTACATACAATATTTTGTTTGCTATATTTTGTGGGAACAAAATGTTTGTGCTTTTTACTTGATTTCTTTTTTTTTTTTAACTGATCAGGCAAAAGATTTAGTGGGTTATAACCAATAACAGGCACAGTGCTTTAAAAGTTCATAATTTCTTTAATGGTTGAAATAATTCCGCTCCCCCCCCCCCGAAGTTTTAATCACATTTCTGTTTTATCTGTTTGTGGGTGCTTGTGTGTAAAACGGGGCCATCTCGGCCTTCTCTGCCCTAGCATTTCTCTGAAGATTTACAGCATTGAACTAATAACTACCAGTGAGGCTGTTTTGAAACACTACTGTACACACACTGCAGCAGTTTTTACTATTTCATCTAGATTAGCTCTGAGCAAGGGTTCCTAATACTGTGGTAAATATGCTAGCAGCTGTTCAGACTAGCAGTCCCACCAATGGTAACTTTTAGACAAATGCTAATATACAAACAACTTCAGAAAAAAAGTAATGACTTAAAAGAGAGAACATCTTCCTGTTAAATATATAGTGGGACCGTTTACAAAAATAGTGGTGATAACAGCCCTGGCCTGACCAATTTTAATTTAGCTTTATTGCTGATTCTTATTTGCAGGTTAGTGGGTACCATTTTTTCCACTTATTACCTAAACATTACATCACTGTGCAAGGATAAACATCTCAGCAGTACAGGTGGACTACTTCTGGCTATGGAGATTTAGCTGATACATTGAGAGATAAAGGAGAATACAGGAAGATACTAGTGAGACACATTATGTGGAACAGATTCTTTTCTGACCTTTTTAAAGATCAGCTCATTCCTTTTGTGATTTTTATTACCTTTTCTTAATGTAGCTAAAATTAAATGTATACATGTCAAATTATCTAGATAACATTGTTTCCTTTTGTTATGACATTCAAGTTTTTTTTATCATGATTGGAAAGTGGGGATTTTATTTGCTGGCTTTTAGGATTGTCTTTTACAAAAATATAGCAGATGTGTCCTGTTACTTTGAAGCTGTGGACTTCTACACATTGAAATGGCTGTTGCTCAGGCTTCTTTTTAAAAATCTGTGTAGAATTCGGGCAACTGCAGCTTGAAACTTGTATGGAGTAATTTATTTTTGTTGTTGTGATGTATCAGTGTTCTTCAGAATCCAAGGAGTGCATATCATCCACAACTATTTCTGGTTGCCATTTTATTCCCCCTTGAGCATTGGCAATCACAATGTACCCATTACAGAGAATAAATACTACAGCAGGAAAATTCCAGACATCAAAGCATTATTATTATACTATATTTGTGGCCTGCAAGTACCAGGATGGCCTGTCCACCTTTCTTACTTATCCTCAATTAACTATGTGTCACATGAACTTAGCAAAATGCCACATGCTTTTTTCCATTTGTCAAGTTAAATATTAGTTCTTTTATGATCATGGTGCTTAAATAGTATACTCATGTAGGACAAAAGGTGGACAAATAGATTTTATTCATGGGGTGATAAGTTCTCATGGTAGTCACAGGTACATCATGCAGTGATACATTGTAATTAAATGACTTTATTTGTAGTTTAACCTATGTTTAATCTGTCTATAGTTTGCTAGATGTCTCCTTGGTGTTACTCATACCACTGTGTGCCAGATGAAACACTTATAAAAGCCAAAATGTATTTTATTGTGAACTGTTTCCCCAAAAAGCTGGATAAGGGAATGCCGTATATACTCGGCTATAAGCTGATCCGGGCGTAAGCTGTCCCCCCCCCCCAATTCTGAGCCCAAAAAGAAGCTAAAATTGGTGACCCGGGTATAAGCTGAGGTCCCCTTTTGGCCTTGGTCCCTAACCCCCCCCCCCCACTGCTGCTGGCTTCCTCTGGAGTTTGACAGCTTCCTTACCCCAAAATCTCTACTGCTGCTTTTACCTTGCGCCCCCTGCTGTCCATTCTTCACTCCTACCCTCCTGCTCTGCCCTTTCCCCACTGCCATCACCCCTGCTGCCCCCCTGCGCCGCCCTTTCCTCACTGTTGCCCTCCTGCTCCCGCCTTTTCTCCCCTTTCCTCACTGCTGCTTCCCTGCTCACTTCTCAGTTACCTCACTGTTGCCCCCTGCTCTGCCCTTTCCTCACTGCTACCCCCCTGCTC